>JAENPR010000274.1:0-727083 GCA_018135685.1 Themeda triandra
GGAGTGATGCTTTGAGTGCAATTTTTTACGCTATGAGCACGTGATTATTGTTCACGAAACGAGAAACGAAATGCATGCTCCGGGACACACGTTGAGTCTGTGTGTGAAAGTGTTGTATGTTCAAGACATTTGCAGCACTTAGGACGAAGCATGCCAGTACATTCGGTAATTCATTGTCGTTCGCTGAGGTGGATTGAATGAAACTGCCTTTTTTTTTTTACCGTCTGGTTTGGTGCCCCGGTCGTATTCTACGCAGGGGTGCTTGAACATTAATGTTCACCAAAATGAATAAAAGATTCGACGTAGATGAGCAGATCCTATTGTCGATATGTACTTCTTCACTTTTGTATTCCGGTCGGCCCTGTTGCATGTTGCATGCACATACATGTAGCAATTCATTTTGAGCAACACGACAACATAGCTAAATGATAACTACCACGAGTCCATAGCTAATTCTTTGTTTCAAAGCTCTATCCCGGATGATGTCCTTGTAATTATATTAGACGATTGTCAGCTGGCAATAAAAAGTGACCAACTTAAAAAAAAAAAAGGCCATAGATAATTGGTGGGAGGATTGGGAGATGACACAATCCGGAGACTCAACGCCGTATCTTCAACTTCAATAGTAGGACAGTCGTTTATATATCATGTGGAATATTTGGAAAGAGGAATAAGAATAATAGTTATCTATATCATCTGGAACACCTGAAAGAATAAGCATCTTCTAAAATTGTATCTTGTGACCCATTAACATGTAGAATGTTTGTTCCACATTTGGAAAGAGGAATAAGAATAATAGTTATTTATATCATGTGGAACATTTGAAAAGAAGAGGTATCTTCTAAAATTGTATCTGTTGGGTTTAGTCCACATGGGATGTCCACGCTGAAAGTGTTCCCAACATATAAGGCTTGGCAACTCTCACCTATTAGGGCTAGTCTTTTGGGTTGAGTTAGGCCATTTTTGTTGTTTCCGATTTTTTTTTGATGAAGTCAGCAAGGGAAACCCTGGCCTATTTTTTTTGTTTTTTTTAATAATGCAGATCAAGTTTTAAATTGCTCCCACTTGAGTCGAACCCAAAGCTCGTTAGGTGCCACCGGGTGCTCTAGCCACTAGACTAGAGACCCTTTGGCCCGTTCGATATGTTGTGGGCTCGTGTGGATTTTGGGCCGAATGTGGGCTTCCGCTTGTTAGAGTTGTGTCGAATATGTGTACTAGTTGGTTACGTTGTAACTAGAGTTATTCTAGTGGGCTAGAATATGTTTAGTACCGTATTGGAAATTGCGGTGTAGAGCTATCCTAGAGGGATATAAATATATCCCTAACCCGTTTGTAACCATAAGACGACATGACGGCTATTTCAGGCTGGGTTGGGGAGGAGCGCCCGTAATCATGCCCCGAGGATGTAGGTACGCCGAACCTCGTTAAAAAAACATCGACTCGTGTTCGATCCTTTTATTTATCAGCATTATTTGCTAACAAGTGGTATCAGAGTCGAGGTTGAAATCCGTTGGGTCACATGTTTACGGGGAGTCTCCGTTGTTGTACGTCTTCCCGCGACGTTGGGCCTAATTCCATGTTCGACTCGGAGTTCTTGATCTCGTTACCGAGTCCGATGTGACCGGGAGTTTGTTGGGTTTAGTCCCACATCTAGGGATGTCCACGTTGAGAGTTCCTAACATATAAGGCTTGGCAACCCTCACCTATCGCTAGTCTTTTTTGAGTTGAGTTAGGCCTGTTCTCATATGTTGTGGGCTGTGTAGATTTTGGGCCGAATGTGGTTTGCTCTCGCTCGTCTCTTCTCCACCCGAGCCGGGCCATAATTCTATAACAAGTGGTATCAGAGCCCATGGTTGAAATCCCGTTAGGTCACACGTTTACAGGGGAGCCCATTTGTATGTCTTGCAGTAGGGTCACACGAATGTGTGATCAGACGGGTTGGGCCTAATTCCGTGTTCGACTCAGGTTCTTGCCAAGGTTCCGAGTCCGATGTGTGACCGAGGGGGAGTTTGTTGGGTTTAGTCCCACATCGGATGTCCACGTTGGAGAGTTCCCAACATATAAGGCTTGGCAACCCTCACCTATTAGGCTAGTCTTTTGAGTTGAGTTAGGCCTTTTCACTGTTCCGATATGTTGTGGGCTCTCAGTGTAAATTTTAGGCCGAATGTGGTTTGCTCGGGCTTCGTTTCTTCTCCACCGAGCCGGGCCGTAATTCTATAACAAGATCTTGTCACCCATTAGTAGGATGTTTGGTGGTTAGAGGCCTCCATCGTAGATGAGGAGGTGCATCGTGAGTCTATTCTCCAAATCGATGGAATAACTCCATTTTTATATACTAGTGCTATTTTTTTAACTCATGAGAAATGAGGTGAAAATGCATCAACCTATTTCTCTTTCTACGAACCAAACAAGAAGTAGATGATGAATGTACTCCGCTTATTGCTCAAATGAAACACATTGTAAATGACCACTAGAGCCAAATAGGATATTGAAAAGATGAAAGGTTTTCCTAAGACATTGCTAACCTTGCAATTGCTTTGCTGTTTTTCAATGGTTTTTTATTTGCTTGTTGAATCCCCTTATGTCCATTTTAGGCATGTTGTGGACCAACTTAAACTTCTTTTCCTAGCTCCTCGCTCTGCACATGCATGGACAGAAGCATTTCCGGACCGGAAAACGAGACGGCAAACGGATGGCAAGAACGCGGTGGGCCGAGCCAGGCATCCGGCCCGTGTTGAGGTCCACGAGCGGCTGCACGTAGCAGCATTCCATGGGCCTCGCGTTGTGCGCCCGGCCCGCATGGTTGCAATGCAAGAGGGTCTCTCCGCTCGGGTCTTCCGTGACAAACCTAGCCCACCATCCACCGATACTTCCCACTCGTTAGCCGTCACAAAAGCAGCTGAATAATTTTCCAAGTGGTTGTCTCGTGGTAATTCTTGGCTTTGAGCTTTTGACATAGACGCGCTATCTAACAGGTTCATTCTGAGTCATGACAACTCTAAAGGAATGGATTGCACGATCGTTGTCTCGTGGTAATTGTTGGTTTTGAGCCTTTGAAATAGACGACCATCAAGGTTCATTCTAAGGCATGACAGCTTCAAAGGAATGGATTGCACGCTGTTTTTCCTTTTTAGCATATTTTTTAAAACATGCCTCGCGATTTAGTTGCACTATTATTACCAGAGGTTCATCTAAACAGTGAGCCACCACAAAAATTTACATTCTCTAGAGGGAACCATCCAAACATAAAACTGACTCGAATCTTAATCTAAGTTGACATGAGCAAGTTCATGCTCACACCCATTATCACCGTATCATGTCACATAGATTAGATTAGCTCTAGCAAAATTCATGAATATAAGAACACAACTATTAATCAACATCAAAGTCTCGAGGACTAGGGAGGTGACCTGTTCCAGCACCCCACAGGGCATAAGCCGGGTTAGGGGACCATGATCCTCTCTTTAATCTTTGCGTTCTCAATCGTTAGTCCTCCAAGCCTTGAGGCTTTCTTCCACATATAGATGGAAAGCGATTGGATCCCAAATGAACTCCATATAGGATGTACGTCACGGCTATCGTTTGTCACTTTTGACTTAATGTCTTGTATTGGTGATGCAATGTTCGGTGATCATTAGTAAGCCTACGTTCAGGACTTGTGGCTTTGTTGTTTTTCCATGGTTGTTTGTGGTGGTGCTTCTTATGAGGCGTTCATGTGTTAGTGTTTGTGTTTTTTTTTCTCACCTTTATTGCATTATAACTCAGAATTCGAGACCAAACAATGTAACTACCATTACCGTCTTTTATCGAATCTATGGTAATGAGATATTCAGGTGGGATAATTCATCTTGGGTGGTCTACTGAAAATCATAACAGAACATGATAATGAGATGTACGTGGCTCTACTGCTGCAGGCACATCCCTCAACATTTAACATAGAGTCCGTCTACCTTATGACCGGTTGAAATACCAGCTGACCTCAACCGGTTGAGAGATAGTAACAAATCAACCGGCACTTGCAAGACATCAAAGCCATATGATTTGGCCTGTCTTAACCGGTTGAGATTTGGAACCATCTCACTATACAAATGATAATTCTCAAAAATACATATGCAAATGAAAAAATATACATATTTTTTCTATTGAAGACTAATTAAAAATGAAAATCAAACAAATTAGAAAAATGCCCAAATATTACAGATTTTTTCTATAGTAGGAAGATAACAAAAGAAAATTTTAAATAAATGGAAAATTTTGCATGAACGAAAATTTGAAAAATCCCAAATATTACAGATTTTTTCTATAGTAGGAAGATAGCAAAAAGAAAATTTTAAATAAATGAAAAAAAAATTTGCAGATAAAAAGGGAATTAAACAAAACTTACACCTTCAAATAACATAATTTACACTTAACAGTTTGGTGTAATTTTCATAAAAAAATATGTGTAAGTTTCATAACACTGAATAATTGGCAAATGCTGTTTTTTGATAAGCATGAAGGCGAAATAACATCATATTACAAATACTAAGAACAACATTTTTCAAACAAGGCAAATCATAACCAAGAAACAAAAGGATACATACAAGTTCAAATGAATAAACTACGAACCATTATTGCTGGTTACAGCTACAACAAAAATCATTATTACAACTAGGCAAAACCAAACAAGGAATAACAGGGCCATCCTAACCATCGTCGCTGGCAAATAAACCACTTGAAACCTGAGGGATATAAGGAGATATAGATCAAAATCGAGTCTAATAAGTAGATTTGGATTCTTTTTGAGAAACAATTGGCAAGTTGGCAAAATATTTTCAGAGAGGAAGTTCAAACAAGTGGCTTATACCCACTTACACCTTGAAGTAAAATAATTTACACTTATCAAAGCGCAGTGTAAATTTCATAAAAAGTAAGTGTAAGTTTAATAACGCAGATTACTTACTTCTACACCGGAGCCATGCAACCACATAGCATCCATGTGCATCAACCTCGACAAAGAAACCACTTGAAACCTGTGGGTTATTAGGAGATAGAGATGAAAATGAACTCTAATCAGTATATTTGGCTTCATCTACTAAAAGAGTTGGCAAAATGGGAAATAAACAAATAGAATTATGCAAAATGGGAAGCATCGCATCAAAAGCTGCGAGCACTAGCATTCACCAAACCAATAATTGACATGCAAGAGAACACAAATATCTATGATAGACTCTAGACCTTTTGAGATAACAACATATGATTGGCCACATGCAGAAAGAGAAATACACCTCTATTCTCAAAATCTCAGCAAACAACATTCAGATTGAGTTAAAAAGCATCTAGATCCACAAACAACCAAAATGGTCATAGAGTAGGACAGCTATCCAAAACCTAGTCCCGTTTAGCTTAGCTGATGCAAATCACAATAGAAGAAATTGTCATCTCACTACATAGGTATGTAGCATCTTTAGAAGGCAACTATTTGATGCATACAAGAGCTCATAACTGCAAGAAATGATAGGTAAAATAGAAGAAAATAGATGAAGCTTAGATGCGTGAGTTTGAGCCAGGAGCAGTGGAACGCATAGAAGACATCAGCCTCCTACAAGGCTGCTGCTCAAGAAGCTTTTGAAGGTCACATGAATGCAATAATAGAAAGGTAACATAATAGAACGGGCAAGTTTTCTTATATGAGAAAAATATCTAAAATACTATGTAGACCAAAATAGATGCATGCACAGTTCTGTGATAGTCTTTTATATTGGCAGGCTTATACTTGTGAAAATGGAAATGACTACACATATATAGCTTTTCAGTACAACAGAGGATTAAGTAATTTGAAATGCTAACCCAAAGATATATCAAGGTGCTTACTACATAACAGCCTGTAGATAGGCAAACAAGACCAGAAAAAAAGGGTTAACGATCACCACAATATAAGCCATTTACAATGTTATAGGCACAATATGGATTTAGTTAAGAGTGGAAGCCTAAAGTGTAACCTTGTTCCATTCAGACATGAACTCAAAGTGCAAACCAACAGCTAACTCAACCATATATCAACCATCAACAGAGTAGCAAGAGTCCAAAAATAAACCATAGATAGACACTAGAGCATACCATAGATGAACTAGGAAACTGAAGGACACTTGACCATTACTGTGTAAGTGCAGCTAAACTAATGAAAAGGAGAAATGACTTGGCTATGGCTATTAAAGAAGTTCTTGTATTATTACTAATCGATGGATCTCACCACTTGAATGGGCCATAAACCACAACATTCAAAAATTGCAGTATAATCAACTACATAAATCACTCGATGCAATCAACCAAAAAAAATTCTAAATAACTACAGATCAAAATATAGGAGATGAACAATCAAAACACAACATACATAACACAATTCCTAAATCAGTATAACTCGAAGATGAAATGACAATAGCAATGTAATCACAACAACAGGAGGGCATATTCTAATAATAGCTACAAAATCATTCAGCAACAGGAGGGCATTTCTAATAATAACTACAAAATAATTCACAACAACAGGACACCATGCATGAGATTGAATTGCACTACATGAAATGGGATTCAGCCTCACGAACTCTGAAAGTCTGAAACCATTTGGCACACAAACTGGATTAAAAAACTAAACAGGATTCCAACTCTAGCAATCAAACCTATGAACTTTAGTTACTTACAAATCCATATGTATAAACAAAAGGTCGAGATTGACAAAAAATATGAGGAAAACATATAGGTGGCTATAAGAAGCTAAACTCATACACACACCTAGCAACACAAGCAGTCCATACATACTCCTGAACTTTTCTGGTGGTGCTCTGAACCTCTTAATGATAGGATTTTTAGGACGCAAAAGGTCTAAACTATCTTCATTCTTATAGCTTGATAAAAAATGCAATGCTACCATAATCATAGTGGTACAGTCTTCTAATGTCAGAACCTGTACATGTTCGACCAAGCATAGCATTTTGCTTACCCAAAAACAGTGACTGACACAAAACTAAACTGAATAGATCTAGTAACACTATAAAATGGCATAGTACATAGGATCACCTCAAACCTAACAATCCTCAAAAAAAAAATCAGAACCCCAATCTACATCACTAACAGCCAAACATAGACACGTGGGGCAGGGACTCAAGGTGTGCATGCAAGCTTCACCACACAATTGGTGGCTAATGATGCTTGCTAAATTTAGTGCACATGCTGAAATGCAGACTTTAGGCGAGCCAGCATCGAGGAAGGGGCAAAGCGCTCGGCGACCCTTCGCCGTGCCTACAAATCACCACTCCTAATCACCACTCTCTGACGACACTGCGACACCACAGGGGCCGGGAAAGAAGACGGAATGAAATCAACGAAATCAATCAGCATCAGATGAAACCTAACATCTAAGCAATACAACAGATCGAGAAGAGGAGGACGGGTGAACCCGGCCAAAACCTAGAATCCCCACTCGCCGACGACAACGGGACACCACCGGCGACACCAAATGGAGCCGGCGAGCACTGGAAACAGATGGGAAGAAAAACTCAATCGGCATCACAAATCAAGCTACACAGATTTGAATCCAACCAACAAATCGAGAGAAAGAGAGGAGCAAGGGACGAACCCTAGAAATCGCCGGTCGACAGAGCGCGAGAGACTCGACGAAGCACAAACGACGAAATGAAATGGGACGACCAGCGTACACGAGACCCTCTGGTAACAAGCGAATCCGCCGACGCTGGGGCCCACAAGGCAGACACAAAACGAAAAACAAACCAACAGTTTCAAACAAATAACGAATCTCACCGTCCAAATCAAATCCAACACCGACATCAGCCGGTTGAAAGCAACAAACGTTTCAACCGGTTGATTTATAGACTTTCTCTTAACATATCACACAACAGTTAGCATGTTTTGACGGCCCGTCTAGAAAAATAAAATCTGTGCCTGCGCGTGAGGTAGCCAGGAGGAGAGTGTGGCCACCACGTCGACACGCTTCGCCATCGCGCGTGAGCCACGGGAGCCACCAGTCCCCACCTCGCCGTCGCAGGCCATGCCATACAAAATCGAAGCCGCTGCAGATCCGGTGTCAGCGACGAGGGAGATAAGGGTTGTGGATAGACCGGTGCGGCCGCAGCCAATCACAGGCCAGAGGACGCCACACTCCCGCCACGCTCTCATCCTCCCGGCTCATCTCCCTCACCCCACCACGCCCGAGCCCAACATGCGGCATAAAGAATGGCTACGCGTGCTAAATAAGACGAGCTTGGGAAGCTTCCAAGGCCCCCGATTTCGCCAATGCTGCGTGAAATCGAAATCCCGCACCTCCTTCCTACCGAGGACCCTCGAGCCAAGAACTGAGCGGGAAGAGAGGTAGAGAGGAAGTGTTTCCCCTCGCCTCTGTCTCCTTTCCATCTCTGCGATTCTTGTCGCATTGGTTTGGTTCCTTTGAGAAAGGAGGCAGCTTTCTGTCTTCCCTGATCTATCTAGATGATGGCGAGCACGACGTCAGCGACCACCGCCGCCGCCGGCGCAGCCGCCACCACCAAGCCGCGGGGTCGGCGTCGGCCCTCTGCCCGAGGGTGGCCGCCGGCGGCAGGCGGCGCTCCGGGGTGGTGCGGTGCGACGCCGCCGGCGTGGAGGCCCAGGCGCAGGCCGTGGCCAAGGCGGCCAGCGTCGCCGCGCTCGAGCAGTTCAAGATATCCGCCGACCGTGAGTGCCTTATCCCTCGCCTCTGGAAATCCGCCGCCTTTGTAAGCTGTATAACCCTGGGATGCGGGGATTGCGCCGGTCTGGTGGAGTGGATTCTGGTGCGCGATTTGAGGAACCCTTTTGCGTTGCGTTCAGGTCACTGTTGCAGTTGGGATTAGTTTTGGTTTGGTACGGGCCAAAACTTGTGGTGACTGGGTGGTTTGGGGAAGAATGGGGAATAGTTGTGACCTTTGCATTGCCCTGTTGCAGTTTTGCCTTAAACCAAGCGTTTGAACTTTCATGTTACTGCTGTTCACTTATTATGTTCAGACTAATTTTGGTTCCTGAGTAAGATTTAGCATGTAGAGGAGGAACTTCTTGGTTTCCTAATTAAAACATTGTTGAGTTTTCTTTCCGAGGTGAGTCAGGCAGACAAGTTACATTTGGGGGAGTGGCAAGTTACATTTGGGGGATTTGTTCAAATGTTTAACTGGTTGTGCAGATATAAGTTTCAGAGACTTGTTTCTTTCAGATGTTCGTTTGTTCAAAATTAAACGGTTATCTTTATCTATATCCACCGAAATGGCATTTTGTAAGAAGCCAAATGATAGTGTATGCATATAGAACTTTGTCTTTTAGGAAGGAGGAATCTAATTTGACAAAGATGCCAAATGATTATATTCATGTACTGCAGATTGTTCATATGCTTTTGGCATCAGCAATTGGCCAAACATTTTGCATTGGTTTCATTTGGTACTTTCTTGTCCAATCATAATCATCTAGTGTAAAGATGCTATTATTGCCCCTTAGATTTTTCTTTAATAAACTTCTCCAATTGAACTTTATAGCAATAGCAACTAATTTGAGGAAGCATATATTGATGTGCAATTATATCCAGTTTCTTTCTTTCAGAAACAAATAGTCTCTGTGCAGCATTTGACAATGTTTTAACTATTAAATTGCTACCAGGGTACATGAAGGAAAGGAGTACCATAGCTGTGATAGGCCTCAGTGTACACACTGCACCAGTGGAGATGCGTGAAAAACTTGCTGTTGCCGAGGAACTGTGGCCCCGTGCTATTCAAGAACTCACTAGTCTGAATCATATTGAAGAGGCTGCTGTTCTTAGTACCTGTAATAGAATGGAAATTTATGTGGTGGCCCTATCATGGAACCGAGGTATCAGAGAAGTAGTGGACTGGATGTCAAAGGTGAGTACTGTTTGATCAATCCTCTTTGTTCAGTCTGTATTAGTATTTTCCCCAGCTTTTTGGTTGCTCAAAGACACAGTTTAGGAAAGATTCCCTAATGTGTGTATTTTTGTGATTTTGCAGAAAAGTGGTATTCCAGCTTCCGAGCTTAGGGAGCACCTGTTCATTTTGCGAAGCAGTGATGCTACACGCCATTTGTTTGAGGTGTCAGCTGGCCTTGACTCTTTGGTTCTCGGTGAAGGACAAATCCTTGCTCAAGTTAAACAAGTTGTGAGAAGCGGACAAAACAGTGGAGGCTTGGGAAAGAACATCGACAGGATGTTCAAGGATGCAATCACTGCTGGAAAGCGTGTCCGCTGCGAGACCAACATATCATCTGGTGCTGTTTCTGTCAGTTCAGCGGCAGTTGAATTGGCCCTGATGAAGCTTCCAAAGTCTGAAGCCCTGTCAGCTAGGATGCTTTTGATTGGCGCCGGGAAAATGGGAAAATTAGTGATCAAACATCTGATTGCCAAAGGATGCAAGAAGGTTGTTGTGGTGAACCGCTCAGTGGAAAGGGTGGATGCCATTCGTGCGGAGATGAAAGATATCGAAATTGTGTACAGACCTCTCTCAGAGACGTATGAAGCTGCTGCTGAGGCTGATGTCGTGTTCACAAGCACCTCATCTGAAACTCCATTGTTCACAAAAGAACATGCAGGGGCACTCCCCCCTGTTGCTGAGGCTATGGGAGGTGTCCGCCTATTTGTTGACATATCTGTCCCCAGAAATGTCAGCGCATGTGTGTCTGAAGTTGGCACTGCACGAGTATACAATGTTGATGACTTGAAAGAGGTGGTGGAAGCCAACAAGGAGGACCGGCTAAGGAAAGCAATGGAGGCGCAGACAATCATCACCGAAGAACTGAAACGGTTTGAAGCATGGAGGGACTCGTTGGAGACCGTCCCGACCATCAAGAAGCTGAGATCATACGCTGACAGGATCAGGGCCTCGGAGCTCGAGAAGTGCTTGCAGAAGGTCGGTGAGGACGCCCTCACCAAGAAGATGAGGAGAGCCATCGAAGAGCTGAGCACCGGCATTGTGAACAAGCTCCTCCATGGCCCGCTGCAGCACCTGAGGTGTGACGGCAGTGACAGCCGCACCCTCGATGAGACGCTCGAGAACATGCATGCCCTCAACCGGATGTTCAGCCTTGACACAGAGAAGGCGATCATGGAGCAGAAGATCAAGGCCAAGGTGGAGAAGACCCAAAACTGAGGCCAGGAAACAATTTTCCTACCCATTTATCTATGTATAGCCTCTTCACTCTGTTTCCAAGTTTTTTCGATCCTTTTGCTTACTGAGCCCCTCCCCTACTCACTGAGATTGTCAATTGTGTCGTGAATTAGGGCCATGGCAGCTTTTCGTGAATAACAGCAATGTATCCCAATTCTTCACAGAAGAAAGACTGTATATTTATATGCATTTATTGGAGCAAATAGTGCTGTAAAGTAATACAATCATGGGCTTATGACAACTGTAGCTAGACATCTGAGCTAAAGTTGTTCTGCTGTATTTGATAGTATGTTGAAGAGCTGGAGTTCTGTTTGGTAATCATGCGATTACTAACAAGAACTTGTAATTTGAACTTGGCTGTTTCTGTCCCCTCTTAATGAAATACGTGCCTCGGTGAAAATATTATGCTGATTATGTAGAGGAGGATCGTGGAATTACGGATTTACGGTCCATACCATCAGTACATAGAAGTCTGCATTTAGTAGTGCTTCCATGCTCAGTACGAAACTCATGCTTCTGGGCAAGTAAGTTGTTTGGTTTTAGCAGGAAACATTTACTGGTCTAGGTTTAGTACTTCAATTTATTTCTTTGCAACGGAGCAAGGTTGTATATGCATGTTGTTTAGATTCCCAATTTGGGAGTGCCAAAGTTGGCAAAAACGCCATAAACGTGTCACCGTAGTATTTCGTTTCAGATTTGGTAAAAATTGTCCAAATATTGATTAATTAAGCTCAAAATGTTCGTCTCGCAGTAGAATTAAACTGTGTAATTAATTTTTAATTTCATCTATATTTAGTCTCGACATGCATGTTTCTTTTGTGTTTTGTGCTCAGCTCAAAGGCTGGCTTCTACTCCTCTCCGTTTGCTCCGTTCTCTGCAGAAGTGCAGATCAGGGAGGCGGCATCCCTGTCCTAGCCAGTGCGCACCTGCTTGTGCGGCCGCTTGTGCTCCTCGACACCACTCCAGGGCTTGTCGTCATCCCGTCGTCGACGTGTGGGGACGAGATCCGGATCTGACGGTAGCTGGTGCATTACCGTGCATGTAACCATTTGCCATTGAGGGTAAATTTGCTAGAGAACGCCCCTGGCCCTTCAATGTAAAGTTAAAAATCTGGCAAAATAAATAAAAAATATGACCTTAAATGATTTATAAAGAATTTAAAGGATGTTTAGAACATAGGAATTTCGTAGGAATGATCCAGAGATTAGTTTGATTTCGTACGGAAAACACCAGAATAAATAAAAATCTCGTGCGGACCATATCAATATTCGAAATCATTCAAAAATTATAATTTTGGATCTCAAAGTTCAAGAATTTAAAAATAAATTTGGTATTTTTTAAAAAAAAAAAAAAAAAACTTATCAACTACAAACTTTTAGATCTTATTGAGCTCTACTATTTTTGATATAAATTTCATCTTTATCCTATCATATGCCAAAAAAAGTTTGGGTAACTATTGAGGCTTCTGGTAGGCATTATGATCACTTTTAACTTTTCTCTCTCCTCTACTCCTGAAGATTGTTATTTTAATAACTACAGTGTCTGGTAGAAAAATGCTCAACTAAAACATGGAAGGGTCCATATATGGCCTAAAGAGGAGGGGTTTGAATTAACGCATCTAAAATTTCTTTTACGATTTAAACAAGTGAATTCATTTTGGCTTATGATGTTCCTCAAATTTGTTATCAAGAAATCTTAGTAAATTCTAGAGATTAGCAAGCTTCGGAAATAAAACTCGGCGGCTAGAGAGTTCTAGCTCAAACCAAGATTAGAGATATACAGAAGCTCACAAACCACCTGCATTAGCAAATACGCACAACCAAAGTGGAGACACAAGCAGGGATGGATCTAACGGTGGGGCGGTGGGAGGGGGCTTGAGCCCCCCTACTGCCACGGATCCTATGGAGTCTCCCTAGCGCCCTTTCAAGAATTTTTGTCATGGTTGTTTTGAGAAGAAGCTAGAGCTTGAGGATGAACTTCTAGCCTCTCTTGAACATTCATCCTAGATATGTCAGTAAACTCAGCTTTCATCCTAGATTTGTCACTCGACAAAGGATTTTGCTTTTTTTGTAGTTGCCCTCCTTACAAGAAGAGCCACGTCTTTGTTGTAGAAGCTCCAAACGACCCCAAGGATCTAGCTGAGTCTCTTTCAACCACTTTCCTTAGATCCACTATGTTGATCTCTTCCCTTGCAAAAGGCTAAAACTGGGGACTACAACTTTTCAGTGGCTCACCACTCACCAGTCACCACAAGAATGACGCTTCACAGGTTGATTCTAGCCGTCTAGGAGTTTCACTTGCAAGAGTAACAAATGCTTCACGAATTGCTTGAAAAAGCCCATAAATGCGTATTTGGATTACTATTGTTCTTACAAACTTCCAAATTGCTTACCCTCTCAACCCAACTCATAAGATTTGACTTGAATTCTCTCTCTCACACACACACACAGAGAAGCCTTTTCTTTGTAACCAACCCTTCAAAATGAGAGAAGGGGGCATGAACTGTTCGTTATGACTGTCAAGGTACACCGATGTTGGGAACGTCGTGATAGGAGTTGGCTACCAAGGACAACTCTCTCTCTTTCTTCTTCTTCTTTTTTTTTTTTTTTTTTTTTTTTTGTAAATCCCAATTTCAGTTGACCCTAGTGTGGGTGACTTGGTGTGTCTCTCGTGTAGCAGTTGGGTTTCCATTAGTTTGAGCGCTTAATAATGTTGAGTAGTGATCATGGATGGATAAAATCGAAAGAAGAAAAAACATGTGCGGAGGCGAAAAAACGCGTGGAGATGGATGTACAAAAACAGGGGGTAAAAATCATGTGTTGAGGGGACAAAATCCTCCGGGGTAACGTTCAAGCGTGCTTGTAGTTTTGCCGGTCTTCGACTTTTCAGTAGAACTAGCATATGCCCGTGCGTTGCTATGGGTATCTTAAATTTTTTAAAAATTTTAATGTAATTCAACACAATAAAAGTAAGAAAAAAAATTAGGAGCCTCAAAATTTTCAACGCAATAGAAGTATCGAGGAAGACAAATAAATTTTAACTTGGCTAGCAACATAATGTTTTGAGCCACATTCGGATAAATAAAAGTCAAGTTTAGTACAGAACGTCAAAATAATTGCATGATAGATAAGTCCTCCACAACTATCTCTCTTCATTGTCTTATATGCCCGTGATGCGGCTAAGATATTCTCGTACGGATAGTGGAATCATGCACCGCCGTGAATTCCCATCATACGTCAATAGGTTGATCACAAATTGCTTCCGTAGTCTTTGGCCATCCCAGTGCACAAGGCAAACATAAATAATAAGTTGGAAATACATATGTGTATAGATGACCACAAACATAAAAGTATTGTGCTCACTGTAGAGATTGGCATGAGCTTTCCATTATTCCATGCAGACATGAATTGTAGAAGGATGAAGGCATTTAAATCCCTATAGCACAATAGATGTTCAACTTAACGGTCCATTTCTATATATGATTCATAATAAAAGGTGGTTCAAATGAAATTACCTATCTTTCTACGATGGAATGCTACTTGGGAGTATATGTTTCCACGAAAGGCATCCACTCTCATTACACGTCTATAACTGTTGCAAACATTGATAATTCTATGCACATAGCGCTTGTATGGCATATCTTTGCACCAATCAGGAATAGGAGTAGGATCAAGCACAGTGAGAGTTTTTTCCTCACGGTCGAACACAAAAAGGTTAAGGCCTCCTCTTTTCCATGGCATAAGAAGCTGCACAATGATTGGAATTAGAATTTCAAAAAGGGGTTCACAATAATCATAGAGAAATGTCCTTACAAATCTGCAGCGTGAGGC
The DNA here is from genome assembly GCA_018135685.1 of Themeda triandra. Lineage (NCBI taxonomy): Eukaryota > Viridiplantae > Streptophyta > Magnoliopsida > Poales > Poaceae > Themeda > Themeda triandra. The sequence continues at coordinate 14,999 of JAENPR010000274.1, forward strand.
ATCATATTTCATATACGGCCAAGGTTCTAATGGTTTAGCCAACTCTCGATCATTAAGCTTCTCGATTTTGGCTTTAGCGCAGATTCGTACGTTGTCTACAAAAAAACAAATATATTTAGAAACATGATAAAGACGACTTACTATGGATATACTACTTAATTAAGAAAATGCACAAGAGTATACTTATATAACAAAAAGATAGTTTACTCACACTGAGAATCTCAGGTCCATGTAATGCTTTGAAACCATCATATTAGCACTTGTCAACCTTTTATTCTCATTGTACGCAAGTAGCCGCACACCCATGTTGAAACATTCCGTGGGCATCGGTTCATTCATCCTTAGGGATGCTTGGAGTTGACGGACAGTTAGGGAGATATTGTAAGGTTGGAAGCTCCATACCTAACTGGTCCTATAAGAGAATAAGTTATGACCCATAATATGATCTTTGAGTAATATCTATTATTGCACGGAGAAAATTATAAGAAGCTTACTCCAATGTCTCAAGCATCATTAATTGTCATGATATAGTCACACAACATGTCTATCAAATCTTCCTTGGTCGTTGGCATGTCAAATGTGGAAAGGCCACACAATAAAAATGGGTCCATAGCTCCATCGGGAGAGCATGCTGCGAAGTTTGATGGTATTTTTTCCTCTTGCATGTACTATTAGGACTCGTAGTATTTCAACATCAGAGAGGCTTCCAATTTCTTCATCGTCAACTTTGACTAACAAACAACCTTTTCTCTTGTTTAACTCTGACGACAGTAAAATAGCAGCCAACTTTGTCCTAAATATATCCTTTCGCTCAAATCAAACCCATATATCCTCCACAAGGCTTCTGGAGGGGTCACCCACCTAGCATCTCTATATTGTTTGATCTCATCAATGTTTCCTTCATTAACACCCTTGTCTGCCTCTCTCACAGCCACAGACGCTCGATCATGACCCTTGTAAATGTACTTAAACAAATACTTCACAGCTTTGATGCTCCCACATGCCTCAACATTGATGTGGCAGTTGAACAACCGCAAGAGGTAAGGGTTGTAAGGCACGACCCATCTATTGTCCAGCTCATGATTGCGAATTTTTTCTTTCCTGCCATCTTCACGTCTCCTATAAACCGGGTAGGAATCTTTACCCTGTACGGTGACCTCACTGAAAGGTCGCGGGTATCGATTCTTACATGAATCACGGCCCTTTGTGCATGGGCAATTACGATTAAGCATTCCACATGGCCCGTGCATCATATGCTTGGTGACCATCTTGTATAATTCTGGGTACTTCTTCTTGTCTGGAAGCTCGGCAGAGATAAGGAGGTCATACTGCTCTGGACATGTGATCTTGTACTTCCCTTGCATGATCAGCAAAAAATGTGCATGCGGTAGACCTCTCTTCTGGAACTCCACAACATAAACATGGGCCCGGACCTTTCCAAGAATATCCTTTTTCAACAACCTCCTCTTCAACTCTTCGAGCTTCGCCTTAAAGACCCGCACAACGAGATCTGGACGATCTTGTGCTGTTTGGCCAGGGTAGAGTTCACTCTTGATCTCATCCCAATTTGGATTACAGGTCATAGTTATGAAGATGTCCGGTTTCCCAAACTTGCGCACCAGAGCCATGGCGTCCATATACCGACGTCTCATGTCTTGTGGGCCTCCGATAAATGATGAAGGCATCACTGTCCTCTTTCCAATAGCTTCAGCTCTGCCCTCACCAGCATGCAGGCTATCCACCAATCCTTGGTACAAGTCAGCCCTAATATCCTTCTGATGGTTGCGAATATAATCTAGTCGAGAGCTCTCAATCTTGATGTACGTGTCAACCGCAAACTGTTGGAAAAGGCGCCCTCCAAAAAATATTGGATTGAATATTCCTGGCCGCATCTGGAACTTATAGCAGTAGTAGTCACGGACAGACACGCATAGGTTACCAGGAGATACTGCACATATAAGAATCATGGATTAGAGTTGTTTCTAACATAAATGTAGCAGTCTACATGAGAAGTAGGAAAACAAAAATGAACCTGAATCGTCTTCTGTGCCATCGCACGAGCTTTACGAAGGGCACGTGCCGTATTGACTTCCTCCATACTAACATTCTTTTTTGGAATATCCATATGCCATCCAAGCTCACCCTTGGGAAAGAATAAAGGGTATGAAAGAGCATCATAGCATCCATGATATGATCGTATGCCATGTATGCCTCTATCTTTCCCATGAAGTACCACACTATTTTTGAACTGACCCAAACGTTCGCTCCCCTCGATCCAAATAGCAGCCACCTCAGAAGTCAATGGTACGTTGTACGTTCTTTGGTCAAGTTGTTGGTCAAGGTTCGGTGTGACGCAAGATAGTCCTCAAGGTGTTCGGCTGTCCCATACTCCTAAGATGTTGTGAGTATGGGTTGTCACGAAGGATAGCCACCAACCTTTGAATCACTTCTTTATCTTTTTGGCACTGCTCTTTGCGGCACTTTCGATACCGGTGATCTAGGCTCGGATCATCATCATAGAAGTAAAGCTCTAGATGCCTAGGCTCCTTACCATCCTCAGTACCAAATGACCTTATGTTGTGATAGATTTGACCATGTGCACGAAAGGTGTAAATGCCACTATTTTTCCTATTAGCAGTGGCACTATCGAGATGACAGTATAGAGACGTGAATGAGAAATGGCCATTAAAGAACCTAATGTTGTCACGGAAGTGCCTAGCGTCAGCATCTGTACTTGACCAAAGCCTCATAAGTTCATCAGGAGTGTCAGGTGCATTTAGCTTCACCTTTCCGCCATGGCAACAGAACCCAGGTGGCTCGGACTCAAACTTTTTTGCACCACAATGCTTACAATCTTTGGCAGGTTTGAGAATATGGGTATCTGTCGGAATGTTACTATACACTTTTTCATATGGATCGGGTATTTCAAGGATAGAAGACGTATCTTCATCTGACTCATCGATTTGGACATCCTCTTCAGCTTCCTCATCTGTAAGGGTATTTATACCACAACAATTTAGACTACAAATGATGAAACTAACAATGTTTCAAAAGTTGTGACAAGTACCTTGCCCAGCAAATAGGTATCCCTCATCCTCTTCCTCATCGTCCTCAAATATTTCACCGTCGTGATCATCTGTTTTCATCATAGGGGATTGATTTATTTGAACTATGGGTTAGAGAACATATAGGAATTGTTAACAATATTGTAATTACCACTATCGTCAACGAATTGTTGTGTGTGTATATCTGAGGTAGGATGGATGCTTGGTCCGACGCCTTCTGTCAATTGACTTACAAGCTGCGTCTCATTCGCGCTATCTCGTTCACTTTGTTTAGTAGTTTGTTTTTGTTTCCCACCAATGCATTCTTCAAACAACATGTTTTGGTGGGTCAACAATATTTGTTTTCCCCCAGATGGCACACGTCGCCTTTGCTTCACTTCGCAAGGTAGTACATCACTACATTCATCTTTATCGATCTCCATCATCTCCACCGAATCGGTGGGCTGTAAAGGGGTGTTGTATTGACCTCGGGATTAACCATTTATCGGTGGTTGCTGTGGTTCTATGAGGCTCAGAGACTTCTATAGTGGACCACACAGGCTCTGGAACATAGATTGGGTTCTCCATGGCAATGGATTCCTGGTGAAGAGTGTTTTTTCGGACCTCCTTTAACCTTTCTTTAGAGATTTTCTTTGCCTCGCTTACGGCTGGGAAGAGTATTGTGCAGCCTTTGGCGTTCAAGCCTTGCTTCCCTCCTTTGTGGTGTCATATTTTTATACCACTCACCGAGATACTGACTTCTTGATGTAATTTGCGTACATGGTTTTACAGCAGAGGGTGTAGGGGTGACACAATCAACTAATGAAAATGATGTTCCTACTATTTCCGCTGGTCTTGTGACACCTGGACTGGGTTGAGGTGTTTTATTAGTTAAGTCAACACTCCCATCATCTTCGGATTCTCTTAGCACCATAGCTTGCGCTTTTCTTTTGTGATAGTTTTCACGTTGCTTTCTATTTATTTCAACCTTTTGTTCCTTAGTCATTCCCGCACGTCGGTCTCTTTCTCTCTGCCTTTTACGCTCCTTAGGGTCATCGACTTGTATCCTTGAATTGGATGCACTATGACTTTCTGGTTTATAATAATAAGTGGATACGCTTAGTGTGACAGCCAAATGCATGAATCTGTCGTATATGTGTATCTCTACTTACCCGCATTGGTAGTATTAGTCAGGTCTCCAAATGGAGTGCGTGCACTGCTATTTTTTTCTGTGTCCATGAGGCAAAGATCGACCGCAAAGAATCAAAGCAAAAATGATGAAGACATTGTATGTAGCCTGAGTAAAGGACACGCCAACTTAGTTATCAGGCCAATCAAACAAATCTCAGTTGTGTGCATTTAATTAAATTTAAATATTGAGAACCATGTACGAAAAGAATAAAAAAACAAAACCATTTGTATAAACAAATCTCAACCACGTTCACATTATCAATGTACAAATTATTGTGAACCTCAAAAATATTTTAAGCTTTGAGCACTTATTTCGCCTCAAGCATTGTTCACCCATTGTGATTCCTAGCTAATAAGCCTGACAAACCTTTTTTTTTTTGTTGCCCAAAAAAGTTCCAAGTTTGTCAATCTCGTCGGAGGATACTGGACTGCATCCACTCAGTGGCTCGAGCACTACACAAAGAAAACAGTCACAATCATACATAAACAATTTTGATCCCTGTCTTAGAATATCCCACTTCTTCTAAACGGACACATAAAGAGAAAATATCCCACTTCTTCTAAACGGATCAATGCAACTCTTGTACTATCAGGATTACTGAACTAATCATTAGCAATCCATTCCGTTAGTCAGATCCATTAATCATTAGAAATCCATTCCCCAAAATATACCACGTGTGTATCTCCATTAATTTTCCCAAACAAAATTTTGCAGCGACCTAGTAACAAAGTACAATGTTTCTGGAATTTGTTTGCATCACTACCGGATTCAATCATGCCATTGCTCTCTACAGTTGCGATTCAGTCATGCACTCGTTCTCTAATGTAGTCCAAACGCTAACACTAAGAATGAGATTGAGGAAGTTGGGAAAAGCAGTGGAATGAAAAGAACAAGCGCTCACAAACTCGTAGGCTACAGGGCTCCAAGCCCCTGCAGGACGGCCGGTGGCCGTGCGGCCGAGCTGGTGGACGGGCGCCTTGCGGAGCCGGCGGGAGCAACCGGCTGGGAGGGGGGGTGTTGCTGTCGCCGGACGGCAGACGACGGACGTCGGACGGAGGACGGCGAACGGGCGCTGGTGCCGGTGCCGCGGTCGCGCCTGCTGCGTCGGAGTTGGGGGAACGGTGAAGTCCCTCGATGCCGAGGCGGGTGGCGGCGGACGTTATGGAAATCTGCATAATCACCATTTTGTGCAGGCTCGAATTATCTCAATCCATTGCAGTTAAACATTTGAACAGAATAGTAATCATGGGAATTCAAAAGGCAAGATGCTCACTTCCTCCAGATTTTCAGCATCGGCAATGTCATACACGCTCACGGAGCTACCACCAAATCACAAGAGCGCATCGGAGAGTGCTTCCTGTTTGGCAAAGTCATCATTGGGGAAAAATGCATGAGACGACACTGAAACTACTTGTTGGAGATGAAGCCATGAAGGTAAAGGTCAAGGAATCGAAGTGCGGGGACAGCGTGAGGTACTGACCACGTCGTGCCTGCGGCATCGAATGCGGACGGAGAGGTAAGGCCCGGAGAGGGAGAGGTCCGAGCACGCGGTGGCGGAGGTGGAGGCTGCCTCGTCCCCGACGTCCACCTAGCGGGCGCGGGCGCAGAAGCTCGTTCCTCGCCGGGCTCCACCAGCCGGACCGCTCCAGCCGTCGCGGGACGGCGAGGGATGAGTGTAGAACGGGAGGCTGAGGGTACCGCCGCTACTGATGGCATTCGCGGTTGTGGGAACGGGGAAGTCCCTCGATGCCGCGGCGGGTGGCGGCGGCCGAAGCTGTGTACGCAGGGTGTGAGGTGTGAGCGCCGGCGAGGACGAACTGTTGGAGCCTGGAGGCGGCGGCCTCGCTACTTGCAACGCGTGACGAGAAGCAGGCCGGCGGCGAGCGCGACTCAGCTTGGCGAGCGCACCAGCGAAGGCACCGGCGCCCCTACGACGGAGCTCCCGCGCGCCTCGAGCAGAGCAGGTCGCCGGCGAGCTGCGTCGTGCTCTTCTTCGATCCAGCACGGCGGAGCAGAGGACGGCGGAGCAGCTGCGGTACCTGGTGCAGAGCAGGGAGGCGGTCGTCGGTGGCGGCTGCGGCTGCGGCTGCGGCTCCTGTGATGCTCAAGGTTCAGTCGTCCATGGTGGAGACGGAGAGATGGGGAAGAGAAAGGGGATTTTTTTTTTCTGTATACTGGGTCACCGGTGCCCACGTTGTGGTATTAAAAGAGGTGGAGGCATCGGTGCCCACCTGCTCGCCCCGGCTGCAAAAATAACTCTAGCTGGGGACATGCAAGCTGGCATCCAGCCGGCACGCCTCGCGGCCTCGGCTACTGGTGCTGACTGCACGCCGGCCACTCTTTACATGCAATCGACGCGGCGCCCTGCTGGAGTGCTGTGTGTCTGCAGAGTGCAGACGCACTGCTTGCATTCCGGTGAGGGAGGTCGTGGGGGCTAGCTGTCGGCGCCGTTTGGGAGAGCGGGAGGAATGGGAGTGGAGCGTCGGCACGTTGAAGAGGCACGTTGAAGCCTTGTTGACGTCTCCTGTATGGGCTTTTTAGGGGTAGAGATATATGTTTTTGAATAAACTCAGTAGAGAGATATTGAGATTATATGAGGAAAAAATGTCTTCTAGTTCTATAAAGATTTTGCATGCATCTTCTGATGGATCCGTGCATTAACAGAGATTTTGTTTATTGTATTTATTTTACGGGAACGTATGCTATACAAACTAGAGTTTGACCTACTATCTCTATCTTTAAATAAGAAAATATCTCTAGTTGTGTTTCGAAAAAAAAAAGAATATCTATCTCGTAGCAGAGAGCCGATCGTACATAAATCCCAACAAAACTCCAACGTCCAGAAGCTCCGATCTCGGCGCCTAGACCGGCCACAGCAATAGCAACAATGTCGATGGATCAGCACGGGGAAAAAGAGGAGAAGACCTCCCAAGAATCGGCTTCGGCGGCGGATGATCAGCACGAAGAGACTGCAGCGGCGGAGGGCGAGGACACGTCCGAGGAATCCATGGACCAGCGCGAGGAGGACGGGTATAAAGCCGACGAATCGACGGCACTGCTCGAGGACGACGACGTGGTGGGCTCTGAAGACGTCTCGGCGCCGCCAGCCTTAGCGCACCCGTGGTCGCTGCTCCACGCCTGCGCCGGCTGCCTCGGCCTACTCGGCTGTTGCGGCGACCAACAGAAGCCGCCGCCGGCTACCGTCGTTGTTGCTGCAACTGAAGCCGCCACGGCGGCGGTGGCGGCGGCTTCGAGGTCGTCGTCCCAAGAAGAAGAGACGGGCGGCGAGACGTCGGCGAAGGCTAAGGTAAATGGATCTGTTGCCGCTTGATTGGTTTGCCGATCGGTACGTAGGTAACTGATAGATCGATGTTTCATTGACTAGCTCAAGTGAATAATGTGCATGCAGCCGCCGCCGCCGCAGCAGCAGCAGCAGGGTTTCTACTTGCAGGAGGTGATCACCCGAGTGTGGGCTGTCGCGGTGAGTTCGCCGCGGCCGCCGGACCACGCAAGGGAAGGAAGTGGTGGCCATGGAGGCGCACACCACTAGGGCTCTGACTCCCGCATGGGGTTTTCTCTTCTCCATGCATCTAGCTTGGTTCGGGGCGTCTGCGCTTGAGGACACATGGTTTTTACCATAACCATTGTGTGGACCTTTGTGTGATAAGTGATTGTCAACATGCCAACACAAGGCGTGTGTGTGAGTCTTACTAACCGTGGCACGCGGCTTCGTGTCAAACAATGGTGTCTCTTGGCTCATGTTGTCTGCAGGTGTCGAGCTCGGAGACGGTGGTCGACGGTCGGTGAAGATCTAGTAGGGCGTGCCGTGCTGACGGACCGGGTGCGGTGAAGGGCGGACGTGAGGCTTGGATCGAGGGACCTGAGGACCGGGCGGCTAGCCGTGGTGGCTGACAGCTGGGACATCGACGAGCGCAAGTGTACACGGCGGGGGATGCGTATGGGCTACGCTACTCGCGGAGGGTTTGGTGGTTTCGCCTCAAAACCATCGATGGCGGGTTTCCCCGGTTTGCGCCTCAAAACCGGGGCGGAGGTCCGGTGCGGACGGACGACACGTGGCGGCATCGGGGAGATTGCTTGGAAGCAAGGCTACCGGTGAGAAGGCGCGGTGGCCGTCGGATCAAGTGAAGCTCGAGTTAGACCCTTATGCCCCGGCTAAGTGGTGTGGCTCTTCATGTATCCAAGGGCAAAGAAGGAATGTAAAATAGATTTGCCCCTATAAATAAAGGATGAGGTCTCCCTTCCCCTCACCTCTTCCATTCCTCATTTCCCCTTCTCTTAGTCTAGAGTTTTCTCATGTGAGAGAGGTCCCCAAGAACTAAAAATTCGTGGGTAATTTTGTGTGATATTTGTGTGGGAATGGAGGCCCGAATCCTCCTTTGGTCCTCCGGGATTTGACATATTTTTCTCGTGATTTTCGTGGATTTTTTTGTTCTTTTTTATTCTTGGCTATGATCTCGAGTTTCGGAATTTTGAGTTCATCTCGAGCTATGATCTCTCGGGCATAGGTCTCGTGGCAAGGTGAATCTAGCCTCGTGCAAAGTTTGAGCTCGAATCATGGAGTATCGATTGAGATCTGGTCGGTTTTAGCGGTTCGTATTCTCCTCTCGTTCTTGCGATAGGGCTGTTCTTCGTGTTCGGTGGAGGGGAATAGCAAAGATAGCTGCAGCGTTAAAGGCGCCTCCCAATCCAAAGTGTCGAGTAGCATCCGGAGCTGTTGTCCGCTGTTGGGTTTTGATTCGCCTGCTCCTTTTTCATCTATCGCGCATGCTTGGAAGCCACGATGACCCGAGCGAGCGGCTCCGTTCTTTGTCGATCGACCTGTTCGTCTTCCCGTCTCGTGAAAGCCGATGACCACCGGTGCGTACTGCATCTTCTCGAATAAATCGACGTGCACCGGCTGTACCTCGGGCAGATCACCGGTGGAGGCAAGTCCTGCATAGTGCGTGACAAGAAAGCTCGGTGCTTGATCTTTGATTGGCCAGCGATTTTGCATCTTGCAACCGTGATTCCATTTGACCGAGAGCAAGCAACGTGAATAGCCTTTTAATTTGTGAAGTGTCTCTTTTGAGCTACGGAAGAAAATTTACTTCTTGCTTTTTCTCTCGAGATTTATTTGGTCACACTTTTCGGAGATGTCTCTATCGAGCTATAGTTCTTAGCGATTGTTCTAGCGAATTTTTTGAGCCGTGCTTTCTTCGGTGGTGTTGTTTCTACGGGAAAATTTTGGAAGGAGCTGTTTATTGTTGATAGGTCGTGCACCTTCAAGTGCCGATAAAATCCAATAATTTTTTTTGGGTGTATTTATTTTGCAGGGATCCAATTTGGCACAGGTGGATGAACGATTTTTCTGCAGATTTTTCAATGATTTTTCACTAGCTCTGATTTCTTATCTTGTGCGTAGTTTCGTCGTTTGTGCTCCGATTCGCATTCCGCTTGTTGCGTTGGGTTTCTAACACCCTAAAGTTTTTATCTAGATACTCACGCCACCGGTTGGCACGAGTATTTTAGATTTTGGGAATTTGTGTGATTGTCGGTGAATTTGGGACATAGGCCAAATATTTCAAAAGAAATTTGAGGCTCCCATTCACCCCCCCCCTCTGGTCGCCGTTTTCGGTCCTTCAATTGGTATCAGAGCCCGGTTAAGGATCACTTCACCTTAATCGGTCCGTGATCCCCGAATGCGACATCATGGAGAACCGTGGGCTTGGAAAGCCACCGCACTTCGATGGCAAGAACTATCCCTATTGGAAGATCCGCATGTCGGCGCATCTCCAAGGGATTGATTCGCGTGTTTGGGAGATCTCGTGAGAATGCGGACTACGTGGTACTTGCTGCCCGTGTTGACCAAGCATAGATCGACCAACACAAGGCGAACAACACTCGCGTAACCTGTCTTATTTTCTCGCTCTTTCTATGGAAGAATTTGAGCGTGTTTCGATTGTGCTACCGCTCGAGAGATCGGGTCTAGATCGGAGAAATATCATGAGGGTACCGCCCATGTCAAGACCAGACTCTATGAGACACACAAGAGAGAGTACGAGAACTTTGTTCAAACCGATGGTGAATCTATTGATTTTTGTTCACTCGCTTTCAAACCATCGTGAACAAGATGAGGGCAAACAACCCTCGAGATGCCCTATGACGATCATCGAGAGCGCTTAAGCTTCTATATGCTCTAGATCGGAGGGTTTGGGAAGTAAAGGTCTCGGCGATCATCGAATCGCCCGGCTATGAGACTCTCACCGTGGATGAGCTGTTCGGTAAGCTCAAGTCCACCGAGATTGACCACCGAGACGTTGGCGAGGATCGAAATCCGTCTCGCCCCTACCATGGCTTTGGTCTCAGTACAGGAGTTTCAAGTTCTTTGACTAACCCTTCACAACTGTCTTTTGCCCGTCTTCTCTCGGGTCTCGGCCTACAGAGGAGCGAGATGGAGGCTCTTGGGGACGACGAGCTCGCCTTGGTGATTAGCCGGTTCTCACGGTTTCACAACAACCGTTTGAATCGCCGGCGTGGCATCACCAAGCAAGGATGCTTCGGGTGTGGAGATCCCGACCACTACGTCGCCAACCGTCCCAAGGCCGACAAGAACCACTACAACAACAAGAACGACTACAGCAAGCGCAAGGACAAGCACGAGTCCTCTCGCACCCAAGTACAAGTACAAGTACAAGGGAGGATTCGACAAGGAAGCTGTCAAGAAGAAGTACTTTGAGAAGCAAGAGGCAAGGCGGCGAGCTTTCCTTGCATCCTCGGCCGATCTCGACGACGACTCGACCGACGGCTCTCCTCCAAGTGATGATGAGGCCGAGCAGAAGGTCGAGAACAAGTTCAACGGGCTGTGCTTCTTCGCTGACTCCAAGCCGGGAGGCTACTGCACCATGGCGCTCGATGAGTCTACTCCAAGCATTGAGAAGAACGACGACACCGAGCCTGAGGTAGAACAAACTCCTGAATCTCTTCTTCGCCGAGGTTGATAGCTTGACTACCACTTTGCTTAGACAAGATGCTCGCTTAAGCTTTGCGCTCGTGAGAGGAAAGATTTCAAGGCTAAGTGGTTGCTTTTGTCAAAGAGCTAGAGTACGTTAGGGAGACGGTGCACATCTCTCGATGAGTCCGAATGTGATGCTTGTGCCATTCATATGGCAAACCTAGCTGATGTGTAGTCCAAGTATGTGGCTTTGGTAGATGAGCTTGATGAGGTTAAGGCTAAGTCTGTCTCGTGCATCCTTGCAAATCTTGTGATGAGCTGAAATCGAGCTAGGTGAGAAAATGACTAGGATTGCCATGCTAGAGAAAACTAGTCAAGTTTCTAGATGTGCTTGTTGTGAAGCTTTGGAACTAGAACTAGACTCTTGTAGGCATGACAAGAAAAGGGCCGAAGAAGAAATCACAAATCTTCGGTCCATGCTCGGTTGGTTGTCTTGCAAAGTGAACCACGGCTTGGCATGATGATGAGTCGGTTCAAGAGGGAACGACACAACGGGATTAGGCTTTGCTACAGGTGGGAAGGGTGAAAATGTTTTTGGTAAGGTTGGTGAACACAAGTGGTATGAGTGCATCCGAGAAATCCACCAAGCCTTCCACTACTCCCAAGTTGATCAAAATCACTCCACCTCGGCCCTAACAAGCCCAAAGTGTGAAAGATGGTGTGTTTGAGGAACCTCCCAAAGCTTCACCTCCAAAACAAGTGTGGACTCCCAAGCCAAACCACATAAGGAACCCACTTGACACACTTCCCGACATCTCTATTAAACCCTCCAAAGAACAAGCAAACCCAAAGAGTGACCTATACCCATGAGAGAGTGAGTAAACCACCACCCAAGAGAGAGGTGTATCACTTTGTGATTATTGTCACCATGATGGTCACTTGTTTGAGTTTTGCTTTCGGAGGAAGAGAGATGAGCGGCATGAGTATGAGCTTTTCCATAACTCTACTCATGGTGTGTTTGCTCCACGTTTCCGAGGCACGGTGCTAGGCCAAGAGGTGCAACACCTCAAGGACCTAGGCCTCAAGGTGTGAGACCACGAGGTGGTCATGCCCGCGGGGTTCGGGTTTTGCTTATGACCTTGGATCTCGTGACCGTGGCTTTCGTCTTACAGATGAGCGGACCACGTTTTTCTCATCGTGGTGTTCGCTCTACTCATATGAGACATGGCATGCATGATGCTTTTGCTAACACCTCTCGTGGGCGAATGAGCCAACACCGGTTTTCTCCTCGTTTACTAACCCGGTGTTGGATCATTTGCTCATCCCATGTCTCGCTATTGATGCAGGATGAAGGGCTGGAGAACACGTGGCTAGTTGATTCCGGTTGCTCTCGACACATGACCGGGAACTCAAAATGGTTCTCCAGCCTCACCCAAATGAAGTGTAGTGAATACATTACATTTGGGGATAACAAAGAAGGGTAAAGTGCTTTCACGTGGGTCCATCCGTCGAATGAGAATTTTGTGCTTAAGGATGTGGCCTTGGTTTCAAATTTGCACTTCAATCGCTTTGTTTCTCGGCTTCTTGATGACGGTTTTGAGGTTCGGTTTAAGCCAAGACTTTGTCGTGTTCTTGATGCTCAGGAGAACCTCGTTTGCAAGATTGTGCCTCGGGAAAGTGTTTCGTGCTGATTTTTCTCGCTCATTTGGTCTTTCCCGCTGTTTGATGGCAAACTCCTCCTTAGAGCTTTGGAAGTGGCACCGCAGACTTGGTCACTTGAGTTTCGACTTGCTTGCAAGATTGAGCTCACTTGATCTAATTCGGGGTTTGCCCAAGCTCAAGTTTGAGAAGGATCTTGTTTGTCATCCGTGCCGTCACGGGAAGATGATTGCAGCTTCTCATCCTCCCGTGAACCAAGTGATGACCAAGGGGCCCGGCGAGCTTTTACATATGGACACTGTAGGTCCAGCTCGGGTCCGGTCAGATGGTGGAAAGTGGTACGTGTTGGTTGTGGTTGATGACTTTTCTCGCTATTCGTGGGTCTTTTTCATGGAGAGCAAAGATGAGGCTTTTACTCATGTTCATGACTTGATCTTAAGGTTGCAAAATGAGTTACCAAAGCATGCCATGCGAGCTATTCGCAGTGACAATGGCACCGAATTCAAGAATACTCATTTTGAGACTTTTTGTTCATCCATAGGTCTTGAACATCAGTTTTCCTCGCCGTATGTCCCACAGCAAAATGGGATTGTTGAACGCAAGAATCGGACCCTTGTTGAGATGGCCAGGACGATGCTTGATGAGCACAGGACTCCTAGGCGCTATTGGGCCGAAGCGATCAACACGGCTTGTTATGTTTCAAATTGCATCTTCCTTCGAGCTTTTACGAAGAAGACTTCATATGAGTTGCGGTTTGACCGCTTGCCCAAAGTGAGCCATTTTCGAGTGTTTGGCTGCAAGTGCTTTATTTTAAAGAAGGGAAATTTAGACAAGTTTGAATCAAGATCTTCGACGGGATTTTTCTTGGTTATGCATCTCATTCGCATGCTTATCGAGTACTTAACCTTGAAACTAACCGTGTCATGGAGACTTGTGAAGTCACCTTCGACGAGACCGCACCTTGTTCTTCTTGTCTTTGAAAGTGCGGGTGATGAGGAGATGAACAAGAGCATCTTTGTGGAGGAGGAGCGGGACGATGCCGATTGGGGTGATCCCGAGCCGACTCCACCGGCTGTCCCGGTTGACCTCGCGACGACTACTTCCGTTGACGGTCCCACTCCCACATCTTCTACCACATGGGGACCGTACGACGAGACTCCTCGGCTTGTTCCAGCCCGCACTGACCCGAGGGAGCCCCACCGCTGTTGAGGGGAGGCGTCATCATCAAGGGAAGCACCACGACACATTCAAGATCGCCATCCTCCTTCAACCATGATCGGTAACATAAATGAGCGGGTCACTCGCAAATGATCTTATGAGATTTCCCACTTTGCACATTCCGCTTTTGTTGCAAATTTCGAACCCAAAGAAGTGGTTGAGGCATTAACTCGATCCAGATTGGGCGAATGCCATGCATGAGGAGCTTGAGAACTTTGAGAGAAACCAAGTGTGGGTTTTAGTGCCACCTCCACCTCAAAGTGTCATCCCATAGGAACCAAGTGGGTGTTCAAGAACAAGCAGAGTGAGGATGGGGTTGTGGTGAGAAACAAGGCTAGGTTGGTTGCTCGGGGGTACCGTCGTAAAGAGGGGATAGATTATGAGGAAACCTTTGCACCTGTTGCCCGTTTAGAAGCCATTAGGATCTTCCTAGCCTATGCGGCTTCGAAAGGTTTCAAGCCGTATCAAATGGATGTAAAGAGTGCTTTTCCGAATGGGTACATAGATGAGGAAGTGTATGTGAGGCAACCCCTGGCTTTGAAAATCCCAAACATCCCGACCATGTTTTTAAACTCCACAAAGCCCTATATGGTCTCAAACAAGCCCCAAGAGCGTGGTATGAGCGTCGAAGTCCTTTTTGCCGGGCAAGGGTTTTACCATGGGGTCGGTTGACAAAACCTTGTTTCTCCTCAAGCATGGCAAAGTGACACTCTCTTGGTGCGCATTTATGTCAATGACATCATTTTTGGTGGTTCGTCACATGCTCTTGTTGCAAAGTTTTCAGATATGATGAGCGGGGAGTTCGAGATGAGCATGATGGGTGAGTCGACGTTCTTTCTCGGTTTGCAAATCAAGCAAACTCGAGAAGGGACATTTGTACATCAAGGCAAGTACACGAAGGATCTTCGAAGCGTTTCGACATGGGTGATGCCAAGCCACTTCAAACTCCCATGTCGACCACGACCGCCTTGGATGCCGATCTAGAAGGAGAAGTCGTGGACCGAAGGAGTACCGCAAAGCATGATCGGGTCGTTCTTTGTACTCGACGGCGACAAGGCCCGACATCCAGTTCGCCGTCCGCTTTGCGCACGCTTCCGGTCTTCACCGCGCACTTCACATCGGCAGGCATGTCAAACGCATCTTACGGTACCTTCGCTTCACTCCCGAGCTTGGTCTATGGTACTCGACCTCTTCATCTCTTTCTCTTTCGGGTTATTCGATGCCGATTATGCGGGTGATCGAATTAAGAGAAAGTCCACTTCGGGAACTTGTGAGTTTTTGGGTTCGTCGTTGATCTCTCGGGTCTTCTCGCAAACAAGTCTTCTATTTCCCAATCCACTTGTGAGGCCGAGTATGTCGCTCGTCGCGTGTTGTTCTCGTTGCTTTGGGTGGTTGCTACCTTGAGAGACTATGGGTTGAACTTTAGGAAAGTGCCTCTTTTCAAAGGACAAACACTAGTGCCATTGGCGTTGCTAAGAACCCAGTTCTCCACTCAAAAACCAAGCACATTGAGATCCGATATCACTTCTTGAGAGATCACCAAGAGAAAGGAGACATAGACCTTCAACGTGAGAACCCATGAACAAAGCTTTGCCGATATCTTCACAAAGCCCCTCGATCAAACCCGGTTGCCCACTTGAGAGCGGAGTTGGGCATTTGCTACCCTTTTAGAGTAGGGTAGCCGTATCTTGATGTATAGTATGGTTTTTGGCTTTCTTCTCTTGCTTTTGGTTATCTGGCTTTCTTTTTACACCTTTGTATCATAGTGCATTTCATCATGTATCATATTACCTTTATTGAGCTTCATGACTATAGCAGTTTTTTATTACATTCATGGTCTTGCTAGTATGTCTTGTGTATGTTTCTTGGAGCTTGCGGCTTAGGCTTCTTCTGATCACTTGTTACATGTTATGAGCTAAGCCTGTTTTCTAAATGTGAACCTGCTTTAATCTTGATGCAACTCGAAAATTGTTCACCTCTGAGATGGCAACTAGCATGTGTAGGTTTTGTGAGAACCTTGTTGCTTTCATGTGTATGCTTGAGTTGCTATGTCTCATGTTTCTTGAGTCATTCACTTAGCTCGGATCTCTTGATAATCTTGTGCTAAAACTTGATGTCTAAGCTAAGAAATGATGAAAAGTTTTTGAGTTGGATCTTTTCTGTCCCACGGCAATGTCACGAGATTGCTTCTCATTCATTCGAGTGAGATGAACTTGGGCATTGTAGTGCTAGTCCACAACCACTCGTGACGAGACAGCTTCCCACTTGCACTAAGGGATGAACTCGGCGTGGTTGAAAAACATGATAAAAACAATCTTTTTGGCGGACAGTTTTTGATCCTCTCGTATACACATGTCTAAATGAAACCTTGTTAACTACCTGTTTTAACTCGATCAATGTTGTAGTTACAAGTGTTGTTAAGTGTATCTTTGAGACATGATGTGTGACCGTTATATGGGGTAGTTCACTCTTGTATACATGTGTTAGCACTTGTTTGATCTCCTGCTTATATGTGCCAGGTGCTATTCTTTTTGGTGAACACCTTTTATAAAATGCCCAACACCTGATCAAATGCTTATGTTTCATACTCCGTACCACTTGATCAGCTTGAGCATTGGTTTTGTCTTGTGCCAATTGTTATACACTTGCCATACTTGCTAGATCATCCATGTATTCAAATTGCTATACTTGTGAAGCTCTGTCTTTTTGCATTTCTTTCATGGCATGATTTGAGGGGGAGTTGCAGTCTCTTTTGATCTAATCTTGATAAGTGCATGTGCCAACAAGGGGGAGAAACATCCACAAATCCAGAGAGCTCATTTGTCAAGGGGGAGTTGCACTCCGGTTTGAGCTATTTTTGCTAGATGTGTTGAGCCGTTGCACTCCGGTTTGAGCTATTTTTGCTAGATGTGTTGAGCCGTTGCCTCTTCTTGAGGATCTAGCTGTTCTTCAGGTTTTCTTTGCCTTGCTAGTGGTGTTGAGCCTTTTGCCTCTTCTTGAGGGCTAGCTTTGGTTTTCTTGGTCGCGTCGAGCCGTTGCCCATGTCTTTGGGGACCAAGTTGTGACTTTGCTTTGCTCATTGCAAATGACCCGTTTTTCGCTTTTCTTTGGCTCTTGGTCATTTGGATGGGTTGTCTCGGTTTGTGTTGATGTTGACAATGCACTCATCAAGGGGAGATTGAGGACACATGGTTTTTACCATAACCATTGTGTGGACCTTTGTGTGATGAGTGATTGTCAACATGCCAACACAAGGCGTGTGTGTGAGTCTTACTAACCGTGGCACGCGGCTTCGTGTCAAACAATGGTGTCTCTTGGCTCATGTTGTCCGCAGTGTCGAGCTCGGAGACGGTGGTCGACGGTCGGTGAAGATCTAGTAGGGCGTGCCATGCCGACGGACCGGGTGCGGTGAAGGGCGGACGTGAGGCTTGGATCGAGGACCCGAGGACCGGGCGGCTAGCCGTGGTGGCTGACAGCTGGGACATCGACGAGCGCAAGTGTACACGGCGGGGGATGCGTATGGGCTACGCTACTCGCGGAGGGTTTGGTGGTTTCGCCTCAAAACCATCGATGGCGGGTTTCCCTGGTTTGCGCCTCAAAACCGGGGGCGGAGGTCCCGGTGCGGACGGACGACACGTGGCGGCATCGGGGAGATTGCTTGGAAGCAAGGCTACCGGTGAGAAGGCGCGGTGGCCGTCGGATCAAGTGAAGCCTGAGTTAGACCCTTATGCCCCTGGCTAAGTGGTGTGGCTCTTCATGTATCCAAGGGCAAAGAAGGAATGTAAAATAGACTTGCCCCTATAAATAAAGGATGAGGGTCTCCCTTCCCCCTCACCTCTTCCATTCCTCATTTCCCCTTCTCTTAGTCTAGAGTTTTCTCATGTGAGAGAGGTCCCCAAGAACTAAAAATTCGTGGGTAATTTTGTGTGATATTTGTGTGGGAATGGAGGCCCGAATCCTCCTTTGGTCCTCCGGGATTTGACATATTTTTTCGTGATTTTCGTGGATTTTTTTCTGTTCTTTTTGTTCTTGGCTATGATCTCGAGTTTCTGGAATTTTGAGTTCATCTCGAGCTATGATCTCTCGGGCATAGGTCTGTGGCAAGGTGAATCTAGCCTGTGCAAAGTTTGAGCTCGAATCATGGAGTATCGATTGAGATCTGGTCGGTTTTAGCGGTTCGTATTCTCCTCTGTTCTTGCAGATAGGGCTGTTCTTCGTGTTCTGGTGGAGGGGAATAGCAGCATAGCTGCAGCGTTAAAGGCGCCTCCCAATCCAGTGTCGAGTAGCATCTGGAGCTGTTGTCCGCTGTTGGGTTTTGATTCGCCTGCTCCTTTTTCATCTACTGCGCATGCTTGGAAGCCACGATGACCTGAGCGAGCGGCTCCGTTCTTTGTCGATCTGACCTGTTCTGTCTTCCTGTCTGTGAAAGCCGATGACCACCAGTGCGTACTGCATCTTCTGAATAAATCGACGTGCACTGGCTGTACCTCGGGCAGATCACTGGTGGAGGCAAGTCCTGCATAGTGCGTGACAAGAAAGCTCAGTGCTTGATCTTTGATTGGCCAGCGATTTTGCATCTTGCAACCGTGATTCCATTTGACCGAGAGCAAGCAACGTGAATAGCCTTTTAATTTGTGAAGTGTCTCTTTCGAGCTACAGGAAGAAAATTTACTTCTTGCTTTTTCTCTCGAGATTTATTTGGTCACACTTTCTGGAGATGTCTCTATCGAGCTATAGTTCTTAGCGATTCTGTTCTAGCAAATTTTACTGGAGCTGTGCTTTCTTCAGTGGTGTTGTTTCTACAGGAAAATTTTGGAAGGAGCTGTTTATTGTTGATAGGTCGTGCACCTTCAAGTGCCGATAAAATCCAACAATTTTTTTGGGTGTATTTATTTTGCAGGGATCCAATTTGGCACAGGTGGATGAACGATTTTTCTGCAGATTTTTCAATGATTTTTCACTAGCTCTGATTTCTTATCTTGTGCGTAGTTTCGTCGTTTGTGCTCCGATTCGCATTCCGCTTGTTGCGTTGGGTTTCTAACACCCTAAAGTTTTTATCTAGATACTCACGCCACCGGTTGGCACGAGTATTTTAGATTTTGGGAATTTGTGTGATTGTCGGTGAATTTGGGACATAGGCCAAATATTTCAAAAGAAATTTGAGGCTCCCATTCACCCACCCCCCCCTCGGTCGCCGTTTCCGGTCCTTCAGCGCTGCGCCTGCATAATAATGTTTTGCCCGTCAGAGACGAGAGATCTACCACCGTCTACGCAGCACGCCCTCAAATCAAACTTGGTAAAAGAAAAAAACGTGCCTCTACGTGTGGCTCTGAAGTCTGATGTGTAACTTGCATGTAGGCTTCTCTGATGTGAACTTCAAACAAGACTATTCAAAGTAGTTATTTGTGATGATGTTTGAGACGTTTGTGTGTGTGCGCGCGCGCGCTGCAGAGGTGCGTGTATAAGTGTTCAAGCATTGTTCACGGAATTTTTCGAGGTATAGATAATGAAGTAGCAGATCTTATATGCGTTTGCGTCTCTAGCTCATGTTCTGAATAACTATGATACCACGCTTCAAAATGACGATGACTGAATTATGAATATATGCATGGCCAAGTCCAATGTAATCAGATAGCGCCGCGATATGGTTTATGAGTAATATATAATCAACCTATTGGTTTGAACTTACCGACCAGTGTTTTTCTCAAACAACAAAACAGGACCAGTCGGCCCGGCTTATCAACTGCAGAATTTGTTTCAACGTGGGCGGATGTTGACTGAGGAGCGGCGATATGGTGATACCAATAGACAAGTAGAGAGAAGTGGCCATGGACGACACCGGGGCATGGACAAATCGCTCTGACTCTGTGGCACGGGCGACACCAGAGCCTGCGATGAATCGTGATGACTTAGGCTCACGAGAGGTGCGGATGAGCATAGAAGAAGTCGGTTTGTAAGCCACCTCTACCCCATCGCTACATCTACTCGTCTGTTGCTACAAATGTAGGGTCAATTGGCCCAACGACACTTACAAATAGTTTTCTAGGGAGGACTGAGTATTTGGAGTGGCAGCTAAAAAAAACCAGTCACCCCTACAAATCCATTTTTCAATAACTTTTGATGTCTCACGAATATTATTTATCGTCTTGAATCCAGCTTACAGTTTGTATTTCACGTTCGAGAGGATTACACTTTGGTGAAAGAAGAATCATATTTAGTTTTTTCCATTTGTTGGCATTGGCATAGGGCATCATCTACACATAAGAACTCAAAAGTAATCAAACCAAAGTGGAGACACAAACAATCATGGAATTAACGGGGAGAGGCGAGGAGGGGGCTCAAGCCCCCCTTCCGCCGCTGATATGTTGAAGAACTTTTGCTATGGTATTTGTTTTTTCGGAGTTCGGCTCCTTCCAAGAAGAACATACATCTCTCAGTCTCTTTCAATGGCTCACCAAATACAGGACTTGAGTTTTGCCTCGTCGAAATCAGGGACTTCAAAACTTTTCCGTGGATCATCGAAGTATAGTGCTTGAGTTTTGCCTCCTAGAGTAACAAATGCTTCATGAATTGCTTCACGAATCCTATATGTGCAAGTATTTGGATTGCTATTGTTCACAACTCCCTTGCAAAGGAATCAGGGAATCCAAAAACTTTTCGGGAACTCACCGAAGCAAGGCTTCTATGAGTTTTGTCACCAAGAGTAACAAATGCTCATGAATTACTTGACGAAGCCCTAGGTGCTTAAGTATTTGGATTGCTATTTTGCTCACATACTCTTGAAGTGCTTACCTTTTCAAGCCAACTTTTAAGATCTGACTTGAATTCTAAGACAGAGAGCTAGAGAGACCTTTTCTTTGGAATCAGCCCTTCAAATGAGGGTTTGCGTGGTGGGCGGGGGTGGGGTGTGTGTGTGTGACTCCAAACTAACCGTTATGACTATCCTGATTGGAGGCCACTTTAGGTGTGTAAAGGACACCATTTTTTTAATAAATCCGATTTAATTGACCCAAGTGTTGATGACTTCTTGATGAGTTTGAGAGCTTACTCGGGGAACCGTGAACAAGCCCGTCGCCTCCAGCAAGAGCCACCATGGCGCACCCGCCTTCACCAGCAAGATCAGCCGCCCTGGCTCACCCTCGTCCGTGACAGCGATGACAATATATTGTTCACGTCGTTGCATCTAGTTGACTGATCCATGCTGCTGTGTTGTCAATTTGTCATCAACAAACTAAACTGCTGCATGCATGCAAGCGGATGGCATCGCGCTGCAGCTGGTGCGTCAGCTGGAGCAGTGGGTCGAGCTCATGAGCGCCGAGTACGCGTATGCGTATGGCGTACACGGCCACCACCGACAGGTCCAACGAGGCGTCGCTGCGTCTCTTCACCGGCCGCTGCGGTTACACCGAGTTCCGGACGCTGTACCTTCTCGTGCACCGAGTGCACTCGGCACCGGCTCAAGGCGCCGCGCCGCGCCACGGTCATTCGCCTCGGCGCCCGCGATGCCGAGCGGCTGTACCGCAGCCAGTTCGCGCGCGCACGTCGAGTTCTTCCCCGTGGACATCGGCGATGAGGCACGTTCCTGGCGATCGTCGGCTTCGAGTGGGGCGGTGACGTCGTCGACCGCTTCCTGGCGTCCCCGCTGGCGTCGTAGGCCGTGGCGAGCGCGTGGGACGCGGCGCGTCGCGCCTGCGCCGCGGCTGCCACCCGCGCGTTGGATCGTGTGGCATGTGGCTGTGCATGACGTCCGTGCCCGACTTGTTCCGCCCGTTCGCGGGGTGGTTAGTGTACGGTACGGTCTCGCGGGGAGCGATCTCGACGCCACGCTGGCGGTTGGCCTCGGACAGAGATGGTGTTCTCGTCGATCATCAACATAGCGCGGTAAGGCGGCAGCCGTGTGGTTTGGGTGGAGGCCATTGACCGACCCCCTCGCCAGGCGCATCCCGCACTGGCACCGCGCCGCCGCCTGTGGTGCACCGAGGATGTGTTGCATGAAGCGGCTTGGCAGCGGGCACGCGGACGGCTGGGACTGGGCCAGGTCGTCGGACCCTGCTCAATTGCTCCATCTTCGTGGACCCATGGAGGTGTGATTTAGCGGCCACATGCTCGAGAGTACGTAGAGCTCTATGTACTGATCGCTGGTACCTGTTTATACTACCTGTTTATATTGTTTGGCTCATATTGATTGGGATATTGATTGGGGAAGGGGGCCTTCCACTGGACCCATGGAGGTGTGATTTAGTGGCCACATGCTCGAGAGTACGTAGAGCTCTATGTACTGATCGCTGGTACCTGTTTATACTACCTATTTATATTGTTTGGCTTATATTGATTGGGATATTGATTGGGGGAACGCGCCTTCCACTCCTACTGCCTTCGACTCCTGCTCCTCCTTCGACTCCTGCTCCTCCATTACCCAGGGGGAACGGGCCTTCCACTCCTACTGCCTTCGACTCCTGCTCCTCCATTACCCAGGGGGAACGGGCCTTCCACCTTCCACTCCTACTGCCTTCGACTCCTCCATTACCCAGGTCTCATTCTTCTGGTTTAATCCCACAATTTGGTAGTAGCATTTCAACTCATTTTGAAGCATGATGACCTCTTTGTTCAGTGACGGAACCAGGGGGCCAGCAGGGGCCGTGCCCCCCCGGCACGGTAGATTTCCTAGTGTACATATATACATATTCAAATTTATAGCATAAAATGTTATTTTTTTACTCATTTTTTAATTGAAAAACTATAATTTTAGTTAAAAAAATTGTAGTTTTTTTTAAAAGTTGTTGAGACATATTATTATGTATATTTTATCACACTAAACAATGTGATCATATTTGTTCGGCCCTCCTTAATCAAGATCGCTGGTTCCGTCACTGCCTTTATTCCTATACGTACATACACACTATGTCGATCATCATTTACTAGATTACTCACTATGTCGATCATCATGTACTAGATTACTAAGGAAAACAAATATATATAATTAACCAACCTTAAGTATTTTGAAGCCAAGGGAATCCCCATATATAGTACTTCCGCTAGTATGCATTACATGAGGATTGTCAGTTTTGTATATATGGAGAAAAGTCCTGTACCTCCGTACCAGCGCTAACAATAGGGACTGCCTACACATCTTCCACAAGATTTTCAGGGTAGTTATCTTCCACTTTTTTTTTTGAAAGATTTCTATAGTTGTTATCTTCCACTTTTTTTTTGGAAGATTTATGTTGTTGTTAACTTCTATTTTTTTATTCTCTTGTGAAATGTGGATGATATGTTTGTCAATTTAGAGTTTTTGACTGTCGTATCTCTAAACTTGACTGTATGGGCACACAAAAATTCTGCAGAAAACATTTCATATGCACAAGGATGGCCAAAATAGACCACTTAATTCTATTGATAGCCAAGGTTATAGTATAGCCGTAAAGGTAGGTGTACATGTGTGCAGAGAATT
Source organism: Themeda triandra (assembly GCA_018135685.1). NCBI lineage: Eukaryota > Viridiplantae > Streptophyta > Magnoliopsida > Poales > Poaceae > Themeda > Themeda triandra. Next base: position 38,515 of record JAENPR010000274.1, read on the forward strand.
GCTTTTGCTTACATGACAGTGGTACACGTCCACACCTAGAAACACACATCCTAATAGCCATTCCTAGAGCTGCCCAAGAAACCCTAGATAGCAGCAAGCCAGCAACAACATATCAAAGAACGGTGGACATGAGTATCTCCGTCAGAAAGTCAATCCTCTGCAGAAAGTCAATCCTCTACAGCCTCTCCTCCAGTCCCAGCTTGGACGCTGTTGCTCCATTGTTCAACTTCAACCTGGGGAAAAAAGAGAAACCCCTATCACTTAGAGCCTCCAGTGATACTGGCACAACCAACACTTAGAATTTGTCAGCAATTGAAAATCTGAACTACCTCTGATCATCGGAGACGAACTTTTGGCCGATGCCATCACTCACGATAACGTCATCGTCCTGCGCGATGCTATGGATGGGAGATCAATGGGTCAGGTGCAAGATCTTTGTATGGCTTGCTACTCATCCTGTAGTGTTGTGGTTCTGGCTCTTCATAGTAACAGTTCACTTCATATGTTGTTGTTCCCTTTCCAGATGCTAAGCTGGTGGCAGCAGCAGGGCATGAGCTTGGCCCGTAAGGCTTCCTCCTCTGTCATGAATCATGATCAGCTAGTTCATGAGTGAAATACTAGAGCATGGGCTGCTATATATTTGGCGAGCATGATGTTAGGCATGGACCGCGTGCTTCCTCAGCGTGGGCAGGATCAGTTCAAAGCTGCTACACAAGCGGGGACAGGTTTGTTATATTAAGACTGAAACTGAAACGCATGAATAAGAACAAGACATCGTCTCCAAGGACACAAACAAAACTTAATAGGGGCAAACTCAAGAAACCTGACAAGTGACTGAAAGGCGACATAGAATGAGAAACAAACACTGGAACATATTCAAAAACTGATAAATACTGATAAAACAGAAAATCCTATTTTTAGCACTATGAATGAGACAACTGAAACTTAGACTCTTACTATAACTAAAAAAAATTACAGATAGAAATAGGCTCTGTGTGTATATCAGACAAAGCATATTTTTAGCACTAATAATGAGAAAACTAAAAAGCCTATTTTTATCACTCAAAATGAAACTAAATGCTGCAACATAAGAATGAAACTAAGACTTCTTTAAATGGCTGAAACTTTTAACTGAAACTGAAAAAAAACTCATAAGATGAATTATTTTAAAACTTAAGACTGAAATAACTCAAACTGTGACTAAAATATAGACTACCTTTTGCTGAATCATAAGGGCAACTTAAACATAAACTTAGAGTAAAACCTAAGACTGAAATAACTCAAACTTAACACGGAACTTTTTTAAAAGATTGGTCTATATTTCAATTTAGATTTTCAAAACTAAAAATTATAAATACAGCTTAGACTTAACTAAGGCCATCCCTCATGAATAAGAACGAAACATCGTCTACATTAATAAGTTCAGAACTTGAACTAGGAGTCTAGGACTGAAACAAATAAATGAAAATGAAAAATAGAACTTTCATCCAGAACAAACTAATGTGACTGAGGATACAGAGAATGAAAAGACCTACAGCTGCAAAAGGTAATCAGGGTTGGTTTCACATTGACAAACAGACAATGAAACTACTAAGACAAACTGAAAGGCACAAACTAAAAGGTTTATAAATAGAAATGTCTTTCAACCAGAGCATGCAAAAAGAGGAAAATGGAACAGAGAAAATGAAAATAAAATGCTCCTGCAATCACTGATTTCCCAAATGACACAGAAACTAGATTGTAGAGTTAAAATACGAGCACACACATCACATTTTAATGCATATCGGCTCCCCAAAATGCAAATCGGCTCTAGACTACATGGGAGGGGGAGCCATCACCGACCAGAGGTGCAAGCAGGCTTCACAGGGCACGAGCGAGATCAGCGCGCGGAGCAGACCGCGCGGCTGCGAGGCGAGCAGGTGAACGAGGCTGCCGCCTAGGAGGGGGACGGCGCGGAGCTTGACGGGGTACAGACAGAGGAGAGCATGGAAGCGCGAGAAGGGGAGGGAGGCGGCCGTACTGGCGTCATCTACCGTAACAATACGGTATCAATTGATATTGATTTTTTTTCTCTTTTTCCGTGGGCTTAAAGCCTTAAACACTAAATCATACAAATAATAGACTATTTATTAAAATTCCTCATATAAGGTTCAGGGTTTAGCCCATATATTAAATATACAACACTTTTTCTTCGATGCGTCCCTTGAAATTATTTCTTCACCAATTTTAACAGTCTAAACACATATTTACTTTGCTTGTTTGTTTTAGGCTTGCGTTGTCATTTTTCAGTCCCTATATAAAACTCAGTTATATGACCATGGGCATATTATTGTCCTTACATCAGTCTACCGCTTCTAGATTCCCAGATTACCTTCTAAGCCCGCTGGGGAGATTAACTTTATCCCCACTCTAACCCTGATCGATCCCCTATCTCGCTCTCGCCGGAGACAAAGAAGACAAGTGCAGGAAGACACCCATTGGATAAGGAGAAGCTAGGTACGCGGCCTTCATCCATTGGTAAAGAATACCTTTGTACCTGTTCTAGCATGATTGAGGAAAATTATTATTGTTCAAGTACACTTTTTTTTTAGTAAATTGTTCAAGTACACTAGACAGCCACTCATAGTCATAGGAGTCAGCCATGGTCCATGTGGAACACGCCTCGGGATCCCAGAGCCGCCACGACGCGACGAACGCAACGTGACGCTGCGCTGTCATTGATGGCTCTTCCACGGCTTCCACTCCACACACTCGAGGCTCGAGAGCAAGCAAACACCACAAAGACGCTAAGCTCTAATCCGGCACGGTTGTTGCTCAGGTCACACAGGCACCGAGACCAGAACCCACATGGCTCCGGTCGTGACAATCACCGACGTCGCCTACGTCGCTGCGCCGGATGGCGCGCTGCCGCCCGAGCCTGTCATCAAGCTCAACGCCATGGAGGCGCAGTGGGTCGTGGTTCCATTGCTGCAGCACCTCCTGATCTTCGAGGGCGACCATCTGCCGCCCTTCGACGCCGTCCTCCGCTCCCTCCGGTCCTCCCTCGCGGCGACACTTGCCACCCACGCCCCGCTCGCCGGCAAGCTCCACTACCTCGCGGACACGGGCGACGTCGCCATCTGCCGCTCCACGGGAGACGACCGCGGCGGCGTCAGGTTCGTCGCCGCGGAGTGCGACGCCGACGCCCGCCGCCTCTCGGGCGACGAGGACCACGACGTGCTCACGTTCGAGCGCCTCGTTCCGGAGCTCGACATGAGCCTGCTGCCGGCGCCGGTGCTCGCCGTGCAGGCAACGCGCCTCGCGGGAGGCGGGGTGGCCCTCGGGGTCAGCGTGCACCACGGCGTCGCCGACGGCCGCTCGCTGTGGAGGTTCGTCGAGGCGTGGGCCGCCGCGTGCCGTGGGGACACGCCGCCCGCGCCGCCGGTGTTCGACCGCTCCCGTGTCAGCCTGCCCGGCGGCGAGGAACTCGCCCGGAGCGTCCTGCGGAAGTACGCCCCAGATTTGCCAAAGGTGCGTGCACGTTCCCCCACCGACCACAGTCTTCAAAATTCTCTGTTTATTATCCGGTTGTTTTTCCAACTTTTTCGTGCTGTCCTCGCCACCTCCAGGCTAGCATTCCTGCGGGTTTTCAAGAAAAACGCCTGCGAACCACCCGCCGGACGTTCACCCTGGACGCCGAGGACATGAAGCGGCTGAAGCAGCGCATTGTCGGCCTCGGCGAAGCGCACGGCACGCCGCTGCGCCGCCCCCCGTCCAGCTTCGTCGCCGTCGTCGCGCTGGCCTGGACGTGCTACGTCCGCGGCAGGGCTCTCACCGGGGACGAGGACGTGTTCCTGTTCTTCTTGGCCGACCTCCGCGGCCGGCTCGACCCTCCCGCCGGGGCGGACTACTTCGGCGCCTGCCTCGCCGGATGCCTCGTGAGGCTGCCCGCGCCGGAGCTCCACGGCGAGGGCGCGCTGGCGGCCGCGGCGTCGGCGGTGCAGGGCGCGGTCCAGAAGATGGTGGAGGACCCGCTCGGTTGCTACCCCGGGTGGGAGTTCTTTAGGATGATCGGCGACCCAGCGCTTCGGTCTGTTCAGCCTGAACGGTATATGAACCTGTCCGGGTCGTCGGGCTTCCGGGCGTACGAGGTCGCCGACTTCGGATGGGAGAGACCGAGGCGGACGGAGAACGTCAATATGAACCGCGGCGGGCAGCTGGCGCTGGTCCGCGCGAGGGACGGCGACGGGGTGCAGGCGTCGGTGTCCATGCTCCAGCAGAAGCACATGGACGAGTTCAAATCAGAGTTCCTCAAGCTACTCGGATGATGATGTTGCAACGTCCATGCTCTAGTAGTAGTACGATTTGTTGATCGAGTTGCATTATTGCAATTTTGTACTTGCAACTCATTGAACTCAGCATTCCTGTTGACGATAAGAGGTCACGTGTGACGTCAGCCTCCACACGGTGTAAGGTGGTTTTACAAGGAACAGCGCTCACCTAAAGATTTGATTTTGTGACTATAATATGCTCATGATCACGGTGGCAGTTCTTCTTTGCAAACCGCTTCTCACCTAAAAAGCTAAAGAAGCCATTTAGGCCACATAGATAGCTTGACGCCTCTAGGAAAAAAAAACAAAAAAAAAAAACTTATCCCTTTTGGAGGTTTTTTTTAGTCATTTTATGAGCTAGCATTTGGTTTAAAGTTGAAATTGCTGTAAAATCTATGTCAAAGAGGGTACATATAACAATCTAATTAAAGAGGATCATAGCTTACTCATCTTATAATGAATAGGCTATATAATCTTTCAAAAAAGTCTAAATCACCCCCTGAACTATGGACCCTGGAACACATAACCCCCCAACCTATGAAACGGTCTAATTTACCCCCTGAACTATTCAAAACCGTCTATTTTACCCCTTGGGCGGTTTTCGACGGCGGTTTGCTACAGTAAAACCACTTTTGTATTTTTTATTTATTTTCGCTGAGTTTTTGAAAAATCATAATAAATCATAGAAAAATCATAAAATAAAAAATCCAACTTTGTTGGACTCCACGTGATTAGATCTATACAGTGAATATATAATATGGTATGCTTTAGTATAAAGTTTTTACTATAAAAAATTTGGATTTGTTCACTGTAAAGCTATAACAAAAACTTTATACTAAAGCATACCATATTATATGTTCACTTGTGTAGATCTAATCATGTCGAGTCCAACAAAGTTTGATTTTTTATTTTATGATTTTTCTATGATTTACTATGATTTTTCAAACACTCAAATGAAAATAAATAAAAATTATAAAAGTGGTTTTACTGTAGCAAATCGCCGTCGAAAACCGCCCAGAGTAAAATAGACGGTTTTGGATAGTTCGGGGGTAAATTAGACCGTTTTTTGGGGGTTATGTGTTCAGGGTGCATAGTTCGGGGGTGATTTAGACTTTTTTTCTAATCTTAACTTGCGACATCTCTCACTTAATGAATCATGTATTCAAAGCATTACTCTTCTTTTTTTTTTTGACCGAAGTCAGCAAGGGAAACCCCTGGCCTATTTTTTTTTTTTTTTTTTTTTTTTTTAATAATGCGTCGAAATTTGTTTAAATTCGCTCTACGGGAGTCGAACCAGGTCTCTTGGGTGCCACTCGGGTGCTCTAGCCACTAGGCTAGAGGCCCTTTGGCAAGCATTACTCTTCTTGAGTGTGGATTTGTCGATTCTTCTCCATTTGTTGATGTCTTGGCAGAGAAGCGCCGTGTTGAAAAAAGAAAACATTTGCAGTGGGAAGGGTTAGTGAGTAGCGTGGATCCAGTAGGGCGGGCTTGAACAATGGAGACCTCCCCTCCTCTAAAAAGAAACAAAGTTTACCCCCTCCTCCCTCTAATCGTCAATCCTAGATCCGCCACACGAGGATTCCACTTATTAGTACTCAGATGCTAAGGCAAGTCACGAAAAGAGAAGGGTAGTGAGTGGAGGCAAAGAGGAAAGACAAAATGTCGAAATCTATAGAAAGCAAAGATGTAGATAGGAGTACATGCCAGGGGTATTAGTTGAAAGTAGAACTTTTTGTATTATAAGGCCCTGTTTCAATCAAAAGGGTTATTAAAAAAATAAAGAAATAAATTTCAAAGGAAAGAAATAACATCAGAGTGTTTGGAAAGAAGGAAAATTTAGCTCATGAGAGAGGTGCAAAATGTAGAAACTAAGACCTTCATACCAACCCAAGAGAAAGAATCTTTGCTCTCTTCCCTACTATCCTTTGTTTATGTTACTGTACTTTTTTTTTTACTCCAATCCAGATAGACAATAGTTCAAAGTATCTATTCCAGTGGAAACCTAAGTTTCCACTCTATTTTATTTCTATTTTTTTTTCATTCCTGTGTGACTGGTTCATATGATCCAAGCTGGTCAGATCAGGGGCTCACTTAAATTTATGACGAACTAGAATATTTGCCCAACCCAGCTGTGCAGACAATATTCAGAGAAGAGACAATCAACAAGACAAACAATTCAACAAAAGAAAAAGAAAGAGATTAAGAACCGTCACAATCAATTACATTCTCTTGTGACCAAAACATTGTTGCAGTAGGTACGGCAGTGTAAGACATCAGCAGAACAGGTCAGCTAACACAACAAATCAGCATGCTAAACAAATCTTATGAACACGGCAGTTAGTCTTCACTACTAATCCTGGGCCAGGCGTGAAAGATCGAACAGATCCTAACAGGGAGTGTGGAAGGTCAAGCTATCCGACCTACACGGAGTAGTGTACAATGCCTTGGCTGCTTAGTGCTGAACCCTCACTGTCCAATTGCCACTGCTCACCGGCGAAATAACTAGTGCATGGCATCCACCTGCAGACGAGCTCACTTGGCAATTAGCAGTAGATACCAGTTCGCACCAAATTTCGCCAAAGGAATTGACACCCTTCTGGGACTACAACCTTTGCTGTGTTTGGTAGTCAACACTGAACAGGGAAGGGAGGAAAGAACTACGGTCTACTTGGCCGCATACCAATTCTGTGCAAACTTGGCATCAACAGCAAGGTCGACCTTCAGGATATTGGTGCCATAGAAAGGCTTAGACATACACTCAACCACTATGGACTTGGCCAACTCCGCAGACTCTGAAGGCCCTTCCAGTATCACTTCATCATGCACCTGAAAGATGGAGCTGTCAGTTCTGCTAGGTCTAAATTTATGTTGCATTTAATTGTTTTTTTAAAGAAGGCCAGAAACTAGAATTGTATTCTGGAAGAAAAATCTGCAACCATCAATGTGTCCATTTTGACTCTATACGAGATAACAAAGGTCCAGTACTCTAGTTACAGGAGTCATAATAAAAAAGCAATCATTTTCAGTTTCAAATAAGAAATCAAAGTATGCCAACATTTAACCAGTGATCAGACCTAACTTGATGCATGAATTACCTGCAAGAGTAGCGTCCAACCAAGCTCCTTAAGACGAGTATTCCTGTCTATCTCAAGCATTGCACACATAGCAACATCAGCTGCACTGCCCTGTGGTGTTCAAAGGAAATAATTTCAGCAGAGAATTAATTTCAACAACGAGTTGCAAACTTGCAATAGACAGTGATCACCTGTACAGGAGCATTGATAGCAGCACGCTCAATGTGACCCCTTTGGCCAGAAGTTGCATGAGCCATATTTGGAAAACGGCGTGATCGCCCAAGCAAAGTATAAACTTCACTCTTCTCATGTGCTAGCTGTTTCTGTTTCATTTGCCAAGCCAGAACCTCCTTTCTATCGCTATACCAGAGTTTCAGAGTATCTTTCGCTTCCTTGACAGAAACCTGACAAGAGAGGAAGGGTTACAAGAAGCCGTGAAGGGCTAAATTTCTGGTAAACATGGCTACTCAGCAAGTGTGTTGCTGACTGGCACAGACCCAGTAATCCAAAGCTCAGACTTAAGTGCAATGCACACTAAAGTTAAATTGCTGCGTAATTTAGAGCTATGTTTGTTAGAAAAGTATGTACCTTCCAATCACGAGCAAGCCCATGGGGCGTTTTCCCATATGCAATGGAGAAATTTAGCATCTTAGCTTTCCTCCTCTCAGCACCAAAAGCATCCTACATCACAAGAAAAGCATTAGAGTCCATTTTTTCATACACGCCATGTATATTCTCATGCTAATAACATTTCCTAGATCCATATCCATAATTAAATCCACAGTGTACAGGTTCTGGACCAGACGACATGGAAGGTAAAAGGAAAAGGAAACTGTATGTGCATGTAAGTGCAGTACAAAAGCTAATAATCTAGTAGCGCTGAACATAATTTTAACAATTAGAAGGAATCAACATAATTCTCAGAAACACCATTAAAGCTAGCATACCTTCAACAACGGCACGGGAGGTTTCTCTTGACCGGGTTGAGGATGCCACTCAAGAATTACTTTCTCTTCTTCAACAGCCTCACGAATATGCTGATACATATTCATGGCTGTCCTGGAATGGAAGTCACCACCAGCTCTGAAAGCATCTAACATGCTTTTACAATCAGCAAGATGCGCCAAGATCCTGAGTTCCAGCTACACACAAAACAAATTTGTTTTTTTACTTGGAACTACTATCATCAGCATACAAACATTCAAAAACTCTACTGCACACAAGCATACCTGACCATAATCAGCGACAATAAGAGTGTTCCCTGGAGCTGCAACAAAAGCTTGGCGGATTTTATACCTATCCTTTTCCAGCGCAGGTTGGTTCTGTCATGGAGTAGATCACAAGTTCAACAAATTACTTGATGTTGGTATCACAGTACTATAATATTTAAAGCAACCACAGCTTGCAACACTTGACAAGATCACAAGACATCTCTCGTATTTTGGTTATCATATTAAATACTGCAACAACCTGGGCTACATATTTTGGCAGAAACAAAACAGAGATTACTTTAATAATATCAGTACCAGTTCTTCATTTATGTTCATCCAGTCCACACATTAAGAATACAGAACTTGCCAATCTTAGTATCTAACTGCTGCATACATTTGGGTAACATATTATTGTCTATTTGAGTACATAAGCTTGAACCTAGTATCTATTGCTTTGTAAGTCTGACACTGGCTGTTTCGACTTTCGAGCTAGGGCAACTTCCTGTTGGTCCTTTTCTGAAATTCTGTAATATAATATGTAGAAAGACAGCCCAAATCCTGTATAATTCTTGACCTCTAGAATATCATTTCATACTGCAAAAAAGTGTAAAGTCCCTAAAATCATAAATGCCAACCTGTAAATTTGGTGCCCTTGCCGATAAACGCCCTGTTTCTGTGTTGATATTTAAGGAACAGTGAATCCGCCCTTCCTTACATGATATATGATTTCCCTGCCAGGGGAACAATGATATAGTCAATATAATAGGATAAAGATACAGATAGATAACTAAAGACTAGTAAGTGATTGCTCACATAGCCATGTGTACAATAATGACTGCTGCAACACAATCTACATTAGAGTAGGTGGAGCCAGCTCACCTGTAGAGGAAGAATGAAGTTGGATATTAACGAGTCAATAGAACAGATCTCACACAAAGCTGCAATGGCATGACATGCTTCTTTTCCTTCCTTTCCTCCTCCAAATGCATCATATGCAGTTCCATAAGAAGAGGTGTCTTCTAGATCACAATTGGAAATTTCAGAATGACTACCACATCCATCATCATTTACATCATCTATTGAGTAAACAAGATCTGATGGAACTTTCCCAGCCAAATTTCTCAATGCATCCCCACTAACTGAAGGCCAGCCACTTGCAGTAAATATATCAGTTTTCAGGTCTTCCACAATGCTGAAAAGTTCAATTGTGCGATACTTTGGAACCTTCTTGCCTTCTGAAACTGCAGTTTCATCATTAGGCACTTTAATAGCTTTACTCTTCGGTAAAAATTCACCAGGTTTGCATCTGTACAAATATTAAAAACATCAAGATTTCTAGCGATTGCATGCAAGAAATATTTAGGATACAATCTTAAACATACATTGACTAATGTTTTTCTTCCTTGTGTTTTGTATTTAATAACATACAGGAGCCTTTGCTCTCTAAGTGACAGATGGATGACGAAGGATACACAAAAGGAACTTTGAAGAGAGAATATATGATGGTGAGGATTATACCTGTTCTCTATACCGCCAAAGAAGAGTTGACGAATCTGAGTATCACTATTAACATTCATGTATTTTGCATCAGGACAATACTTAGATGCCCACTTCCGAAATTTATCTGCAGCTAATTTGCGCTGTGCAACAGCAACCTTTTCAATCTCTGAAAGGTGAGCACGGTCAACAAGCATTCCAGCTGTTTCCATTTTTACAAGAATAGCACCGAAAGGGCGCCAATACTCCTCATAGAAATCGTACAATGAACCTCTGGGGCAACCGTCAAAAGTCCAAGGCTTCCTTTCAAGCTTGCTTTTCAAGCTTTCATAAAGCCTCAAAGTACTGATGGAATCTAATGAAGAATAGCAGATCCATAATTCTCTGTCTTCTCTTTGTAAAATGTCAACAGGCTCAATTGCGGTAATCTTCCCTTCTGATCCATCCTTCTTCATCTTTTTCCTACCAAAGATGGTTTTCATTGATCTCTTCCCAATCTTTCGCAGTTCCTTTGAGAAAACACCCATGACCCTATGATCATTTGTAAGTCCCTCAAGAGAATATCCGCCATCCGTTCTTCTTGAAGAATCCCAAAGTCTTGCAAGATGCATTGTATCAGCATGGAATCCAGCAACTTTAATTCCATAGTTCTCTATGATATGACTATCAAAACTATAGTTGTGCCAAACCTACATAAGAAAAATAGATACTTGCTTAAGATTCAAACGATAAGACAACAGAGGTATATGTTTTATCCTATTCCTATCCATTTCATATAAATAGCAAAATGACTAAAGATGGCAAAAAAAGGGTAAAGCCAGTGAAAAAAGATAATTCAGCATGCAACACATATAAAAGTTGTAAGCATGAGTCTAGATTTGGCTGTGATATATTGTTTACTTTTTTAAATAATTGCAATGACTTCCATTTATACTGCAATAGGCATATACAATTTACGGAGCAGAGCAGATGCCAGTCCTCCAAACAAAAAGAACAAGTAAGCTGCATTTACCTTCCTGATTGATGAATCCTCAAAAAATGGGGCAAACTCCATGAGTACATCTTGTCCACCATCCAGCACATCCACCCAAATGCATGTCTTGCCATTTCCAAAATCAGCTTCAGCACCTTTAGTGCCAGAGTAGATGCTAAAGCATGTGACCTTTCCATGGCCAACTGGTGTCTCTTGTTTAACATCAATATTAGCTACCTGCATAGCATTGAATTCTCCTGAACTATAACACCAAAGAGTCGATATGCGTTCAAAAGGGAAGAAAGTTTCCCAACATATAACTAACTGTCCAGTAATAGGGATACAAGTCCCACTCCCACCTCTCCTTTTTTCTTTATTGGGCTGACCCAAAACTTGCTAAAATGAACTAAAATGACATGTCACTTCATTAGCGAAAGAAACGAACCAAAACAGCATGCTACATAATTAATTAGCTGACCCAGAAAACATCATTGCGTACCCCCATAGTACATACCACTGAACCAACAAGATGATAAAATGGTATCTTCTATTCTAATTGCTGCTCAAGATAAATGACAATAGTGATACCTTTTCCGGATTTCCCCTCATTTTTCATGGATTTCATAGTGAACAACAAAGGAACAGGTAGGCATAATGATGCATAGTGAACATAAGTTGCAGAAAGAAACAGACACTGGAATAAAAATGGGTGGGTATCTAGCCATATGTTAAACCCTAATTAATGAATGCTAAAGGGGGAGTATATACTACCTGATTGAATATGTAAATATTAGATTTAGGAAACAAGCGATGACCAATGTAAACAAACATAATTACATAAAGCATTTTACATAGATGTTTGAACAATGTAAACAAAAGGCTTTAATGCCTTACCTCTGTGTCACATGCATGAATATAATTTTTGTACTTCGTAGTAAGCAGTTGAACAACACTCCTAGCTGACATGACATTGTCAACCACCAGAACTTTGTCATAGATGGTACGAAGTGCCTTCCGCGCATCTATGGACTCCTGGGACAAGGGCGCTCTAGCTGGAGAAGGTTGCACTGTCTCCTCAGGTGAGCATTCAGGTTGCACTGTCTCCTCAGGTGAGCATTCATTCACATCTTTAGCATGGCCGTCTGTAGCATTTTCATCAAATGGCAAGCTTGTTTCAACTTCAGAGATTTTCGGAAGAGGAGAATGAAACTTGGGACCATTAGGCCAATGAGCCTCCACTTCAGATTCCTTAGGCCTCTTCACCGGTTTAATGTCATCGTTAACAACACTGGTCAGTGCTGTCACAGCAACCGCGGCACGATTAACCCCATGATGCTTTGCCAATTCCGTGTTGGCGTGCCTATTCGCAAGAGAACTCGGTGCCATTCTTTGCCTTACACTGTGCAACAGAGATTGGTTGGAGCTCTTGAAATCTTCCAAGGGTTCATGATGGAAAATACCCGACCCTAGATGACTGGAACCGTTGCTATTGCTGGCTTTGCTTAAGGACAACCTCCTGCTCTCGTCAGCCCATTCTTGCGCACCGCTACTTTGCACATTGAAGTTGACACATACTGAGAGATTAAGAGCGCGGCTGTCTTGAATTCCAAGGAATGAGCTCTGGGAGTACTCCTGCCTGGCAATCAGCCATTCTAAAAGTCAGAGGCAAACCAAAGTGATGGGCACATTTTAATGGCTAATAGTAGGCTAATAGGTAGGATACTCTGGATGAACATCATCAGTCATCACATGTGATTCGCTAACAATATTCAGCAAAAACACCACCACCAGAAGCAAGAGCTCTGTCCTGCAGGCTATGGATGCAGAGCAAAACACAGAACAGACAAATTGGGCTCACTCACCCATCCCCACCCCCGGTTGGTTCACAGATAAGAGAATAGCAGCATCAAATCCAGAACACGACACACTAGGTTCCCAAAACACGAGAGTAATCACCACTTCACCAGAATATCAAGCTAACCAAAGAGCGTAGGACAGTTGGCGTGCAAACCTCTACCTAATCAAGTGTTACTCTATCGCCACCGCGGCTATGGCCTAATCACGCAGCGCACCATGAGCTCTAAGCCTCTAAGATCACCGGAACGAGCACCGAAGCGCTAGACAGTATAAGGGGGGTATTACCTTCTGGCGCCAGTGAACGGCGACACCACGGAGCGGCCGCGGCCGCGGCGGGAGCGGAAGAAGGGCGAGGGCGCCCAGGGAGGCGCGGAGCACGGGCACCGCCGGAGCAGCGCGGGCGGCGCCGGAGCGGGCGCGGCCCCGGCCATCGCCATGGACCCCACGAGCCGCCTCAACCTCCCGCCTGCCCCTCCCCCCACTCCCCCGCCGCCGCAGCCGAGCCCGCACGGCGCCGTCTTGTACCACACCGCGCGGCGCGGGCCAGGCGACGCACAACGTCTGGTCTAGGGTTGGGAGCGGGTGGTGCTGGGCGCGGGCATTCGGCGGCGGCCGGCCTCCGGGAAGCGGCGGCGGGAGGAGGAGGCGGGGGCAGCTGGCCAGGTGGGAGGGAGGCGCGCGGACCTGAGGAGGGGGATAGGGAGAGGCAGGGTTTACGCCAGCGCCAACGGTGGAATCCGGAATCGTATCTGTGCCTCCGCCTCTCGTGTCGTGGCTGCCAAGTGGGGACAGGGACAGGGACCAGGAACACCGCAGCGGAGACGTTGGTGTGTCCCAGGACCCCGGGCCCTTTCTGCTACGTGCACACCGTGGCAGCCACCAGCGTGTCGGGCAATATTGGTCTTTTGTGTGTGTGTGTTGTTTCTTTTCGTGTGGGCACAAATACACATCGTGTGGGCGTTATGGTTGTTTATTGGTGGGTTTATACACATCATGTGGCGTTATGGTTGTTTATTAGTGGATTTTAGACGTTTGGTGGATGGTTTTGAGAGTTTAATTAGGTTGGTGGACCTCCTAATCGTGGAAGATGGTGGGCACATGCGTTAGTTGAAAGGTTAGCTTTCATTCTTTTTGTTTTTTATTAGTTACACGATTATTAATTTACTAGTACTAGGTAGCTACTCCTTCCATCATAGGGCATTATAGTATACATGTAGCATAGACTAAGACCTTATTTGATTGGGATTTTTTACCTCTGGCTTTTGGCTTTGCTGCGGCATCGGAGGAGCATGACTAAGGATCAAACAAACATGGATTTTATGGGCTCTAGTTTATTTCATCATGAGAGGGAAAGTTAGACTCCTAAGTGCCACTACCTAGTACATGTACCGGAGGAGCTAGAACCACAAGAAGTTGTGCCAAATATGACTAAGGATCAAACAAAATAAGCTAGATACCTTACAAAATAGTAGTGAACAACAATAAACTGGTGTTGGACAATGTCAAACAGTACAATAGTGCTCTTTTTATGAGACAAATTTTATATGTTATAATAAGTTTTTTTATGTAGGCCAAAGAAATGTGTCTACGAAAATTTATATATTCAGAGGTTTTAGCTGTGTTGAAACCACAAACACATATTTATCACTGATAAAACATCTAGGAAACTGAGAACATGCAATGTTGTTATGGAATACTTACATCTAGGAGTATAAAGCAATATCATACTTACAGAATTACGATGTTTTTTTTCAAATGCCAGTGTGGTAACGCTAAATATTCCGTTATGTGCTTGGTTCATGAGACATGTTAGGTAACCATAACTATTTCCACAACAAAAGCTTCACAATGTTTCATCAAGAAAACAAAAGCTTCACAAAACCCCGCTACACCCTGTGGCGCTAATTTTACTTGCCACAAACTATGGTGCCACCGCAAATGAGGTGAGGCAAGCCATGGCTGGCATCCAAGGCAAGCCATGGCTGGCATCCAAGGCAAGCCCTACGCATGAGTATCTTGCGTATCCTAGATCACATTCATATGTACGTTCTCACTATTTTTTTTTTTTTTGGCTAAGTTTGTCACAAACCATGACAACTATTCCTGTAAAATAGTTATGCTATGAATAACAAGGAATCCTCGTACACACCACCATAAGGCTTTCAAACTACTTTCTCAAACCATACCTCTCTCCCTCCCCCAGCCCCACCCACCAACCCACACACACAAATAACATTTTATGCTACAAATTTGAATATGTATATATGTACACTAGGAAATCTACCGTGCGGGGGGCGGGGGGGCATGGCCCCTGCTGGCCCCCCTGGTTCCGTCACTGAACAAAGGGGTCATCATGCTTCAAAATGAGTTGAAATGCTACTACCAAATTGTGGGATGAAACCAGAAGAATGAGACCTGGGTAATGGAGGAGCAGGAGTCGAAGGCAGTAGGAGTGGAAAGTGGAAGGCCCGTTTCCCCCAATCAATATCCCAATCAATATAAGCCAAACAATATAAACAGGTAGTATAAACAGGTACCAGCGATCAGTACAAGAGCTCTACGTACTCTCGAGCATGTGACCGCTAAATCACACCTCCATGGGTCCACGAAAATGGAGCAATTGAGCAGGGTCCGACGACCTGGCCCAGTCCCAGCCGTCCGCGTGCCCGCTGCCAAGCCGCTTCATGCAACACATCCTCGGTGCACCACAGGCGGCGGCGCGGTGCCAGTGCGGGATGCGCCTGGCGAGGGGGTCGGTCAATGGCCTCCACCCAAACCACACGGCTGCCGCCTTACCGCGCTATGTTGATGATCGACGAGAACACTATCTCCGTCCGAGGCCAACCGCCAGCGTGGCGTCGAGATATCGCTCCCCGCGAGACCGTACACTAACCACCCCGCGAACGGGCGGAACAAGTCGGGCACGGACGTCATGCACAGCCACATGCCACACGATCCAACGCGCGGGTGGCAGCCGCGGCGCAGGCGCGACGCGCCGCGTCCCACGCGCTCGCCACGGCCTACGACGCCGGCGGGGACGCCAGGAAGCGGTCGACGATGTCACCGCCCCACTCGAAGCCGACGATCGCCAGGAACGTGCCTCATCGCCGATGTCCACAGGGAAGAACTCGAAGTGCGCGCACGAACCGGCTGCGGTACAGCCGCTCGGCATCGCGGGCGCCGAGGCGAATGACCATGGCGCGGCGCGGCGCCTTGAGCCGGTGCCGAGTGCACTGGGTGCACGAGAAGGTACAGCGTCCGGAACTCGGTGTAACCGCGGCCGGGGAAGAGACGCAGCGACGCCTCGTTGGACCGGTGGTGGCCGTGTACGCCTCATCCAATCTTGCAAAACCATTACATATGCTGTCTACATCAAAGATTTCACTTAAATTAACAAACAAACCTCGTACATCTACCAAAGAGATCGAACACACTGCAACCTTCTTAGCGTGTCTCAAATCTCAATGCATCCTACAGCACAATGCAACAACCCTCGGACACGTCCCAAAAATGACTCAACATCAGGACCTCTCCTCCACAGCACACATACTAGTACTAACTACTAACTAGCGCTAGGTAACGACTCATCATCGCCCATCGTCATTTACAAAAACTGCCCCGTAATACACCGTGATTAATTAGCTCAGATGTCCAGCTCTCCTTGCATAAATTAAGGTTCAAGTGCTAGCATGTCATCGCCATCTCCCGCCGCCGCCGGCGACTCTCATTTGCTGGGTGGCATGGTCAGCTGGATGGCACCGGGTAGCACTTGCCCCTGCACATGCAGCGGTACACCATGGGGCACGGCAGCGGCTCGGACGCGGAGCACTTGAAGCTGACCATGACGCGGCTGCACGGCGAGCACGCCCCGCATGCGTGCGAGCAGTCCGGGAGGCTCGACCCCGTCGCGCGCACCACCTCCTCCCGCAGCACCAGGTCGTCGTCCTTGCCGTTGCTGCCCCTGCTCCTGCTCCTCCCCTGCGCCTAAACGTTGCGTACATGAACGACGAATCGAAACAACATTAATGGTGAATACATGATCATGACCAGCAATCCAGCAGTGCATGTCGATCTGTGTAGATTCACTGATTCAGAACGGGCCGTTCAGCCGTCTGGTCAACATGACACAGAGTATATACCTGCTGTTGTGCAGCTGACGGCGCAGCTACGACCATCGCCGTTGTTGATCCATGCGCCAGCTCGTCGTTCGCCGCAGCAGCTGTTCAAATGAAGAACTCAATCGGTTGATAATGCGTATCTCTGGAAGACACATTATTCATGGATGGATCCGTGTATAATGCAAGCTGCACTTACCAGGAGCTAGTCTGATGCCATCACTCGCCGCGGCGAGCAGCAGCACTACCGTCAGAGCAAGAAGGACGACGCCAGCGTGCCTCCCCATCAGCCCAAAGAGACCGCGTACGCGAGCTCGCCGCGCTTGGCAGTGTTGGCTGCTGAGACGTCGCGCGCGGCGTGGTGGTGGCGAACGAAGCAGCTGCTCCTTTGCTTTGCTGCTCGAGGTTGCACTTGCACGTACGTCGTCGCCGCGCCGAGCTTACACATATATATAGCCGCAGCTAGCCCGCATGCCACTATGCCAGCATGACCGAGCTCGCGAGGCCATTGATGAGCGGCGCAGCGGCAGCGCGGGGGACCTTTGATTGTGGCTCACATGATCCTCGGCCCCTCACATGGATTCAATGACCCCTGCCGCGTCCGCCGCTGGCGCCTCGCGCAGTGCACGCACACCAGGGGCAGGCACCAAGCAAGCACGCAGCATCAACCGGGGTCCGGACTCCGGAGGCGAGACGCGACGTGGCCATTGAAGACCGCCCCTGCTGCCTGCTCCAAGACAGCAGACGCGCCGCAGTGACGGGGGCCACGGGGACGGGGACGGGGCCGATCGCGACGAAGAATAAGGCGAAAGCGCCTGCCGCGTCTTTTGAAGTTTTGAATGGTGCGTCGCGACTTGCGGGGGCCCTGCCGACTGCCGAGAGCCCGAGACCTCTGCTCTGCCCTGAAGGATTCTTGAACCGGCGGACGTGGGACTGATCGGACTGCCGCAGTCGCGCGGTGGCCGGTGGGGAGCCTGCGGCGGCTTTGAATGAAGCCGCCATTTATTCCGCTCTCGCAGTCTCGCTGTGCGTTTCGTGATTCCACGCACAGTGGCAGGGACGAAGAGTTCGGCCGTTCTCGCATGAACTGAGCTGAGCTCTGCGGCGCCTGTCGCGTTGCTCGATCTGTTGCTGATCACGCGCGATGGGAGATGAACTGTTGCAAACTCTCTGAACTCGTCCGTGCTTCGTCAGTCATCACGTAGCCTCGCTGCCTCGGTGGTTTAAAGCTAGGAGGAGTACAGTAGAATCCAATAGGCAAGCGGCATCGGCATGGCATGGACGACGCATGGTCCCGGCCTCGGCCCGTTGATGGCTTGCTGGGAAGTGAAGTGGACAGATTGAAAGTTCCTTCAATTGCATTGATGCTCCGTGCGAGCGATGGCACTGCTTTCTGATTGGATCGTGGAGAATCCAACAACCTCGGTTGTTCGCATGATGAAGAAAGGAAAATAAAACAGAATACTAGAGCACCTGAATATCGCGTGGTTTATACACTACCCCGTAAATCTCAGCTGAAACTGGGGAGTAAATCTACGCAACCACCCGATGGGACTGGCAAATATTCTCAGCATCTTGGTAAAGGTAGCCAGTACTGTTACCTATATTTTCCGTGAAGGATCAATACCAGCACCAACGGATCCGTGGCGCAATGGTAGCGCGTCTGACTCCAGATCAGAAGGTTGCGTGTTCGATTCACGTCGGGTTCAAACCCCCGATCCAAACGGATTTCTTTTTTATTTTTCCATTTCCCTTTTCCCTTTTTATTACACGTTGCCTCTCAGTTTTCTGCACTTCAATCTTTTTCTTGAGGTTCCGATTTTTGCTTTCATTTCTCTTGGATTACGAGCTGGCAGTGGTCATTACACATAAAATTCCTAGTTTAGTTTGCCATCCGCATAAACGTGTGCTTTGCTATGCCACTTGGAAGATAAGATTCCCTTAGATGGTAGACTATAAGTATAAGCATCATATGTTAAGGAACATTGCATATATTAGTATTGCCTCTGTTGGGCACTTCAGCAATGGAGCCTACTCGACTTGTGAGTTTGACCTCTGTGATCCTTTTTTTTATTCAGGTCTTTCGTGATCTTTGGCTGCATCTTCTCACCATATGCTGGGTTAACGAGATTATGATCATCTCTTTTGGATCTCCTCGTTCTCTAGTAGTCGGTCCTCTAGCCTTTAGAGAAGTAGATGGAAGACTATTGGATCACGAATGTACTCCATTGAAGATGTAAATCATGATTGTCGTTTGTCTTTCAGGAATGGAGTCACTCGAAGCTCATCCTTTTGATGGTGCAATGTTTGGTGGCCATCGACATACGGTTGTCATGGGAGTTGTTGCTTTGTTGCTTCTCCCTTTGATTGAAGGTGTTGGTAGTTCCTCTCTGTATGTGTTCTCAAATTTCTTGCTTTGTAACTCTGAGGTCAATGACCCTAGCTTGTATCTACCATCACTAGATAGTCGTTTAATTTGTGCCTATGTGGTAATAAAATTCAGACGGGAATAGTTCCCTCGGTGACCCTTTTTTTAAAAAAAATGGGATGTGAAGAAACCGGCTTCCACCTATTCTTTGAGTGCCCTTTTAGCCGAGATGGCCGGGCATCCATTCCAATAAACTCGAACTTGAACCTAAATCCCCTTGACATGGCCTTGCAAGCAAGAGTTGATGTTAGTAATGCTATATTTAGAAAAAAAAAATATCATCATAGCCTACTGGATAATCTAGAACACAAGAGATGAAGTGATATTTTTCCATTTGATAATGACCAAATTAATATCAACATATGGAAAAGGCGTTTAAAGGACAAACTTGGATTGGTTTGCACCAAGGCCTAACCAACTAGGTAGGCTCCTCTTAGTCTTTGGAGAGAGGATCGCATGGGTTGTCATTTTTTTAGGGTGGGGTGGCCTTTTTTTGGCGACAAAAGAAGAATTATATTATATGGTAGTTATGTACATCAAGATATTAGAAGCACTCTGGATTAAAAAAAAGTACGCACGCTGTGAATAGCACAACTCAAAACCTATATTTTCTTGTTTTTTGCTCTTGTAACCCTTTACTTTCCATTCTTTCATTTAACTGAAAAAAAAAAAAGATACTACCACGTTTTTTGTTTTTTGAGAGTTGCTCTCCACGCTTGCCACGTGGTAATACTGCCACGTTGATTTGGTAAAAAAGAAATATAGTTGAAATGGAGTGCGAGATTTTGAAAATTATGGATATGATTTTTAAGTGGCGTGTATACTAGTTATAGCCAATGACATATAACTGACACCAAGAAGATGGATCTGTGCAGTCGAGTCAAGCAAGCTGTCTGAAACTCCAAATGAAGATGAAATGAAGCAGCAGGACTGTAGGAAGCTGTGACAACAGAAAAGGGACAAATGTGAAGTATATATCTCTCTGGTTTCGTGAACTAAGCTGTTCCATACGTACAATACCCTGCATATGCTCCGTACTCATGAGAAGTTAACCAACACTATTACACTAGTTACAGGTAATTACATATATATGATAAGTATATGTACCCTCAACACTAGTTATAAAAGGCCTGCATCATCAATCATATACTCATATAAATATAATACGCCTCTAGGAAGCCCCGGCCGGGTACTAAAACAAGATATGTACACATCTTCCGCCCGTCAAATAAAGAAGGCCTCAAATCGATTTCCGTTTATTCCCTAATCGCCTGACAAACGCACACCCACTTGCTGACTTGCTGTTGCTGAGAAACGCGCGGGCACCACCGCTGATTGAGAAGCCTTGCATTCTTCGTCCGAACCAAATCCAGCGAGAGGCCGATTTCTTCGTCCTCCGCTGGCCTTACACCTCCGGAAAGTATACAGCGAACTGCTACTACTCTTCGTCGTCGTGTTCTTTGGTGCGGTCACCTCACCAGTGAGCTTTTGGGTGGCGGCCACCGCAGGCATCTAGCTAATGGCCGCCTCCCGCGGGCGCGCCGCCCAGAGCGCGCTCAGCGTGCGGAGGCGCTGGAAGTAGTCGCCCAACGCCAGGAGGCCCCTGGCCGCCTGCCGCGTCGTCAGGATCTTGTGCATCTGCTGCAGCGTCGTCAGCCGGAGATGGTCCGCCTGCACAGCACAGCCAGCCGAGCAGAGGCCGCCACGCGGGTGAGCATCGATCAGGGACACGCCACGGCCGTGCGCTCCAGGCCGCACTGGTGGTCGGTTTTATTACCTGGGTGACGAAGCCGACGAGCTCTTTGAGCCTGTCCACCGCGGTGGCCATCTGCAGCATGTAGGCGTCGGGGGGCCCGAACGGGTCGGCCTCGGCGGTCAGGGTCTCCGCGAGGTTCTGCTGCAGCTTCTCCATGCCCTGCGACAGCGCGTCCTCCGCCTGCGTCGACGTGTGCTGGAGTCCGCCCACCAGCATGCGCTGCGGCTCCGTCAACGGCTCCAGCTGCGGGCTCAGGATCTGTAACGCCACCAGTAACAATCATCATCACCATGCAAGCAAGATTAACCATCCAGAGGAACAGGCCGGCGGCCACACCTTGAGGACTTCCGACGGCCGGAAGCCGCCGATCCAGAGGAAGAACCTCTCGGCGGGGGTCTTCCACATGCCGGACATGATGTGGAACACGTCCGCATTGGCGGCCATCGCCTTGATCCTGAACAGGTGCTCGTAGTTGCTAAGCCCCGTCTCCACCAGCAGGCGGAGCTCCAGCTCCGACGTCTGCTGCCCCTGCAGCGCCGACATCAGCTCCGCCGTGTGCCTCTTCTGCTCGTCCACCCAGTGGCTGTACTCGATCTCGAACGCGCTGACACCTGAACCACGCAGGCACACGAGCCAGCAGTTAGAAGATGGACAGGGACTGACAGAACATTAACTGCGCAGAATGCCATTGGATGAACAACTAGTGTTTCGTTCTTCAGAACGATCAGACTGACCTGGATCGATCGACCCTGTGTATCCGAGAGCTGAGTCTCCCATGTTCCCCCCATTTGCATAACCCTGCAGATCAGTCGTCACTCATCAGTCAATGCAACACTAAAACTGAGTGATGAAATGGATTTAACCAACAGATTGTTTCTTCTCATGTACCTGCTGTCGAGCCCGTTGAAGCTCCATCTCTAACTGTGCCAGCTTCATCCGGCTTGTCTCGAGCTGCTGGATGTACGCCTATTGAACAACAACAACAACAACAACAACAACAACATTAGTGTGATAAGAGTTAGACACATAAGGTATTGGTAACCCAGCATGATTATAACACCACAAGATTTGTGAAGTTCTTGTGGCCACCTCACCTTTTTCCGCAGTCGACTCTTCCGAGCAGCCTCTCTGTTCTGCGCAAGCCTTCTCATGACCTGAGGCAAATCATTTCATCAGGTTTATACATTCCGGGCATTTTATCTCTTATATACAAACAATAAATCAACGAACCTCGGAATGGACAGTTGATAATTAAAAGGCTAAAAGAGACTATTCTCTGTTGTAATATGACATAATACTACTTAACAAGAAAGACTAAACATGCTGTGAAAGTCTAAAGGACAAAGGAGAAGTGAAAGATGCTTAAAACTCTGTACCCTCTCAGGCGGCTTGCTCGTTTCCTGATCCGTGCTTCTTCCTGGCTCGAGTGTTGCTTGTGGAAGATCTTCGAGCTGCACAAAGCTCACCAACATGACATCAATACATCATGAGCGATCTTCCCTTTTGGTAGGCAAATCACAGTAGAAAACGGGCAAGAACGAACCGATCACGAGCACTCACCCTCGTGTCGAACTTGGTGTCGGACTCCATGACGGTGGACGCGCTGGTGGCATGGCCGCCGTTGTCGACGACCTTGAACGCCTCGCTGCTCCACATGCCCGCCATTACGGGCGCCTGCGGCGCAGTCGACGGCGCCGGCCTCCCATACCCCATCCTGAGAGGCACCGCCGCGAACTGCGCCGGTGACGCCGACGCCATGTACTCCGGCGGCGAGGCGGCGCTGCCGATGCTGGCGAAAGCAAAGAGAAACCAGAACCGGCGGGCCGGGAAGTGCCGTGAGTAACGTAACGACAGACAAATCGACAGAGCACCCTTGCAGGTGGCAACACAACAGTGTTTTAAAAAGAAGAACACGAAAAAAATAAAGGAGGAAAGGCAGCGGGCTAAGCTTTCTTTCTAACTCCGAATGGAATGGGCGCAGGCAAAGGCAGAAATATGCTATGCTCTGCTGCTAGTGCGGCCGCCGCTGCGTCCCCGGAAAGGAGGCCCCCGGCGAGCACTTTGGGCAAAGCGGAGGCTGACAACGGACGCAACAAATGGTATCGGCATGATGATCGATGGGTGGCGCGCTGAGATGACGCCGCGCACTAGACTGGCTCACGTTGCAGGAAAAATCCTATCGTCCACGGTCCACGGTCCACGGACCACGGCACCGATGCGGAGGGCAACGACGGCTTCGTTCCGTTCATCATCGCAAGGGGCGAAAAGATGGGTGGCGAGGCCACCGGCCCAAAAAGGGAGGAAACTGATCGGTGGCAAGCTGCGGTTACGACTTCTAGGTCGCCTACTGAGATGCGAGAACCTGTGCTGCCTAGCCGTGATACGAGAGAATAGAATCAGTCGCATGGAAGCTGCCTTGGCCAGTGGCTGGATGCCTCCGTCTCGTCCGCCAACCGCCGTCGCCTCGAGCACGAGTGGAGCCTGGTGCCTGGAATCCGGAATCCCGGCGGCGCCTATAGCGTGGAACCAGCCACCCGGTGGTTCTTGCCTTTAGCCTTTTCGGGAAGGCAGCGCATGCAGCAGCATGGGGCCAGCGCCGCCGGCGAACTTTCGTTCCTCTCCCTCCGGGCCAGCGCCGCCGTGTCCAGTCAGGCCAACCAGCCGGCCGTAACCGACGGTGCAGTACCCAGTGGTAGTCCGACACGAGACTCGATACACGACCACGAGGACGTACGTACGAGCTACGACGACGACGTGTCTCGGTGCGTGGCAGCTTGGCCAGCGCAACACGTAGTACACAAGATAAGCTCGTGTGCCGATCTACTCGGCAGCGATAGCCGCACCAGGACAGGCCTCTCAGCCAGTTGCGCACCACCGGCCGACCGGCGGTGACGCTATCATCCGGGCCAAGTACATCTCTGCCCTTAGCTTAATTGGCAGGATGACAAGGTGACAAGGACGGCCACTACACCGGCAAGCGCTTGCAATTCCGGCCGTTACTTAGTACTAGAGGTTTAACAAGCATCTCTTAAGGATTAATAAATAGGCAAAGACTAAAAGAGTGTGGCGACAGTGACGGCGATGGCTCATCATCAGCCGTGACGTCACACCGCAGCAACAAGAATAGTACGCGGTAGAGATTAGAGAAGGCTCCTGAAGAGATTAAGCTCCTAAACCACAAGATTAAGCTATGATTCTGATCCTCTTTCTTGTATTGTTTATTGCCCACATGCTAAAGTTTTTGCGTGTTGGCAAACAGCTCGCAATCTCAGATTCTAGCATGAACTGTTGAATTGCTCGATCCTAGTCCAAAGCAGACTCAGGGGGCGTCAATTATTGTGTGCAATGCAGATGCTTGCGTGTTGCGTCCTGCAGGACAGGGAGCAGGCAGAAGCTTCATCAGCTAGCCATCGCACATAGTGGAGGGGCTCACTCAGCTCTTGTTTGGCTTGCCATGCCAAGCCAGCACGGCCGGCCAAAAGAGGGTTTGGATTGGATGGCCCCTCAATTATTGGGGAGGCCACTTGGCTTTTTACGGCAAAAGCAGCAGGTTGGTCTCTGCTCCCTCCATCCAGCACACAGGAAAGAACCATGCTGCAAATAAAGCAGTGGTCGCCGGCCTTCGTCATCTCAACCCCACCGTCCAACTTATCTGGAACACGAGTGCAGTGCAGTGCAGTGCAGGCAGCAGGGGTGTGTGCAGTGCAGCGGTTTTCGCCACACGTGTGGGTGTGATTTTTGTCAACAGTAGCAGGTTATATATTGTAAGGGATAAGGGATGTGATTCTAAGTTGTTCAGCTGGTCCATAAGCCGGTTGATTTTGGCTGATTCAATAGTATTTTTACGAAAGAATAAGCCGGAATAAATTGGGACTGAAACAAAGGAACATGTCCAATTGAGCAGGTTTTGTAGAAGAAGAAAAGCATGAGAGAATAAAATACTAGTATGTCATGCTCATGCATGCATGCACAGTGGAAGAAATACATAAAAAGACTAAATACTGCAAGTTGCTTATTGTGCGTAGTGATGCTGATGAAAAGGAAATGTGATGACAGACCAAAAGGGAATGTCTGGTTGGCCAGCCACAGCCAGTGGTGAAGGTGAACGCTGGTGATGCACAGCACCACTCACCACTTTCTTCCTTCAGAACAGCACCAGGCAGCAATAGCATCACTTCAGCAGCAGGGGGGCGGCAGCCTCTCCCCTGCCTGCCGCACACCGGGTTGGAGATGATGCAAATTGCAAAACAGAGCAACTTTCCTTCACTGGTGTAGAGTCTAGTGCATCACTCACTGCCCGTGCACTATTTGCCAAATAAGGCTCTCGGCTCTTTTCCGTTAGGAGGTCAACTATCAGAGGACCTCATCAGCTAAAGGCCAAGCGAGTGAGACCTGATGCAAGCAAAGCTCACTGTCATGGGCTGCTAAAAGAGACTGTACTGGCGGCTGACGTGTGCTATTCAGGAACGTCAGCCATGAGCCATGTGTCTTTGCAAAAATTCAGTGTAACCTGTGGGCGGCTAAAGCGAGAAAAGCTTGGAAAACGAGAGCTCTTCATGGCTGTCTAGCAGAATAGGCTAGGCAGAGAACAAAGTGAGGGGGTCTCCCTTCATATCCTGCTTTTCCGGAGAGACTTAATTAGCTCAAAGTATCCCTTGATGTAGAACGCATTCTGTTACTGACTGATGATTCTTGATTCCGAAAGACAGATGGTAGCCATTGTGTTATGTTTTTTTCCTACTTTTGCGCTTAGCTTTGTTTATTTTAGCCAGCATGATCTCACTCTGGATGCACTAGATAGTCCCACTTGCACCGCTAAAAAAAATCTAGTATTCAGTTTACATCATGATGTGCCACCCAGAGGTAAGGAAATCTAATGCAAATCGCACTACTAGTAGTCTATCAATGCTAGTGGCACCAAAGCTATTAGCTCTCCCTCTTTTGCTTCACGTCTCATTCTACTTCAGTTGACTGATTGGACAGTCATCAGAATTCAGAACATTGGCATTTTTTCTATGCATCAGATGGACAAAAATAACATTCAGATGAACGGGAGGATCTGATCAGAGGAAATGTTCACCTTAGCTTGTGGAGGTTGAAATGATCTTCAAGATATCCAGAGTAGAGCTCCATCATAACATGCTCAAAATGATCTCCCTTAAATCAGTACTTATTACTAATCACCTCACCGCATGTCTGTCACACAGAAAGTAGTAGTTCATTTACCAAAACAAGAATACTAGCTGAACAATTCATGCAACTTGAAGGTTCAGCATATACTCTTAGGTTGTCTAGTGTTGAATGAACATGGAAGAAGATATGATCATTTACCAAAACAAGAATACTAACTGAACAATTCGTGCAACTTGAAGGTTCAGCATATACTCTTAGGTTGTCTAGTGTTGAATGAACATGAGAGAAGATATGGTCTTAGAAAAATACTCTTAACAAAGATACACTCATTTAAAAAATAACATTTTTTGATCACTTGCTCTGATTGTTTTATTCGGGTGACAATATAAAGATTCTCATAAACATGGGTTCAGAAGTGCTATTCCAAACTTACTGGAGAAGCCAAAATGATTGGTTATTTGTTTTGTATCGTTGCAGCAATTTGCAGTCATCCAGAGTAAGAAGGCAACAAATTGGGCATGATTAACTAAAGTTCAAACAGTCATGAGTCATATTTAGAAGAACACAGCAACTGAAAAGCTAACATGTGTTAGACCCAGGAAATCGTGCCTTATTACTTTCATGTTTAAACATTTAAACCTATTAGGAACCAAGAGAAAAACAAGCAATATTTAGCAAGTTCTAATCTGAGGCCTGATGCCTTCCTTGTTGCTTCGAAAAAAAAAGGTGTGATGCCTTCCTTGTCAATTTCTAACAAAAAACCAGCTATGAGCTATCATCACCTCTTATCCACACGAAGAGAAGCCACATAATAGATTTTACTTGCTCCTTACTAAAGATCAACACACGCTGACAAACAAGGAAAACCAACGAACAAACTTAGTAGGAAAATTAATACCTGGTTGAAGTTCTTCCTCCAACTAAGGGTAACGGAGGACGTCAAATCACCAACACAAGGTTTCTCACAGTTGTGCTCTAGCCCAGCTCCAAAGGACACTACCAGTTGGCTGGAGGAAGTGGTGCAGGGTTATATAGAAGCCAGCAGCCTTCCCTTCAAAAGGAGGAGCCAAGTATAAAGTGCTTTAAGTATCTAATATTATCACCTGGGCCTCATGCTTCCGATGCACTAATTATTCTTTACGTAAACTAGTTGGATATGTGCTAAGTTGCTTGCACACAGGAATACATATACGCACCCACCATCACCTAACCAGTGAGAGCCTGAAAAGTATTCACATGATTCTGACAGAGGAAAGATGGTAACTTTCATGTGTAAAAGAAGCTTGCATTACAGGCACACACTTGGTTACTCAGAGAGATCGACACATTAGATGCCAATAATTTCAGTTAACCCAACAGATTGACAGTGGTCTGGAAAGGCACGATTCCAAGTAGTTTCCACGTACAATGTACTGCAACTCCACCAAGCAAAGCTGGTTAAATAGATAACATTCACTGTCACTCATTAGGCAAAAAGGTGAACGCAAGAAGACTGCAGGCGTGTTATATAGTTATTATATAGATGAGGTAATTTTGGTCCTTGCATTTGTGAGCTTGTTACTCACTGCAGATGCAGATGAACTATGTAATCCTAAATGGTTACAGGGAGTACCATGGAATAGAGGACACTAGTAAATTCACTCAAATTTATAAAGTGAGCTTATCATGACTTGCCTCAGTTGTTATAGTGCCCTTGGAACCTTAAGAAGGACATAAGGATTTAAGTAATGTTTGTTGTTGTGATGACCCTATAATGGGGTCCCGTTAGATTCCATTATGCAAGTAAGGGACATCACTAGATTCACAAGTTGGTGCATGGTGGAACTTCCCATTTCTGGGGTATCCCTCCTGATCACTAGACCTCCTCAACCTTCCCAAAAAGAACCCTCCTTTACATCTTTCTTTTTTGCTCCAAAATGCTACCTGTCTCCAATTCTTCAGTGCTTTCTGCAGTGGTGGGGGTGTCTAACATTTTTCCCTAACCCAAGGATGTCGGTACTTAATAGTCTTGTTAAGCAGAACACATCATGTTGATCAGTCAATTAATTATACAGTGGAAACAGCAATTCGGTTGAAAACTAGAAATAAGGCACAAATTTCTTAGGAGTTTTATTCTACTTGATTTTGTAATACTATGTCGTCTAGTAATTAGCGAGTCTAAGTCGTCCCACTATTCGCAATCATTGCCATATCTTTCCAAAAGCAGGACGAAATTACACTGCATAATAATCTGATCCAAAGCAAAGCATAACAAAACAAAACTAAGAAGAATATATTACGCCTAGTGGGGGCACCTACTCTTTTGTGAATTGCGTAACGCTGGTGCGCGACGACGAAGAATTCTCCTTTGCCAAAAAGGCACAAAAGAAGAGGAGCCTTTCGACGGGCAACCTAAAGAAAGAAGAGATAAGATAAAGCACTAAGAGGGATCAATTAGTAGTATAATTAGGCCACAATGATGAAGTCGTGCTAATATATGGAAACTGATGAACCTTAATGCAAAGGGGGCCAGGGGCCCCTTGCTTGCTGATGCCAGCATTATTGAAGCTGTTGATGCATGTCCACATCAGCTGGGTGTTTTTTCTGCCTCCTTTTGGAGTGAGAATGCGTTGCAGCAATTGGTCGTGGCTGTGGCTGCTTGATTCCTTCGTCGCCTTGCTTTCCTTTTGCCTTGATTGGTTTGCGCCCTTCTTTTCCCCTCCTTTCTGATGCTCATGATGTTCTGTATGATTTCAGGTAAATTTTCTGGTAAAAAGCTGGGGAAAAAAATTACACCCTCGAGTTAATCGGGACCTGAGTGAGCAAAATAGTTCAGGAAGGGCAGCAGATTCATCAGGAAAAGAAATCCCCCACTCAGACATTCAGATGCGACCATTTGATTTCAGATTTTCAGGGAAGTTAGGGTTGCAAAGATCATAAAAGCGCAGATCGTACCCTCTCCTCTATGCTGATCGAAGGGGAAAAATAGAAAGGAACTGCTTACTTTCAAGACGCAATTTTTCAGGTTTCTTCTGCGTCGAGGATTCCGGTTGGCTACCTTTCGGCAGGCAGAAGTAGACAGCGGTAGATTGCAGAAGCGGAATAAGAAATCTGATGCTGCGTTGAACGACCTGGTGGGACCAAACTTGTCGGCCTTGAGCGGCAGCTCATCAGCTACCTGAAATCTGAATTCTGAACTCTGAACTTCAGGTACCCATTCTGACAGGAGAAGGAAAAACATTCTTTTTTTTTTTAGAAAAGGGAAGGAGAAACATTCTGGAAAGTTGTCATCCAAACCTCCTGGATTAGTATGTTCTTTAGACTCTTCATGGAATTTTATGATCAGATATGGATGCACATACATTATACATCTGCTACTTGTTTGAGCATGGCATTGTCTCTGACTCTGGCAAGTTTTAACTTTGTGATCTCAAGTGCCTGGGGGAACCATAACTAAATAATCAACTTGGTAGCCTAGCAAATAAGCAACGAGACGTGAATTGAACTCGCATGAAAACAATGCAGAGATGCAAGATAAACTAAAGAAAGTTGCAGGAGCACTACCAAAAGCAAAGGAACCGTAATGCTGGATCTCCATACATACATGACTATATGAGGCGTTCTACTCCGTTTCACCGAGCTAACGAGCATAATGGAATATGACTAAGATTCCCACGTGAGCAGTGATTGAACCTCCTACTTCCTCCAGTAAAAAGTACTGCTCACATTTGATTTTGCACAGTCCTCGATGCATATCTTATCACTAACATATTCTAGAATACATTAGTAAAATCCATCCTAATTATGAGGTTTTGCAAGTATTTTTCAATACAATTCTACACATGTTCAATATTTTACCCGATTTTTAAAGTTATATGTATGTTGTTTAATATTGAAGTTGAGTTGTTTTTCAAATTCAGATACAAGTTCAGAGGTAAATCGGAGTTTACTCTATTTTAAAAGTTGAGGTTTATAGTATTTATGGTTTGACTAAATTTTGTCCTAAATGTTTCGCTATAAAAAAAAAAAAAGGTCCTAAATACTATGTTTCATATCCTGATAGATACTAAAATGCTACATAGTACAACAACCTCCACTGATTCTAAGTTTACTTATGATTCAGCCAACGATTACTAAAAACAAACAGGACAATTTGTATGCATGAGTGTGTGGGTCCAAATCTCCAAAAGTTAACATCATGCAGTTTTAAAAACGAAAAACAAAAGGGAATGGAAACAATGGCCGGTCTGTGCTCGTCATTGTTTCTTGTATAGGATCAAAAGAACCTTGCAATTAACGAGCGAGAGGGCACGGTGATAAGCTATTTAATCTCCAAAGGCAGTGAAAAGAAGTAGCAATCGAACGTAGTATTTAATTTCGATCTCAAAGTAACTCCGGATCTTGGCCTTTTATACCTAGAGTATTGATCAGTGAGTAGACGTTGCCTAAGCTGATGGCGAGTGATGGCTTTTGTGCATTGCAAGTTGCTATTATGATCTTCAATTTGTGCAGCCAAAGTGCAGGATTAATATAACTAAGCAGAACAGAGCTTGTCTATTGGTTTGTACCATGGGACGATTCTCTGATACCCTAGCCTCTCCGAGCTGTTTCACGTCGAGGTTGCCGAGGCCATGCATTATGAGGCGTGACATCTTGTGAAGTGAGCTGAATCCATTCAGAAATAAACAAGGGAGGAGGTCCATTCAGAAATAAACAAGGAGGAGGCGATAGGTTGATCTATCCCGGTGTCTTTTCCTGCGCTTTTGGTCGTTCGTCTCTCTACCTGTGGCCCGAGAAGAAAATGCGGCTGGTCATTCTTTTTCGGCAGGAAAAATGCTCTGCGTGGCCGACATGATCAGTGTGCTGCTCCAATAAGCCATCAGCACCTGACCTGCTTCAGTTAGAGCTGCCCTTCTCAAGACAGGTGATAGAAGGAGTCATTAGGCATTTACCTAACAACAAATCCCCTAGGACCTGATGGCTTCCCCAATGAATTTATAAAGGAGTTTTGGCCACTAATAGGGCAGGATTTCATGAGACTATGCACAGACTTCCAAAATAATCAGGTGGATTTGAGCAGCATCAATTCCTCATTCATCGTTTTGGTCCCAAAGAAGGATAGCCCTTTGTCAGTGACAGATTACAGGCCAATTTCACTTTTGAACTCGTCCATGAAACTAATCACAAAGCTTCTAGCTAACAGGTTACAAAGCAAGATCACAGGCCTCATACATCAAAATCAATATGGATTTATTAAGTCAAGAACAATCCAGGATTGTCTTGCATGGGCTTTGGAGTACATTCATAACTGCCACAAGTCAAGAAAAGAAATAATAATCCTGAAATTGGATTTCGAAAAGGCTTTTGATAAAATAGAGCACAGTGCAATTCTACAGATCATGCAGGAGAAAGGTTTTGGAGAAAAGTGGATCAATTGGATCAAAGCTATCCTAGAGTCTGGGACCTCTTCAGTGCTGCTAAATGGAACAATAGGGAAGAGATTCAAGTGCAAAAGAGGGGTCAGGCAAGGTGACCCCCTTTCCCCTCTCCTTTTTGTCCTTGTAGCAACATTTGCTTCAAGCTGTTATCAACAAGGCCAAAGACAGGAATATCCTCACAGCCCCAATTCCCCTGCAGTACACTGAAGATTTCCCCATCGTTCAGTATGCAGATGATACTTTGCTGATAATGGAAGCTTGTGGTAGACAGCTCTTTGCACTCAAAGCTTTGCTTCACACTTTTGGGGAGTCAACAGGGCTGAAAGTGAATTATCACAAATTCATGCTAGTCCCAATTAACTTGAGCAGCAGTAAGACTCAACACCGGCAAGCACATTTAACGTGCAAAGTGGGAGCTTTACCTTTTACCTATCTGGGGCTTCCACTCGGCTTAACAAAGCCAAAAGCAATTGACTTCTCCCTCTCGGTCAACAAGTGTGAGAGGAGACTAGCCGCCTCTTCTTTTTTTCTCAATCAAGTCAAGGCCGGGAGGTGACCAACTCGGTTCCGATCGCTGCCTTGCCAAGTTACCGCATGAGCACTTTCCTATTGCGATAAATGTAATTGAGCAGATTGACAAATTCAGAAAATTGTGCCTTTGGAGAGGTGCTGATTTAAATGCAAACCAAAGGCCAAAAGCTGCTTGGGATCTAGTAAGAAGACCAAAGGAGCAAGGGAGACTTGGAGTCCTTGACATAAAGACACAAAATGAGGCCCTGTTGATCAAGTTTCTGCACAAGTTCTTCAATAAGGAACAAATCCCATGGGTGGCATTGGTCTGGGAAAAGCACTATAGTTTTGGGCAGCTTCCTGGAACCCAGAAAAAAGGGTCCTTTTGGTGGAGAGATGTAATCAAACTGCTGCCCAAGTTCAAAGGGTTTGCCAGAGTTCAACCAGGCCTGGGAAACACTTGCTCTCTTTGGGAGGACCTTTGGGTAGATGAACCCTGTAATCAGAAGTTCCCAGAATTGCTATCCTTTGCTCTGAACAAAAGGATCTCTTTGCAATGTGCAAAGAACCAAAACCAAACCCACTGTCTGTTTCAGCTACCCCTCTCTCAACAGGCCCATGAACAACTATTAGAGCTGCAGGACTTACTGGATCCACAAAACTTTGTGGATGACAATGACAAATGGACATACATCTGGAACTCAGGGATTTACTCAGTTAATAAAGCTTACAAAAGTTTGAGAGGTCAGCTGGCAGTCCACCCGGCATACAAATGGCTTTGGAAGTCCTGTTGTCAGAACAAACACAAGGTGTTTTTCTGGCTAGTGCTCAAGGACAGGATAAGCACCAGAGAGATTCTAAGGAGAAAAAAAAGGGTTCTTCCTGATTATAACTGTGTTCTTTGTACCTCGGCTTTACAGGAGTCCCTGCATCATCTCTTCCTAAGTTGCCCATTTGCAAAACAGTGTTGGAGGGAAGTGGGGGTGACAATCAACCCTCAGCTAGATCACTTCCAAAGTTTGGACAGCATCAGGAACCAACTAAATGTGCCTTTCTCAATGGAGATCATCATTCTAATGGCTTGGGCAATCTGGAAGTCAAGGAATGATCTCATTTTCAGACAGATCATCCCAAGTGTTAGCAGGAACTTGGTATTTTTCAGAGAAGAAGTGAAGCTCTTATTGCTAAGAGTTAAAAGAGAGGTCTACCCAGCGCTTGAAGCATGGATCGCGTCCCTAAACTAGTTTTTCTTTTAGCAGTCCTCCTTCTGCTAATCTTTTTCTCCTCTTTTTTTGTATCCCGATTCCCCGGCCCCTGCTCTCCTTTCCTTCTTCTGCTTTCCACCTTTAGTTTTTAGTTGCTTTGCTTGTAACTGAACCGTTTTCTTTTAATAAAATTGCTGCAGGGGTGCAAACCCCTCCAGTTTCCTCAAAAAACTAGGGCTAGCACCGATGGGTCTTCATCAGGGTATATCCGCATACACGCGTGGGTATATCTCTACAAAAGTTGGTCCGAAACAAGTCCAGCAATACGTGATGGCACACGCCTTCTTGAAATGGATATATCAGCCATGTAAAACTTCAGAGTTTGTCACTGTAAATTGTCAAAAAAGTATTTTTTTGTAAAACTTCAGAGTTTGTCACTGCAAATTGTCAAAAAAAGTTTTTTTCAGCCTGACGAGAAGCCAAAAAAAAAAAAACTGAAAATCTGTAAGCGTCGCCGTTGGGAGGAGTCATGAAAATCTTCAGAATCCGCGAGTGCGAGTGCGAATTCTCAAAAGTTAGTTCAGCCTGACGAGAAGCTAAAAATGTCTGAAACCGTTGCGATGGTGGGTGACAAGGCCAAACTGACTCGGTGTCTTCATCCTCAACGTCAGTCAGGAACGCAGGCACACAGCAATCTACTCAGCAGCACACGGTCGGTGAGGATCAGGAAGTCTAAAGTCGTGGCAGTTGGAGGAGGAGAGGGGGACGCAAGCTCGTCTTGGATAGCTGGATATACATAGAGACCGCGCACCGTTACTTTACTATCCATTTGCACAGCTAAAAGGGCTAAAAGAGACCATCATGGCATGGATATATCAAGGCGTGCAGCTGCAGATCGAGTTGCTCACTTGACGAAGGAAGGCATTTCGTGTTGGTCACTTGGTCTAAGGAACTTAGCAAGTCGAAACTGAAACCCCAGCTTTTTGACTGACTTTAAGTGCACTGCACAAATGATTTTGCATCGCATCCTGTTCAGATAGGTATGGTAAACAAGATATGCATCATGCATGGACCGGAATTAACAGTATGCAAGGGCCAATACAACCACTCCTTGATGCATGTTCTGGATACACAAACGTATCTCTTCCTCTCTTGGTTTTAAAATGGTGCAGATATGATATGTCTCCATCCTTCGTACCATACTACCTGCCGACGGGAGAGGTAGCAGTGACTTTGCTTCATCGGTGATCAGATCAGGATCGAGATCGATGCATCAATTATTGGTCATGCTATTCTTTCATCGGGTCTTAAATCAAACAAACCTTTTATTTTCGCTACCATACTTATCTGCTGTCAGCAAGCACACTGTGTGCAGCGCCAGTGCCAATAACCCACAGCACCCTCTTCTTTTCTTTTTCTGAAGCTGCCAACATATTTGTGATGCTGATGCATATATGAACGGGATCATGGGATAGCAGCAAGCATGCCTTTTCTTTCTGAAAAAAGAAATTAATAAAATGGGAGGACAAGAGAGCGAAGCAAGGCTCCAGCAGTCCAGCCTCCAGCAAAGAACGAATTGGTGGGGCCAAGGACACTCCACCTTCAACCAAAGAAATACCATATTCCCACATACTCCCATACCCCACTGGAGCCAATAATTTGGGAGAATGGAGCAGGCAATACCATCGCTGCCTCACATTTTCTTTATCTGGACAGGCACCGGGAGGCTTAGTTGGGTCCGTAGGCACCCCCTCAGCCATCAGCGATGCCCATGCGTGCACTGAAGGCCCCATGGGGCGCATTGCCTCCAAAGGAGTGGGCACAGGAAGCCTCAAGTTGTGGAGAGAAAGAACGCTGTGTGCGTCACCATTGCCGGCTAGCATTGAATCGTTCGTGCGCTTGCATTTTAAGGCGATTGTTATTGTGGCTGGTGAACAATGCATGCAACAACGAGTGGAATTGCTATTGTACCTTTAGGTTTTGACTTTGCATAGTACTGGATAAATTCTTATTGCTTTTTTGACTAGTCGCTTGCACGATTTTCATTCAGTTTGGTCAGACTTTGGTGTAACTGGTTTCTGTTCTAAAATGGAGCAGAGCTTATAAGATGTTCAATGATAAAAGTGTCTGAAATTTTCTTCTTATTCTTTTTTCTCCGGAGGAATAGTACTCTTAGTTTTAGCTTCATATGTTAGCACAATATTTTGCACGGTTACGAAATCGTAGCTATTTTTCAGAAAAATATATGCAATGGCTGCACAAATGGGCCCGAAGTTCAGCGACGAATGCTTCGCTATGTGGCCCGACCAAATTCAGCCGGGTGGCCTGCAACAAGAAAAAACTTCGGGCTTCTATCTAATGGGCCTTCACGGGCTTTTCAGCGCCGCAAGGCCGCGCCGTTAATTAAGGCCTGGTGGTATTTAATCCAGCTCCTTTCCTTGTGTCACACTAGCGTTGTCCGGAAAATCCCAATCTCCTCCACAAGCTTGCGCCCAAGCTAAACCCTAGCTCGCTTCCCGATGGCGCCGAAGAAGCGCAAGGCCGCCGATCCGGCCGAGTCCGCCGCCGCCGCCGCGGAGGCGGCCGCCGGCAATCACCGCCAGTCGCCGGCATCCTCGGAGCACAAGCCACGCGGCACCATCTACTTCCCCATCACCGACGACCCGCCGGAGCCCACGGCCGCCGAGGAGGACGAGGACGAGGGCGCCGGCGCGGGCGCCGGCGACGACGAGGACGACGGCTCGGAGGACATCACCAAGCTGCTCGAGCCGCTGTCGCGGGAGCAGCTCGTGGCGCTGCTCCGCTCGGCGGCGGAGGCGAACCCGGCCACCATGGCGGCCGTGCGCCGCGCCGCCGAGGCCGACCCCGCCAGCAGGAAGCTCTTCGTCCACGGCCTCGGCTGGGGCGCCGGCGCCGAGGACCTCCGCTCCGCCTTCTCGCGCTTCGGCGAGCTCGAGGACTGCCGCGTCATCGCTGACAAGCAGTCCGGCAGATCCAAGGGCTACGGGTTCGTCCTCTTCCGCTCCCGCCGCTCCGCGCTCCGCGCCCTCAGCCGCCCCCAGCTCCAAATCGGAGGCCGGCTTGCTTTCTGCCACCTCGCCGCCTCTGGTCCCGTGCCCCCTTCTCAGTCTCAGAACCCTAGCTCCAACGCCAACACCAATGCCAACTCTAGCTCTAATACCACCAGCAACACTTCTGGCTCCTCATCGTCGCAGCCTGACAATATGCCGCGCAAGATATTTGTTGGTAATGTGCATTCTGATGTGGACGTGGACCGCCTGTATGAGTTCTTTGCACAATATGGTGAGATTGAAGAGGGCCCGCTGGGCTTTGACAAGAACACTGGCAAACCAAAGGGATTTGCATTGTTTGTTTACAAGCATGTGGATAGTGCTCGCCGTGCGTTGGAGGAGCCAATGAAGAATTTTGAAGGCAAGACGCTCAATTGTCAGAAAGCCATAGATGGGAGGACCAAGGGCTCATCTGGAGCTAATACAAATGCTAACTCCAATCCTACTACTACATCTGTGGCCGCTGCTGGGCAGATGACTGCTCCTGTCAGTGCCGCCATTAGCCCATATGATGCATCAGCATACGGTGCTACTGGGGTTCCTGATATGAGCTTTGCACAACAAGCTGCTATGCTGGGATTAGGTGCACAGCAACAGGCATTCGCTCAACCCAATGCGATGCTTGCCATGATAGCGGCAATGCAGAACCCAGCTGCACTAGGGATGACGCCAGCCATGCTTGCTGCTATGAACCCGGCCTTCGCTGCTGCTGCATTGGGTGCAGGGGGGCAGCAGGCACACACAGCTGGTCTTACTGGTTTTGGAACTCAGGGTTTTGGGACACAGGCGTTTGGAGCAGGTGCAGCTTTCCCTAATGCAGCAGGTGTTCAAGCAGCAGCTGCTGCATATCAAGGAGCTGCAGCACCTCCTGGTTTTCAAGGGCCACCTGGGTTTCAGGTTGGCCAAGCAACTACCCAGACAAGCACTGCAGCGGCAGCGGCCGCCGCTGCTGCCAGTGCTGCTGGTTATCAGGCTGGGGCAGCTGGGCAGGGCCAGGTGTCTGGAGGCACTGGTTTTCAGGGTGGATATTGACAGAACTAGGTATATCAACTCTCAACATTGTTTTATGACCTGCCTCCACTACTATTGCTTTGATTTCCTTCATTCTCTATGCATTCTTTGTGATTTGTTGATCTTGTTCTTGCAGTCATCTGATTAGTTTCCTTGTATCTTAGTTTGGCATCTGCGGGGTCATGGTTCATTCACGTGGTTTTGCATTCGGATGGCTTTTACCATATTGGTGCCAAAATGTTGCGAAAGGCTTCCTGCTGTTGAATTTTACAACCGGATTTGAATCAGATGCCTTTGTAGCAGTATTTGAAGGAGGAACTTTCTTGAAGGATTATGTTGTTTTATTGCCTAATATGTAGTTTTGCTATCGTGACTTCATTATGTACTTTGTGGATCTGTACTGGGTTTCATGTACGAAAATGTCTGTATTTTGACTATTGGCTGTTACCTGGTCTTATCAACCATGTCAAATGGTTTTGTGGGCACAATCGGAGACATTTTAACTGTGGTTGCTGTGCTGTTTGGAGGTATGGGGTATTTATGGATTTCGCCTTAAACCTGGAAATTTCTCTTTGATGTTGGGTTCAGCGACCACGGCATTTAAGATTTTAAATGTGTTGCAGCTTTGTTGCACTTTCTAAAATTGTGCTGTGTTTGACAGTAGCCTTGCAAGATAGCTTGAGTGGTAAGTGGTTTATATGATCCCATATAAAAGAGCTGGTTTGGTCTGAGGGATGGTTGACATGGTATCTCTGTGCTTTGTTGCACTTTTAGTTTTTTTTTTCCTAAAATTGTGCAGTGTTTAACAGTAGCCTTGCAAGATAGCTTGAGTGGTAAGTGGTTTATATAATCCCATAAAAGAGATGGTTTCGTCTGAGGGATCGTTGACATATGGTCTCTCTTGGAATTAGTGTTCATACCTTAAAAAGTTTTGTGAAATTGAAACATAGCATTTGGAGTTCTTTCTTGTGTCAGCCTTACTGTGACACTGGTCATGCCTTAACATTTCATAACTGGACTACTTAATTAATTTGGCACTTTCATTTTTTGAATTACCCCAGTTTGTGTTGATTTTTTTCATGAATTGCTTATGTCAGGATGCACTGTTCATAAATGCACAATTTGAATATATGAAAAAGTCTGTTCTTGCAATGTTCCTATTGCACTCAATAGGTCACTAAAGGTTAGATTACTATAATTTATTCTTACTGCTGGTAGATTTCTAGGCTGCTGACCTTTGGATTGTCAAATAATTGTGTGAATCATGAATAGGCCAAGATGAAACCATCAGATGCATGAATATTAATGAATTTTAATCCTTGTGCATGCAACTGTCCTTTTCTTTTGATGACATGAAAGTAGTAATATTGTGAAATTTTGTTTATTTCATCAACAGAATTAGTATTGTTTCTGATGATCTTATATCACTGGTTCGTCGTTTTGTCTTGGTCTGTTGTGCAATGTATGTCTTTGGATATTATAGATGCCTGCTGCTATATTTGAAGTAATACAGTTGACACTTGGCACTGACTAATTAATCAAACACCACTTGCCAATTCACAATTTCTAAAACACAGTACTATTCCACTAGAGTCGATAGCACACTTGGAGGAAGTTAGTGCTAGGAGGTGGCATCTGGTTAGCAGTGTCAGGGGAGTCTGAAGTTCTGTGTTCTTTCTGACTTGTGTACTGGATGGCCCAGGCCAGCCTAGGTCACCTTCTGTTTTCTTTTTACATTTCTGGGCTAATGGCACCCTCTTGTTTCGACCCTTTGCTATGACATCCTCCTAATTTTCAATTGTCTTCTGTGGGGAACTGTCAGCACAGTTGATAGCTAACAGTTCTAAATGGTTATTAATTTGGAGAACCATAGCTTGCCAAAATTTTGCTGGTGGTAGACTATTCTAATTTTCAATTATCTTCTGTGGGAAACTGTCAGCACAGTTGGTAGCTAACATTTCTAAATGGTTATTGACAATTGATTGTTTCTGGGATTTCATAATCCATATTTCCCTCACAGAACAATTGTTCATATTTTTTTTGGTCACTTCTAGTTTTTTCCCCGAACTTCAAAAAAGTACCTCGCAGAACAATTGTTCATTTTTTGGGTCACTTACTTTTTGCCGCACCATCAACAGAGCTAGTTGTTGTGATTGAAAGACAAGACAACATTCCTTTATATCTACTTTTTACTGTGATGATTATACTTTTGTGTGTTTGACTGTCTTACTAATGGCTGCTAATATGTTATGTTGATCTTATTGTGTTTCTATATATACTTAAATATGTTTGCCTTCTTATTATGTTATTATCTCTTAAGCCTCTGTTAGGGACATTATCATTGTTCTCATACAGCATCCTATTTGGTTGAGCTTATTTCAGAGTTATGTTTGACATGATTCTCCTGGTTCCTTTGGTTCTTTTGGATTTACATCAGTTGTTCATTGCAGTCTTAACTAATAGTAACTCTAAGCCAAAAACAATCCCCCTGGGACTTGGTCTGATTTATAGAATTAAGTATAGCGGATCTCTATCAGGTCATTTGTGAAATGATGACCACATCCAAGCCAATGTTATCCTCTTTCCTGACTGGTGTTGTAATAAACGTTTTCTAAAGTTTACAATAATGGATTCATAATAACTAGGACTCGTAATCGCTCTCACCTAATTATGTGCATTTCAGAAATATTCAGAATCTGAATCTAGTGGACATGCTGTTTTAAGTTGCATGAACTATGTGTGGGTAGCAGAGCTATAATATAAATTTATCCAGCACAGTCGGTTTCTCAGACAAACCGGGAAAGGTATGAGCTTTTTACTACTACTGTTCTCGAATGATTCGTACTCGAAAATTCATGAATTGCTCTTGAAGCTGTTTAGCCCATCAGAACAAAGGAATCACATTCTTGATTTGCTGTCGCCCCCACTAATCTGCCCCAGCTTTTCTTTGCACCAAGCATCCAAGCCTGCAAGTAGCCCTGATGCTCGTACCGAAGCTTTGTTCGAAGCTAACCTTCGCTTTTGACATTCCTTTTCTCCTGCTCGTTTGCGTCTCGGGCCCCATTTCGTTACCCCCCTACCGTTGTGATTTGTTTCGTGCAAACAAGTGTTGTCATGTTTTATATCATCATCATCAGGACGACGAAGCCACCAACGTTCTTTCCTGCCGACACGATGAGTGTGGCACGGCAAAGGTTGGTGCTATGCTGAGGCGTCCTTTTCCAGGCATTTCCTCAGTTAAACTCCCGTTGTCTGGTGTCTCGAGACGGATGAGACTGACGTTTGGTTTTGTCGCCGCACGGAGCATTGGGGGATTTTGTTGCGGTACAGAACGGGTGGTTCTGACTGAGGAGGAAACAGGTGGGTTTCCACTGACGTAAAACAGATCCTTTTTTCCCAGATTTCACCTTGTAAAACCAGAGAAACTCTCCTTTGCCGATCGATGGTTCCTAACTCCAACGGCTGCTGTTGTGCTCTGTAGTCTGTTCTCACCTACTCCTACTTGCGGTGGTATTCAATGCATCCACAGGATTTCAATGTCGTCATCCCTGAATCGTTTATGACGTGTTAGCGACGTGCGCTTGGCTCTTGAGCGGTGACGAGGAATTGCCTGCCCTCTATGAGCCTGATTTGTGGTTGCTGAAAAAAAAAAGCTTCTGGTGGTCTGGCCACAGGAAAGCGAGAAAAGCAGCGGAGAGCCACGAGATGGCGCAGTCCAAGAAGATTAACACCGATTAATTAGTCCCATCCATCCGCTCTTAACGCGCTAGCCGTCTGTTTCGTCTCCATTAATTAACTAATCAGTTTTTTTCCTTTCCATCCACCGTTGAAGTCCACAGTCCACAATCTCTCCTCAAACCCGGGGAAAGCAGCGATTTACGCATATGCCCTCCTCCGGCACTAGGCACGGCCGATCCTGCGCCCACCACCTGCCCTGCCCCTCCTGCCCGAGCTGCCCGGCGCCTCTACCCTCCTCCCTCCTCCCTCCTCCAGGCTCCAGAGAGTGAAAAAGTCTCCTCCTTTCCTCTCTTCCTTGCAGCCATGGAGTTCGCCTAGTTGTGCCCGGTGAGCACTAGCAGCCTCCTTCAAACCACCAGATCTGTGCCTCCCAGGCCCCTGTTCCTCGGCAAACAAGGTAACCTCCCTCTTTCCTGTGAGTACAATCCTCCTGTGCCTCTCTGTTAACGCCTAGGCTACTCCCTCCTAGTTTGTCGTTTCAGGAACTTTCATGTTAGTTTTTCCTCTCATGCAAAGTCTGTCTGTCTGTCTGCACCTTTTTTATATGCATGTTTATGGAATAATATCTCCCTTGTAGAACAGACAGGAGTACTTCATGTTTACCAAACATTGCAGTTTCTTCTCTCTTCTCGAGAGAGGAACTGAAAAAGTACTAGTGCCCTCTTGTTCATCATCCCATGTTTCTTTCTGTTATGTTGTGTTCCATCCCTAGTTCTTTCTTTGGGTCAGTCACCCCAAGTTCCCAAGAGCTCCTCTTTGGCTGACAGTTGTTGTACTTGAGCAAATCTAAGATTGGGTCTTTGCTAAAATTAGGGGGCACAGAAATCTCATCTCTCACTAGTATGCCTGCTTTGGCTTTGGGCCTTGGGAAAGTAAAACCGCTGCAGGTTTTTAATTTTTCCGCAACGGTATGCTGGTATGCTGCTGTCCCATCTGACGGACCTTGTTCCTTGTGCCCGGCCCACGTGGCCTCCTCTGCAGCCGTCCAGATGGACAAGGCGACGCTCGCGGCCCTGATTATGAAAGACGTCGAAGAGACCCTCGCCATCATAAACGCCGGCGTCGGCGACGACACCGCTGCCGCTCAGGTAACACGCCGTGAAAATCACCGCCATGTCCGTCCCTGTTCGTCGTCCTCTTGTCGTTCTAGTCGGTTTTGATTCGGTTTTTATTATAATTTTTTTATTATCATATCTCTCCCCTCGATTAGCTTGCACTTTTATTTTATGTTTTTATTTATTAGTAGATAGATAGATAGATAGATGGGCAAAATATCCTACTGATGCAAGGCAAGGCCTGCTTTGCTTTGGGCCGTCGAGTGGGTGGGATATTGTTCTTTGTTTTGGACTTTCCGGATGCGGATTTGGGGGCGCGGGTTTAGGCTGTGGTTTTTTCTGGGGTTTGAGTTCCGTGTGGGGAGTGAGTGGGGGCCCACCGGGCCACAGGAGGATACGAACCAAGTGGAAAAGCGCCCCCTTGTTGCTTGCTAATTACGTGCCTGCCCCGCGCCCGCGCCCCGCCCCCGAATATTCGCTTCCCATGACACCGAAAGATGCCTTCGATCTACAGAAGATATTTTTCTTTTGGGCCTCGTCAACTACTCGTGGGAGTTTCCTTTTCCTTTCCATCTAGAAAACGGCGAGAAACTGCTGTCCCGTTTCGTCAGTGGCTTAGCTTCTAAGCAAGATGGTTAGACACTGTAGCACTGTTATTATGCGTCCAGATCTCTCTTTCAGATAAACGAGAAAAGGCTTTTCTTAAAGAGTAAAATGCACCACAGGTGCACGAACTTGCGCGGGTGTGTCATATAGGTGCATGAACTTGCAAAACGCGTTTTTGGACCCTTCAACTTACGCGGGTGTGTCATATAGGTCCATAAACTTGCAAAACGCGTTTTTTGGCCCTTCAACTTGCGTGGGTGTGTCATATAGGTCCACTTTTCTTTTTTTTACACACACGCACACACAGCACACACGCACACACGCACACACACAGCACACACGCACAGCGCACAGCACACACACTGTTTTTAATTTTTAATTTTATTTTTAGTCAAGTTTTTTTAGTTTCATCTATTTTTTCAGTGTTTTTAGTTTCTATTTTCAGTCAAATTTATAAATCTATTTTTAGTTTTAATTTTCGGTCACCCTTTTAGAACCCTCGAACCTAAAAGTTGCAAATAAAGGGTGTTGCAACTTTTAAAGGGTGTTGCAAATAAAGGTTCTAAAAGGGTGACGGAAATTAAAACTAAAAATAGATTTATAAATTTGACTGAAAACAGAAACTAAAAAACACTGAAAAAAATAGGTGAAACTAAAAAAACTTGACTAAAAAAATAAAATTAAAAATCAAAAACAGTGTGCGTGTGTGCTGTGCGCTGTGCGTGTGTGCGTGTGTGCTGTGTGTGCGTGTGTGCTGTGTGTGCGTGTGTGTAAAAAAAAAAAAAGAAAAGTGGACCTATATGATACACCCACGCAAGTTGAAGGGCCCAAAAACGCGTTTTGTAAGTTCATGGACCTATATGACACACCCGCGCAAGTTGAAGGGCCCAAAAACGCTCTTTCAGATAAACGAGAAAAGGCTTTTCTTAAACGCCAAGCCTGTCCGCCGTCAGTGTGTTTGCCGTTTGCACTTTGCTGCATCCTGAGGTCTGCAGGCGCTGCTGCGAGTGGTGACTGACAAGTTGGTCCACGGTTATTTTGCAGCAGGGTCCATAGAGTTATTTTGCAGCAGGGTCCATAGAGTTATTTTGCAGCAGGGTCCCTTGACTATAGAGATATTTCGATGAGGTCCTTTCCTACATCAGTTGTCCAAGCCTTTTCTGAGAGCTTCTGGTGGGGCTAAATTGTCATACTCAGTGCCCTCGTCAGTCGTCTATATGGGCATGTGGCCCCGGGTAGCTGTGTACTCTTCAGCTTTCCCTCGAACCAGTGCATGAACAGTTGCAGTAGATCCAAGTCATAATTCCGTGTCGACCGGTGGATGATACTGTATCTCCACATGCTGGTTGTTGACAGTACCATTCCAGTTCTGCAACAAACTATGCTATTTTCTCTCATCGGCACAGAACAACACTTAAAAAATTTAAAAGAGCATAATCAAGTCATCTCTGATGTTTCCAGCCTCCTTAGTTACCAAGGTTAGCCGTTTAACATTTACAAGCCACCCAGTAAAACTGGAAAATATATCTATGAAGTCTCCCAGGCGATGAAACCTGGCTAAGCATTCAGCTCTTTTGTGCTAAGGAGGCTATAGCTTATCCCAAGGAACTCCTTGAGATAAAGTATCTAGTGTTTATCATGCTAACCTACTAATCTGCTGCTTGCGCTGTGCCTAAGGTGATGTGAAACTTGACATCCAAAGTTTTTTCCCTTCACAGCCTATGCATCAGTACATCTGGTTTGGTTTCCATGGTGTCATCTTTTCCTACAGCTTGTTGTATATTTGATATATGTGTAGTCAAGTATGTTGTGACAGTTTGACCTCAAGATATGGATCC
Source organism: Themeda triandra (assembly GCA_018135685.1). Taxonomy (NCBI): domain Eukaryota; kingdom Viridiplantae; phylum Streptophyta; class Magnoliopsida; order Poales; family Poaceae; genus Themeda; species Themeda triandra. Next base: position 83,320 of record JAENPR010000274.1, read on the forward strand.
AAAGTATCATTTGTGCTATATGAATTTCTGTTTCTTCAGTGTTTAGCTTTGTTCTGAATGTTGACACCTGAATATTGATCATTGTACAGGGTTCTGATTGTTTCATGCCTGACTACAAGATGAGCGGGAAGAAGAGTGATGAGCTTGAACCTGTTGATGCTGGAGATGAAGATGATGGTGATGACAACGGGGATGAGGACGGTGACTTTGGGGAGGGTGAAGAGGACATCTCTGAAGGGGAGGGATATGAGAACCCAAAGGGCAATGAGAACAAGAAGAAGCAAAGAGGTGATGCTGAGGAAAACGGTGAGGAAGATGAGGAAGAACCAGAAGACCAGGAGGATGGCGGTGACGACGATGACGACGACGACGGCGACGACAATGGGGATGACGAGGACGACGACAATGGGGATGACAATGGGGATGACGATGAGGACGAGGGTGTAGATGAGGAAGATGACGACCAGGACGAGGACGACGAAGAGGAAGATGATGATGAAGACTCACTCCAGCCCCCAAAGAAGAGGAAGAAGTGAAGTTCTTCGCTCCGGCTTTAGTTACCATGTGCTGAGTTCTGGCTCGCTTTTCGTCGTATCCTCGCATTTGAACTTTCCCTTAGAGAGTTAAGAAGGCTCCACACGTTCAGCAGCACGTGTGTGGGCTTGTAGGAGCTTTATGATTTGAGGCAATTAGGGAGAACTCTATGTCATTGTTGCTTGCTTCTGTGGAGTCGAACAAATGTTTCGCTAACATAATTCAACCTGAGTGATGAAAGCCTCGAGATTGAATATGCCATCGCTTTTATCTCGTATGGAATCAGTGATGCAGCCCATTTCATCAGTAGCGAATTATATTGAAATCATCTCGTGTCGTCGTGTGAATTGTACTATGCGTTCAAAACTCAATTGATTTATAACTGATCGGAATTGGTAGCGTTCTGAAATAGAATGGTTATGATGGCCAATGTGATTATGACTTACGGAGCCAGCAGAAGCCAGACAAGTGCATACGGACTTTTAGGTAAATAAAAGGGATGGTAGAGCTGAAAAACGTTTGAGCTTTTCATTCGATCAGATCAGATCTTCCGGCATGAAGCTCTCAAACAAGCGGCCAACTTGTGTCGTTCATGTGTTTGTGTTAACAATAATCCTCCTTTAGGGCTTCTTCAGTTAATCCCCTTCACAAGGGATCAATCTCCACCAAACCAAACAAAAACTTGGGATGTACAATAGTATAAGGACAGTATGCGTCGTGTGTTCTTCTTAGCCTCTTGTTGTCTAGCTCCATCTTCGTTTTGACCGGTGCCCCTTGATGTCTTCATAGATTTGCCATCTAAGATAACATATCACTTGAGCTAAGCATCTCCAAGAGTTTGCCAAATTAACTTGCTATCCATAAAAATTTGGCAAAATATAAAAAACATCCTCCAACAGTTTGACATCTAACTTGCCAAATTTTAGCAAGTTGCCAAATTCCACCCCTCCACGCGCATATATGCGCGTGGGGAGGGTTGCCATCGCGTTGCCATCGCGCATGCAACCACTCGTTTGCTGCCATGCAACCACTAGCTAGCTGATCGGTTGTAAATGAGTCTACTATTTTAATTTTTGCCAAACTTAAATGGCAAACTATTGGAGATGCTACAATATTTCACTTGCCATATGTTTTAGACACTTACCAAATCACAAGATTTGGCAAGTGAGTTTTAGCAAACTCTTAGAGATGCTCTAACATACCTTATCATATGAGTCAATGACATGTGGGTCTGGTGGCTATTTCAAATATATGAATCCAGCTCTCGACCATCATTCTTGTCACACTATCATCTGTCGTCACCACCACCTTGAACCTATCCTCCATTACTCTCATAACCGCGGATGTCTCGACTTAGTCGATGGCTAGCTAGTGCTTCTCCACTAAGTCACGCCACCTTAATGAGGTAGAGCTTCATACATGATTCTTGTGCTAACTCAAATTTTTATTCTAATATTTTCTATTTAGTACTATCTTATAAGAATTGAGTGTTGCATACTAGATTGAGGGTGAGAGCACATAACTTAAGACTTCTTGATATGGATAGATCGATTACTATGGAAAATAAATAAATAAATTTTTATAAAGTACCTTTTCAATAAATTAGACACCAACATCGTAGATTAATGTTTGGCAACTCCAGCTTTCACAAGCGTTCACCATGGATTAATCATGTTACCCTGTCATCTAGTAATATACGCCTCGTATTTCTTCTGACTTTTGCATCAGTGGTAATGTACTACAATGTTTAATCGATACATAGGTGACTCGAGAAAATCAATAGGTGAAAATCTATGGGATTCACACCTGGCCGCTTACCCTTGCATGAAGTCGGGAAGGAGAAGGACGAGGTTTACCACAAGGACCAAGCGGATTGGTTTTGGAGTCAAGCGAGGGTGTCGAGTAGAATGAGTGGGAAAATAAATGCGGAGTTAATTATCATTAAATTGGTCAAAAGATCCCTTTTTACATTGTGCCACCTCCTGGTATTTATAGACCATATCAAGAGCGCGTTTGAATTACAGTAGGATTTTCCCTTGCTAGTCACTGCTAACGGGACCAGCCTAAGGGACAAAAACCTTACTTTACTTCCTAACCCTAACTGATATGGGCATGTGCTCCCTCTCAACGTTGCCGGTGCTGGCACATCTAGGTGCAGACGCCGTGAGGGTTCCGCGTGTGTGCCAGAGTGCGCTTTATCGATATGCGATTCAAAAGACACAACAAATCGAGACTGTGGGTTAGGGTTGAACTATAACCCACACCATGATGGCGCAAGGGTCGCAAGGCCACTTGGGTTCATTGGTGAGAGTGTGTCTCCCAACATGATTTAGGATTTGAGCAGTGAATAGACGAGAATAGAATTACCTATCTAGAAATTAATGATAATCCTATGTTATAAACTAGAAATAACATGATGTTGATACGTGGGTTTCTATACTAGGAAGCTTGTACGTAAACATGTGGAAGAAAGTGATGTCCTATTATATCACTGCAGCTAGCGTTGAGTGTTGTCTTTAAAGGAGATAGAACACATTAGTGAGGCAAGTCGTGATGTTGTGCTACTACTAAATATGGTTGTATAAAAAAGCGGGAGCGACCATGAATAATAGCCTAATCTATTGAGCTTGGAGATGAGATATTATTCTTTTATACTATTGGGGGACCTAAACCTAGTATTTCTCTTGTAAGACCGGATGTCACTTTTGGTCCTGTTGTTATATTTATCTATTTATTTTGCAAATGCCATTCTTGTCTATATTTATTTTTGTAATAAATATTTTCTAAATGGTACCCCTTTCTAAATTAAAAGGAAAAAAAAAAGAACAAGAACACACAAGGAAAACGCTTCAGCCGATCTGAATCACGCTGACACTCCTCTTCTTTAGTTCTTATTACCTCTCCAAACCCTAGCCTCCCTGATCCATCCGCACCTCGAAATTTCGGCGGCTGATGCCTCCGCCGTCGCCGCCGTGGTCGCCTAGCAGCTCTTCTATCTAGGGTTCGTCGGTCCCCTCTTCCTCCTCCGCCCCCAAGATCCGCGCGACGATTTGAGCTCTCCGTGCTGTTAAGGCGGCCATGAACAACTCTGTGCCGTTCAGCGAGGACATACTCGCTGACAAGCTCGCCAAGCTCAACAACACGCAGCAATGCATCGAGAGTATCCTTTCCCTACTTTTCTTCGTTCAAATCTTTGGACTTTGGACTGTTTGTGGTGCTTCCAGGGTAGTTTTGTGTGAATTTGCAACTTGTGCGCTTACTCCCGCGTTCTCTGTACGATTAGACTGTAGATACATCTATTTCCGTGCTTATAATCTCGCGTTCATAATTGCTGTCAGGTTCGTTCAAAAGGATGTATCTTTGAATAGCAGGTAGGGAAAATTTGCCCGTTCTGCACCATGAGCAGATGGATTCTTGACTCTCTGGGGATTCTCTGTTTGCTTCTTTTTATAGAATGCCTACCTGAAAATATCTTGACTTAAAATTCTTTTAACCTGTTCAGGTGGTGTGAATAGATTGAGTTCTCTGCCATAACATGTATTTTTGTTATCCGGTTGTTGCCTTGACTTTTGCTCTCTGTGGCCACTAGCGCTGTCACACTGGTGCATTTACCATAGAAAGAATGCAGAGCAAATTGTCCAGACCTGGGACAAGCAGTTCCGCAGCTCTAGCAAGGAGCAGAAGGTCCCTTTCCTTTATGTTGCTAATGACATCTTACAGAACAGCAAGCGCAACGGGACAGAGTTTGTAGAAGAATTTTGGAAGGTTCTCCCTGGGGCGCTTAAAGATGTAAGTGAGAATGGTGACGACCGTGCGAAGAAGGTGGCATCTAGGCTGGTGAGTGTCGTATATCGATGTTATGAGTTCCCAACTGTTTCATATCTGTTCTGAAAATACACGTGTATCCTGTTAATATTGTCGTGTAGCTGCAAAAACGTATTAGTAACGCTCAAATGTGTCCTAGGTTGACATATGGCAAGAAAGGAGAGTTTTTGGCTCACGTGCTGGGGGCATCAAGGACGTGATGCTTGGGGCAGCTCCCCTTCCTGTTTTAGATATGAGCAAAAAGCGCACTCACAGTTCAGCAATAAAGATTGTTAAAAGAGATTCGCGTTCTGTGAAACTTGTAAGATTTTCTACTCTTTCTACTAGACTATTTTGTAACACTTGTACTTAACTATGAAATTCTATCTCAAATATTATCACCATCTTTGATCAGAGACTAGGAATTGGAGGTACTGCAGAGAGGATTGTATCTGCATTGCACACTGTTCAAAGTGAACATGCAGATGAGGATGCTGACCTGGAAAAATGCAAGACTTCTATGCGTCGTGTTGGAAAGATGGAGAAGGACGTCGACAGCGCCTGTAGCAAAGGTAATATTTGTTGCCAGCCTGGGCGGAGTCTTGTATTTTTGCTACCTTAGCAGACATCCTTAAGGTGTCCTCTCTATGCAGCCGAAGATCCTCGTCGTGAGGTTCTTTGCACAGAACTTAAGGATGAGGAGGCTAACATGAAAAAATGCATCGAAAACCTAAAAGTTGTTGAGACGAACAGAGCAGCTGTTGTGTCTGAATTGAAGGAGGCATTGCAGGAACAGGTCAGAACTTGTCTTTTCGAATATGTATTAGCTTGCCATTGTTACTTGTAATTTTCGATGAATTTATGGAATCTTATTTGTTTATGTTACTCAGGAATCTGAACTGGAGAAAGTCCGCACTCAGTTACAGGTAATGTTTTCCATCCATTCCAAACCTTGGAAATGTTGATAGGTGCTTATAGTGTTCTGTAGGATGTAAACACTTGTCATTCTTATGTTTCTAAATTTTCCAATCGACAGCTAGCTGAAGCAATGGTACATGAAGCCTCCAACATGCAGCGGAGACTGAAGAATGAGCCAACCATTCCACTGCCCAAATCAGCAAGCGTGCTTTCCAATGGGCAAGTAAAGGAGCAGCAGAAGACAGCTGCTGCTATCCTTGCAGATAAGATTGCAGCATCATCAAACTCTCAGCAGATTCTGCAGTCTGCACTTTCCAAGTTTGCTGCTGAAGAAGCCAAGAATTCATCTGAAACACACTCAGATAAGAGGCAGAAAACTGACCAACTTTCGCAGGTACCAAGCGTTGCAAATGCTGCTGCTTTCGTTCCAATGCCACAGGTGGTTGCCACAACAGCTCAGCAGCAGGCCCAGGCAATCTTAGTGCAACAAGCACCTATGCAGAGCCAAGCCCCTGCATCTCAGCAACAGTACAATATCTACCAGGCCCCTCCCCAGCAGTTTGTCCCTCAGCCTGGGGGTGTAATGATGGGCATGCCTTACAACATGAGCACCATGGCCCCGCCGCCGCCGCCTCCACCGCCCCAGATGATGAACCTAGGAAGGCCCTCACCTTCGGCTCCACAGCCTCAAATGGCTGTCATGCCTCAGACTCAGCCACCAACGCCACCTATGCTTCAGCAGCAGATGCAGATGAACCTAGCGCCTCAGATGCAGTTCGCCCTTCAGCCGCCTGGCGTGCCGCCTTTCAGGCCCATGCAGCCACCTCCTGGGATGCAATACTTCCATCCCCAATCTCAGTGACAGTTTTGGTAGCCCAGCCCTGTAACTTTTCGACAGGTTTTCGATTTAGCGTTGACTGGTAGGCAGGATCTGACTTGCTGTAGAGTATACTGTTTGTGCTGTTCATTTCGCCATGTTGTTGTACTGTACATGTAATGCGAGGAGAGTTAAAGAGCGAGTAGAGTAAAAGGAAGATTAAAAATTCACATAGGCCTGCTTCGATCTCGTACAGCTGCATCGTATATGCTTGATGTGGGAGCCGAATTTTAGAAAATGAATGAAGGTGGTTTGGTAGGTCGAATTTGGGGCTGTAAGTGAGGTGAGTTTTCTTTTCTCATTTTTTGAGGATGCAGGTAGAGTTTCTGGGGCCTGACATGAGCCGAAAATATTTTTTTTGGTAACATAGTCAACAAAATACAGAGATATTTCGTTTTTGCAATTAAAATGGCTGGAGCGATGGCGCGCTCCTGTTCGTTGGCGGGCCTGTTTGGTCGACAGTGTGAAGGAGCTGCTCCGCCTCAGGGGTCAGGATCTGGGCCAGTGTGAAAAGATCAGGAGGAGCCCCATGCTGTTTTGTTTCGTCAGACAGAGCCACAGATTAAAGAACGTGTTTCTCCCCAAAAATGCAAATATGATCGATGTGGATTAGATTGAACTTCATTATTTTCTCTAAGAACGGAAGAAAATAGTTGATGACCAAGGAGAACAATATCATCCGAAGGCAGATCAAAGTTGGAAGATTTTGACAAAACTAAAAATGATTTGCTTGTAACGGTGAGAAGAACAAATTACCCACCAGCCACCATCCATTCCCTAAACTTGTATCTCAGTTCGAACTTCCAAGGGCAGGCTCTGTACCCTGCATTTGGGGCTGTCTTATCTTCAACGCAAAATATATAATGTAGTTGTTCCCAGCCACAATAACAAGCATCCTTTTTTTATAGAGTAAACAGAGAAAGAAATTGTCAGCATGCTGGCAATATATATAGCGCTACTTTTTAATGTCATTTTGATCCTCAATGTGAAAAATGAACTAAGAAAGAAGAGGAACTAGCGACGAAACCACAATTTCTAGCTCCACCGGTTCTGGATCTGCTGCAGTCTGAATTTGCGCCGAACAACCTGGAAAATAATGAAAAGCACACCGATGAAGACAAAATTGGTCAATACTCAAGCGCTTAATGCTAATGTATTCAAAGTCCAAACTATTTATTTTTGTCATGTCACAATTGCTAAATATGTATTTCCTCCGTTTCAAATTGTAAGTCATTTTTTATTTTTTTAGATCAATTTGACTATGCATTTAGATAAAATAATATGTCTAGATACGTAATAAATTAGATGAACAAAAAGTTAAAGTAACTTATAATTTAGACGTAAGGAGTAAAATATATCGTAATTGAACTAGAAATAGCCTCCTTCGAAAAAATGAACTAGAAAAGGCCTAATATGACATTATGATGGGAAGACATTTTTTTCGGAATTGTTTTGTTTTGTATGACACAATTGTACTGTTTGATTGGTGAATGTCGCCTTTGACTGTGGTAGAATTCTAACTTTACAATTTATATGCAGCATTTTACTAAATAAACTCTTCTACTTTAGATCTTTGTTATTGAAAACAAAGAATAATATATTGGATATAACAATTTCACAGGAAGCAGTTCATGAATTTTCATGTAATAAAAACATAAGAATCATGGAAAAATTCTAGCATTCCATTCCAACTATCCCTAGTTTTTCCTCTTTTCTTTTTCTCCAAGCGTTCTATTCAGGCAGGAAGCTGCCCGTGCCCGGCGACGCGCCGCTCTCCCTCTCCGCCTCCTCTCCCCTCCCCTCCCCGCCGACGCCTCTTCCTTGCCGCCGCCGCCGCCGTCGCGCGGCCCGGGGCGGTGGCCGTGCAGAGCGATCGGGGCCGCATCGCTCAACTGCCCCTCCCCTCCACCTCCTCACCGTCACCCCAGCGGCGAGAAGAACAAGGAAGGGGCGGTGGTCTCCACTGACATCGCCCACCATGCTGCGCCGGTACGGGCACCGACTCTGGTCTCAACCCGCCGCACCCTACCCTAGGGTTTCGACGCCTAATGCTCTTTTCTTCCTGCCGCTGCAGGTGCGTGCGGGATCTGCGCCCGCTGCGGTCTCTCGCGAGGGTCCCCAGACCCATCTCCGGCGAGGTACGCGGTTCCGTTCCGTCTGTTATGTTAGGAGATTATTAGTTTTTCTGTTTGAGCTTAGTCACAGGAGACTTTTGAATTGGTGAATTAGCTAGGTAGATTGCTGATGGCTTGATTGGTTTGGAAGTGCTGCTAAGGCTGGTAATTGTATATTGTGTAACGGTAGGGAATTCTAGAGTTTCCACATTTTGAGATTGGATTAAATAAGCAATGAGTTTTTTGGAATACAATGCTGTGATGCTGTGACAGGTGTGTTGATCCCCTTGTTCACCTGTCTGAAAAAGTTCCAGGATCTAGGATGATGAGGGGACTGAGCTAATAGTTATGTCTACTTATTGGTTATGAAAGTAATGTCAAATCCTATTTCATGTTTGGTTCAGGTATTCAATCTTGGGATACTTAAGTTCATGTCATAATGAAGTACTGTTGGTGACTGGCATACTGATCTCAACGCAGATTATTGAGATGCTTTAATCAGGAAAACCTATTTTCTATGAGAGTTTGCAGCTGTTCCCTGCTATGCCTGATTGTTGTAATGTTATTGGTTCCTGTTTTAGTAAGCTTCGGATGGAGTTATTTTAGTTGTGATACTTGAGCTCATGTCACAATGGAATGCTATATCCCACTTGGGTTGCAGCGTGTTACAATTGGACATTTTGTTTGTTGGTTAATCCTAACAAGATCGGAGATTCTTGTATCAGTTTTTCCCCCCATGTAGAGCACCGAATATAATCCTGCTGTAATTATTTTTTCCTACTGCTTTCATAAAGCTTGCCTAGATAGTATATGTGCAGTGGAACTGACATGACTTATCTGGTGCAGAGTCCAACATTCCTTAAATCTAGAAGCAACTCGACAAAGGCATCTCCAAAGAGTCCTACACAGAATGCTGCCCCAGGTCCTCAAGGACAACCTTCTCAATCGGGAAGTAATGTTTCAAAGCTTGTTCTTGGAACTCTTGTGGTTGGTGCAGCAGCTATGGGTGCACATCAACTTGGTTATATAGATCTTCAATTTAAGGACAAGAAATTGCCTTTTAGCTTAAAGAAGGAAGATGCTGTAAAGGTGTATGAAGATCTGAAGATTCCTTCTGAACAGAAGGTTGACCAGACACAAAACGTGTCAGGACCAGACACTGAGATTGTTCAAGAGGGTAATAATGAGGCTAATACTCCAAAGGACTTTCAAAATGACGGGGTGGGGGCAGCAGAGGTTGTAACAAATGGGGATCAGCCTGTTCCTGCAGAAACCCTAGCCCATGAGACACATCCAGTTCCAGATGAACATGGATCTGATACTAAAATGCCATCTGAAGATTCTCCAGCAGTTGAGCTAAAGACAATTCCCATCGATGATAATGAATCTGGTGAAGTTCCTCATGAACAGCAAAATGATAAGATAGACAGCACAGTTCCTCCGGTACAGTCAACCCCAACAACAGTTAGTACTTATGATCACCCCACAGATCCAGATGCACCAAAGGTATATTACATATATTTCTCTGTGGTCATTGCCTGTCTTCTTATCATAGCATTTGCATGTTGATCGATAGAGGATAGTATCTTTGTTTAATAGTTCCAAATTGTCACTTGAACAAATTCTGAGTGTAACATGGATTCTATATCAGTTCCTATTGGTCTTATTAAATTCCTAGAAATTGCAAATGAAATTCTCTTGCAGTTTGGTTTACATAAATCAGTGTAGGTAGGCCATACATAGTGTGCATGTCCCATGGTTTATTGTTGCATTGATGCATCCTTTTTTTTTTTTGTCTATGACTACTTAACTTGACCAGACAGCTGGCACTCTCGAACAACATTTTGATTGTGACCTGGTTTTGATTTATAGAGCTGTTAATCTGAGTACCGGAGCTGTTTGTTTTTGTCACAGGGATCCCACACAATTTAGCTTTACATTGTTAGAAACTATTTTATTTCTTCGTCATCACTTCAGCATCCTCCATCTTTTGTATCCATCTAGCACAAATGTTGAAACTCTTCTGTATTACTATCCCGCTTTCTCAACGGTTGATGTTGTTGTTTCTGATTATTGAATCGATCCTTGTCTGTAGGATCTCACTGGAGCTGTTGCCATTGATCAGAAATCTCTTGCTGAGACATATTTACTGCAAGATGAACCTGATGTTTCAAAAGATACGGTAAGTTCAATGTTGAACGTTCTAATGTTTTTAGACTATAACAATATGATAAATGACTTTCTATGGGCAAGGAGGTGTCTAGAAATAACTTGATGGCACTTAAATGACAATTTTCTTCCATGCTATTTACTTGATTATCCTTTTTTCTTTTCTTTTTTTTTTGAAAAAAAGCAGACCATTAAGGAAAAAAGAAGTGATGAAGTTGTTCGTGAAAAAACTTCTGAAGATGGCAAGATTGTACTTGATATCATTGAAGCTATCCATGCTGCCGAAAAGAAGCAGGCTGATATAGATGCATACATGTATTCAGAGGAGAGAAGAAAGTTGAAGGTGTGCTATTCATTTACACTTTATCTTTTTTGCTTATCTATATGGTCTTTATTTCTGAGGATATAAGGTTCAACACTAGTTTAGCTTTGTGGTTTACACTATTATTTTCCTCACTTATATTAACGCCCATAGTTATTGTGGATTTTAAGCAGTCAACAAACCTTTCCCTAAATTAGGCATTGGATAGTATTGTTTTATGTGCTATGCTTTGCTTTTTCTCAGGAGAAATATGAAAAGGAGCTGAAAGACACCAGGGCCAGGGAACTAATGTATGCAGAGGAGGCAGCAATTCTCGATAAGGTATGAAGTAGACATGATTTGATCCATCTTATGTTTCCTTAGATTTCAGTACGATATGCATGGTATCTTCAAATTATTCAATTTAGGCTAAAATTGTATATGAATCTTTTGTTTGCATTGAATTTTTGATAAATTATTTACTATTGACATGTTTTCCAATTATCTTGCTGTTCTCAGGAGCTAAAGAAAGAGAAACTGAAGAATGCTGCTGCAATAAAGGAGCTGCAAGAAAAGGCTGAACAAAAATTGCAGGATGAGCTGCAGAGGAAGGCATGTCAGATCCGACATATGTTTAAGTTCTCTTCTCTGTATATTCTAATTTATTGAGTAACTGAACTTGATTTAACAGGATGAAGAAACAAGCCAACAAATTGAGAAGGCTCAAGAGATTGCAAAAGCTGAACTGGCTGCAGCTGTTGCAAAAGAGAAAGCATCCCAGATTGAACAGATTGCTGAAGCAAACCTCAATGTAAGGACTTGATGCAATTTTGTTTAGGGCTGCACTCTAAATGGCTATTAGAGGTTTTCATGATGCGAACAAGCTTAAAATGCATGTCGGGCCTACTGGTACTGTGGTGCCTCTCAAATTGGCTTTGCACCTCTGTTTTGCAAAATGGAGGCCTGTTTAACTTAAATGATTTGGTGCACATGTGGCTGTGAACTCCCTGATTTACTAGAGTATTATTTACTGTTTTGGGTTTTACTGACTACTGAATACTACTAGTGGCAGTTTCTGCCCACGCTGCTTCCCTATCACTCACTTTTCCTTTGAATGTTCCTGTCACCCCATTCTTAGCCAGTGATGCTATTAGGATGTTAAGCAGTACAATGACTGGATGTCTAAAAACTTTTTATTTATTTTCGTTCATCTGTAAGCTGCATTTATACTGATGTAGGTTTAGCATTTCTGTATCTTTTTCTATATGTCATATATATGTTCGATTATGTTGAACACGGATCCTCGACAACACTCTCAGAGTTTGTTTGAAGTCTACCATTCTAACACTCTCCAGATGTTATATCCAGTAAATCATTATTACAATCAGTAATTTGATTATATGTTTGCTGTGTCAGTATACTTATATCTTAAACTGTTTGAAAAACAAGTTATGCATAATTTAAGCTTGTTTGCACTTGGTTCTAACCTTATTTTGTGCTTTGATTTCAGATCGATGCGCTGTGTATGGCATTCTATGCACGATCTGAAGAAGCTAGGCAGAGCCATTCAGTTCATAATCTTGCTCTGGTATAAGTTAACTTGAATCCCCTTATGTGCTTGCCTCCAAGTTCTAACTATTGAAAGCTTTATGGTCAACTTATCCTCATGTATCATAATGACAAAATTCTTGATTTCCATGCAGGGCACTCTTGCTTTGGAACACGCTTTATCCAGTGGATCACCAATCCGGTCAGAAGTGGAGCTATTGCGTAAATCTGTTGAAGGCATTGACAAAGATTCACTGTTAGAATTGGCTCTTTCGGCGCTCCCGGAAGATGTTTTAGATTATGGATCAGATACACGGATGGGGTTGAAGCAAAAGGTATGTTCTTCTCTCTCTTTTTTTTTCCCCGAAAACAAAAGGTATGTTCTTTGTGATGCAATGGATGATGGCATGTGTGCATACTCTTATTGAGTATGTGACACTATTACTAAAATATCAAGTTATTTCTGTGTAAGATGGCATACTTTATTATTCTGAGTGGATTATGGAATCAATTTGGAATACTTACAGTTAAATAGAATGTATAATATTCCTATGACATTATGCTTGGTTGCTTACTATGCATTGAGCAATTATTATGAAAAATAAATGCATAGATTTTAGTTTTTTGAGTCCTGACCAGTTCTAAACTTCAATTAGCATAAAAAGAATGCGGACCACAATTTTTTCTATGCTTCTTGTCATGAATACTTGTTTAAAACCATCAGTTTGGCTACCGAAAAACCAAAAGCTAAATGCTAAATTAGTATATCTTTTCTCGTGCAGTTTAACTCCTTGAAGGAAACTATCAGACATTTCAGCCTTCTACCAGCAGGTGGTGGTGGAATCCTGGCACATGCTGTTGCTCATGTTGCTTCTTCAATCAAGGTAAATGCTAAGGAAATCATTTCTTTGACCAGTTTGATAAGTGATTATGCAATTGCGAGTCTATATTGATGTTCCTGAAATATTTTCTGTTATTGGTGTTCCTGGATCAAGAATCATCTAATGGATGCTAATAATGAAATCTGTAGTGTATCGCATTTATAATTACAGGGCAGGTACTGTGTTGTGTCACTGCTGCTACTTCTGGTGGCCTTAGTGGGCCTCTTGGAGTTGGAGTCTTAGTACCTTGCTGTAGTCATTATCAGTTGGATTTTAAGCTGAGTTGCAATCATTCCATTTGTTTTCAGATTAAAGGCGATAACTCTGGAGATGGCGTTGAGTCTCTTATAAACAAAGTAGAAAGCTTGATTGTGGATGGAGACTTGAGTACAGCAGCTGATGCCTTGGAGCAAGGGTTACATGGAACTGAAGCAGAGGAGATAGCTACCGAGTGGGTGAAGCAAGCCAGGAAGCGCGCCATTGCGGAGCAGACACTTGCGCTCCTTCACGCTTGTGCTTCTTCGACCACGTTCTCATGATTTTGATGAGTCATTTTTCCTTCCTTTTGTTCGACATGATTTTGCCGGTTTCAGTACTCCGTGCAACCGCATATTCTTCCCAGACCATGTTGAAAATGCGTGGATGGTGAACGAGAAAATCAGATAGGAGCCACTCGGTCTCAAAGTAGGCCCCTGCCTAACTTTCCTCATGTAAACAGAGCTAATAAGTCTTTCCCTGTAGCTACTTGCTGTTTTTGACATTTTATTGGACGGTTAAAGCAAATGATGATTTTGGGTACAAATGCTGAAGGATTCTCACCTAGCAGTCCTACGAGGGGTCAGAGGACACTGAAAATAGTGGACGAAAGAACCATAGGAAACATCTTATGCATCTCAATTTCTCAACGTTACCTGATCAAAGTTTATAAACCGTCTAAATAAAAACTGTGTTCCAGCAAAACAATCTGAAAAGAATGAACCAATGAGCTTTGTGCCTACGAGTAATATCATCATCAAATCGTACTGCTACATCTATCTTAAACAAAATAATTAGCGCAGGGCTATAAACGGAAAGACTTGCTCCTCTTGTCGCTGGCGACCGGCGGCGGCTGCTGCTGGAGCTGCGGCGACGGGGACGGCGACGACCTCCCGCAGATCCCCAGCTTCCCGAACAGCCGGCTCAGGGCGCTCTTAGTCTTAGGCTTCCGTGGGCGGTGGATCTCCTTCGGCACACTCATCGCAGGCGACAACGGCTCGTCGTCCCTGGCCGCCACGAAGCCGTCCTCGTCCGTCGCCAAGCCGTCGTCGTTCGTCGTCACCTCGGACCCGGCCGCGAAGTCCAGGTCGTCGTGGGGCCTCCTCCGCGGCAGCACGCAGTTGTCGGAGCTGGAGGCCCGGTCGGCGTTGTCGGACACGAAGAACCACCCGGCCATCGTGGTGCGCAGCCGCAGCTGCTCGAAGAAGAGCACCTGCACCACCACCCGCAGCGGCAGCCGCTCGTTCTGCGCCGCGTGCGTGCTCGCCTCCAGCGACAGCTTCTGGCAGTTCATCAGCCGGCACAGCTGCTCCCTCTCCGAGTCCGTCAGCCACGGGTGCGCCTGCATGCGTCGTGTCATCACATATTCACATACTCAGGTGCAGCAGGAAGATCGATCAAGAACAATGGCGGTGAACTGATGTTTGCTTTTACCTTGAGGTAGATATCAATGGCGCGGTACAGGCCGTCGTCGATCGCCCGGGCGTAGTCCGGGACGAGCGCGGCGATGGTCTGGAACTTGATGGGCTTGAGGTCGGGGTCCGTCCCGACCTCCGCGAGGTACCCGTCGACAAGCTTGGCCACCGAGCAGACAGGCATGAGCTCGGCCGGCGGGGCGCCGTCGACCAGCTGCCCCTCGTCCGTGGTCTCCGGCGACGCGGCGAACGCAGGCGGGGTCGTCGCCATGAACTGCTCCAGCATCCGCTGGAAGCTGTCCACGTCGTAGAGCGTCTCCTTGGAGTACTCGGTGTTGGGTATCAGCAGGTCCTCCAGCGCCGCCTCCTCCAGCTGGCTGCCGGCCCTCCTCTCCAGCGCGTCCCGGCACGCCGCGGCGGCGTGCAGCACCGTCGCGACGCGGAGAAGGCCGAGCAGGAACCGCGTCGGCGCGGCGCCCTTCTCGAAAGGGAGCAGCGCGACGATCTCCTCCAGGAGGGTCCTCTGGTCGCCGACCGAGGGCACGGCCACAGTCCCTGACGCTCTGCTTCCGCCGCGGCTGCTGCTCCGCCTGAGCCCGGAGAGGTGGCGCCTGGCGTAGTGCATCAGCGAGCCGGCGACGTGATCGGGGCTCATGCCCCTGGACCGCACCGCCGCGATGAGCCGCTTGTAGACGGGCAGCCCGAACGAGGACGCCTGCTCGTACCACCACTCCGCGCCCGGCGACCGCGGCCTCCCGGCGCCGCCTGCGGCGGCGATGCCGTTCAAGATCGCCGTCTCCTCGAGGCTCTTGGCCGTGTAGTACTCCAGCATGGGCGACCCGGAGAGCGTCGGGTCGGCGCAGGCTTTGTCCGCCAGCGAGTCGATGCACCGCGGCACGATGCGCAGGTCCTCGGCGGCAGCGCGCACGGCGTCGTCGTAGTCGCCGCCACCGCACGCGTCCAGCGCGCGCACCGTGTCGTCCCAGCCGTCCAGCACCTCGGACAGGAACGACTCCGTCTGCTCCACCAGGTTGCCTTCGCCGGTCATGGCGAGGTGCTCCGCCGCGCACCGCAGCGCCACGACGTTCTCCGCGTTCAGCTCCGTCTCGACGTCGTAGCAGAACCTGGCCGCCAGCAGGAACGCCTCCGCCCCGCCGGGGACGTCGTCCAGACGCACGACGGTGCATGGTTTGCTGCTGTCGTCTTCGCCGCCGTCGACGCCGTCGGTGGCGGTGCACTCGTTCACAAGCTTCTTCAGCGTGACGCTACGGCTGATCAACTGACTCTGAACAAAAGGAGAAATGATGCAGAGAGATGGCATTTAGTTGCACGTTGTCAGCACATGAAAAACATGCATATTCGAAACTGTTATCTGACAGTCTAAAAGCATCGCATAGATTCATGTGCTGGAACTTTAGTTCATTCCGTGGGGCAAATGTGGGCATTTCTTTTTCGAAAGATCAAATGTGGGCATTTTCTCTTCTAGAGTTGAGAAATGAGAATGTGATGAACACTGCCACTGGGATGGGAAAACGAATATCCTACCTTGTGTAGGTGGAAGGACGTCTCTCCTACTTGGACGACCAAATCGCTTGCAAGCTCCGTTATGCAAGTCCTGCAAGATGTACAGGGGAGATACCAGATACCAGTGGTTAAATTGGTTAACGTTTTGTTTGTTGTCTGCACTAGAGTTTTCAGAAAACAAAACAAATACCGTGTTAACTGAACATGAACAAAAAAGATCTATCTATTTATGATCCGAATTGGTTATGGCATTAGGATCGGCAATAAACTACTACTACAAAGATCATGGATCCTAGATGGCAACTTTGATCAGATTAGCCTGATCACTATGTACGGACGCAATTAAGAAACTCTAACAATGCCGGCTCTCCAACTAGAAATCAAACAAAAACAAAAGAACAAATACGCCACCGATCGATCTGCATGCAGCTGTCCACCTCAAACAAAAAGACCATGGAAGAAGATCGACCGCGTCAAAGAATGAACGTACCAGGTGTTAGGGTCTTGGAACTGGAAGCAGTCCGACGGCTTGGATCCGATCACCCTGCTCGCTGGCGCCGCCGCCATGAACTCGGCGTTCCGTTCTTCCCACGGACTGGGACTATGCGGGAGGCGCAGCTGCATGCGCAAGGATCTCATAGTATCGATCGATGGATTAAATCACGCGGCCGGCGATAATGTGCGGCCGGGCCGAGCACAGCGCGCGAGAATCCGCGAGAACTGTGGGTGTACTACGACGACAAACCTATCGTGTACGTGGTCTCGGCCGGCCGGCCGGCGACGGCGAGTAGTCTCGCCGGCGCGCTCGTCCGGCGCCACGTGACTCGATCGGCAGAGGATTGGAGACGAGCGGGCGGGAGCTGGGAGGACGTCGTCGCGACTCGCAACGCACGCCCCCACCGGATCGATCACCTGAGGACCGAGTCGGGACGTACGTGCGCGACGGGGGAGCGAGCGGCCGAGCGGATTCCAATTGACTAGTTGTTGAGCCACACACACTCCACTGTGTCTCTCGTTTGATAGTTAGTTCGATAGATCCATAAAAGTAGGATCAATGGTTACATTACATGGTCAGTCTTGAAGTCTAAAATTGGTCAATTGAGCCGAAACCTATTGGCTAATATAATTGGCCCTGATGGGTAAATGTGAATTTTGATAATCTAAGATGGACTTGAGCAAGGCTAGAAATATGGTGGAGATGGCGATAGCTATGTGATCAACAGGGAGTTGCAAGGGTTTGGGTTGAGTTGGGTTGACGATCAAAATTGTCAATTTTTTCTAGGTCTAAAAGTCCTCCCGTTTCTCGTCTCGAGATGATAAAAAGACATATATTGAACGTTCAATTTTAAAAATCTGGATAAAAGAGTCACGCCATCATAAAGATGTTCCATGGTCGGAAGTTCCGGTGCCGACAGGCCGTGTGTTGGCTCGTTTTTGCGGTTGCGAAGTTCACCCATCACCTCGCCAGGCCAGACTCCCGCCGTACCCGTGCACTCGACAGTGGACACGCCTGAAATGGTGCTCTAGTCTTTTTTTTTTTTTTTTTTTTTTTTTTTTTTTTTTGAGACATTGTTGCTCTCTAGTCTAGTGCACCCACGGCAACACGCATCACTTTTTCTTTTTCTTTTATGGGCCGTGAGCAACTCGCACTGTACTAGGCACGGTTGCTAAAGCAGGTCAGCCCAGAGTAAGGTTGGGCCCATGCTCCTACTTGGCCGTAGAAACTGGGCCCATTTTCTGTCTCCTTTTGTCTATGTAGTATGGGGCCGATTTGGCGAACGAACGTTCCTGGGTAGGAGTATTTTTTTCACATCGTTTTTTTCTCAATCACGCGAAAGATTTATGCGTATTTATATCAAGAGAAGAGATTGTTACAAACGTGATTGGAGGGGTGACTTACATGATCTTCAAATTGGCGCTCCCACGGACTACAGACTACGAGTATTCTGTTATATCCAAAACAATCGACAAATAATTCTTTGGCAATACAAATCTAAAAAGAAAAGGTATATTGGCAATACAAATTTCCACCACTTCATTCAGGTAGATGTAGCATCAGAGGTACACATCCTGTTTAGTGACTGCTACAGCAGCTCCCCTGATGAAGTTCAGGGAGCAGGGACCACCAAAGGTTTGCACTTCCTTCAAAAAAAAACCAAAGGTTTGCACAATGGAAAAATCTTCTCACGCGGGATGAATTAACCGATTGATGATGAACCACCGTCTGAATGTGCTACAACACAATCTCTCTGAGATCTCTTTATCGCTTTTGCTTTCCCAATTGCTATACAGGTCCTCTTACATATACATCGCTTTTTCCGAATATGATATCAACTACAGTCATAATTTAACTCTAAACAATTGTCAAAGGACCATAACAGGTGCTTCCAACATGACACCCAGTGGGTTCCTATGAAATAGGCGGATAAAATGGCACCCAGTGGGAATGACGATAGCTAAACTAACTGCAACTAAGATGGGACGGGAACTTCTTCGGGTTGTAGGCTTTTCTGACTCCTGAGAACGAGCCTGCTATAATCCTGAAAGCAGTAAATGTTAATTCATTAGATGCAAAACATGTATCACACTGAAATGAATTCAACGACACTCCAGTCCAATCTGATGCTTTTATGTACAAACAGGACCATGGTGAGTATTTACCTGCACTATAGACTGGGCGCAAAGCTTCCCGGATAAAACTGCACCTTCCATGGAAGCCAAGTATTTCTGCTTTGTGTAATCACCAGCCAGATAGAAACCTTCGATCGGTGACCTTTGGAGAGGTCGGCATGGTTCACAGTTTGGGACAGTTTTGTAAACCGATCTGTCAAAGCAAGCCAGAATACGAACATAAGGAAACGACACATAAAACTATCAGAGCTTGAGCTACTTATGATGTCTATCAGGAAGGGTCTTTGGCAAATATCCTCACCTTGGTGTCTTCACAATATGATACTTAAGAATCTTTGCTTTACTCTGATCGGCAGCAATTTCATCAGGAAATAACTTGGCTAGCTCCTCCATAGTTGCATCGATGATTTCAGTGTCACTTCGACCAATCCATTCGTCCGCAGGAGCAAAGACCAACTCCAGCATTGAACGGTTTGGATCATAGTATTCCTGTAAAGAATTAGAAAAACAGAAGGAAAGAAATAGGTGAGTGTGCATCGATGTCATTTGCTACCAAACATTACGTGATTCACTCAGACATGTTCACCAATGATTAAAGTCCTACACTTTAATACATCTATGTGCACACATGACTAAAAGTCATAGCTCGCAATATATTTATATTTCCACTTAATAATGAATTCCTTCTAAATCACATAAGCCATAGGACCTTTTGATTGTAGTAAATAAAGTAAAATTCAGGTAGGTATTGTATGACACATGTGAAGGTCCCTGAGGCCCTAGAAACAATGAAGATATAGTATGCTAGTGATTAAGGAATGATGATAAGCCCCTCAAGTTAGTACCTTGCAGGTTACTGACATGTCTGCATAGACGCTTAAAAGTGAACTCCTGAAAAGAAAACAAACAAGGCATACAGTATTAAATACCAAACAAACATGAATGACAAAGCAACCAGAATAGCACTAAAATATCTTGATAAATAATCATAATCAAGATTTACTGCACAAAAAAATGCATGAAATGCAGCTAGGAGAGATACCTGCTGAAAAGAAGATGGTCGTATGTGTTTTTCAGTTTTCTGTCAAACCTGAGGTATTCAAAACAACAGAAATTCTCAGCAAAGCTTCAGGAATGTCTTGAGGAACAAGCATAACCAGACAAGGCAATCAAGTCATTTCCAATTTAGAACCAAATATTTCAATCAACTAACCATATATGAACATTGATAACAGGAACTCCCACCAGCTTCTCCAGCTTCTTGAAGTAAGTAATTTCACTCCACTCTTGAGGTACAAGAAGCTTGAAGATATCAACTAAATACAAAGACTAGTCAATTAAATTGAATAGCTGCACAGGAAACAAGGTTTACTCTTTATTGGAAACAAATCACACCTGGTGCTGCACAAACATAAGCATCTCCAGTTATTTGAGTTCCATCGCTAAGTGCGAAATGTTTTACAGTTCCATCAGGATTCAGCTCTATCTTCTTAATACGAGAATTCAAGCGGACCTCTCCACCCCTAGACCGAATGTGATCAACAATAGGCATGCATAGCCTTTCAGGTGGATTACCATCCAAGAATGCCATTTTGGAACCATGCTTCTCCTGCACATTTACACAAGTAATCTTTTCAAAGACTCACAAGGTATCTTAACATTGCAAGTACATACTAGCATTTTCTTAAGTATTTTTTTCTCGAATACGCAAAAGATTTGCGCATCTTTGTAATTAAGTAGAAGAAAAGTTCTGCAAACGCGCCGTAGCATAAATTGGAGAGGAGAAGATATTACATGAAGCACAGCCCCGTCTCATCAATGCCCTAAGTGGACTACTCAAGCATTTTCTTAAGTAAAAACAAGAATACAGACTAGAAAAATAAGAATCAACATATGTTGGCTATTTTTTTCAAACAGAGCAGGCAAGTAGTATATTACACAACTGAATAAAGAAACAGCAGCTATACCTGAAGAAATCTGTTCAAAGCAATCAAAATGCACTGCATGGATAGCTCATCCGGATTTATGAAATTGAGTGCCTTGGACATTGCAATAAAAACCTCATCGTTCACCCGATCAGGAACACCCTGTGCTGATCAAATAATTGTATCAGGCACCACATGAGACCATAAACAATAGAAGGATATATTACCATCTGTATTCAAAATGGCAAAAGTAAAACCAAATCTGAAGAACACTGTATGTGTATATCAGTTAGCACCCCAAAAAAAAAACTATGCATTTTTTTCTTTTCGGCTACAATGCTGGACCTAAATGGATGAAAATCACTGGATTTTACTGGAACAGTTAATGCAATTATAAGCATTGCATTGCTCAGCCTAACTTCGCACAGAAAGGGGTTTACAACAAAATATAAGATAAGAACTTGAGCATATGAAGCATTTCCATTTATGGATCTAACTATGCTCCTTCCAGAAGATACGACAAGAAAGGAAAATTACTGGCAAACTACAAGCTCTCTAATATTTATGAGATGACAAAATGTTTTCTACACAGAAACTAGTGTAATCAACACATTTAACTCGTACCTGCTTTTTCATCCATTCTGAAACGGTTAAGCCATCTTGAGCTTCAACATAAGGTTGACCACCCAGCATTGCTGGCAGAAGTCCAATTGCAAACTTTACTTTCTCCGGCCAGGTAAGCATTTCATTGTTTCTAAGTATGGCCCATATCCCTGTTAAAAGCACAATAGTGAATCGTAGTATGGCATCAATTAGCAGAGTTAAGCTCAACGGCAATGATGTAGTGTTATTATTGCCACTAATAAACCCCCTAATAATGTCCATATATTAGCAAAATGAGAAAACCTGTTGCGGTAACTCCAAATTGTTTATAATCTTACCGTTTACAGGTGCTGGCAAAGTTTCTGGGAAATCAAACCGGCTGAATTCTCCTGGCTTGTTTGGCATAGCAAATATCATGGAGTGTTCTTTCCACTGCAAACGATCCTCAATTCCAAGTTCACCAAACAGATTCTGTACGTTGGGATAAGCTCCAACTTAAACCAAAAATCCAAAATACATGGTTACATACAAGTACACAATAATTGTCATATATGCTAGGAAGGGAATAGTGGCAATCCAGTGCTCAACTGCAAAGAACATATATTCGACTATGGCATTATGAATACCATGGCCCATGGGTCAACATGGTTTATGTGACATTGAAACATGTCCTGCTGTATGTTTTAGTAGTCTGCAAACTTTTCAGGCTATTTTGTCACTACTAGTAACTTAACAAAGTTCCTTTCTCAATAATGGTTTTGCACAGATATTTAAAAACTGTCCTTGAAAGAAACTCCTGTGACATTAGGAAAATTTAAAAGCATGATACAAGAAAAGAGTGCTTTAGAAGTTTGTGTGTGCCTCAACAGTTTGTTAATATATTTCTTTTGAACAAGTAACAGTTTTTTAATATGTGTAAAAACCATCATACTAACTGTATTTTTCTAATAGAAATAATCAAGAACATCAAATATCATGAAGAGAACCTTGAGGACCAGAACTGTAACTTACAAAAGATATGAAGCCCAGTCTCGTACCAATCCCCATCTTGATCCTTCCAAGCAGCTATCTATCGATGCATACGAAAAGAAACATAAAGGAACAAATGATGAAAACAGTGAATGAGAGCAATTCAGAGAGTGGCAAACAGTCATGCAAGTATCTATCAGACCTTTCCGCCCAAAACATCTCTTGCCTCAAGCAATATGGGTTTATGGCCAGCATCTGCCAGATACTTCGCCGTTGATAGACCAGCCAATCCTGCAAAAGTAACATATAACAAATTAATAAAGCTAACAGCCAATTAGAGTTTCCCTCGATATTCCCCAACTTACAAAGGAAAACAACATCTGTGGAAACATTAATCACGAATTCCGTCAGACCTGCACCAGCAATCACAACCTGCAACGGTTTACTGGGGCGCTCGCTGTTTCTAAAATACGTAGAGAGCTGCCCAGCTTCCAAATAGTTTATTGTGCTTTCTAGTGGCGGCCTTGGGAAATCCTTGCAGACAACCTGCAGAAAAGGCAATCAATTACGACTTCAAAAGAAACACAGTGAAAGCATGGGGGAAAAAAGTGAAAAAAGAAAAAAGGATGAACCTGCAAGGCAGCATGTCTACGGTGTGACCTCCTTCCTTTGTTCCTTAAGACAAGGTTTCTCACGGCAAAGTTCAAATGGTGAGTACTCGCGAAACATCTCTGAAGAGGAAGTCGTCCCGCAAAAGGTCTTGCCTGGTGGCTAGCTCCAGTAATGTTCATAGACGACAGGCAGCCGGTGTCCATGTTGAAGCAACACTTGATGAAGTGTGGTCAGCTCCGCTTCGACCAATAGGCCGACACAGGCAGACTACTGCAAATTCAAGAGGAGACATTAGACCCATACAGTTCATGAAGTCCTTCAGATTATCATGAGTAAAATTGATCCAGGTTGCTAAATACTAGAACTAATGAAGTTATTCTATGCTGAGAACAATTGGTGCATCAACAAGAAGGTACCCGGACCTCGTTCTAGACAGTTTCGTAGCATCACCATCTCAGATTAAACAAGCAGCATCTCCCATCTAGGCTCTACACTACACTGTACACTATCTCACCCGGTCCTTCAGTTTCTACTATCGACAACTGCGCCCAACAATCGCAGCCTGCTCCATGACAGTCCCACCCAGGCCAATTAGAAATCCCCGACGCCTTCGAAGCCTAATAAAAGCTCTAAGAAATTCCCCATTTCCACTGCTAGTTTCACTAAACGAGACGGGTCACCGTGCAAGGCGATAGCCGATAAACGCCCCATGCCCCCATCGCCCCCATACGGAACAGGATCGCGCGCTGACCGCGTGATTAAGCAGAAACGCACTGTGAAGCGGCAAGGAACCCATCCGGTTGGGTCGAGAGCGAGAGAGCGATGCGGAGGGGGGGGCGGCTACTCACCGGAGGAGGGAGCTGGAGACGAGAGGAGTGGGGCGCGGCGGACTCGGCGAGGCGGAGGCAGTGTCGTGGAGGCGGGGGAGCCCAACTGCGAGGAATGGGCGTGTACGTGGGCGACGATAAGAGGGAGGGGGAGGCGGACCTCCGCGTTCCGTTGGGGTGGGGCGGTGGAAAGAGACAAGCGCACGATGAGGAGGATGTGGTGGTGGAGGATGCCGGCCTTTTGGCGCCTGGTGCGCTCTACGTTCCCGTGGTATATACCGCTACGGCAGCTACAGCCCGATAATATAAAAAGGGATTTTTGATTCAAGTCTCAAGTTTGGATATCTGCCTTTACAATTCGTATATTTTGAAACTTCATTACGAAAGGAAGCATAGTGGGCCTATTGTATTACACCGACCTGAAGAGCACCACAAAAGTAAACTTAGCAAAGAAACCCAGCCTGTTGTGGATGATCTTCTTCAATTTTACCTCCTCCTTTCAACTAAAGAACCAAAATCCCCTAAAAATTTATAAAGAAACCAAAAACCAAATATTTAAGACCCTTCAAACTTTTCAAACCATTTGATTTGCTTCCCTGGATGGTTTTAGTTGACCGTCATGCCGTATCGACCGGGGGAAATCAATTAAACTCCATAAAAAATTGTAGAACATTTTTTTTTAAAATTATCCACATATTTTTCTAAAAATTTTTTATTAAGAAAATACAAAAACTAGATTTTTACTAATTTTTTTTTTAGCAATGGGGGATTTCCCCACCTACTTATTTGTATTATCAAAAAATGGCCATATCGAGGATTACAAGGGTCACACAAGAATTTACAAAAAGCCTTTTAGAGTCACTCAACAACGACTGAAAGAAAGAACACCAAGCATCAGGGATGAACTTTTTTTCTAAAATTATGCTCTATGTTTTTCTTCCTTACAATTACTTGAATCTCTATGGTCTCCTAAAATCTACAACTATGTCAAATATAAGAGAGAGGATGTATAGGCCAAGAAAAATCCTTGCAAGCCAAAACGTGAATCGCCGCCCGCCATGCAAACTCAAATGATGTTTTTTCACCAATAATATCTTGTTTAATCATCGAGACTTGCACGAGAAAATTCCAAATAAAAATACAATCTAAGTTCTGATTGCATATTAACAATTTGTATCATGAGGCTTGAACTTTGTAACAGTAATACCTTTTTCAAGGGACATAATGAGCGGCAACCCGCGTGCAACTTCTCTGGCTCTTGAAGCAATGGCCAGCAACATCCAGCCAGATGAACATGATCACTTCCTGACTCATTGTCGTTGGTTTATGCACACACCAGGAGGCGCGGGAGCACATGATTGAGCAGGTTCATAGTTAACTTGGACGAGCTCGGGATGCCAAACTTCATTCGTTATTTTCTGAGTCAAAACAATTTTTCTAAGGTCAAATCAGGTTTTAGTACTTTTAAACATGTATTTACTTCGAAAAATATTCATATATTTTTTTTAAAAAAAAACAAACTCTTCAAAACCAGCAAGCTCTTCAAAACAAACCAATGCAATAGCTACGTACTGTAGTTGCTTTGCTTTACGACTATAAGAAGAATCCGTGTGATGCCCCAATAGCTCTGCCTGGTCCAATGGTCCGCACGAGCTTTTGCTTGGAAGGAATGGAGATGAAACTACTAATCCCTAACAATTATCTCCCTATTGTCCAGTGTCTTTCATACCCAGAACCCAACTGAGCTCCCCTCTGTCTTTTACCTGCAATAGTAAGGCCTGTCGTCAACACAGTGCTAATCTATCTACTTGTGTTGAGCAAAGTTCAATCGAGGGGATTATGTTAGGGTGAATGGCCTGATCGTGAAACAAAAATCTTCCAAGGACCTCTCAATATATCCCAACTCTAGCCCTAACATAGATCAACCTGTTAACCCAACCGAAGCCCAGGTCAACTCGAGGTCAATCCGATCAGCCCACTCTGATCAAGGCTAAGGCCTCGTTTAGTTGGCCAACTCGGGGGTGGCCGATTTGCACAGTGCCACCCCCGAGCACTGTTCATCGTTTTGTTTTTTAGTGCAAAAAATTGTCCAAATCTTGATTAATTAGTCTCGAAAATGTTAGATACCATGAAAGACAATAAAACTGTCGCGTAATTAGTTTTTGATTTCATCTACATTTAGATCTATGCGTATGTAAACATTTTGATGTGATGGGGAATAGGAATTCTGCATAGTGGAATTTGGGGGAAAATTTTGGGATCTAAACAAGGCCTAAGCCAAAAAGGACTCGCAAGTCTCCCTTAGTACTAATCTGCTCTCCTTGAGGGACAAGTCATCGTCTCCGTCAAACCCCAATTCACGGATCAACCTGGAGAATTCAATGATTCCGCCGATGATGATTTTTTTAATTTTATGTTTTTTTATTTTTTAGAATGATTCGGTTGTGATAAAACACCATTTAAAACTAAGAGGCATTCAAAATAATGCCCATTATAAATTCGTTAAAAATGGGAAAAAATAATCACGAATTAATTCTATATAAACTTAAATCTTTGCAACATATTACAAATGTTATATGGCTCATGACTAATAAGTTGGTTTATGTTGTTTCGTTGTGAGAGAAAAATATTATACAATGACGAATAAGTCGGATGTAAAATTAGAAATTAAACTCTTTATATTCATATGATACCATCGTCTAAAAGTTGTAGTACCAACGAACCAGATCGTAACGACTTGCTCGTTTTCGCTGAGCAAGTTGTTACGGTTTGGTTCGTTGATACTCCTGTAACTTTCGGACCACGGTATCGTGAACAGGGTCAGTCTCAGTTGGTGTCCGGACAGCCGTCGTCATCCTCGTCCGGCAACGGAAGGTTGAGGTCGAACTCGCGTGGCGCGCCCTTGCCACTGGACGCAGGTACATCGCTCTGCACACTTGGTTCAACCGAGATCGGCATCGTCGGCTTCTCCTCCTCTGGGGCAACCGGCGCACGCTTCGCCGGCGAGCTGCACCCCTCCTCGTCGCCGCCGGTGCCCTTCCGCTTCGCCTCACGCCGCGCAGGCGCCGGCGCCGCGTCGTCCGCGCCGTAGTCCACGTCCAGCGGGGAATTTGGGCTCGGCGTCTTCATGGGCTCCTCCTTGTTCGCAGGCTCGGGCGCGCTAGTCGTCGATGGGCCGGGCCCGGCCACGGCCACTTCGGCGTAGCAGACCGCCGCAGCCACCACCGGCTGCTGCGCCGGCATCTCGGCGCACCTTTCCTGCTCGCTGGACCCCCGCGGCGGCGCGGCGGATCCCTTGGCAGCAGCGGCGGCGGCGGGATGGCCCTGCTCCGGCAGCTCCTTGGACGTCGACGTCTCGCCACGCGCCGCCGATCTCTTCGCCTTCGGAATGGCAAACCAGCACCCCGGCACCCCCGCCGCCAGAGCCCCGGCCACAGAGAAAGAGGCCTCACCCGACTGCGCCATCGAGACCACCCGCTCCGGCGGCCGCCTCTGGTGCGGTGCTGCCCTCGCCGCCGCCACGGTCCCGGCCGAAGAGGAGGCCTGACCCGACGGCGGCATCACCCTCGCCGCCGCAGTCCCGGGCGCCTGCGAGGAGGAGGCTTCACCCGGCGGCTGCTGCTGCATCGGGGCCCAGTCCGGCCACCTCTGGAGCGGCCTGAACTGGAGGGTGGCGAGAATCTGAGCGGCGCGAACCTGCTTCGGATCCTCGTTCCCCACAGCCGCCATGCAGAACCGACACCAGCGGTGGCTGCACGAGCAGCAACAAGCGCACGCCTCCGCTACCCTACGCCGCCGGCGGCGGCTCGGTGCTCTCTCGTCTCTGGATATGGAGATGTGTCTCGAGATGTGAGGCTCCTTCTTCTCCAAGAAAAAGGTGGAAATACGGGATCGATCGATGGATCGGAGAGCTCCATGGCGTCCGTCCCCTTTCTTATACCCCTCCCACGTTCATCGCAACCGTATCCAACTTCGGTTCGTCTCCGATTCCGATCAGTTCTCCCTCGCGCCCCCGCCGCCCCTCCTCCCGTGTCGGTGAACAAACAGAATCCCAGTCGATCATCCAATCGCGATGCGAACGAGACGAGGGCTGACGCTCGGACGCGCTGGAGGCCGCCGGGCCGGGACTCTGCCGAACATGCACTACCGGATTCGGGCGATTTGCCAAGAGCCCGCACCCTCGGCAGTACATTCAATACTCTCGGCAAAGAATGGGCCGAGCCTTGCTCTCGGCAACAGGCCCTCGGCGGCCCCGTTCTCGGCGAAGACCGAGTAGCCGAGAGCTGGAACACTGGCCCTCGGCACTGCGTTGCCCAGACTTGCCGAGAGTTCGGCCGCTCTCGGCAAAGAAGAGACGCCGTCAGCCTTCCTCAACGGAGTGAAGCCGTCCGGTGACGGAGTTGAGCCGTTATTTGCCGAGATCATAGAGAACTCTCGGCAACGAAGACTCTCGGCATAGACCCGGCTCTCGACATAGAGAACTCTCGGCATAAAAAAAATGTTATTTTAATATCTACGCCGAGAGCCGGTGTCTGACGTCCGCTCTCGGCATAGAGGGGGGAGTTATTATACTCATGCTTACGCCGAGGGCTGGAGCTTGCCTCTCGGCAAAGCCACTGAATTTGTGTATTTTTTTATTTTTCATATTAATTCACCGTAACCACAAGAAAATATCACGTAATTCACATAGACATCATCACATAATTCATCATAACCACAAGAATATCACATAATTCACCACAACCACAAGAATATCACATAATTCACGTCCACCAACACAAGTACGTGTCCATCACATAAAGTGTCCAAGTGTATTACCAACATAAACAAAACACAACATACGTGCACAACTGATCACCGCGCCGGTCCGAGCTGGGAAGGCCCCGCGTTTGACGCCACCGCCGACTGGCGCTGCACAAACGAAGATGTGTCACTAAATGTAAATAGATAACCAACAAGTAGCACCTTGGGTTCCCAAGTCAATGGATAAATTGGGTACACAATATTCTGAGTTCAGCATCCAGTGCAGTTCTACTAAATGGTATTGCAGAAAAAATTTTCAAGTGCAAGAGAGGGGTCAGGCAGGGAGACCCTCTCTCCCACTTATTTCAGTAGAGAGCTGTCCTGACAGGAGGTCAATTCTGTCTAGTTGGTGGCATCAGACAGAGCAAGTTGGTGTTTTGTATGATGAGATTGATGATGTGAGGGAAGAAGAAGCGATTGTCAACCTTGTTGAAGCATTGAAAGGTGTTGATCTTGTGATTGGTGGTAGTCCATGGAATCGTCTTGATAAAGATGGTTTGGGGAACGAAGAAACTTCACTATTCTACCACTATGCAAATATCTTAAAATCTGTCATGGACTTGATGCGGCGGCAAGGACTCAATGGCCAAGCTTGAAGAAGGTAATTTGTAACATCTGATGCCTTTGTAATGTTCATTTTGATCACTTGTTGCAAAAAAATGATTGTGTACCAACTGAAATATAATCATTTGATGCACTAGGGGTGAGATCATAGAAGATGAGGAACCATTTGGTAGAGGTGAGAAACCTGGTTTTTGGAAGTTCATGTCTCTTGCTTGCCCTAGGTACATTATCCCATCAAGAACACTGCAATTGTACTTTGAGCAGGAAGCAAAACTGAAAATGTTTTTCCAAGAACACTGCGATAGAATTTGTCTCACTACCAATGGTTCGACATCACAACAAAATGATAGCTACATGACTGTGACAGCCCACTTTATAGAGAGATTGGTGCCTGCATAAAAAGATGTTACAAATCTATAAGGCATCAGATGTTAGAAATCTATAAGGCATCAGATGCCTAAACCCTAAACCCTAAGCTAATTGTATACGTATCATTTCTTCTTGTTCGTGTCATATATATTACACTTGATTACTCATTTTAAACTTATCGTTGCCTTGTTGGTGCCAGGAACCGTGGAGGTGGCTGTGAGCTGTGGAGTGAAGTGTGCCATTCTTGTTGCCTTGTTGGTGCTGGACTGCTGGTGCAGCAATTACTTCGCTTCAAACTTTATTGTGTGTGTAAAACTATGACTGTATGTGCTGCTGTGCAGCCTAGCTTTTGTGGTTCATGTTTGTGGAATATTGCTTGTTTCCCTTATCATTTGAGAAAACTATGGTTGGCATGTGTGCTGTTGTTCTTATGTTTTATTGTTCCTTGATTGTCCATGTTGAATGCATGAAAAAACAGAGGAAATGCTGCCCAAATTTTGAATCATGGCACTTCCATTAGAAATCAACTCCAAATTTTGAATCATAAAAACTAGAAATATATGTTTCAGTTGTCATATTTTTTTTTTGACTAACCAGAATTGTTTTACTAATTATTTCATAGGATTTGGCTCGAACAACTTAAATGCCCCCCTTACATTAGAGTTGGGAAACCTGGAAAAATATGAGCAATTATGCGTCTAGAATCTTCACTTATTTTGGGCATTCCATACATTTTCTTCTATTCATTTTGAGAAAATTCAATTTTACACCTGTCAGCAATGGGCTTAGTCTAGCTGTCAAGGATTGTTGCACTCCATGCATTCTAAAAATTGCACATAAGAATGTTTAGAACCTAAATTAATCAGTTTGATATGGAATGTAGTTTAGTTTGATCGACATAGTGGAAAGCTTAGTTTAAATAGTATTTGTTTTGTAGTACTACTACACTTTATTTTTACTTACAAAAAGTTATTTGGGTCATTTTAAAATTTTAAATCCATCTATAAGTTTTAAAACTCAAATACTATTTAGCTGTAAAATGGACCTTTTTCTTTGATTCCTCGCTTGGACTTAATTCCATTGAGGCAAAAACACAGCCGGCCGGCCGGATTATAGGAGTGAAAAACAAAATAGCCAGCCCAAACACGTACACGGGCCAAATACGAACGTGTAATGTAACCCTTTAGGCCCAAAGCGTATGGGCCCAAAAAAAAAAGGTTTGCCGAGAGGCACACGGTGCTCCTCTCGGCAAAGAATAGGGTAACTAACGACGTTGGGCTGCCGTTAAATTTTGACGAGAGCCAGTCTTCTGCCGAGAGTTGGCCGTCGGCAAAAGGTTGAATTTTGCCGACGGTCCTCTCTGCCGACAGTCGGCCGTCGGCTACCTTTCTTTGCCGACGGCTTAGCTTTGCCGATGGTAGCCCCTCGGCAACTAATGTCATGCCGAGAGCCCGACTCTAGGCCCTCGGCAAAGGTTGTGACCCTCGGCAACGACTCCGTTTCCGGTAGTGATGCGATTCACTTCTAGTCTTTTTTTGGGGGGGGGGGGGGGGCTATATATAAAAATAAAAAAATTCTAGTCTTTTCTTTTTAAAAAAATATTTTATTATTTTATTAGTCAGGCTATTACAGGGCCATGGATCAATACTTTTTTTTTTTTTGAGCAAGGCCATAGATCAATACCTGCACTACACAAGTTTCTGTCCACGTGCTATTTTCTTCAGATCAGATGGATCAGACTTCAATTCAATCAATCAAGGTAATTAGGACTGACAACGCAGCCGGAGCCGATCAGGATAATGACGGTTACAAACTAAAGCAGCCACGTCGCGCGCGACTTTGATCTGGTCCCGGTCCGGGTCCATCAGGTCATCAAGACGGCGGCGGGCACGTCGCGGTTGTGCTTGCCGAAGATCCGGTTGAGGAACATGGCGAGCCGCACCCCGCCCTGCGCGATCCGCCGCGACACGATCGGCAGCCGCGAGTCGAAGTAGTCGTCTGCAGGCGAGGCGATTCCAGGTGACAAAATGGACAATCCGTCAGCAGCTCTTGGCTGTTTGATTGAGTTCTTCAGATATACTATACTCCAATCATGCTTGGAGGATAAACTTACCGGACAGAGTCTCCCCTTCATGGACGCCGCTGTACGCCCACTTGCACGCCAGGCCTATGCTCTCGGTCGCGTACCTGTTGCATTGCATTGCATTACATTACATCAGAAAGTTGGTTACCGCTGTTTATTAGCCACAATCCAAAAGAGTTAACTAAGGAACTCGTAGTTTCAGAATGGATTATTGCTGACTTGGTTGGGCAAGACGAGAGGTCGTGGCAGTCAGTCCAAGCCGACACATCGTCAGACCAGGTACCCTGCGACGCGAACAACACGTTGTCGAGAATTTAGTCATGGCAATGGCATGTTTCTTTGCTTGGACGAACGAAGGTTTAGATAGCTAGTCCCGGCCGGACTTCCATCTTAACTTGCCTTGGTGATGTTGTGCTCGAGTTGCTTGCGGAAGGCCTCCATGTCCTTGCCGTAGAAGTCGGCGAGAGCCGTCTGTATGATCTCCCTGTCCCACACCTGAAAACGACCCATCAGATCAGACAACATTAATCCAACTAATCACACTGATGGCATCGTGTATAATGCAAGCAAGGATCGTGGGGCAGAGCCGGAGAGCTCGTTAGTTACGTACGTGATGGAGGTTGGACTTGTGCCGAAACCAGCGCAGCTCTATGGAATTGCCGCCTTGGTCGCTGGTGAATCCCACATGCATCGGCTGCAAGCAAACAACACAGGCATGGCATTATTGTGTGTCCGTGGTAACCAGCATCAATGAGATTATTGCCTCGTGGATTGGATAAAGAGAAAAACCAAGTGAGCAGGTTAGCTTAGGTTAATTACCTGATGAACATCGCCCATAAAGTGCGACAGGAACAGAAGGGCCTCTGTCAGGTTGTCTGCATTACGTTGCAGCAAGACAGACAGTGGCTGGTTAGAAAACACGTGCAGAGACACAGACACAGAACATTTGGTTGACACCACCGGCACTGTTTGTAAGCTTACATCTCCGGTCGGCGCTGCCGTGCTTGTAGTGCAGCAGCTGGGACGTGAAGTTAGAGATGGCGCCGGCGACGCACATGTCCTTGGCGCCATCGGGGCCGTGGCAGTCCCCTGCTCACCAACAACACCATTCCATCGCATTGCATTTCATCACAACGGAGAGATACTCATATACAACACGACGCTTGCCATTGCCAAGCTTTGAATCGAACAACTTACTCGAGTAGTCGAATGTGCAGGCCTTGTCAGGGGTGTCGATGAAGTGGAGCGGGCCTGTCCAGCTGTACTTGTACCAGTGCCTAACCTGGTCCGGCCACACGCACAGCGCCGACAGGTCGCCGCCCACGTCCTCCGGGAGCAAGTTCCTCACGGCGTGCGCCGCGGCAGGCTCCAGCAGATCCTGCATCCAAATTAAAAGGCGCGCAACATCCTCTGTTCATCAGCCATCCTCTGAATCCGATCATCTCTAAGTCGTACACCTCTGAATCCGATCATCTCTAAGTCGTACACGAGATGATAAAATGGTCGTGAAAATGATCCGGTTTTTACCTGTGCGATTTGGCATGTGAGCATGTGACCCTCTTTGCTCCACGACCGCGCTGCCGGCAGCGCCGACGCCAGAACCACCAGCCCGAGCGCCGCCGCTCGCATGAGCGACACGGTGGCCATCGACGACGACGACGACAATGGCGTTAATTACTCGCAGTGCCTGATCGATGGCGGAGTGGAGCTTGGTTTTGGGACAAGCGAGCGACTGAATGCCGCGGCGTTTTGGGACGGTGATATAGGCGGTCGAATGGATTGGAACGGACGGTGAGGCGGCGGCGTCTAGCCTTTTGCGTGCAAGCATCTTGTTTCTTCTCCAGGGCCGTTCCTCTCCTCGCCATACATGCTTGACATTGCTTTGCTTAGCTCCAATGATTCCCCACACTTGCTGACTGGCCGGCGGCAGACGGCGGTGGCTGTGGCTCGTGTTTCCCAAGGCTAGTAGTGCTTTGGTTGCGTCGTCGTCTTCTCAGTTTTCTCCACCAGCTCAGCTCTGTCCAATGCTGCTTGACATCCTGATACAATCATACAAGCAACAAGCACGGGGACGCGATGACTGATGCTGCAAGCGTTGCCATTGGCGTGGGTGGGTGTGGGCCTTGCAGACGTGCACGCCCACGCAACGGATACTGGGCCGAGCCCAATCTGTTGGTCAAAATGGGCCTATCCACAAGCACTATGCTAGGCCCATTTTAAACGGCAGCCCAGGAAGCGACCGAACGGGGATAACAACTCGCCCGAGCCAAATCCGGCGCGGTTGCTTCGCTCGCTCGCTTGCTGCCCGCCGCGCCGCGCGGCGATGACGGCCACCGCCAGCTGCTGCGGCGCCAGCCCCAGCCCCGTCGCGTGGGCGCGGCCTCGCGCCGCCTCCGCGAGCGCCCTGCGCGTGGGCCGGTGTCCCTCGGCCGCGGTCGCGGTGGCGGTGGCGGCGCACGACGCGGCGTTCCACCCGGACGTGTCCCGCGCGGCGGAGTCGCTGCAGGCGGAGTTCCGCGCCGTGGACCGCGCCATCGCCCTCAACTCCTCCCGCGTCGCCGCCGCCTTCCGCCGCGCGCGCGTCGCCCCGCATGTAATCCCCCTTTCTGTTTCGTCGGTACTACCGCAGCTCTCCTCTGCTTGGCGTCCGAGGCTCCGAGCTCACCGGAGTCACGTGCGTTTGTTTGTTTCAGCATTTCGGCGGGTCCACGGGGTACGGCCACGACGATGGCGGCGGCCGGGAGGCGCTGGACTCCGTCTTCGCCGACATCGTTGGCGCGGAGGCTGCCATTGTGCGCCCCCAGGTTCCACCTCCGCACACAACACACACACAATCTTGTTTTTTTGGTCCAGTTCAGCTGGGCTCCTCTCCTCGATGAATCAATCAACTAATTGCTCCACTGATGCCAGTTCTTCTCCGGTACACACGCGATTGCCTGTGCGCTGTTTGCGCTTCTGAGGCCTGGGCATGAGGTAGGGAACATGATGAACTGAATGAACACGTCTCGGCACTGCTTCTGATTGACATTTCAGACTGATGAGTGCTGGATTCCTGCAGCTCCTGGCAGTCGCTGGGCCTCCGTACGACACCTTAGAGGAGGTGATTGGGATCAGGGGGTCGGCCAATGTGGGGTCACTCAAGGATTTCGGAGTGGCGTACCGAGAAGTTCCGGTGCGTCAATTTCTCCCTTCACAACCCAGCAGTGCCTAGAGTGTGTCTCCATGTGCTGTGGTGGATCTGTGGCCTGTGGAAGTGTGGACGATTATTGATGAGGCTTCAGTTATAGCTTGCAGCAGATGGTGGCCTTGATTGGGATGCTCTTGCTTGCTCCGTCAGGCCGGAAACTGGATGTGCCTTCATACAGAGGTCTTGTGGGTATTCGTGGCGCAAGAGCTTGAGCGTAGCAGATATTCACAGAGCTATAGATTTGATCAAGGCAAGATTGTTGTGTTCTGTGACTAGCAACGTTCTCTATCTATGGCAGCTTTTCTATGTGCTGACAGTTTTTATTTTTTCTGGTTTTGATCTCATTGCAGATGCAAAATCCAAACTGCATGGTGATGGTTGACAATTGCTATGGTGAATTTGTTGAGACATCAGAACCTGGAATGGTGGTATGTCCATGATTAACCACACTTTTTTTAACAGAACTGGCAGGTGCGCTGCCTTTTTTTTGAAGACAGTGTGCTGCCTTTTCATTCAGTAGATAGCAAAGTCTAAATATTTACAAGGTAATGAAAAGTGCAAAGAATGAAAAGGCTGTGAAACTAGTGAAGAACCACACAATCTTGAAGACGGTCTCTATTTCATTGTGTGTTTTCATGGCAGGGAGCAGACTTGATTGCTGGCAGTTTGATAAAGAATCCAGGTGGAACTATTGCGCCTTGTGGTGGTTATGTTGCTGGGAAGAAACATTTAGTTGAAGCAGCTGCAGCTCGTCTATCTGCACCTGGCCTTGGGGTGGAATTTGGGTCAACACCTGGCCATGTTATGCGTGCATTGTTTCAAGGCTTGTTTCTTGCTCCACAAACTGTTGGAGAAGCAGTAAAAGTAGGTTTTGTTAATTGCAAATGGTTGGAGATACAATGCATGCAATTGATGATATAATATGATCCACAGGGAGGTTTACTAATTGCAGAAGTCATGTCAGCCAAGGGGTACAGAGTTCAACCACTTCCGAGCGTTCCTCGCCATGACATTGTGCAGGTTAAACTTGCCTTAGATAACTATCTAGCACATGTATATAAAGACAAACATGACATTGTAGGTCTGAAGATTTTTCTTCCTTTTTTGTTTTTAAGAAAGGACCAGGTAGTTGTAATGTGTAACACATTGACAATGCCGATATAGGGGAAAACATACTGCAAAATAAAGATAAATGGCTGAGAACATGATAATACAGACCGAAGGAATATTCTATTTATGAAATCCAATCTCAGACAGAAGGCCAACCCTCTTTACAATATTTCATACTGCACATCTTAGCGATAGCGTGTGTTAATTTTTCTTAAGGCCAATGAACAGATCATGAGAACTTTGAAAAATAAAATTACAGGCAGTGGAGCTTGGCAGCAGGGAAAGACTCATAGCATTCTGTGAAGTAGTGCAACAAACTTGTCCAGTCGGATCTTTCATCAAACCAACTGCTGGGGAAACCCCTGGGTATGCTTCAGAGGTGTGTTTGCACCTCCCATCATGGCATCACTCCTTCACTCCATGCTTTGTTACAATGTATAAATAGTTTATTTCATGAACTTATTTTCTGATGAATTTCTAAATATTACATGCTCCACTGTTAAACTGCATACTCTGTTTGGTTTTCTATGAAACTAAACTACTAAAGTGACTAATCCACTTAAATCAGGTTATTTTCGCCGACGGGACATTTATAGATGGAAGCACAAGTGAACTATCATGTGATGGGCCCTTGAGAGATCCATATGCCGTCTTCTGCCAGGTGAGCTGAGAACCTGAGCTCTCATGCATTTCTCACTCATGGCAATTTGTGTCAACTTTAACCTCTTATTTGCCCTGTTGCATGCAAGTGGTTCCAATACTTAATCTGGTGCTGAGAATCTTAGCCCTGAGACAGCAAATAAAATCTTTCCTCATACTTGCACTGCTTGTCACCATTAAAACGTACTGGCGCAGGGAGGAACACATTGGACACAGTGGGCGCTTGTCCTCAGTGATGTTCTGAAGGTCATATAACATTGCGGCGTGATAATAGTCACATTTCTGGTATGGACGTGTTTTTTTCCTATCCAATGTTCCTAGCTATACTTGTTTACCGGGAATGATTGATGTTGTGTAACAGTTGAGTGGCAAATTTGCAATTTTCCCTTTTCGTAGCATTGGCCATGAATTTCTTTAACGTTTCCTTGCAAAATTTCATAACTTTGCAGGTCTACGAGCGAATTCCTTGTTGCTACTGAATCCCACATGCATCAGCTGAAAGGACAGAGGAATTAGCCTAGTTGTGGGTTACAGTTACACGACTAAAATCTAAATGAAAATGGTTTATGAGTCAAAGCATGGCATGAAGAGGAAAATGAATCTTCAAAGGGACAAGTTCAGCAAGATTTGCTGATGAACATCTCCATGAAGCGTGGCGAGAACAGAAGGGCTTCAGTCAAGTTGTTGCCTTGCAACCATACTGTGGTTAGAATGCGCAGGGACACAGGGCACTTGGTTGAGAGTAGCACCTTTTGCATTTCCGATCGGTGATTGCGTACGTAGTGCTGAAGCTGCTAGGTCATTAGTTGGCGATAGCGCCGGACATGACACCCACACACGCACGTTAAGTCTCGGGACTCGCTTGTATTCACCCGTACGAGCACCCGGTGCAAGATAACACGAAACTCACTCCTCTCGCCGGACGTAGGGCATTCTTTGCCCGAACCAGGATAAACGCTTGTGTCCATCTTGCATCACCATCCGGATTGGGAGCACGCAACGAGAAATTTACTCGTTGGTGTTATACCCCGGGGGTTCGAAACACCGACGGTGGGCGCGCTGCAGGGGCTGCGTGTTCTTACCCGACTCCCGCCATTTTTCGGATGGCATCACCCGTCCAACGCTCCCGTTCGCTACGGTGATCGGTTCGGAGCCTAGAGTTCGTGTCGCTCGGCCCGCCACGACATGGTTCTACTCGATCGGGAGAACCGGGGAGCCGGACGCTCATCGCACCGCCGCCGGCGGGGTCGCGCGCCGGCCGCGCCACCACGGTTCGCCACCGCGTCGCCGACATCACCAAGATCGTCACCACCGCCGCCAGGCACGAGCCTTGAGCACTTTGCTCATGTGCCCTCCCGCCGTGTGACACCACGACGCACCCGGCCGGAGTGCCAAGGGGGGCAGAGGTGCCACATGGACAGGGAGCCCATGACGTGGACCCTAGCTTCACGTTTGCCATGCGA
This sequence comes from Themeda triandra, assembly GCA_018135685.1. NCBI lineage: Eukaryota > Viridiplantae > Streptophyta > Magnoliopsida > Poales > Poaceae > Themeda > Themeda triandra. The sequence continues at coordinate 121,466 of JAENPR010000274.1, forward strand.
TCGCCGAGAGAGCCCGCGTGGCATCTCGAGCGCGCGCGCGACCGACATCGCCCAACCCGTCGTCACACGGCTCTACCGAGCTCGTCGCAGCTCCCGTTTGGGCTCACCAACGCCGCCACCACGTTTACCGGCGAGATCCGTCCGCCATGGGACCGCGGGAGGAGAGCCCCGCCCCCTCCCGCGTGCCACCATGGACTTGGAGATTGTATGGCCGGCCGCAAACCATGGATTTAACAGCACCCGGCTCGCAACGCCGCAACACGGCCGGGAATATGCGCCGCCGGATCGAGTGGGAGAGCAGGGGGAGGCCCCGGACGCCGTCCCGCCGCTAGCCCGGACTCCGATAACTCGACTGTGGTGCTATGACCCAGACGCGAGTGTTTTCATCTCAACAACGACGTCCCGTCGGATGACGAGACCGTAGATGACGCCGCCATGGCCATCCCGCAGCCAACCGAGCGAGGTGACCCTGCGGGCCGGAACATCGGCGGGCCGCAGCCCGCAGTGATCGAGCCGCGGGGACCACCGCCACGAGCGCAAGACAATCGACGCCCGAAGGCGATGCTCAAGGAAGACAATGGGCTCGCCCGGGAAATCGAGGCCAAGATGGATGAGGAACGCGCAGTGCCGGAACCGCTCCAGCGCGCTGAGCGTAACCATCCACCTCCTCGAGCTCTTGGCGCTCGAGGAAAGGCACGAGTCTTCAAACCGCATCGCCAACGACGGCGCCGGCGCCACCCGAGCCGGCCCATTTCCTCGAGCGAGCTGGGACAAACTTGCGGCGGAATGATGCCGTCGCGGACATGCCGGCACCTCGAATCCCCACGCCTTAAGGATACGGACGAGATCCAGGGCTCCTCCAAGTCGCGCCGTCCGCCAAAGAGCCGAGAGCTCGCCTCGAGGCGCGTGGAGGCGGCCCCCGAACAACCACGCACGAGCGAGTGGTTCCGCTCCACCAGAGGCACCCTCGAGGTGGTAGAACACCCGCTCGAGAACGCATCCTCGACAACCGTGCACCTCCGGATGCGCGTCACGACATCAACGACAACCGACGACGCAAGGTCCGCGGGTGCCGAGGACCGTGGCTACAAGGCCCATCGAGGGGACGCTACGACGCCGACGAGGATCTAGCCGAACCACCAGCCCTCGGGTCTTCGGGCCGAGCTATCCGCAACACGCCGTTGCCAAACCCGTTTCGACCCCACGAGCGTGGTCAAGTACAACGGGAGACTCGCGTAGCTCGGGCCGGCCGACTCCCGGCCGGGCTCCGCCACCGGCGAGGAGCACGAGAGATAAGGCGATCATACGCCAACTCCCGCCGTTTCTCTCGACACCGCTCGACGTGTGGCTCGAGGAACTCCCCCATCGATCCACGATTGGGCCGACTTGGTCCAGTTTTCGAGGAACTTCAAGGGCACGTACGTCCGACCCGGCAACTCGTGGGATCTCCGAAATTGCAAGCGAGAATACCACGGAATCTCTCCGGGATTTTGCTCGACGTTTCTCCAAGCCGCGCGACCGAGCTACCGCACATCCCGGACCACGACGTCATCCCGGCGTTTGTCTCGTGCACCACGTGCAAAGAGCTCGTGCGAGAGCTCGGGCGCAACCGCCCAAAGACGGCGTGAACGAGCTCATGGGACGTTGTCGCCGACTACGCCGCCGGCGACGAGGCCGTGGAGCCTTCTTTGGGCGGGCGGAAACAAGCCCGCACCGCCCCCGTGGGGTGAGGATCGAGCAAGACCCTGAAGAAGAATGGGAAGAAGAAGAAGGGCAACCAAAGAAGGCAAGCGCCGGTCGTGGAAGGACGAGGTGGCCGCATGCCCGAGCGCAAGAAGCCTAGACCCCCACCGGACGGGGCGTCTTCGATAAGATGCTAAAACAGCCCCGCCCATACCACAAGGAGCTGGGCTCAAACATAACCTCGAGGACCGCCGCATGCTTCGAGGTTACTTCAAGAAATTTGGCATTGACAAGGACGATGGCAAGAAGGATAGGGTGGCGAGGATCGGGCCAACGACGATGACGATGGCGGGTATCCGCCCATCACCGAGTGCTACATGATCTACGGCGGCCCGACCACCCGGATGACACGCCGAGAGGCGGAAGGCCGAGCGCAGGAGGTTTTTGCCTTGAAACCCGCCACGCCTCAATTTCCTCGACCGGTCGGATGCTCCCATCACGTTCAACCGTGATGATCATCCGGACCACGTCACCAACCCCGGCTCGTACCTCTCGTCGTCGCCCCAATCATCCTCAACGCTCGCTTCACCAAAGTTCTCATGGATGGAGGCAGCAGCCTCAACATCATCTACATGGAGACCCTCACGTTGCTCGGCCTCACAAAAGCGGACTGCCCGAGCGCCGGGGCTTCCATGGGGTGGTCCCGGAAGAAAGCACTCACGACGGCCGCATCGACCTCCCCGTTGTCTTTTTGGGACGCGCTCGAACTTCCGTCGAGAGGTCCTAACTTTCGACGTACCCACATTCGAGGACGTACCACGCTATCTTGGGCGTGCCATGCTATACCAAATTCATGGCGATCCCCAACTACGCCTACCTCAAGCTCAAGATGCCAGGACCAAAAGGAGTCATTACCATCGGCTCCACGTACGAGCACGCCACACCGGCGACGTGGAGTGCGCCGAGAACGGGGAGTCGTTGGCAAACGTGAGGAACATCCGAAGACCTAGCCATGATGCTCGACCACATGGCGCCGAGGCCTCCCCAACGCCCAAGCGACAGCCGGCAACTTCGACCCCGCCGACGACACCAAGAAGATCCCGCTCGATCCGAGCTCTCTGGGAAAAGACGTTGACCATCGCCGCCACCTCGACAAAAATAGGAAGCGGTGCTCGTCGACTTTCTCCGCGCAAACGCCGACATGTTTGCGTGGAGTCCCTCGGATATGCCCGGCATACCAAGGGATGTCGCCGAGCACGCCTTGAGATCCGTCCGGTTCGAGGCCCGTCAAACAACGCCTCGCGCGCCGATCGACGAGGAGAAGCGTAGGATCATCCGCGAGGAGGTTGAGAAGCTCGAGAAGGCCGGATTCATCAAGGAGGTACATCATCCCGAGTGGTTAGCTAATCCCGTATTAGTAGAGAAAAAGAACGGGAAAATGAGGATGTGTGTAGATTACACTTCGGTTTAAATAAAGCATGTCCCAAAGTTCCGTTCCCTTTACCTCGAATAGATCGATTGTCGATTCCACCGCGGTTGTGAAGTACTTTCTTTTCTCGACGCTTACTCCGCTATCACCAAATCAAAATGAAGGGGTCCGACCAGCCTCGCGACTTCATTCATCACCCCCATGGGCATGTATTGTTATGTCACGATGCCTTTCGGCCTTCGAAACGCCGGGCAACATATCGGCGCGCATGCTCCGTGTTTTCGAGAAACACATTGGAGAGACCGTCGAGGCCTACGTCGACGACATCGTTGTCAAGACTCGAAAGGTAGAAAACCTTATCGAGGACCTCGATTGACGTTTGAATGCCTCCGGCTAGAAACATCAAACCGAATCCCGAGAAGTGTGTTTTTGGCGTGCCTCGAGGCATGTTGTTAGGGTATATTGTATCCGGCGCGGCATCGAGGCCAACCCCGAGAAGGTCGCGCCATCATGAGAATGGGGCCGATCAAAGACCGAAAGGGGTGCAAAAGATCACCGGGTGCCTACTCGCGCTCAAGTCGGTTCATTGCGCGTTTAGGAGAGAAAGCCTTGCCCCTATACCGGCTCCTCAGAAAAGCTGAGCACTTTGCGTGGACGCCTGAAGCAGAAGAGGCCCTCTCAAGGCTAAAAAGCATGCTCACATCTCCTCCTGTGCTCGTGCCGCCTCGACCGGCTCGAGACAGTCTACCCGCCGAATCCCTCCTCCTCTATGTTGCCGCAACCACTGTGTGGTCAAGACACGATCATAGTGGTCGAGGTCGAGGCGAGGAAGAGGGGCACGCGCTCCCCGTCCAACGGCCGGTGTATTTCATCGTGAGGTGCTCTCGGACGCCAAGGTTCGATACCCCATATCCAAAAGCTGCTCTACGCAATCGTACTCACGCGACGAAAACTCCAGCACTACTTCCTTAGCCACCCTAAGTGACAAGAGTGTCATCGTTCCCGCTGGGGAAATCATTCGTAACCGGAAGTAGCGGGTCGAATCGCTAAGTGGTCGGTCGAGCTCATGGGCGAGGCCATCACTTATGCCCCACGAAAAGCTATCAAATCCCAAGTCGGGCCGACTTTGTGGCGTAATCGGACCGACGTCCAACTCCCGTCTGATTCAAGGCGAACTGTGGATCATGTATTTCGACGGGTCGCTCATGAAAACAGTGAGCGGCGCGGGCCTACTCTTCATCTCACCACTTGGAAAGCACATACGCTACGTGCTGCGCATCCACTTTGCCGCCTCGAACAACATGGCAGAATATGAGGCGCTCGTTCTTGGGTTGCGATCGCCATCGAGCTCGGGATTCGACGCCTCGACGCCGAGGCGACTCCAACCGGTCATCGACCGGGTGATGAAAGCCTCGAGCCGCCACGACGAAAAGATGGAAGCATATTGCAATGAGGTGCGCAAATTGGAAGCAAACTTTCATGGCCACGGAGCTCAACCATATTCCGAGACGCTTCAATGAAGGGCGGATGAGCTAGCCAAGATCGCGTCAACTCGAGCACCGCTCCCCCTAACGTCTTCTCGAAAGATCTTCACGAGCCGTCCGTGAAATGGGACTCCAGGGCCGGACGGGACCCCAAGCCGAGCCGGCTCCCACAACCATGCCCCCTCGACGGGGCCACGATCATGGAGATAGACCAAGACGCAAGCCCACCACCCGATTGGCGTGCACCGTTCCTCGAGTACCTCACTCGAGGAGAACTCCCGAAGGATCGAACGGAGGCAAGACGGCTAGCTCGTCGAGCCAAAACTTACGTCCTTACGGAGACGACGAGAGCTCTATCGCCGGAGCCCACCGGCGTACTCCAACGGTGCATCTCGATCGAGGAAGGCGTAAAGCCGCTTTCCGAGACATGCACTCGGGGCTTGTGGCCACCATGCCGCACCAAGAACCCTTGTCGGGAACGCATTCCGCCGGGGCTTTTACCGGCCCTTTGCCGTTGCCGATGCCACCAAGGCCGGTTCGAGCGTGTGAGGATGCCAATTCTACGCCAAACAAACGCATCTTCCAAAGACACGCACTCCCGGATGATCCCCCTCACGTGGCCGTTTATGCCCGGGGGCTCGATCTGGTCGGACCCCTCAAAAAGACAACGGGAGGCCACACCCACTTACTCGTAGCTATCGATAAGTTCACCAAGTGGATCGAGGCCAAGCCCATCACTAACATCCGCTCGGAGCGAGCGGTCGAGTTCTTCACTGACCTCATCCATCGCTTCGGAGTCCCTAACGTCATCATCATCGACAATGGCACCCGGTTCACAGCAAAAGGTTCTTGGACTTTGCGATCGGAATCACATCCGTGTGAAGCGGCCTAGCCGCCTATCCCCGAACTAACGGCCAAGTCGAGCGCGCAAATGGCATGATCTTGCAAGGACTAAAGCCAAGAATCTTCAAACGCTTGAACAAACACGGCAACAAGTGGGTGACCGAACTCCCGTCCATCCCGTGGAGTCGGCGGACGACCGAAAGTCGAGCCACCGGGTTCACCCCGTTCTTTTTGGTCTATGGGTCCGAGGCCATCCTCCCCACCGACCTCGAGTATGGGTCCCCGACTCAAGGCCTACAATGAGCGTACTAATCGGGAGAGGCTAGCAAACGCCATCGACCAAGCGAGGAGGCTCGAGACACGGCGCTCCTACACTCGCGCGCTATCGCCGCGAAGCTACGGCGCACGGTACCACGAGTTAACGTGCGCGAAAGGGATTTCAACGTCGGCGACCTCGTGCTCCGTCGACGCCAAGATAACAAGGCGCCACAAGCTCACTCCTCCTTGGGAAGGTCCGTTCATCGTGGTCAAGGTGTTGAAACCGGGACGTACAAGTTAGCCGACGGAAAAGGCTCGACCCTCACCAACGCGTGGAACATCGAATGCCTACGTCGCTTTTTTCCCCTAGGCCTCGATGCCTTGTACATATTTCGTTTAAATTATACCGTTGGTATGAATAAATAAGTCGGTTTCTTACTTTTTGTTCATACGCAAGGTGGGCTCGACTTTGTTTCCACAAAGTCAAGCCCCTCGGGGGGCTAGACAGTAAGGTAACCCCCGGAGTCCTTGAAAAAATGCACCTAGTTTTTTCGAAAACGATGCTCGGCGTAATTTTTCCCTTCCTCGCCTCGAAATTTTTTCGTAGCTAAGTGTTTGTGTCACCTCGAGCTCATCGAGCCGTGGCGATCGAGCGAGAAGGCTTCCCACGCTTCCGAGCTACGGAACCCCAACTCATCCCTCTCGAAGCGGTTCGAGCACGCGCCAACACTCGGCTAAAACAAAGTAAAGGCGGGAAGTGGACAATGATGTCGAGCGCAAAGAAAAAACCGAGCATAACGATTCAAGTTATAAGCGTCAAGATTTTTTAGGCCACTTAGGCCATTCCACGACCGGAATATTTTTCTTACAAGGGCCTTGTTGCCCGATTTCGGTTCGCAGCCGGCTAGAACTACTCAACGACAGCGGGAGGACTTCTCGCAGCAGATCATCTCCAAGACGTGCGCCGGCTCCTCCGCTCGGCCTTGAGCCGTTCGATCCGGGTTGACCCCTCCTTCTTGCTCGCCCTCGACGTAAGCAAAGCCGCTCGCTACGGCCTCCATCCCGTACGGGCCTCCTCCCTCGAGACGGCGAATCCCGAGTAGAAGATGGCCATCGTCGGCGCGCAAAGATGAGGGCGTCCGGACACGGCTCCGCAGAAGCACCGAACTCGACGACTCGGTCGGCATAGCCACGGCCGGCATCGGCGCCTCGACGTCCCGCCGGCTGGAAGCCTGGGCGCGCTAAGGGTGTCGATGGCGCGGTGATGCGGGCCTTGGCCGAGCGCGCCCGGCCCGGGCGCGTGAGTTGACTTCGCGTACTCACGCGCGCCCGCCAGTCCGCCTCCAAACTCCGAAAGAAAAAAAAAAAAAGACGACGATAGTCAAATGCTTAATCAAGTACTCGAGCCACACGTATGGATCACGCACAAAAAAGACTCGAGCACTTACCGGTGCAAAGCCGAGTCGAGAGCTCGGCCTCTTTTCTCCGGAGGCGCGCTCGGTGTCGCGCTTCTCCACACGCAGCTCCTCGAGAGCCTTGCCGGCACTACGGATAGCGAGGTCCTTGTCCGTCACCACTTGACGGAGGTTGGACACCCGCTCCTTCTCCACCTCGAGCACTCGAGAGAGCTTCCTTCTCGGCGGCCTCCGGGTGGCCATTGCCAGGAGCCTTTACGTAGGCCTCGACGCCGGCCTTCTCCTTCGAGCTGCTCCATGTCCCGGCACTTGGCCTTGTAGCCCCGCAAAGCCGTGGCTGCATCCTTCTTGAGCCGCTCGAAAGCCGCATGCAACCGCGCGAACTTCCCACGAGCGTCTCGGCCCCGCGCGGCTTCGAGCAAGCTTCGCCCGCCCGCGCGGCTGCGCCGGCCTCTGCGCCACTCGAGCGAGCTCGTCTTGGGCTTTCTTGGCGTCCTCTTTGGCGGCGACCAAGCGGCGTTGGCCTCTCGAAGAAGCCGAGCAAAGCGGTCCGCCGCCCTCGCCTCCCCGCCCATCCGCACGTATCGTCGGATCTCGTGCTCACTCTCTTGGGTAGCGAGGATGTGTGTCGATTTGGCATATGAGCGGCTTTGCGTCGTCTGAACCATGAAGGGGAAACATTAGGTCATAATCACGATAAACCAAAAAAGGGCAATGAGAGGTACTCACAGAAAGAAGCCGGGGCATGTCCTCGTAAACGAGCGAGTGGCGGTCTTCAAAGCGTTCTCAAGCCATTGCCGGCGTTCCTCGGCCTCCGTATACGCCTCGAGCTCCTTCGATCGTTCATCACGATCGGAGGAGCCTCGTGGTCAACAGGGTCGGGAGCACCGGCGTGGCCTTTCCCATATGGGGAACTCCTCCCGCATCTCCTTATCGACGGAGGAGTGGAGTCTCCTCACCGCCTCCAAATCAACGCCCGCCATTACCACCCGCTCCGCCAAAGATGTCGCGTTGCGGGCGGCTCCGGGGAGGAAGACGCCTCCCGGGCGAGCGCCCGCGCCTCGACCCGCCTCCGCTCTTCGATGGAAACATCGGTGGGCTCGGTGGGCCGAGACCGACCGCCGCATGTGGCAATCGATGATGGCCGCCGCCGCCTTTGTTTCCTTTGGGCTTCCTCCCATTGGTCGGCGTCGGTCATGGCCTCGAACCGCACCTCGCCGTTTCCGAGTCGCACGAGGTAGGGCACGAGCTCCAGCGAACTGTGGAGGTTGCGGCGGCGCCGATATGGCTGCAGATGGCGCTCCGGGCTCGTCGCCCGACGCTCGTCGCCGCCGTAGCGGTGAGCTGCTCCGTCGTCGCCGCTTGCGCCCGCCATGCTCCTCCCGGGCTCGCCCCGCTCCTCCACTGCGGCCGACGCTCCCTCGGACGCGGCGCGCGGGCCGCGCCGCCCGGCCCCGCCGCCGTGCTCCACCAGCTCCTCCGCCCCCTCTCCTCCTCTTGCATGACGGCGGGGTGCTCCTCGACCGCGCCCTCTCGAGCGGCGGCGGGGCGTCCCCCCTCTCGGCCCGATGCCGGCCGAGGACTCGGCCTCCATATCCCGAGGAGGGGTTGAGGCCCGGCCGGCGAGGCTCGGACACCGGCCCGCCTCCCGCATCGCCACGTCTCCCACCGGCCGTCCGGGCGGCCGTCGGCGTCTCCTCCTCCTCCGTCTCCCCGTGCTCCTCCTCGAGCCGGCGCAGCCGACCGGCCAGAAGACTTGGCGCCCGAGCTCGGACTCTCATCCTCAAGCGTGACGGCCGCGCTCCGATCCGGCCTACGTCGCCGGGATAAAGGCCGCCGCTCGCGCCATCGCCCTGGTGGCGCCGCCGCGTCACCTGGGCCGCGCCGGACGACGTCCCGGAGTCTCGAGCGGAAGGGTAGTCGGGGCCGTGGTGGTGGTGGCGCTCTCCTCCCCGAGACCTTGGTCACGGCCCCGCACTCGCACGAGACGCGGCGGCCGTCGGCCCTCCCACGCCTAAGTGCGTCCTTGGCCCGCTCTAACCAAATGGGAGTAGAGGAGGGGAGAGTCACTCCACCCGGCATCGACGGGTACCGCTGATCCACCGACGCTCCTCGGCCTCTTAACGGGCACCATGGAGGGAGGGGCGCCAACGTCTGAAGGGAACGCTTAGTCCGGAAGAAAGAGAAAAACAAAAAATCATTATGACCGAGCATTCGCACACCGACAAAAAAAAAAAAGCGGAATAAAGGGTAGGTCGACCAAAGACTTACCCCCGAGGACGAGACAACACCCGGCCGAACCGGTCGGCTTGCTCGAAGCGCTGGGGGCTTCGGGCCACAGCGCTCCCTCGAGTCACTCGAGGGCTTGGGGATCTCGAGCCCACCACCCGTGCCGCCGGGGCTTCGAGACCCGGGTCGACTCCTTGGCCGGCGCAGTACGGTGTCCCTCACGGCCCCGGGACCCGCCGGTTGAGGATCGCTCGCCCGACGGCCGCTAGAGGAGGCCGGCGCCGTCGCCGGGACGGCCGCGCAGGACTCAAGAGCGCACATTCGCAGCCTCCCCGTCGCGGGTGTGCGCGCCGATGAAGAAGCGGCGGGCGGGAGGAGGATTCCCGCCGCGTCGGGAGACGGCGCCCGCCGCGCCGGAGACGTCGCCCGACCGCCATGGCTGGGGAGGGACGGGGCGACTCCTCCCGCCGCCCGCTTGAGCCGGCGACGACGAGCGGGCACGGCGGCTAGAGTCTTCGGGAAGCCCCACCCCGTTGCCCTGCTGGGGCCGGCGACGTCGCTCGAGCGCGCGGCTCGACGACCCTCCCGCGACCCGCCGAACAAGCGGCGAGTCGTCGCGCGGGAGGCTCGGCACCAACGTTGGCTCGCACGCGAGAGCGAGCAAGCGTCGGGGCTCGAGCGACGACAGCGTCACCACCGTCGGCCGCATCATCGTCATCGTCGTCATCGTCCTCCCCTCGTCCTCGTCGGGACGACTCGAGACCGGGGGTCCGATCGGTCGGGTCCGCCGCTAGGCGTATTTCACGTTCCGGCGGCGCCTAGCCTTACGCTTTTGCTTCTCCTCTAGCGCAAAGAGCCTCCCGCGCTCTTTTTTCCTCCTCGAGACCACGGCGGCGTGCCCTCGTTCGCCTCTCGGGCGTCTTACCTCGCGGTCGGGCGCGTCCTCCTTCACTGCCGGGGTCTCGACTCCGCGTGGTCGATGATGTTCGAAAAGAAAACAGATCTCAATAAAGGCCGCTCGAGCAAAGAATACGACAAAGAGACGGTCTCGAGAGAACTTACATAGCCCAAGGTTGTGCTCCGGCGCATGCGGAAGATGCCGACTTGGTCCTCGTTGAAGTTCCTCCCCAAGTCAATTGCGTCGCGCACCCGGCCACGATCGTGGCGACCGGAGGGCTCGTCGACATCCCGCGCTTCGAGCGCCATAGGGTCGGCGTCCCCTTCGTCATCCGGGTCGATCCGCAGCGGCGTCGGCGAGCGGAAGCACCCGGCGGGCCGTGGAACTCGCGACCACGTGCGAGATGTTGAAGAAGAAGTTGCCGGACCTCTTGTGCGGAGGCTTGCAATGGCGTCGAGCGGGGAATTCATACGGGGCCGGCGCGCCAGGGCCGGCCATGCGCCCGATTGAAGCCGGGAGCCGGTAAGCACGAGATATTTCGGAAAAAGGCCCCCTCGGCGGAGGTAGAACCACTCGATCCGGTTGGCATTATTTGACGACCACGCGCCGGACAACCGTAGCGGTCCTTCCTCTTCGGCCCCGAGCGAGCGTGAACCCGCTCGAACATAGCGGCGGATCTTCTGCACCGCCTTCTCCTTTCTCCTCCTTCTCTCCTCCTCCTCATTCTCCTCCTCGTTCTCCTCCTCCTCCTCGTCATCATCATCACCATCATCGTCGGCGGCCTTCTTGCTCTTCACCGCCTTGGAAGAGCGCCGCCTTGAAGACGTGGGTGAACAGTCCCACTGCGGCGCCATCCCCAAATATCTCGCACACGGCGGCATAGGTAGCCGCGAGCGAGATGGAATGGGGTTGAAATCCGGAGCTCGACCCGAAATGGTGGGGCGCCCGCATAAAGCGGCTCGGCCGCGCACCAAGCCCCGCCGGTGGAACCCGATGAAGCTCGGGAATGTAGCCCCGCGGGGATGGGCTCGAGGTCGCCGTCGTCCGGCACCTCCACTGCGTAACCCTCCGCCGGATTGGGCGGAAGTAACCCGCCGTTCACCAGGTTGAGCAAAGATCCCCCGGCCACCGTGGACCGGGGGCCATGGGAGCGCGTCCGCCATCACCACCGGCACGGAAGGCTTGGCGGCGCCTTGCCCTTGCCCTTGCCTTTGCCGGCCGGGTGCCCCGGCCGAGCTCGCCCGTCTTCTTGGATGTCCTCCCATGGCGGTGACGAACGGGGAGAACGACGGCGGCGGGGCAAGCAAGACAAGGCGGCGGCGCCGGGGAGCCGATGGCACGAAGGACGAGTGCGACTACGGCGAGAACGGCGCGGCGGTCACCGGCAGCGGCGGCGGCAACCGCAGAAGAATGGCGCGGCGCGAATGGAATCTACGGCCAGAAAGCGCTACTCCTAGCGTGGGCGGCGAGGAAGGCAAGATTGTAGGGAAGTAGAACCCGGAGCCCGCTTTCCTCTATATTTATAGAGCCCGAGACGGTCCACGCAAACCGCATCCGACGGCCTAGATTACGCCATCCAACGGCCGCGCGCACCCGGCGGACTCGACGAAAACGGTAACCGCATTAAATGCCCCGACAAACCGCCAACCGCCTCCACTTTACGGGCGCACACGTCGCAAGACGGAGCGGAACCGTCGCCAAGCCACGATCACCACGACACGCCGGTTTCCGCCTAAAAGGCGCGCCGTTCGCAACGGACGGATGCGTAATGACGGGACGTCTCGACGGAGACGGTCCCCTTACACATGTAAGAAACCCGGGGACCCCGGTCCCACAAACAAGTCTCGAGGAGCGGGAGGCGACCCATGGACGGGTTCGAACGCCGCCCTCGAGCACCGAGTCGGGCGCCTATGGGAAGGAACCCTCGAAAGGTTACGCTCGAGAACGAACCCTCGAACCCGGATGGCGTGTCCAAGGCGGGGCACTAGGTTTCCAAGAGATCCCGCCGACGGAGGCACTCGAGCCGCCGGTCCCCTCGAACGGGGCCGGTCCTTCCGGAAACTAAAGCGCCCGCTTTAATGAGCGCGCCCCGGGCCACGAAGCCGACTCCCCTCGAAAGGAGTCGAGCTCACTTGGACTACCCACCATCGGCTCACGAGGGTGTGGCGCTCGCTCGACCGCGAGTAGTGTCGACCTCTCGCCACTTGGATCTCGATCCAAGAGATCCAACGAGCGGATCACGACTCCCAGCCCGGCCATTCGGGGCTCGGAGCTCGAGTCACACAAACCACCTCCTCGACACGGAGGAGCTGGAAAAACTCGGGGGCTCGAACGGTTGAACGTAAATCTTCCGCCTCGAGATACCACAACTCCAATTAATAATACTCTTGCCCGAATCGTTCATCTCAAAGCCCCCAGAGGAATGCCTCATTCCTCCGGGGTCTCGGGTTACCCCGCGGTGGACGCTCGCGCCCCCCACGGAGAAAGGACGGAATGACTCCTCGAAATACCGACAATAATCCCAACTCTAGGTACTTCAACTCCACTACATGATCCCTTGTTTAAAGTTTCACAATCAAACAAGGGCTCGGGGGCTACTGTCGGGTACCTAGATTAGGGGTCCTAAATCGTACGTTAGAGGAAAATAACCCGACCCATCCTACCTCTAAATCTCCCAAGAATTAACCGAGAGAAACCCCAATCCGCCTCACACCGGGCCGGCCAGCACCGTGCCCACAAGGCCTCGAAACTCCCAAACTCGAGCAAGAACCGCTCACCCGCTCGATCGGAAATCGGAAACCGCTCGAGCGAACGGCCGCTCGAGACGACGCCGGGGAAAACCGCTCGAGCGGCCCGCTCGAGCGGGACGGAAACCACTCCCGAACGGCATCCGCTCGAGCGGGACGGAGAACGCTCGAGCGGCGCCCGCTCGAGCGGGCCTACAATCATTGCCCATCCATATCCGCACGTGGCTTCGTGGACTTGAACAAGATCACATATCATCCACTCCGCCTAACGTCATGGCTACAGAACCCATAACAGCAGGACGTACGCCGGTCAAATCTATCATTACACGGCCCGTCCCCTGGATTCCAGGACGATAGAAGCCACTGTTGCGCCCTGCCCTGCTAAGACTGAGCTATCAATATCACCTTTCGCCAACTCTCGTGCGGAAGACCCATGAGGTCCGAGACGGATACTTGTCCAAACGACCGCGGCAGCTCGATCTTGGGACTCGAGGGCGCCCGGTCAAACGACTCGAGCCACCGCAGGCCATACCGTGCACCGTGCCACGTACGGCGCTTCTCTTCGAACACCGTCCATGCCACCAACTACGTCGTATTGTCCCATCGCCCGGACCACGGTCCTCTCGAGGCGGCCTCCAACCACTCGAGGAGTGACGACGGACGCGACTTCGCATGGAGCGCACGGCGTTGTCTTTCCCGCCTCGATGACCTTACCGCGGGGTTCCGGACGCATGTGCTCGATTACGCCCACGCCATGCCTCGATTACGTCAGCCCACGACCGAGGAGGACAAGCGAGGCCATCACCGACCATGCCGCTACGGGCTCGAGCCCGACCGAGCGAAGCGTCTACAGCCTCGACGACTTGACACGGCGTATGTAGCTCGACGTCACGCAACGATAGCCCTATCTACCGTACTCCGAGCCTCCTCTTGGCCTATAAAAGGGGACGCCGGGGCCTAGTTCGGGGAGGTTTTTTGGGAGGACGACAACACTTTGCGCCTTCACTCACGGCACACCCACACGCACGTTAAGTCTCGGGACTCGCTTGTATTCACCCCGTACGAGCACCCCGGTGCAAGATAACACGAAACTCACTCCTCCTCTCGCCGGACGTAGGGCATTCTTTGCCCGAACCAGGATAAACGCTTGTGTCCATCTTGCATCACCATCCGGATTAGGGAGCACGCAACAGAAATTTACTCGTTGGTGTTATACCCCCCGGGGTTCGAAACACCGACACGTACGTAGTGCAGAAGCTGCTAGGTCATTAGTTGGCGATAGCGCCGGACATGTTTGTTTTGTTCTCTTGAAAGTTTAACACGCTGCCAATAAACCAGAACCAGAGATATCCATCCTGCGTAGTCAAATGCAATATAAAATATGAATTATGATGATCATCAAGCAATGGTTCAGATTCCACCTAGCACGAGGAACCAAAACTTAGCCAGAGCACGAGCAACCCCGTCATAGCATCATTCTCCACTCTCCAGGACAATGTTTCCAATGCCCAGCTCCACAGCAGCTCTGACTTCGTGCACACATGCTGTTCAGTCTAAACACCATGACTTCTAGACTCTTACGTCGTCACAGACAGGCATCACTAATTTGCGAGCTCTTGCAATTCAGTGAATACGGACAACAGCAACGAGCTCTTGTTAGTGTTACCAGACTACTACCCCCTGCTGCACATGTTTACCATTCACCAGCAACCTCACCAATAGTGACCCCCACTTTTAAGCTCTCTACTCACCACAATTTTTTTAGAGGCTAAACATGAAGTATGATTTTTTCTAAATAATTTTAGATCAAAACAAAATATCAGTAAATATCTATTGAGCAGAAGAATATGCATTGTAAATGATAGAAAATATGAGTTTAGAGTTACAGAGCACATGTACTAGTCTAATAAATTTTTTTAGATTTTTATTTCGACCACCTCCAAAATTACTAAATTTTGTCAAATTTTGATGAAGTTCTAAACCCTATCAGGCACTAACATTTACAATTTCACGATTGTAACGGACAACAACCAGCCTCTTGAATGAGCAAACATATAAGTGCGTATATTACTCAGTTACAACGTAAAAATTTTTCATTTTCATTCTGGGCTGTTCATCTGCACCTATGCCCCGAAGCAGCAGCGAGTCGCCAAAGACCATGTCAACGAGATGCATCAAGATTTGTGCTGCAGAGGAGGTGAATGGCTCAGATAGCCCGTGCGGTGCGGCCCCACATGGATGTGGGCATGCCTTTCCCGGTTCGCCACCCGCCACCCACTCCGCTCCCCGCGTCCCCCACACATCACCGGCCTCCTCCGCCCTCCGCCTCCCCATCTCCGCCTCGCCGGCGGCCCCCCTCGCTTGCTCCGCCTCGCCGGCACCGGCCGGACTACCGTATCCTCCCTCCTGCGAGGCCGCCACCGCCATCCAAGCGTCGTCCGTGGTGGGCTCCGCTCCGCCGTTCCCCTTACCCGCGTCAGGTCCAGGTACATACCCCCACGGCCACGCCGTCCCAGACTTTTATATTTCTCACTCATCAAATCAAATCAAACAAATTATTAAAAGAAAAAAAAGGTCCAACTATTACCTGCTCGGTGCTCGCCACAGCTTCGTCAAAGGCACGCGGAAAGGGGGAAGAAGAGAAAGGGGGGGAGGCGACTCGACCCAGACCCCCGGTTCCGATCTCCGATCCTCCGATTCGCGCGTCCGGATCCACCAGGTTCGCCGATTCGTGCCCTGATCTTTCTTCTACGTCCCGTTTCATCCCCGTCGGTGCCCGCTGGGTGAGGTTGCGTGTGTATTAGGATCTCCGGTAGGGTCGTTCTAGGGGAACGGCGGCGGCTGGGGATTTTGGTGGTTTTGTAGATTGGTACGCGTGATTCCGCAGTGGGGAGAAGAGATATCATGGGGGAATTTTGGATTCGTGGCGAATTCTGGCATTTTGGTTTGGTATTATTATGCGTTCAGCACGGGGATTCGACGAATTTAGTGCTCTAGTCAAACAAAATTCTTCTACATGTGCAAATCCTTTTCTATGAAGCTTGTTGTACTCAATAATGGCATTGATAGACAGAAATGCCTAGAAACTATCTGCTGATAACTTGCTCGTAAGAGCTCCCTGCCTGTTCAACCACAGTTCTGGTGGCGCTTTACATGGATATGAAGGGGCTCTGCATGATACTAGTTTATATTACAATGAAATTGTATGATGATGAGTTACAACGTTGTTGTTTATGCTATTATGCCTATCCAAATTCTGTTCACAGGACGTGTTCTGTCATTTTTGAATTTACCAGCAATGGCGTCATCTTCGGACCCATGGGTGAAGGAGTACAATGAAGCATCCAGACTTGCTGATGACATCAGTTCCATGATTGCCGACAGAGGGTCCCTTCCACAGTCAGGCCCAGAGATTATGCGGCATACTTCAGCCATCCGGAGGAAAATCACTATTCTTGGGACTAGGCTGGATAGCTTGGAGTCGTTGCTTGGCAGAATTCCTCCAAAGTCAATGTATGTCCTGTTGCAACTACTTTTCTAATTCTGTGATACTGATGATGGGTGGAGTGCTTGCAATGGTGCCATATTTGTTTTTCTCAAGTCTGATACTTAGCAATGAAAGATAGCTATTGAATGCTACTTGTTTAAACTGATGATCAGTTCTGTCAATTCCACATTTGGCATGTCCTTATAATCAAAATTGAACAATGTTGCATAGGGCCGTAAATAGAGGATTATAGTGTTAGCAGTGTCTGATGCTAGATCTAGGGATGCAAAGTGGTACTATGGCATGAATAACTAAATCAATAAAGATAAACACCTGAGGTGATGAAATGAAACGTTATGAAGCTGGCTATGCCAGACACTACTGAAAGTTGAGTTATGTGGCTTATGTGCTATGCACAATTTTACATTGTCCCAGAATAGATCGTCCGATGGTTTGTTTTCTTGTAGACTCTAGACTCCAGGAGGCCTAACCCAAATATTGGTCATGGCCAAAGTTAGGATGATACCAAATCTGTGTTATAAGTACAGCGTTCAGTTTGTAACCAAGCCAAAATTGGACTTGGTTGTAACCATGGCAAATTTTTATCAAACAGTGATTGTCCCACATGTCACTTCTAAAATTTCGAAATGTATCCATCATGGGTCTTTGTGTAGATTAAATCACAAGTGTGTTAATGGTATAAATGGGTCACATACTGGGCACATTGATTAGAAAATAGAAGTCCAAAGATTGTTACAAAATGTGCTCCACTTCTTGGACCACTCTCCAGCTGATGCATCAGCATTGCAGCCCAGCCAAATTGCATGGGCGGGGCTGGATGCCTGCTGGGGCACTTGATCCAAACAGCCCATACGTTATTACATGAAAATAGTGTAACTTATTAGTTATATACTAGTAAATTGTTTCCTGCTTACAAATGAAAGCATCAGAATTGCAGCCCAACCAAATTGCATGGGCAGGGCTGGATGCCTGCTGGGGCACTGATCCAAACAGCCCATAAGTTATTACATGAAAAGAGTGTAACTTATTGGTTATACTAGTAAATGGTTTCCTGCTTACAAATGAAAACATGTTTCCTTTGTTCTGCTGATTACTAGGATGGTGTGGACAGCATTTCACTAGATACATGTTTTGTATGTATATAAGTTGAAAGAAAATTCATTATGAGAAGGATTTGCGTGTCATGATAGATATTATTCCTTGACAAAAAACTTCATACTTTGACATCCAGATATTTACTCTGATCCTTTTTTTTCATACTTTAATTTTTTTTTTTGCTTAAAATTGATTTCTTTTGACTTGTGCAGCACTGACAAAGAGATGCATAAGCGCCAAGACATGCTTTCCAGTTTGAAGTCTAAAGCAAAGCAGATGGCGACAAGTTTCAACATGTCAAACTTTGCTAACAGGTCTGTTGGTGTTAGCAATGATCTCTATAGGAACTCATTATTCCTAAATCTTAATTTATTTTTTAAAAACCTGTATTCAAGTTTTCAGGCAAGTATTATTATGATTTTTTATTAGAACTAATATGTGAATATGTACACTTTTTTCTTTTCCAATTTAGGGAGGATCTGCTTGGTCAGAGTAAAAAGGCAGATGACATGAGCAGAGTTGCTGGGTTAGATAACCAAGGAATTGTTGGCCTTCAGAGGCAAATTATGAAAGGTATTGGTTTATTGTGGTTTGTTCAGTAGTAGTAGTGTTTGCTCGATGGACCTTACTAAAAGGGTGCAATCAACTGTTTGCATGGGATCATGTAGAACTGTTTCTTCAAGCCATTTGCATTTCTTATTTGGTTGGTACAGATCTAGGTTTCTTGGAAATGGCAGTTGTGGGAGCAAGGACCATTTCATGGTGCTTTATTTATTTGAGTTGTGTATCTATATTTTGCAGAGCAAGATGAGGGTCTTGAGAAGCTGGAAGAGACAGTGCTGAGTACTAAGCATATTGCATTAGCAGTCAATGAAGAACTGACCCTGCACACAAGATTGATAGTTAGTGCCCCCTAACAAAAACCAGTAGTATTTGTGTCTTCTGCACAAGATGATAACTTTTTTTATCTTTGTTTGCAGGATGACCTCGAAGATCATGTCGACGTTACAAATTCACGTCTTCAGGTTAGCAATTAACATCAGTATTTAAAACGCAGCTATTGCTTACTACGTAGAATTTCTTAACTACCATTCCTTCCATTTGAAATTGTAAGTTCTGGATACACTTATGTGACTATGTCTAGATACATAGCAAAAATTATGTACATAGAAAACCCAGAACGACTTACAATGAGTACTATGTAGAAATTTTTACTGCCACATGCTATTCAAAGTTCTCAAGTTTGCAATGGACATTGATACAAAATTCTCTTTTGTTCAGCGTGTGCAAAAGAGGCTTGCAATTCTGAACAAGCGCACCAAAGGTGGCTGCTCATGCATGTGCCTGCTTCTATCTGTGGTCGCCATCGTGATTCTTGCAGTCATTGTCTGGCTTCTCGTCAAGTATATGTAAAGAAAAGAAAGAAGCAGCCGGCTACCCTGCTCAGTGCTGACCTCTCTCGAAATGCCCCTTCTGTGTTACCTGCAGCCTTCGCTTGAAAAGCCCTTGTGTTACTCCATTGAAATGTGCAGCCCTTTATTAAGAATAATATATATATGGTGGTTTCATCTTCCCTTTTGTGAGTGGAATGGTCATGCAGTATGTACATTACATCGAATCTGGCACAGACATGATCATCATCTGCATCGTGTAACGTTTCTCAGTTTGCAGTGACAAGTGTGGATTTATTCTGTGCAATAAGCACTCTCTCTCAGCTACAGTTCTTATTCATTGAGTAAATTCAGCTAAAAGTTATATGTTGTATGTGTGTTCCCATGGAACTTAATCAAAACAAAAAACTTGCAATTTCAAATAGACTGGGTTGACAGAAGATTTTGTGGTTGTAGAAGATGGCGATGTCCTTTCTTGTCATTCTGGTCACTTTCATTAGTTGGGAATCTCCTGATCCAGTGGCTCATAGAGAATGCTGAGTTTGATGGGCAACGAACATGAACAATGATACTTTTCTCTGAGATCAGATGCAAATACAAGCATCATATTGCCGAAATCTGACGATAGCCATCAAAAGTCAAAGAGAGCCAGGCGTTATACCTCTGTATGGCTCGAACAAATCAGATACGGCTAGACTGAGATGAGCATGTGCATCACCACCTTGAAGCAAGTGAAGTATACACAATGTACAATAGCCCTAAGACTTGGCGCCACCTAGCGCCTCGTTACACCATTCCTAAGCAAGCTTACTTCTCTTTCCAGAATCGAAGCAACCGAAAAGGAAACCCCCAGTTTCTTCAAGTTGCTGCCACAGCATTTGCCCCATTCTGCAGTAAACAGCATCACAAGATCCTGCAAAGGGTGCCCATAAGAGGGTGCATGCAGAGGAGATGGAAGCAAGCAAGCATAGATCAAGAAACCACGCAATGGGCAGCAGCAAGAGAGTGCCCCCGTACCTTCTGCTGGTACTGGTGGCCGTCGCAGCCGCTGCAGTGAGCGTCGGCATCCTGCACAAGATGAGGGAGCGCCGTGTCCTTGCCGTCCTCGTCCAGGAACGCGACCAGCAGCTCCTCTCCTTCCAAGTCCTCCTCGAGGTATTGAAAATGCATGATTAGTTTACATGCATCCGTGTTCGAGAAAAAAGTTTGCATGCATCACCAATTGTGCTTCTAGTAATATAGATAGCTGTAGCTTCCTGAATGTATGTTTCTTTGTGCCTGCACTTTTTGACCGATTGTGTCATTAGATAATGGATACCCTACTTTTGTCACCTGGAATCCTGTACTATCAACTAAGTACTCTTAAGCAATAGGCTATCAGTTGAATTTATTCAACGATTTACAAGCTGTAACAGGAAATTGATGTTCATAGTATCCATCTGAAGTTCTGAAGAACATAGTTCCACCTGTACTGAAGACCTGCAGGACGCTAATAAAACCACTCTGTCTGTACAGCACTACCAAAAAAAGAACCTTATGTCCCCCGAATACATGACAGAATATAGTGCCCTCAAAGCAATTCAGCACATTGTAGATATAATTTTGGCCCTTATACGGAGATTCCTTAATCAAACAAGGGTCTCAGACTACAAGTATTCAACTAACTTCAAACACCTTCAGGTCTCTGGATTACATAGGGCCATCAAATTAAGCATAGTGCACTAAACTGAGCACAAAAATATGAGTTAATAGAATACCACAACCTCAGTTCTCTTTAAACTTCAAATAGATAAAAATGTGTTGTGCATAATACTTCAAAAGTCAAGATCTATCGACTGAATATAGAGAATTGCCTGTAATGCTTAAACTAGGGAATTCTTGCTACCACTAGTAAGTAAAATATAAGTACAAAATCATGCGAAGTACGATTCTATTTGCATTCCACATTGTTATGACAGAACCATCACATTGCCAATTTAGGGTGAATTTAAGCACAAATTTTGCAGGTATTTCAATGGAAACATGACAATTTACAGGAGAAAGATTTCCACATTATAAACAGGGCCTTGGAAGAAAGACGGATACAACAAAACTACGTTGTTGTACATGCAAAATCTTTCCATACCCAAACCATGAAGATACTGTCAAACCTAGAATCATGCCTTCATAAGTTAGTCCATATTATAAATCACCCCCGAGAGGACTTATATATTGACACTATTTGCAGACATACATTTACCTGGAGGCATCACATTGCAGTTTTAGTTTCGAAATGCAAGTAGCCAACTAAGTCGCTATATTTAATTGAACATCCTTTTATTCTTCAAGTAAATACTGAGATTATTCTGCCAGTAAGTACGGTCCACTTGTTGATGTAAACTGTAATAGCTGTAGCACTTTAGAGCATTCTACCTCCCTTTTCTGTTAGTGTGTTCTATGAATTATCTATCCAGCCTGTTATTCAAGAACACCTCATCAACCAAATACTACTGTCTTGTTTTTGGCAGAAAGAAAAAGAAATTAATAAAGAGATGAGGAGGAAAGTTGACGAACTGGAAGCCAAAACATCTGTCCTGAGTATTGAGAGGGCAGAATTGAAAAACAAACTCATGGATTCAGAAACTACCACCACATATCTTACCAACACCCAGAAAGAATTGGAAGCAGCTCTTGTGGAGAAAGAGAGCCATATCAACCAAATGAAAGAGAATGCAGCTGCTTCGAACCCAGATCAGACAACAACTATAAAGGAACTCCTGCAGCAGAAAGAAGCTGAGCCTGAGGTTGACAAATCAGAAAATTCTAGTGATTCCATTCCTGCTACAGCAGAAGATAATTCCAACAGTACTACTATATCAGAGAGCAGCCACAATGATGAGAGCATTGTAGTGGGATCAAACACAGAAAATGCAACTTCTGAAACTGTGGTACTTGACAAATCTGAAAACTCCACTGATTCCATGTCTGCTCCAGCAGAAGAAAATTCAAGCAACACTAATCCATCAGATAGCAGCCACCAAGATGAGGGCATTGCAGTGGAAGCAAAAAACGTTAATGCAACTTCTGACCTTGTGGTACTTGACAGATCTGAAAACACCAATGATGCTGTACCTGTTACAGCAGAAGAACAAAATTCCTACAACACCACTACATGGGAGAGCAACCAACAAGATAACAGTTCCTCACAAGAAGAGTTCTTAAAGTTAACAACCAACATAGAAGATGGTCAGATTCAAGAGAACAAAGGTGATGCCAATGAGCAATCAGATGATGCTTCAGAGGGAAGCCATTCAGATAAATCTGAGCTTCAGCAGGGGAACCAAAACCAGGAAGCCAGCAAAGGAGAATCGGATGGCACAAGGCAGGTGGAGGACCCTCAAGGTGAGGCCAGCAACGACAGCAGAGAAAGTAAAGTGCTGGAGAAGGAAAATGAGAAAGAAATAAATCCTGAGGGCACGAGCTCGGAAGCCAACCTGAGTGAAGCCAACCAAAACAAACCGCTAGCAGTGGAACCTGTTGTAGACCCCACAGATGTAAACCCCAGCACATCCACAAATAATGAGGAGAGAAGAGAAACAAACAAGAGACATAGAAGGAGAAGGTCCAGATCAAGAAGGAACAGGAAGGCCACTGTTGAGGTAGATGCCGCAGCAAACCCATGAACTTTGGATTGGAAACGACATATTCCAAAGAGAAGCAGAGACGAAAGAGAATAACATATATGCAACTACATTTGTCATTTTGTAGCTGACGGCAGCATAAGTAACAGTTATTTTCATATTATAAATGGATTCCTTTTGTGGACTTGATTATGTAATGTATTTACACTTTATTTCCTGTAAACACTTGCCTGCATTGTAGCTCATCTAAAGTTCAACCACATGTGATGAAGTCATACATAGTCTCTCCTCATAAATATAAAAGGATGCACAAACTTCCCTCATATTAAATGTAGTCTTTATGAACTTTTTCCCACAAGATATGTATTTGCAAATAAGCTTTACGTCCTCACACAAGATGTGAAAACATTGAACAGCAAGAAAGACAAAACAAAATTCAGGTAGAGCTGCAAATGAGATATGTGACTTTACTTCTCAACATGTATAAATAAATAAACAGAAAAAGGCTTAGCTGTTGTAAGTCTTTAACATCCAATAAATATGGATACGTAACTCAAAACTTGTTGTAACACCTCAATAATTCAAAATCAATTCTACATCATCTCCATTCTGTGGTTCTGTTTCATCCAAAAAATAAAAAATGGAAAAATTACATCAATGGTCGCAAGTTATGAACGTATGTAGTGGATGTAGTTCAAGTAGCAGCCTACTGCATCACAGTCTTAGCTCATGTGCTGTTTACCTGTGGCTGGAGATATGTCATTGCTGTACTTCATCAATTACAGGTGCTACAGACAGCCACTGATGTTTTGTCAGAGATTGTAACTTGAGAGCGAAACCAGTTGATTTAACTACAATGTTTCTGTGTGGCAGTCGGGGCATGCACCTGGAACATATCTACCATGGAGCTTACAAAAAATTCTAATGTGATACACAGCAATCAACGCATGAAGCACTGCTGAACCAAAGGATGTGAATAGTCCACATAGTTATCCCAAAAGCTCTTGTACTTATCCATTCCAATTTTGAGCCATGGCTTCATATTTCCATTGTAGTGCAATACTGCCCCTTCCTTGATAGTAGCAGGATCCACAGTTGTGTAGCCAAGTCCCAAGACATGCCATTTGGGATCCAATGCTTCAACCAAGCCATAGAAAGCAAGAAGCCCAGGTGGTAAAGACCCAAGCTTCCATAGGGTATGATCAGCATTGCGCTCCTGCCAATAATGATATATGCCAGTCACATTCTTGTTCCTCCATTCGACCAGATCAAGCACATTCATACCAAATGCCCAGCCACAAGCATCAGGGTCGAAATGAGCGCGGATTAGAGGATGGGAATGGTTAAGATACTTATGGAATCTGTGGAATGTCTCCATGCAAGTCTCTACAGCACCCATCACATTACCATTGAGGTTGATAGTAAACAATTCCGACAAGTCCTTCTGAACAACGATATCATCATCAAGAAACACCACCTTCTGCAATTCAGGATATATTTCCGGAATGTAGAACCTCAGGTGGTTAAGCATTGATAAGTACTTTGGGTTCCTGAATTTAATTGGCGTCCCACGACTACCACTGCCAGAGAAGTAGAACTTCTGGGTAGCAGCGTTCTGTAGCTGTTTAAGAACGGGAACATAGGATGCATTGAGCCAGGTAAAGTCCTCCACCTTTTGTATCTCCACAGTGACCCCTCTGTAGTCATTCATGGCGAACCACGCCTTCATCGGAGCATAGTTCAAATCATCAGTCACCAGGTGAAATACAACCTTGTCAGGGTGCCTCGAGTTTACAGCCGTAGAATTGACAACAACCGAAACAGCAAGGATGTTGTCCGAGAAGACACAGAAATGATAGAGGCTGTTATCCCTCAGATTGCTCTGCACCGCTGGGCTCCTATCTGAAAACTTCCTCTGAAGCTCAGAACTCTTAAACCATTCCATGGTTAACCGAACACCAAGACAGTAAAGCCCCTTTGGGAGCTCCTCGGCAGCAATCTGGCCATACTTTGTGCTCTTCTCCGCCTCAGCCTTGGACTTCTCCTCAAGGGTCTGAATCTGGCCTTTCAACTTCATGATGGTGATGCCGCTGTCATACCGAAGCTGCTGCGCCTGGAAGAGCAGCGCCGACATGTCCCTGATCGCCTTCTCTGCCTCCTGCTCCATCACCGCGCCCCCATGGGCTGCGGCGTGCGCGAGGATGCTCTGCGCCCGCCGCACCTGGGCGCCAAGCTCCGCCACGAACTGCAGGTTGTTGGCCTCCCTGGCGACGACGATGTATGTCTTGGCTAGGTAAATCTGGTCCATGAGCTGCCTCGTGAACGAGCGGGCGCTCAGCATTTCGTCAGTCATGTTGAGCGCATCCGTGATGCCCTCAAGGTAAGATCTCTGCAAGCAAGAGGAGAGGCAGCAGCTTAAGCAGCAGATTCAGCAGGTGCAATGGCTACTGTACTGACTAAAATTGGCATGCTGGTACTCGTCAAGCGGTGCGAGAAATGCGAGGCGGTTTACCTGACGGAGGAGAGGGGAGGAGGTGGCCTCGGATCCGGAGGACGCGGCGGGGGTGGACGGCGACGCGCCGGGGTCGGGGGAGCCGAGGAGGACGGCGAGGAGGAGGACGCACGCGAGCGCGAGGAGGAGGGACAGCGCGAGGCGCACCCACCACGGGCGCTGCTGCCACCGGCGCTTGAACGATGGCCGCCGCTGGTCCAGGAACGGCCGCCGCCTCATCGGACGCTGCTCTCGCCGGCAGGGCCGGGAGGCGCCGCGCCGCGCCGGGATCTGGGACGCGTTAACCGCCGCGCGCGCGCGCTCGCGTCGCGGGCTGCTGGATCCTCTCGCCCCGCGCGCCTTCAGATCTCGGGGGGCTCCCGCGCCGGCAGCGTCGTGTGCTCCCTCGGCTCGTGCTCTTGGACCGACGTGCCTTGCTTGACTGCGCTGCGACTTGTTGATCTGCCCCTGCCCGCCTCAGACACTGTTCTGTTCAGATCCAAACGGAAACCTTACCGCTTCGTCGATGCTCTCTCTTCACCGTGCGAACGAAGCAACGAAATTTCTTTTTTTCTATTTTGTTTTTTTTTTTTCTGTGCTAGGCAGATCGAAGTTCGTAAGAAGGGCCACATGACAGTGTCTTCTTTGAACCATTTCATTGCACAATGCTATGCATAGAAATTTTACCGGCTTATTATCATGCTTATATATGATACACCTTTGCTCTTGATAAGAGCTTTCTAGCACTATATAACATAAGTAGGTGTGGCATAGAATAGAATTCTAAGAAAAACAAGAGTATTCATGATATGTTTCTTCAACCGTCATCTTATTATATTTAACTTTTAGGTTTAATGAAGCTATCATTGAAACCATAGAAGAATTTGTCCTACCCATAATCTTATTTTAGCCCAACAAACTCATGAAATAAGTCAAGAACAAAATACACATGACGAGGATATGTGTGCTTTAGATTTGAAGATTGACTTTATCGCATCGCATGAGATGGTAGTGCGTGGTTGTGGCATTAATAAGCCACCTATGGTCATACACCTGAACAGTGTTGGTGTGCCAACTACAATGTCACAATAAGTTGTGTTTTCACGATCGGTATAAGATTATATTTGAATGCATTTAGATAATATTGTAGCTGTCTACCAATAGTTATCTCTTTTGGATCCAAATAGTACAGCTAATAAAATAGCTAATCGTTAGGTAGATCTCTGGATAATAACTATCTTGCTAGTCAGACTAAATTAGATAATTACAACTAATAGTTATCTTAGTAGCATTTTTTACTAGTTGTGTATCCAAGATTCCAAACACTTTCTAGCTAATAGGTAGCTGGCTAATATAATATATGAACTATCATTCGGCTGACTACTAGTAGATATCAAATCTAAACAGAGCTTAAGACATGCATTTTTCTCATGGTGAATACGTTTTCATAATGGAGCTTGACATATCATCTGACATTATAAAAAAACTCAGTTGGTGTTGTGTTGTTTTAGGGACTAAGAAGTCAAAGTGGTGACTAAACGGTTAAAAATGCTTGACCGGTTGGTCCCAATAATATTTGGATCTCTTTGTGATTTGGGTTGATTTTTAGAAGTACACAACACTGCCTCAACCAGTACTTTATTTGATTGAATATGTACGAGTATAAAATTTAGTGCCATATTGAAAGACAATCTATTATAAAAATTTGTTTATTTATGAATCTGGACTTCACATAGTTTATAATTGTCACATCACTGTCTAGTTTGCATAGCATCCGTTGCCCACATTATATACCATGTTAAAATCATCACTAAGTAAAACCAGGTCGGTAAGGAAAATTCCCATATCAGGACCAACCGACTTAAGGAGACAAGGCCGGGGCAAGTAAAAGGCGAATTCTACACACGGGCCCGTTTCACGGCCCAACACATCGCTCTCGTCCCCCTCCGTGTCGACGAGGTAAAGCAGCAACCGTTCAGCGATTCCTCCGTCCGTGCCCTCGCAATCGCAAACCCAATGGCGTCGCGGTCGCCCGCCGACGCGTCCGCGCAGCCACCGTCGAAGCGGCCCCGGCGAGGTGCCGAGGCAGAGGCGGACGCCGCGGAGCCATCGCCGCGCGTGGTGCTCAACCCGGCGGACTGCGATCTCGGTACGCACTCGACAACCCTCTCACGTCTTCTCCGCGCTTCTGTTTCCGTTCCGTTACGCGCGTCTCTAATCGTGTGTTTCCGGCGCCGCCGCGGCGGCGTCCGTCCGTGCAGACTTCGATGTCGGCGGGGGCGGTCTCCGGGGAGCGCGCTGCACGAGGGCGGGTTCGCCTACTGCTGGTCGGGCGCGCGCGCGACGGCGGGCGCCAGGGGCGGCGGGCGGTACTGCTTCGGGTGCCGAATCGTCGCCGAGCAGCCCGTGGAGATGGACCTCACGACCCCCGAGGAGCGCCACCTCTGCCGCATTGGGGTCTCGAGAGGGGACGATCCCGTAGGGGCGCTCGGGGAGTCCCAGCACAGCTTCGGGTTCGGGGGCACGGGGAAGTTCTCCCACCAGCGCAGGTTCGTCAACTACGGCGCCGAGTTCGGGGTCGGGGACACGGTCGTCTGCGCCGTGGACCTCGATTCCAAGCCCATGGCGTCGATCGGGTTCGCGAGGAACGGCGAGTGGCTTGGTATCGCGAGGCATTTTGATGCGGGTCAGAAGGGGCTTGGCCTGGTTGACGCTCCTCTGAGGCCGATGCGGTGGGGATCCGCGCTCTTTCCACATGTCCTGCTGAAGAATGTTGTCGTGGAGATGCAGTTCAGCAGGGAGGATGGGCTGCTGCCTGTTGATGGTTATGAACCCTGGGCCTCGGCTGTTACTCATGGGAATTCAGTATTTGGCCCTAAGTTTGAGCAAAACGGATGTGAGGTCATGATGATGGTTGGTCTTCCGGCCTCAGGCAAGTCAACATGGGCAGAGAAGTGGGTCAAGGAGCATCAGGAGAAACGTTTTATCCTGCTTGGAACTAACCTTGTATTGGAGCAAATGAAGGTTAGTTTTCCTTCTGGTGGCAATAGTATGCTGTTCTTTTAATCGTCCTGCCTTTTGAATATATATGACAGCACTGATCATTGCAGGTGCCAGGATTGTTGCGTAAGAATAACTATGGCGAGCGCTTTGATCGACTGATGGATTGTGCTACATGGATTTTCAACAAATTGCTGACTAGGGCTGCAAACACCCCTCGCAACTTCATTATCGATCAAACAAATGTTTACAAGAGTGCACGTATTCGCAAGCTGAGGCCATTTGCTAACTACCACAAGGTAAGCTGCAAAAGAGAAAACCGAAATGTTAGGTTTTCTGTATGGTAGCGCTTGATTGGTTCATAATGTGTCTAATGTCACATACTCACTTATGCAACAGACTGCTGTGGTTGTGTTCCCCACTACAAGTGAACTGAAATCCAGGGCAGCAAAGCGATTCGATGAGATGGGAAAGGAAGTACCAGCTGAAGCAGTTAACGAAATGACAGGTACCTGGACATACACACATTATTATTTTACTCTCAAGTAACATGTTGGCTGTCCCCAACTCTTTTTTCAATATCTCTATCTACATCCATTAATTACCAGTTACCTTAAATTACCTTTTTCAGCCAATTTTGTCCTACCACTCTCAAAGGACATGCCTCATTCAAAGGAGCCTTTTGACGAGGTATACTCGAATTTTGATACACTAATTGTACAGCATCTTCTGACTACCCTCAAATGATTACTTAGCTCACTGAGCTTTAAAAACATTTTTCAGGTAATCTTCACAGAGCTTTCTAGGGATGAGGCTCAGTTATTCCTAGATGAAATGCAGCGTGCGTTGCCGAAAATTGTGACCCCAAGCTATGGAAATTCCAGCAACCAAAATCATGTAATGCTGCCTTATTGTTATTTTTGAAGTAGTACCTTGTATTAGTATCAATATGCAAAGCAATACAGCAATGTTCTGATGTTCTGGTGGTTACAGGCTAGTTCAATATATGCTGGGACTGCTGCTCCACTTGATCCTAGTGCAGTGTCATCAATGCCAGGCTTTTACCCACCAATGGCCAATTCATATGGAGTTGGTACCCTACCCAGCAGCGCTGCTACTTTCAGCGCAGGTGTGCATACTGCAGGCAACACAACACATGGACAGGCACCATGCAGTGTTCAAAGTTTCCAGAGTCCAACAGGAAACCAACATGAAATCTATTCAGGCTATCCAAGTGCTCCAAACCAATATCAGATGCCCTCAAGCTACCTGAGTAACCCAAACCAATATGAAGTCCGTGCAAGCTACCAAAGTACACCACTTCCTGGATATGGACAGAGTACATATGGTTCCCATAGGAACCCAAGCCCATACAATCCTAATCCTTACAATACCGAGATGCACCAAAGTAATCAGGCTCCCATGAGTAGCAGGAATCTCTACCAGGCACCTGGGTCAGCAGAAGCCTATAGGGCACCTGGCTATGCAGCTGCAAATCTGATTGGGAAGCCACATCAGGTGTCATCACCATCAACTCTTCCAGCACATGGTCAACAACCAGCTTCTCAGTGGGTGAATTCTGACAGTTACAGGCCCTACTATGGACAACAATCTCATGGTAAGAGCATCTCCAACAGTTCCTCATATGACTTGCCATCCTCCTTAATTTAGCAAAACAAGGGAAAAACAATCTCCAACAGTTCCTCAAATAGACTTGCCAAACTTGTGAGCTTGGCAAAAATCTCATCCGCACGCGCATCTTTGCGCACGCGAAGCCGACGCGAATCCCTCCTCACCGCGCGACTTTTTCCTGCGCGCGTTTTCCTCCGGCCTGCTCCTGTCGGCGTCAGGTTTCTGTCCGCCTGCTGCTATTGTCGCTGAAGGGACAAAGAATGATGATGATCCTGTGCTTCGCTGCTATCGACGATTGGCGCAGGTGATAGGTGAGGTTCAGCGGCAAATCTGTTTGACAAAACAAAATCGAATCTTGCTGCTGTCGCCTGTGTATGCTGTGCTGTCGAATATTTTGTCAAGGGAATGTTGCTGCTGTGGCGCTGATTGCATGGCCAAAGTGCTGTCAGGTTGCTGCTGTTGGTCAGTGTGCTAGTCATGGCACAGGCTGCTCTGAATGGACAGGAGACAATCGCCGGTCTGATGGAGCCTGCAGTTTATCCTCACCTGTTTTTTAGATTTGGCAAGTTGATTTTACATAACCTGTTGGAGATGGGCTAATTTTGACTTGGCAAATTTTACCAAGTTCTAAAACCCATTATTTTGGCAGAAAGTGAGAGATGAGGAACTGATGATCATGATCATCTTGCAGTCTATTAGTCCAGTTTCTACATTTTACCAATCATTCTTGAAAACCATGTGCATTTTCCATAAAAACCAACAGTTACCATTCCTTCAGTACATTAGTTATCATCTTTGTAGGCTAATATGTTTTAGCTTACTTGCTATTCACTATTCAGGTTGCATGTCACTTGGTTTTGCCTGAATTTAACAATCATTGATGCACCCTTATCTGATCGTGCTTTTAGTATTATCCTGTTGAGTATGAAGTAATATTCTGCTAACGCGCATTTTCTCCAACTGATGGCAGATGTGCACCGACCACCGAATGCTGCTTTGGCGCCCCCTCCGAGCCATCCTTACGGTTCTGCACCTAACATCATGAATCAATGGCGGGGCCCTTGGTAGAACTAGCTTTTCTTGCAGCTAGTTTGTTTTCTATAGATAACACGGGATACATTGAATCACAGGGTTGAGGTTCTAGGGAACCTTCGTGCTTCTATTATGTACAGTACTAAGCAACGCCTTTAGCAGCACGTTTTTGGATTATCTTGTTCAAAACTTTTCATTTTGATGTCACTTTGCATTATTGCTCTGAATTCTAATAGAGAAGGTAGATTCATGAATAGTTGACAATATTTCGGAGCTCAGAAATGTGGTTATTTCGTTGCATGTGAAATGTTATCGGAGTCATGTATCTAATGATACGCTAAACTTACGGCATGATACGCTAAACTAGGTTGTGCAAGCCATGTATCGACAACTTCGCATGATAAGATACGCTAATGTATCATGTATCGACACTTCGTTCGCATGATAAAATAAGCTAACCTGGGTTTTGCAATTGTCATGTATCGACAACTTTGCATGGCAAGATACGCTAACCTGGGTCTTGCAACTCAGCTTTGCGAACACCATGATTTCTCAATTCATTTGGCATGCATAATATGTACAATGCAACCGCTGGAATTTAGCAGCAGCAAGTATGTATAAATTCGTTAACACTGGCGTGTACAAGGTTCAGTCAGTTCACGGCAACACAAACTGTTGTCGACGTCCAGGTTGAAAACACGCCGGCTCTTCTAAGACAGACACCTTAGCCTAAACTCTCATGAGCAAGAACTTCCTAAAGGGTCATCTCCTCCTGACAGCACCATAGTTCCTTGTGACCTGCGAAAGACCAAAAAAGTCTTAATAAACAAACACATTTTACACAATACGTTTGCTTTCAGATGTAGTGCAGCACAAAATTTGGCTACAATAAGTGAACTAAGAATACTGAGGTGATATTCTCTGACCCGAGGAGCAGCTTTCTTTGGCGGCTCATCTTCTGAATCATCATCGTCTTTGCTCATCATACTTTGGATGGAAGCAATATCTGTTTTTTTCCCCTCTTCGCAGTGGAACCTCTGCCTCTGCCTCTACCTTTTGGAGCTGCTCTTTTACGCCCAACTGGTGCACTCTCCTCTTCCTGTGAGCATTTGAGAATAAAAACAGATCATGAGATGATTTGGCAGGCATACAAGGCAGCCCAGTTTATTTCGTAGACCTGCACCAAAAAAACTTGTGGAAATAGACATACTGAATTTTCAACAACTTCATTTGCATCTGCTTCCTCCTCTGAGGAGACATCTTCACTACGGATAACAGCAGTTGACCTGCAAATGTTGACTAGTAAATTAGCATACAAGTGAGTTTTCCCAAAAGAAGAGCATTTTAGCTTTACTGAAGCCTGAAAGCAGGGGAGCAAAAATTCAGCAACTTCCATAAAGTGCATTTGAGTGCAAAATTAGGCTTGCCGTGGCTATTCCAATCGGACATGGCTGCATCACTACTTTTCTCCATGGCAACAAAGAATTCTATTGAAATTCGAAGTGTTCAAACTTCATAGATGGAATGATGATAAAGGTTTGAATTAGCAACCTCGACTGGCTGAAACTAAGAGTGGTCTGCTTCATTGAGCTGGTGCCTCTTCCTCTGCCTCTTTTGGAAGCACCACGTTTAGCAACATCAGCAGTATCTTTGGAGGGTCTAGTAAATCCAGATGATTTTGCACCAAGAAGAGCATCCCTGGTGTCTTCGTCATCACTGAATGAGTTCAGGCTGCTTTGAGCTGCAAAAGATTTACCTCCAGTATCCTAGTTAAATGTCATAAGAGTTATTAACTGTCCAGTATCCAGCCCCGTGGAAAAATACAGAAAGAAAAAAAGAAGAATATTAAGACTCAAAGATAATTAAGCACCAAGTTCTGAGAGCTTGATGTGAAGCGTGTGCCATCCTTGGAGCGTAGGGACCTTTCCTTCACACGTTCCTAGAGGGTAGAAGATGCGGAATAGTTAACCTATTTGAGCCAGGACATATGATTATAGTAGAAAAGTAGAAGGCTTCGACACCTGCATGCACTCATTAACTTTGACTATTATGTCTTCTTCCTCAATTTTGGATTTGTCTGCTTCAGAACTCAACTTATTCTGCAAAAATTATCAAGCTTTGAAGTTTGGATATTATGATTGTTCTCTGGCATCATATGCCCAACTGCAGAGCTAAAGCTAACAATAGAAAATGGTGGGGAATCATACCCTGGTTTCTTCAAGGTTTCGCTGCAAACATGAATAAAATGCCATCTTGTCATCCTTGTTCACAAAATCATGCAATGCAATGTCCAAATCATCAACCGGAAGAATCTCCATTTTCTGAAACCAAAGTAAGGAATGCGTACTGTTGTAAAGCTTACATCTAAGTACACATAACGACTTCAGAGAAAAGGGATTGAAAATGAAATAATCCTCACAGCACATCATGCTCCTATCCAGACCATGTGATGCACTGAGAGGGCCAGATTGACTAGGAGTTTATGCGATGCCTAGAAATGAACCTCTACCCAGACATCTTTATGGGAATTAAATTAATAATTTATGTGAAGCCTAGAAATGAACCTCTACCCATGCATCTTTATGGGAATTAAATTAATATACAAAATGAATCAAATTGGTATGCTAAACTAAGTAACTAACAGAGGAATATGGATAATATTATATCTTTGCTTAGTTCACACAATTAGAAGCAGTCAGTAAGAATGGAATGGATAACAACATTTATTCTATCCTCAAACAGAGAGCAAACGGATACAGTATATGAAGTTCAAAAAGTACCAAATTACTCTCTGCAACCAGAGCTTCGATTGTTTGTTGATTTAGTTCCTCAGGACGAAGTTTCTCAGAATCATCAATGTGGTCTACAAGATAGGCATAGTTAAAAGACACGCCATCTCATCATTAAGAAACTAAACGAGTTATTTGTAGCTTGCACTCAATAAGCAAATATCAGATTTTGAGAAAAAATAAATACCTCCTGTAGTCTGGCGTTTCTTTGCTGATTTTGAGAAAATGAGAATATCTTGAGGGTTTGCGACCTTACAAAATTATCAAATATAAGTTCATGCAAGTAAGCACTAAAGTACGATTAAGACAGCATGCTTCAGTAGTACCACAGTACCTTTCCTACATACTTCTGACCAAAACGTTGTGGGTTTATTGTTGAAAACCCAGAGTAATCTACCTGCAGAACAAAATAAGCAATATCACATGTTCTTTCTTTGTTGGTGACTTTGCACCCAGACCCAGTTATATGTTAAGTTTTTAGTTTTATTACCTTGATTCTAACTAACGGAAGTTTGGGCTCCGATCTGCTGGCAGTTGGTTGGCTACTCTTCTCAATCAGATTTCGTACCTGAAGCAATTCAGTAATACAACACCCATGAAAAGCCAGTTACACATTTAACATCAAAATCTTGCTAGACTAGAGAAATTAACAAACAAACTATTCTTGAATGTTTCTCAATAACATGGATAAAAATTCAGTAGAATGAAAAAACGCGAACTCACAATTTTATCCAAATGTTCAAGCACAGAGGCCTGATCATTTGGGTCAACATCTGCTTCATCTTTCAACACAACCTACAAATATCAACTGTGAGATTCACTAACTAATAAACGAAGCATCAAATATGAAAGTGACATGCCTCAGCATACTCAAAAGGTCTGACAGATCTCAGAGGTATTTTGGTTGGCCTGTACTGATTTCCCTGTTTATGAAACATATAATGATTTAGAAAATATACAACAAGCACATTAACCATGAGTGAGAGTTTTGTTTTTCTCGAACACACGGGAGAGCTGCGTATCATTATATGAAGAAGAAAGAATGAGAGTTGTCTCGAAGAAACCTTGATTTCTAACAAAAGAACATGCTTTGGTTTCGCTTCACCATCAATCAGGGACGTCGCAACTGAGGAGCCTGGTTGAGTGATGTGGAAACCCATTCCAGGGACCTCCTGTAAATAGTTTATATACAATGAGTGTATGGCCAGTTTCTTTTCTTTAAAAACATACAACTCAACAAAGCTTTTTAGTACACAATAGCGTAAAATTCTCAAGCTGTTACCTGAGGATCAATGAGGCATTCATGCTCATGGCCCCATACAACAAAATCCAGAAAACGTGGTAAAAAATGCTCATTGATGGCACTTTTAGGGTTTGTCTTTATCCTGCAAGAGTTCAGTCGTAGATTGCTTTCATTAAACAAAATGAAGGACCAACAACAATTGAACAAGCTATTTTATTTTGTTGTTTAATTTGCTACACCCACCTGTTCTGATGAAGTACCAATATATTGAACCACTCAGACACTGATTCCCCATCTTGAGTTCCAGGTCGCATCCACTGTACTGAATGAGGCGTCTGAAGTATTGCAATACAAAATATGATATCAATAGTAAGAAGAAGCTGGCATGTAATATTTGAATTATCTAAGCAGTTTCTTGTTCTGGTGTCAATAAATTATTACAAAGTCCTGAAGAAAACAGATGGAAAGGCACCTGAAACATTCTATTTAGTCGTTCATCTCTAATGTTACCAAGACCATAAAGTGCAACCGAAGTCATGCCCTGAAATGATAGGAAAGCAATGAATCAGTGCATAAAACATTAAGACATTGCCTGTAGCTAAAGTGCTGCACCTTTTTTACGAGTACAGGATAAACTGCTATCTGACCAATGCCGAGCCACCAAGGTCCATCTTTCCGAAATAATTTACAAGATTGCAAGCCGAAAGAATATCGATGGCAGAGAGATTATCCTACAGTCAGAAACATAAATTCATGTCAATGATCATAAGCACAATTTCAGTGTAATAAACAAAATTCAGATGGTAAGAAACAATGCCCATACCACTCCAGCAGGGTCATCGTGATTTCCATGGATGGTGAAAACAGGCAGACCAACATTGAAGTTGGGATCTTCATAATTTACCTTACCAAATCTGAGAATGCAATAAGAAATTTTTGTATGAAAATGAGAAAAACACACATTTCTACATATTTCAGAAGTCCTCAAATGCTATGCGAAACAAATGAATTTCAGAAGTGAACAACATCGCTACAAGAGCTTCTAAGGTGTAGTTGTCTTGAATGTAGATTGATCACCAAAGCATGAAACCTGTTTGGGAAGTTGACTGTCTGATCACTGACAACCTGGAACTTTATTGGTTGATCATTTAGGCAGTAGCGCCGTAGAATCTCAATCGTTTTTACCAGGGTTGAGCGCGACGGCTTGTTCTCATGGAATAGATCACCGCCAAGAAGAATAAGATCTACCTGCAACGCATTCTCACATATTAAACAACGAATGTTTTGATCCTCAGGTGATGTCAACAGAAATATGACTCCTACAAACCTTGTTTTGATCCGCCAATGAGCAAATCTCCTCAAATGCTTGAAAGGAATCAAACCTGCGTATCTCATCTTTCTCCATGTAGCCTAGATGGCAGTCGGTTGCTACAAGTATTCGGAGTGTGTTGCTATCGGCTTCCCCTCCCCTGCATTCCAATTTGACAGTTAAAATAGTATAAGAACCCTGGACCCAGCATCAAACAACAGGCAACCATACTGATCGCTTCATGCAGCTATTTAGTCCATTTCACAAAGTATAAGCAATTTGAACAACCCCAAGACAGCTGTAGTCCTCTGCACAACCAGAAACCAAGGTCTACTGATGTAATGAACAGGATAACTTACCTAGGTTGTGTTGGTTCAGACATTGGACCCCGAACTCAAACTCTTGACCAAATCAATCCGTTGTTGTAAAATCTAAAACTGCAAAGCCAACCATTTCACAAGTTAAAATAACAGTGGCGGACCCA
Source organism: Themeda triandra (assembly GCA_018135685.1). NCBI lineage: Eukaryota > Viridiplantae > Streptophyta > Magnoliopsida > Poales > Poaceae > Themeda > Themeda triandra. The sequence continues at coordinate 158,046 of JAENPR010000274.1, forward strand.
GTAAAGGACCCGATAATTTTCCAAAACAAAACGATGTTATTACTAGGCATAATACATTCACATACAACTTGTGATTAAATCAGTTCCGAATACAAGTAGCCCCAGTATCTTATAAGTTAGGGTTTGGGCGCTCGATTTCGCACAGCAGCAAGGGAGAAGAAGGGGCGGGCATACCTGGCAGGTGCAGCAAGGGAAAGGTTTAGGGTTTAGGGCGGAAGAGGCCAGGGGTCCCCCAGTCGTCGCCACGAGAGAGGACACCGTGAACGGGGAGAAGACGCAGAGGGGAACTTTGGTCAAGGTCATGTGGAAATTTGGCTGGGCTTGGAGCGGGCTTTTTAGGGCCGGATGCTGCTTTGGTCCACGTGGGAGACAACGGCTAGTGGGCTAGCCCATCTGGGCTCAGCCAAGCAGAAGTGGCTCAACCAAATCACGGCCCAAAAAGGGGGGAGAGCTGCTTTTCTGTCTTTTCTTCTCCGCGAGTTTTTCCCCACCTCCTCGTCGTCTCCTCCCGAGCTGCGGCGGCCGCATCGACTGCTAGGGCGAAAATCCGCTCGACTCTCCCGGCGATTTCCGGCGCTCAGGCGATCCGCGGGAAGGATTCGGCTGCGTCCTCGTGTCGCGTCGAGATGGTAAGCGTCGACGCCCCTTTTCCGCGTGCGCGGAACACTGCGCTTGTTTAGATTCGTGTGTGGTGGGCGCGTGATGCGAGGTTGAGCGGTGGTGCTGCTTGTTTCGTGGCCAGGCTGGGCGCAAGGAGACCGCGCTCGACCTGGCGAAGTTCGTCGACAAGGGCGTCCAGGTGAAGCTCACCGGCGGCCGCCAAGGTTGATTTCACATCTCCCGACCTCTTTCCTTCCTCCTTGTATGACTTTCAGAACAGTTTGGTGCTTCGAATCTGCACGTTCTACTTGAGCAGAGTTTAGTTATCGATTGCTGTTAAGTGGAGTCCTACGATAGTCTCTATCCAGCTGGTGATGTGAATCGGAGATATAAATGCCTTTTTTATGCACTTATTTGTTTGAACCTGTGCTGCTGTGTACTCGTTTTGGATAATGAATAATCGAGTGAAGTTCACAAAACCCACTACAAATCCCAGTGCTTGGTTATACCAAGAGTCATATAAGTCCTTGTTGTCTGACGATACACAAGAGTCATATGAGTCCTTGTTGTCTGACGATACATTTGTGAACCACAAAACTTGGGATTAGTAGTACATGCCAAAACCTAGGGTTTTGTGACACTTGGGTTATAAGCCTAGGTTTTGTGAAATTTACTCTAGAACATAATGTGTGCTTGTTCTCTGACTGGGTATGTGTTTGCGTGCTTGTCTTTATAGAACACTAAAGGGATATAAAGATTGGAAAATCAAAATAAACTAGTAATGTTGTCACCATTTTTTGTTCTACGATGTCGATTGTTCACTGCAGTCATTCTCTTGGCTTGCAACTAACTTTTGTGTTGGAATTGTTCATCTATCCATCTTAGGCATATTGGCCCTGTTTGGATCCGAGTGCTAGTGCTAGTTTGAGGCAAACTAGCACAAAAACATCCAAACAGGAGTGCTAGAGCTAGTTTTTTGGAACTAGCACACCCAAAAAAACTAGCCCGCCAAAGAGGCGTTTATTTGTCTAGTTTTGACTGGGACGCCCACCTCCCCCACACTTTTAAGTGACTAAAAAAATGTTATAACTCACAAACCAAAATATCAAATTAAATTCCGATTACACCATTAATTTTATTTCAATAAACCCTTCAAAATAAGATCTCACATGGATATGTTTAGATAAAGTGACAAGTGGGCCCATAGTGATTAGAAAGAGACAAATGATTAGAAAAGTGCATTTATTGTCAAATTAGCCCTTGGATCCAAACACCTCTTTAGCTAGAGCTAGTTTGGGCTAGTTTCAAGCTAACTCTAACCTCTAGCCTCTAGCAGTGCTAGTTTGATCCAAACAGGGCCATTGTCCCTTGGGCTAGTTGCTGAAGAATGTGCAAGCTCCTTTAGTAATTTAAAGTCATGCAACTTCTTGTAGCTTTTCTGGTTTTTGTTCTGTATGCTGACCTGCCACTGTATTCATGTGTCCAGTGACAGGAACTCTAAAGGGGTATGACCAACTACTCAACTTAGTGCTAGATGAAGCAGTTGAGTCTGAAAGAGGTACTTTCTGATTCCTTTGGCTCTATTGTGTAACACAGTTTGCTCATTGAACTTGGCTAGGGTTAAGACTTATGAAACAATTTAAAACCACATTTTGCATCAATTATTTTGGTAGTTAGCATTTGCAAGCTAATTGTTCAATTAAAATTTGGTTTTGGGGATAAAATAGCTGTTTACTAGCACTGAACTAAGTGTTAAAGACTGAGTGGAGATATATTCTGCAAATAACAGGGTCATAGTGCCTCATATCTGTCTTTTTTTTTAGAAAAAAAAAGAAGTGCCCTGAAGCTCTGCTTCAATTGCAGATGGACCAGTGTTAAATTTTCTGTTTACCGTGCTGAATGGAATGATCCATAATCTTGTCATTTTCTTTTGTAGAGCAAGATGATCCATTGAAGTTATCAGGGAAAACCAGACAGCTTGGCCTCATTGTAAGTATTCCTTTCGGACAGTTGATTTTAGCTTTGTACTCAAGTCATTCCTGTGATATTTGAGTGATGCGCGTGGAGAACTGATGATGCTCTATGTAATGCCGATGTTGAAGTGTACAGTTATATTCTCGCAAGTCTGTACTAAGTTTGTTAGTGATGAATGATTTTTAATAATAGTTACAGAGTAGAATCAGGCATTACTGAAGAAAAGTAAGAAACTACATAATTGCCTGCACGCTGATAAATAAATTACTTTTTTTTTGTATACGTGATGATGTCCCTTTTTCATGGGATTTACAATTGCAGATCTGAACATCATCATCCTGTTCTGGTTATTGCAGGTGTGCAGAGGCACTGCAGTCATGCTGGTCTCACCGACCGATGGAACTGATGAGATTGCCAACCCTTTCCTTGCTGAGGGAGCATAAGCTTGCACTTGGTCGATTATTTAGAACCGTACTCTCAAAGCACCATCAGAGCAATATGTCCCAGTGGAAAAAGAACTCCATTCTCGTGTATTAGTTGTATCTTAGTGATGAACGCTGTAATCTTCACTGTGCCACTTAAAACAACGACCCTATGGTTGCTAACGTTCTGCTGCTGAGTACTTCGGATTTCTTTACTCTTTTCTGATACCACAAGTTCTATTGTATTGTACGCAGCTGTGTTTCTTATTTAGAACTGAGGGACAAAAGATCTCCGTCATGCACCTGGTTTGGGACCGTTCGCTGCAAATTTTTGTTGTGAAACGGTAGCGCTCATCAGCAAATTGATACGTCTTACTTTTCTGCATTTTGTTTTTTATTATAATTCTCTTAGAGCAACTCCAAAACCCCCTTTATGGATAAATAATTAAATTTTAGTGAAAATGTCATCTAGCAGTTCCAAACATTGCTATTCTATTCCAAATTCTGTAGCTCTAAGAGCATCTAGTCTTTATAAAACTCACTCTTTAAATCGTCATTTGAGAGTCATCTGCATAATAATTGCATTCTATATCTTTTTACACTAACAACTTTTCTTACATCTTGCGTATGGTTGTTAGCTATAGGAAGTCATTTTCGCTGCCTATCTTTGGCTAGCGATAAATCTAGAATATAAGATTACTTTTGGAGGCTATTTTTTCCATAGAAATCTGTATTAACTATTATAATTGGCAGTTAGCTCCCGTATAGGCAGCCCAGCCACGTCCCCCGAAATCAGCCATTGGACCACTTCAGCGCCACATCACTTTTCTCGGATCCCATTGGTCCACATCAGCCATCTCAACCTCGATTCTCTTCACTTGGCCAATGTTGGGCCACGTCGCAAAAAAAAAAAAAAAAAGCCTCCCACGTCTTCCACCGAAATATCTCACCCCTCCCTCTCGGTAAAAAAAAAAAAAAAAAAAAAAAAAACTTCTCTCGTCTCTCTCCCGAGCGCCATCGTCACCGGAGGGCGAGGGCCGCGCGCGCCCTCCGCCGCTCCTCCCCCCCGCCTCCACCTCCTACTCCCCTCTCTTGCTTCCTCTCTCTCCTCTCCTCTGCCGCCCCTCACGCGGGCGGCGCGGCGGCGTGCGGCGGCCCTGGCGGTCGTCGTCCCCGACCACGGCGCAGCCGCAGCTGGCGGCACAACCAGCGATCGGGGACGAGGCGGCAAGACGGCCGGGCAGCAGCGTGGGCGGCGGCCGCGGCCACGGTGTTGCACCCTGCCAACGACAAAACCCTAGCTGCGTCTTTGTCGCCGGTGGTGCGGTGGCTCAGCTCGGCGGCGTGGTGAGATGGTGCCTTGCCCTCTTCTCCTCCATTATATGCCTCCTCCCCCATATCCTTTCTCCCTCCATCTTCACAGCCAGACAGGGACCTCCTCTGTTCTTTTTATTTTCTTGCCCATCCATTTAATTAATCCTTGATGAAGTGTCAGTGTATAATAAAATTGAGACATGGAGCACTGAATCAATTGTGGCAATTATCCTTACATATAAGCTATAAATTTTTGAACTTACTTTCCCAAACATCTAAAGGTCCAGATGGACCAGGAGTGGTTGAATTGTGAGGTATGACAGAATTCCAATGATTTTCTACAGCTTTTAGTTTGGATCAATGAAATTGGTTAAATCTATTGTCATGTTGGCGTGCGAAGAGTGATGGTACTGTCCTGTTGGTGTGTGCAATACAATATCTTTGGGTGACCCATGCAACATGTGTCAATTACTATTGCATATATGCTAGGAATTTCTCAGAATATGTGTTCCTATTTTCACAATTTTTTATTCTACCGTGACCTAGAAAAAGTTTATGTACACTTATTCTTCTGAAGGATATTATGATGTATGTTTTCTTTTTGTGGCAGTTAACGATAGTGCGCATACCCATTGTGTCATGTTGTTATATGAATCCTTTGTTAAAAATAGCTTGTCAAGAATTTCATTATATGCTAGGCACCTTATAACTATTGTGCTGCGTGTTGTATGTGCCACACTATTCAGAGTGATTCTTTTTTGGACTGTACTGACCAAACATCCAATTATATCTTTAAAATTACATTTGCCCCTTAGTTTTACAACACTAGATATTTCTCTAACAATTTATCTATTTGATTTACTCATCTAATGTTGCCTTATCTCTTATTTCTACACTCTATGATCATAACAGAGTACTTTTCCTTTTTCCTTCTTGTGACATATAAACTGAATCTATCTACATATGTCTTTTTTGTAATTTTTATAACTAATATTAGTTATATCACTACATATTTTTCTATCAATTTATCTTTTTGATCTCTTCACCTAATGCTGACTTCTCTCTTATCTATATACTCTATCATAATAGATCACTTTTCCTTTTTCTTCTTGTGAAACTGAATGCCTCTTATCTCTATACTCAAGGATCATAACAGACCACTTCTCCTTTTTTTCCTTCTTGTGACATATAAGCTGAATCCATCTATATATGCTTTCGTGCAGGATCTAAGCAACTATGCGCAAGAGTGCTGCAACTTCGAGAAAGAAGATTTGTGCAGGAAGATTAAAAGGTCAGATTTCTGGCTGCTCAGTACAGTAAGCACACCAGTCTTCTATAACTGAAACTACATCTACCTTTCCAGGTTGAACAAGCGACTCTTCAGTATCTAGATCACTTGACCTATGGTTGTTGTTACCATGTATTGCTAGCCTATACAGGCTCAGATTTCATAGTATTTGCCAGGGACGTTTTTTTCTTTTTATATATACTGCATCCAGGTCATGTGAAATTTTTGGTACCTATGTGCTTCCAGGAAACGAAACTATGTGAGTGACGGCATGTGAAAAGGTAGGTATTAGTGATAACTCTCTCGAGCTTTCCTTTGCAGGTTGACTCACCCTCTATTTATGGTCCATGTGTTGACAGGAAATATTTTCATTGCAAATGTTAGTTTTCTACTAATTTGTGATCGCCAAGACTCTTGCTGCCGAGAAGAGACCATCTCGTGCATGTTGCTCTCTGTCTCACGAAAGTGGCAAGATAAGGTGTGTTCTATCACTACTTTTGTTCGGGGTATTGATGGCTTATATACAAAAAAATGGTAGCTACATCACCTTCAGCTATCTTACATTCTTTCTTATATAAGAAGAAAAGCAAGCTTCGGTGTACAAAAAAAATATTCTTAGAAGCACATGTATGTGTCTCACAATCATCAACTCTATCGAATTTGAAAAATAATGACTTCGATCAGTATAAAAAACAGTACCAACCACCAACAATAGGTTGCTTGCGCCTTGTCTCAGGTTGCTCATTCATTTGAATTCCATGGTACCTCAATTTTGACAGTCCTTGTTCTACGATGCTCCAAACTATACTCAAGATATGATGGACTCTGCGGTATAGTTACCGTTGTTCGGGTTTGTCCATCGATCTTTTAAGTCCTTTAAAGTTTTAGGCCATGTGATGGACTCTGCATATCATTTACATTACAGTTTCCTTTAATTTGTTCTTTGCCACATCAGTCTGATGCACAAAGACTCCAGTGGAACAGGAGGGATGAAAATTCAAAATTCTTAAAGTGAGGGGCTTTATGGAATTAACAATTCAAACCAACACTATGTCTTCAGAAAAAGCATGTTTTGGTTATAGGTCAAGACAACACTATTCAAGCCCTTTACCTGGTCCTCTTGATCAAAATTTCGTAATGCTTTTCCCCTTTTGGTAAGTACCCGGATCCGTGTGCAATTTGTGTCCTCTTTTCGTTTTAGTATGTTACTGTACACAGCTCCTCCCGAAAGTCAATTTCCTTTCGTAATAATAGTTTTCATGGTAGTTTGTTACAACCGTATCCGTATCTTCTGTACAGGCTAGAACCTACTATGACTTAATTAGGTTCAAATTGATAGCAGAGGACTAGACAATGTTCCAAGCCCAAGCCTCGTGATATTTCTGTTAACAACTAGGATCTTCTCCTATTGTTGTTTAGGTGCGGGCTGTGTCACTGCTCTCCTTGATATTTCATTGCCCTTCATTGCAGCCTTGGCTATGACTGCAAAACTAGGTCCTTAGTACTTGCATATTTAGATAGATAGTGTGACCTAATTTTGTTCTTTTGTTCGTCACTTCTTCACTTTAGCATGCCTATGCATGGCCCCTCTACAGACACAAAGACATACTACCTTTTAGTTCGTTCTACCAAAATAATGTCTAACATTGTAAATAGTTTTTCCCTATATATGGAAGGGAAACAATGTCTAGCCAAATTTCGTGTAGCACTTCATATAGCTTCAATGAATTCATTTTCACCCTTACGCAACAACCTGCAGTGCTCTTTGGTTCATAGCTCAAGCCGTTGACCTTTTTGCCAACCAATTCAATCGATATGGATTCTACTTGAACATGGACCGTCGATCTATCAAAAATCGATTCAGCTATGTAATTATTGTTTTATGACCTCCTCTCGTATCTTTTATTTTCTTGACCTCCCATCTAGATTCGATAAAGAATCAATCTTTAATAGAATGGAGATGTGAGCTTCGTAAGTTTTTTAAATTTATTTGCCCAACAACCTAAAGGTTTAATGATCTACACAACTATTCGATTTACAATGTGATTCAACACCGGTTGGACCAAGTGAATGTGTACGGATGTGGTTTCCATCTATTCTCATTGCTTGCTGAATTGTAAGGTATGGTTGAGTTTTACTTTGTATTTGTGTGTACAGTGATTTTCTACGGCTTTCATTTTCATTCAGCAATATGACGAACATGTTTTTTTCTAAATATATGTGAGTATTACATTAGTTTCTGAATTTATAATGTTCATATGATCATTTTAAGTTCTATACTTCAGTATTGCATAGCCTTTGTGCGTTGATGGTTTTTGTTGCTCCGGACCTTCATAAACCATATGCTACACAAATGGTTCTGCAAATCTCCTTTGAGCTATTATAGGTGTGTAAGCATGTTCTTATTAGTCATCAATCTACACCAAAGGATTGAAATTGAGCTTTTCTTCTGCAAGTTACATTGCATGCTGCTATTTACCTAGCACCGACATTGTCGGTTTGGTGAGTGATGCCCGGAATAGAAAAGCCTAAAAGGCATTAGCATTTTAACATTTCATTCTCGCAACCTACATAGCGTGTTTGTTGTACACGTAGAACCAAAGTAAAAGAAACTGAAGGGCATCGAGGTATAACGGTCCCTACTTTTCACATATGTCAATAAGCGTCGGTGGTGATGCCCGGAGTAAATTGCTCTCGCTGAAAGGTGCACTACGGGTTCTGAATTTTTCCTTTTGCCCCCTTATGCGGTACCTTGTGGAAGAGGATGGAATTCGGGGGAGACCATGATCACATGTCCGCCTTTATCTTCTTGGTTACCCCAAGCGTGGGGTCTCGCATCTAGCTTGGTTGTGTCTTGTCTCTTGGACAAAAACATCATATGCATTTGTAATGATGTTGCATTATGTTTAGGTTAAGTTGTGTAAAGCAAGCTAGGGACAAAAAGACTATTTTCTTCTTCTTGTTGTAAGTTGTGTAAAGCAATATATAGTTTTTGTGTGTATGTATATATTTTCATACAATTCATAAATTAAAAGCATGTTTTGCGTATATAGAACCTCCATCTAATCACCCGCGCGTGCAGGGGTGCGCGCCTTCTACTAGTATTCCTAATAATTAGGAAGGATATAGAGTCTCTTGGAGTTGATCTAGATACTATTATCCTCTATTTCGATTCCTCGCCGGTCAAAGATGAAGAACGGGATTGACTCTAAAATGTATGCAAAATATAGTGTATTCAAGATATAGAAAGGTGCTGGAGGACAAAAAGATATATAGCATGTGATTTTTACCCAGGCGACTTAAAATCTCCCCACAAATAAAAAGTAAGAAAGTAAGATTACCGTTTCATGCGTCATTTGGTTTTTCAGTCTGCCTCCGTCTGCCGCCCATGCGACCCCAATCCCATCCCACTCCTCCACTCACGCATGCGTTCCGAATTTGGAATGGTCCTCGCCCTTTTGGAAACTCCCTTTTGGAAACTCCGCAATCACGGTCCTCGCCCCACAATCATCGCCATGCATTTCAAATTTGGAAGGGCCCTCGCATGACTTCCTAATCATGCGATAATCACAATCAAAAGGAATCTGTCTGCCTCCTGTGTGACGAAGGCTCCTTCGGTCTGCCTAATCCCGTGTCTGCCGTCCCTCCTCTAGAAGGAAACCCAACCTGCCTGCCAAAGCGTTGATCCCGCGGTCCTGCTTCCCTTCCTCATGCGACATTAGTCTCCTCCGTGATTGTGCAGGAGCGACACCCCGCCCCCGCGACTCGTCGCTCCTCTCTCCCTTTGTGATTCCCCACTTGGAGTGCTGCACCTCGGCGCCAACATCGTGGAATCACGGGCCAGCTCCATCATCGACGTATACGCCGATTTTCCTCACCTCGATCTCGTGCCATCGCTAGGTGCGGCAGCATGTTGCTGCCACTTGAAGCACAACGACCTCGATCGCGGGCAGGAAAGATCCGGGAGGGGCCTCCGTCGCTTGTTGCTGCAAGCGTCGGGTCCCCTTGAAGCACTACAACGATCTCGATAGAGCAAACAAAAGTTTTCGTTTTAACCACAACGTCCCAGCACCAGGTATGTCTTGTGATCCAACGATGGGTAAATTTGTTGGTTGCGCGTGCGTGCCTTAGTTTCCTAGGATCGGCGGGAACCAAGCTGACGCCGGCCGGTGCCGGCCATGCCACAGCCGGCCCTCGCCGACACCCTCGGCCTACCCCAAAACCCTAAACCCAGGGCCATTAATGATAGTGACGATTCTTGTGATATGAAGGTCTTCTGATCCAATGCGTTTCTTGTGCCATTATCTGAGAATTATTGTATGATCATCTGAGAATGCCATTGTAAAGTTATATAATAATTCTTGTGATCTGCTATCATTAAGTGAGAATAAAGCAACCTTTCAAATATGGTGGCATCACTATTTGATTTGGGCTGTTTCATATAGATGTGTGGGAGAAGATGCCAGTTCTGAATTTTATGCATGTTCAGGGCTGTTTCAGAATTTTGTTTCAGTAATTAATTAGTATGCAGTGTAGATCAAGTCAGTTTTCAGAGGGATAAAGGCAGAAGATGAATATATGGTGTAGATCAAGTCGGTTTTCATGGAATATCCAAACACTAAATTTGGTTGCATAGATCAATACAAATTGTTTTCACTCTTGGGAATGTTCATGGTCTGCCAATTGCTTTTCATATTCAAAATCATTTAATGGTATGACTGGTTACCAATTACAAGTCTGGGTTTCTCCAAATTTCAGGTAAAAAAATAGCACAGGAACAAAGATGCAAGATTCAGAACAGGAGATGTTGTTACAGGTAATTTTATTGTCGCTGTTAATAGGATTTTAGGTATTATATAATATTGGCCTTGGTATGTAGTTTTAGCAGCCCTTTTCTTCTCATATGCTTGGTTTTCGTCTGACCATCCAACCCCCTCCTGCATGCTCCCACATCACTAGCTAAGGCGACGTTGGGCAACATGTATCGACAATACCACAAGGCCTGTAATTTCTAAAAATAAAGGTTAGCACAAGACAGAACCTACTACTAATCTGTAAAAAAAGGAATCTAGAAACTCTAAAACCTGCACTTGTTCAATAGCTAAAGTACTAAAACCATAGAAAACATATATAACTGTAGCAATCTGACAATAGCAAAAAATAAAAGCAGATGCTACTTGTTATCAAGCAATACTGAAAATATATGCTACTGCTATCTCTGTATTTTTCTGTAGTACAATTCAAATTAGATGCTACTGCTACCTGTATTCAACCTTTTTGTGGTCATATTTGCAGATCACTTCATTCTCTCCAATGTGCATGATTGCAACTGGTATGCAACCATGGTCAGAGATTTGTGTTTGTATCAGTGCATTGTACCTCCTTCTTTTGGATCTTTCTTTTGCTTGGTCAAAAAACACTGGAAACCATGACTCCGAATCACAAAAATAAAGAGATAGTTCAGATTCAGGTTATGTGTTCATAGTTTCAGGTTTATGAGCAATTTTGATCATAGTAAAGACTAAAGAGTCCTAAGCAATGTGCAGTTTCTTCCAATGAACTGTGATGTTATGAGTTCATAGGTTCAGGTTTGCAACACAGCTGATCAGATGATGCTACCATATTACTTATGCATTCTTGCTTTTATTTGCATGTAAGATTATTGATATGATTTTTCTATAATAACAGGGCACTTAACTCCGTGAGTGGTTGTAGCTGATCACCTAATAGGGTGACATCTTGGTCTTACTGCCTTCACCAGCTTGCTTTTTCTTCAATGTTGTTATTCTTCCTACAGGCTAATTAACATTACCTGGGCATGGTGTACCTGTTGTTAATGATTCAGTGAACCCTTGTATCACTTTGAGTTTCAGTGAACCTTTTCCTCTTTCATGTGTTCGGTAGTTATAAATAAAAATGACTATACGAGTGTTCGTTTCATAATACTTTGTTTCATAACCATTCATTCATAACTATAACACATGTATGTTCTCAAAATCATAAGTCCATCAACTTCCCTCATTTTCTCATGTTGCAATGTAGGATCCAACTAATAATCACAAATAAAACATAGATTGTTATTTAATTTCACCGTGTTATCTTACCATGCGATCCATGTGTTTTTTATAAAAGTTTTGTTATTCCGTAGCAACGCACGGGCACGGTGCTAGTAATAATGATTTAGAGAGTGAGTTTAAAAAATGAAGATGCTCTCGGTTCAGCGTAGGGTCTCTTTGATTCATTGCCACGCTTAAATGTGGCGAACTCTGGCCGGTGTTTCGCCGGTGACAGAGTTAAGGTGTGCCGCAACAATCCCACCCTGCCAAATACGTAGCTAGTGTTTTAAACGCTAGAGATCTGGGGACGTCAGCCGTAGGTAGGCTCGGCTCGTTATACTCGGCTCGTTATAGCTAGAAGACTAGAAGACTCGGCTCGGCTCGTTAACCAGCTCGAGCCAGCCCATAAAAACACAATTTCTTAAGGTACTTGTAAATTTAAAAAGGAGAATATATACTTGTAAGCACAATTCCATCGATTGATCCATAGTTCTTTAATTTTTATCCAGATAGCCCACCATGACTATAATTATGAGTACATGATAGTCATACACATAAAGTTTACACATCATCCATACATAATTTAAGAACGAAGCAAAATAAATGGCTGGACCGAGGCCACCGAGGGGACAATGGGACGTATGGCCATATGCGCCAAACTAATTTGAGTTTGTTGGCTTGTGAATTGACCGGCTCGTATGAGCTAACGAGCCGCAAGCGAGCCAACTCGAGCGGCTCATTATAAAAAGAGCTGGCTTGTGATAAAAAAGAGCTGGCTCATTATAAAACGAGTCGAGCTCGAAAGCCGAGCCATTAACGAAGCGAAGTCGAGCGAGCTAGCGAGTTTCGAAGTTTTTCGTCCAGCCTTAGCCGTAGGCACCGCCTCTGAATGTGTTATGCACAAACTTGTAATCGTGACACATGAAGTAACAGCACGGGAACCTGTCAATCGCGGCAGATAACACCTTTCTCATGTCTTTATCGTTTTCTGCACTGAAATTCGTATGTGTAGCGTTTGCATATATGTCCAGAGTTTAGAGTAAATCTGATAGATTTTTTGTTCAGATAATGCAATTATTCTCTATTTTTAATATTTTTCATTAGCCCACGACCGATCAATTTCAGGCTTTCAGCAGTCACCACAAACCGATATAAAAATCAGCGCGTGAAATTGGGGAGGCGGGCTGCACAGTGAAGGGAAATCCATGGAAGCCACGCCCCATTGATTCGCAGTTCGGCCATTTGGCCCGTTAGTGTAGACAGCGCGCCGTGGACGCGCAGTGCTCACCGCGGCACGCCGCACGGCCGGCGGTTGCATTTTGTCCCAAACTGCTTCCAGACGCCAGTGGGACTAGTGAGCGCTGCTATTTAGGATGGCCAGCACCGTTGTCGAAGAAGCACCGAGCTGTGGAGTCACATTGTTGGTTGAGAGGAAATGTAATTAAAGTCGGCCGGGAACAAGGCTGTTCGTACAGATTACCTGTTCGTACAACATACTTTCCCAGCTTACTACATTACATTCTCTCTCAAAGTAACATTATTATTCAATCGGCTTTTTTAGTGTTGGCTTTTACAGTAGTAGCCTAAAGGAAAATTTAATTTGGGTTCCTCTATACTCCAGAGGAAGTCCAACAAATAAATAAGAAAAATTCATCTAAAATGTAATATAATTTAGGCTTTGCAATTAAATTATGAAAAATTTGTCTAAAAATTTAAATATGAACTGTACATGAGTAGGGTTTAACACTTACTCCCTCCATTCCCTTTTACCTGGCGCGCAACGGTTTTTCAAAACGACCACAATGCCGAGGTAGCGTCATTTACTATTCCTGGCAAATAAAACGACGTTTCTGCATGCACCCAAATTTCGTTTTTACGAATTGACCAGGAAACATAAGCTTGTTTCCTAACCGAAACTATGCGCTATTAATAAGGACTTTGGCCGGTGGCGCTGGTTAATAGGCGTCGCATGGCCCTATGCAATTCTTGGTATCTCTAATACGGGCTTGCACGCCGGGTAAAACGTAACGGAGGGAGTACAATAGAAGTGTTGGATCAATACATTTAAAAGATAATTATTTTTGAGAGGGTTCTTTTCTCCTGACTTTGAGCCGAGCAATAAGTTTTTTTGTCAGCCCATCTAAAGAGTGCCTGTGGCCCCGCTGTAAGCAGCAGCATACGCTTATTTTGGAGGCTTCTTTCTCCCTGCGAGAAGAAGCCCAACAATTCAATTGAAATTTACTGATAATAATGAATTGAATTGCACTAAGTTACCCCTTTGATTAGTGCTCATAGCTGGAATATAAAAGAATGAATTATACTATGGGTCCTTAAACTTTTCTCACTTCCTACTTGGTCCTTAAACTTTTCTCACTTCCTACTTGGGTCCATAGACTTTCTTTTCACTCGTCTAGGTCCATAAACCTTATTTAAGTTATAGTTGCCATCCAAAGTTGACCGCATAGGATTTTCCCTTCTATGTGGCGTATGACATGTCGCCAAGGTGTGCTAACCACAAATCCAAAAATTAATACACACAATTCTCATTTCCAAGCGCAAGACGTCGCATTATTTGGAAGGCCACCCCATCGTGGTTGTTGTGTCAGTCCTGCTCAAGGAAGTTATCTGTAGTCGCGACGCCTCTGGCTGCGTGGCTAAGTGGGCAACTGAGCTCATGGCTTGCCACATCACTTAGAGGCGTCCACGTCAAAACTCTATCAGAAAGTCCAAGACTATTTATTACCCTCCAATTTATTGTATTTGCGATGTGGCGGTATATTTACTCGAACATTGTGACTTAGAGTCTAAATAAGACTTGGAGTCTTAGTTTTTCTATCTCTCTTCAATAAATATACCGCCACATCAAAGAAACACAATAAATAGGAGAACAATAAATAGTCTTAGACTCTATGTATGTCATGAGGACGGCGAAAGTCCCAAGTCCTCGAGGACTTCATCGACCACCATCTCTCTTGGATAGGCCCTTCCCAGTGGTCCAAGGCTGCGATCAACTTCGACACAACTGACCACCTCGACTATATTCCTCAATCGGGATGCTTCCCTCTCGTCGTCCACCCGATCGTCGGCATCTTGGCGACCGATGTAAAAGAAAAAAATATTGGAGATAGCTTCCATGAAGTTTTTGCTAATATGCTGGCCCAACAAGGCTAAAGCTCATAATCAACAAATCACAAGGCCCACAGTCCAGTTTCGGCCCGTTTCCCCTCTAGGGTTAGGTCAAGGCCTCCCCAAGACTCCGTGTATATTAATAGAGGCCAGGCGGCCGCCGCCGTCCGCATCACCATCACCACCGAAATCCATCGCCGGAGAGCCACCGAATCCTCCGCATCGGAGAGGGTAGAGGCTAGAATCCGGCCGGCGACAAAGATGGTGTGCATCCGGCAGGCGACCATCGACGACCTGCTGGCGATGCAGGCGTGCAACCTGATGTGCCTGCCGGAGAACTACCAGATGAAGTACTACCTCTACCACATGCTGTCGTGGCCGCAGCTGCTCTTCGTCGCCGAGGACTACGGCGGCCGCATCGTCGGCTACGTGCTGGCCAAGATGGAGGAGGACCCCTCGGAGCCCTGCCACGGCCACATCACCTCCCTCGCCGTGCTCCGCTCCCACCGCAAGCTCGGGCTCGCCACTAAGCTCATGTCCGCGGCCCAGGCCGCCATGGACCAGGTCTTCGGCGCCGAGTACGTCTCCCTCCACGTCCGACGGTCCAACCGCGCAGCCTTCAACCTATACAAGACCACCCTCGGCTACCAGATCCACGACATCGAGGCCAAGTACTACGCCGACGGGGAGGACGCCTTCGACATGCGCAAGCCGCTCCGCCAGCCGCAGCCCAAGAAGCACCACCATCACCACCACCACCACCACCACGGCCCCGGTGGCTGCTGCTCCCACGACGCGCCTGCGGCGGGTTCTCCTCCTCAGTCTTCGCCGGATAAGAAGGCCAACACTTGACGGAGGGTAAGATTTTCCTTAAGCTCTTGATGTTAGCTTTGCTTGCCACCGACTCACCGTCTAGTTTGCCGTGATTAGTCTGTGATGTTGGTTTCGCTGTGATTTTCGTTGAGGGATCAAATTTGTAGTTTCATGCATATCGATGTGCCTCTCCTCACCTTTGGTTTCTTGAGAATGTTCACTCTCAAGGCAGCCCAGTCATGGAGGCACATAGCAATTAATGGTGAGTTTAACGTGGAAGCGTACCGTTTCTTCTCGTGGTATTGCTTCTAAAATCTCTCACTAAATTAACAAACTGTTGCTTGTCCTCAGCCTGTTTAATATTTGATGATTGTTGTTATGATAAATTGATTAGCATCAGTTTCAATTTCCTTTGTTGTATTGGTAAGTCTGTTGTATTGATATGAAAATCTTTAACTAGGCAATGATGAATTGCCCACTGAATTACATGTAGATCACTCCAAGTCCCTGATTCAGGGAGAACCTACTTGGGGTCCTACATTGGAATGAGATATATGGGCTGTACTGAGCTTTATGAACAAAGCATTTAACAACATATAGAACCTACTTAGTCCGTGATTCCGGTTTTGCTGTGATTATGCTGTGATTTTGGTTGAGAGGTCAAATTTGTAGTTCCATCTATGTCAATGTGCCTCTCCTCACCTTTGGTTTCTTGAGATTGTTCACTCTCAAGGCAGCCCAGTCATGGAGGCACATAGCAATTAATGGTGAGTTTAACGTGGAAGCGTACCGTTTATTCTCGTGGTATTGCTTCTAAAATCTCTCACTAAATCAACCAACTGGTTGCTTGTCTGTCCTCAGCTTGTGTAATATCCGATTTGTGATATAATGTTTGATGATTGTTGTTATGATAAGTTGATTGATGCTTTCAGTTTCCTTTGTTGTATTGGTAGGTCTATTATATTGATATGGAAGTATTTTACTAGGCAATGATGAATCGCCCACTGAATTAGATGTAGATCACTCTAAGTCCCTGATTCATGGAGAACCTACTTGGGGTCCTATATTGGTATGAGATATATGGGCTTTACTGAGCTTTATGAACAAAGCATTTAACAACATCTAGAACAATGTATATGTGGGTTTTTTTTTTGATGTGATTAGTCTGTGATTCTGGTTTTGCTGTGATTATGCTGTGATTTTGGTTGAGAGATCAAATTTGTTGTTATGATAAGTTGATTAGCATCATCAGCTTTCAATTTCCTTTGTTGTATTGGCAAGTCTATTATATTGATATGGAAGTCTTGTACTAGGCAATGATGAATCACCCATTGAATTAGATGTAGATCACTCCAAGTCCCTGATTCAGGGAGAACCTACTTGGGGTCCTACATTGGAATGAGATATATGGGCTTTACTGAGCTTTATGAACAAAGCATTTAACAACATCTAGAACAATGTATATGCGTTTTTTTGTTAACTGGTTGGTATTTTTCTTGACTGAAGTTGTCCATATTTATTTTATTTGGCAGGACATAGATCAAGAAATGTGCTTAAAATTTTGTTACTTATGATGATTTGCCTAATATGCGAGGTGTAGATAGCTCCAAGTCCCTGCTTGCCAGGGAGAACCTACTTGGAGTCCTACATTCAAATGAGATTTGTGGCCATTTTCTGAGGTGTTCTTTTTGCTCTAGTTATGTTATGTTCAACTCTTTTATCTTTCACTGTCATATTTGAAAGCTTATGAACCAAATGCTTCCAATTTTCACCTTCACTGTAACCTATGATGAGCTGCCCAATATGTGAGGTGTAGGTAACTCCGAGCCCTGTTTCAGGGAGAACCTACTTGGGGTCCTACATTCAAATGAGATTTATGGGCATTTACTGAGATTTATAAATAAGGACTAATGTGTTGCCTTGGTTTGCTGCATCCTTTTGTCTGGTGAGAATTGTTCTTCGATGACTGATTGGTACACTTAGGGTCTAAGTTTATGTTATTGCTCATGCAATGATTACTTGGTGAGATGATTATTCTTTTTCTTTGGTAGCGTTTTATCTGCAAGATGCATTATTTTGTGAGACTGCCAGTGATGATTTGTCTGCAAAATGGATATCCTGTCAAGTCCCTGTTTCAGGGAGAACCTACTTGAGGAAACATGGTACATAATATGACATCATTTGATAAAACTGAGCCTGAGGCATTACAGAAGAAGTTATTTCCTTAGTTTTTGCTTCGTGCTCTTTACTAAAGTTCTGAAAGTTGAGCTTAATCATAAAGCTTGGTTGAGGTCATTTTAGTATCCAAGCAAATTGCTTGCATCTTTCAGTGATGTTTCTGTCTGCAAAATGGATGTGCTATGTATCCAAGTCCCTGCTCCAGGGAGAACCTACTTGGAGAAACAGCATTTAATATGACATGAATTCAGAGACTCAGAAAATATTGCTGCATTATTGTTATGTTTTATTATTTCTCTTTAGTTCCATTTTTTAAAGTTTCATGGAAGCATAGTGATTTTTAGTTCTGACATTCTTTGATCTGCATTGTGCAATTTAAATATTGAAGCTGAACTTCAATTTTGTGTGGTACTAAACTAGCTTCTGAATATTGCAGACTCATATCTACAGAGAGGATTAATCAAGCCCATTGGACGCTCTATACACATCTTTCCTCTGTCCGGAAGATAAAAGATTGTAGTGTTCTTTTCCTAATAGAATGGAAAAGATCTGTACTGATTATTTGTGTACTTTCGTGGTCGATGCTCAAATCGTCTCACTGAATCTTGTAATCAGTGAGAATTGCAAGCAAATATACATGACATTGTTATTGTGTTTGTAAAAACATGTGCTCAAATTTAATTCTCACAGTTCATTTGATTAGTCACGCCTGACAATTTGGTCAGATATTATACAGCAAGATATAATACAAGTTTGGAACTTATTATCGGACCACTTTTTTCCACCATGGCAAAGCTGAATTTACAGGTGTATGTAATTAATTGCAGAAAAGGAAACCACCATCCTCGGTCCTACCACATTGGGCAGACCACACAGGGTCTAAGATTACTAGATAGTAGCGAGCTGGTCAGTCTCCAAAGGTAGTTCCTTGTCAAAAAAAAAAAAAAAAGAAGTCTCCAAAGGTAGTTTAGTACATCTCCGTCCAACGAAGGCAGGAGTTGTTCTGATTAAACAGAACACCCGATCGAGTGAGTGAGATCTCATAATATTCTGAATCGATATTGTCCTATCTTTGTGAATCGTGCATTGGTGCTACCGGGTTAAAATTGGGCCCTGCTGACGGCTGTAGCTCTTCATCGCCTTCACAAGTTTACATGCTGCTTCAATAGTCCACTTTTTGTCCCTGCAAAAAATTGTTTCAGATACATCAACCTAATAAACTGTAGTGTTAAGTATAAGTGTGTATAAATCTTGTCTTTGATCAGTCCTTCCAGAATTCAGAGGAAGCCTTACGAGATGTCACTATATTATCAGTGTTATTTATCAGTTTAAAGCTTGACGCTAACTCTGAGTGCGGAGGCTTTTCTTCATAGCGATAGCCTGGGCTAAAAAGTGACCCACGAGTACGGTTTTTTGGTGTAAAAAACCTTCGGTGCTAGAAAACTCAGAGCCGATCGGTGCTGGCAAACACCGACATGTTCGGTGTTGTTTGGTGTGCACCGAACACAACCGAATGAGTATTGCAGCACACTGACAGGATTGGCACTGTAAACGATACTACAATAACCATTTCGACAGTTCACGTTTCAATTATACAAGCCAACGAGGCAACAATACATGAAGTTCAAAGGCCAGTAGCAGACTGCAGACTAGCAGTGGTTCAAACTTTAAGTATTACAAGCAAACGTGTTCACAGTGACTACAAATTGATTAAACCAAAGATGAGTGCAACGACACTCCTTCCACAGAGCAGCAACATCAAACTTTTGGCTTGTTCATTCAAGACTCTTTTGTCTCCTTAGGAATACTGCGGTCACCCAGTTCTACAATAAGTGAAATATGAAATGCAACATTAGTCATGAGTACATATAAACGAATCATGAAGAACATAAAAGAACTAGATAACTTTAAAATTAACAAGTACCTTCCTCAAGCTTGTACAATTCTTCTTCATTCTCTTCAACGCTAACAATATTGGATCCACGAATCCAATCCCTTGCACAAATCAGACGCTCAACCATTGTTGGTGTGAGTGAGCTCCTGAAATCATCAAGAACACGTCCACCTGTACTGAAGGCTGATT
Organism: Themeda triandra; assembly: GCA_018135685.1. Taxonomy (NCBI): domain Eukaryota; kingdom Viridiplantae; phylum Streptophyta; class Magnoliopsida; order Poales; family Poaceae; genus Themeda; species Themeda triandra. The sequence continues at coordinate 177,900 of JAENPR010000274.1, forward strand.
CAGAAGGGACAGTTGAGATAGGAATTGCTAAGAGATCACGGGCCATGCGAGACAGTGTTGGAAACCTTTTAGCATTGCCCTTCCAATACTTGAGAATGTCAAAACCTTCATTATCCTCTTCAGTATATTCTGATAAGTACTTGTCAAGTTCAGATTTGGTAGTGGTATTTGCACCCCGAAGTTTCCTCAGTTTCTCAGCAATTCTAGCCTTGAATTTGCTCTCTGGAGGTGGTTCTTCAGGCTCAGTGGGCTGTTGTGGTGTATTATCACTTGGAGCATACATATTTCTATATTCTTCAAACAAAGCACGAAAAGAAGTGTTCACTGTTTCCCACAATTTCTCTCCTATCTCATCACCAAACAAGAACATCATAGCCATCTTTATGTAAGTTGAAAGCTTGTACCTTGGACCAATTGCAACACAGAAATAAACAACCAAGTTCAGGTTGAGCAATTGACCCCCCTTACCTTTCTCTCCTCGCTTCTCGCTGTCTCCCAGCCTCTCTTCATATTTCTCCCCAAAGTACTCGTAGTACTTTACTAGCATTATCTTACCCATTTCACCACATAACTTATCCTTACTGTCACACCGCTCTTGCAGCAAAAGCAACAGATCAGCAATCTCATGAAAATAAGCATTTGATGTTGGACATCTTGCGACTGAAACACAGAGAGTAAGTTCATAAAAGTGTTTAAGAAATTCAGCCATCTTCCTAGCATTATCCCAATCTGACTTTTCAGGAACTCCTGGACCATCTTTCTCATCATTTAATTTAATTTTATAGTATGGGTCTTCATCACTATACCTTTCAAAAGCCTTTTCATACTGCTGTGCAGTGTTTAGCATCAAGTAAGTAGAGTTCCACCTAGTGCAAATATCCAGGGTCAGCAGGGGCGGAGGGAGGGAGGGGCTGAGGGGGGCCAGGCACCCCCTATGCTGGGTGAAAATCTCTTGTGTACACAAGTTTTCACCATACATTTGAAGAAAAAATTTGATAATTGCCCCTCCTATGATCCGTGAGAGAGTACTTGGCCCCCCTCATCCTTGTTTTCTGGCTCCGCCCCTGAGGGTCAGAAAGGCTACGGTCTGCACCTTTGCTAATTGAGCACATTTCTTAAACATTTCAAATCTAGATGTTTCATCCTTGACAAACTTAACAGCAGCACGAATACGAAGCACTGACCTATCAATTTCCTTTAGGCCTTCACTGACTATCATATTGACTATGTGTGCAACACATCTTATCTGTAGATACTCTCCTTTAGCAATGCTACCATTTGATTCATTCAAGACCCCTCTGCATGTACTTTATTGCATCGTTGTTTGCACTAGCATCGTCCATTGTTATTGTAAAAACCTTATCCATTCCCCATGCTGCCAAGCAATTCTCTAGGGATTTTCCAATATCTTCCCCTCTATGACCATCAACCAAGAAAAAACCTATGATCTTTTTGTGGAGGTTCCAATCATTGTCAATAAAATGTGCTGTCACACACATGTAGTTTTGGTCTTTATTATCTGTCCATGTGTCAGTTGAGAGGCTAACCCTTCCACAGTGTTCTTTTTAAATTTTCTTCAGCTTTTCCTTCTGGACATCATACACTTCGATGCAGGCTCTAATGACTTCTCTTCTAGAGGGCAAAGTAAATTCTGGGCATGCAATGGCCAAAAAATTTGTAAGGCCAGGGAATTCACAAACGGCAAATGGTTGCTCATCTTCAATTATCATTTCAACAAAACTGTTTCTAACGTCATCAAGATCAAGCTCCCAAGTAGAACCAACACTACTATTTCCTTGACTAGGTTGCAGTTGGCTATTTCCATTTGCCTCTGTATCACAGCAACACAAGTTCCCACAGTACTTGCACTTGGCTCTTTCCTCCCCATTTGCAATTTTTACCTTGGTGAAGTGATCCCAACCATCTGAACTGATAGCCATTGCTTTCCTCTTCCTGTTTCCCCCTTTCTCTTGCTGTTCACCTTCATCCTCGCTCTGCTGGTCGTCATCCTCCTCCTCGTCAACCTCTATCATTTCATTCACCTGATTCTCAACGGTTTCTTCAGTGTCCCCCATCTATAAATAAAAACATGAAACACGCCACTCAGGATCAAGCATAGTTTAGGCTGGTCTATTTGTGCAAGATCCAAAGGACAACTGAGGTCTGAAGTTATGAGTAGAAGACATACGCTGGTGGAGTCCTCCGCCATTGCACTGGAAGGAGATCTTCACGTGGGTGGTGCTGAGTCGCGGCCGCGCGCCGTCGCCGTCGTCTCAGCCGCCGCCGCCGCCGCTGCGACCGATGTGGCAGCTAGGGTTAGGGTGCTGTGCGGGCCGGCGCTGGTGCTAGAAGGGCGAGTGACGGCCTGACGGGGCGCTGGTGTCTTTTTTTTTTTTTTTTTTTTTTTTGGATTTGGGCTGGGCAAATGGACATCTGCGCGGGGTCCCGTCCACGTGGATCAGCCACGTCAGCAAAAACCAGAGCGGTTTTAGCAGATAGACCTAGATGAACGGTTTTGAAAGGAATTGGGGGCGGGTCTCTGTCATTTATAGGAGTAGTAGCTAGCGCTAATGGTGATTATTGTTTTGCGACGCCAAGTCAGTTTATCATGGAAGCATGTCAACCAAAGTCCTTGGTTTTTGTCTTCTCTGATCTGATCCCTACTCGCAGAATAATTATTACCAAGGTGCATGGGTGGTGGTCTTGTGACTTGTTGTTTTATGCTTCCTCCAAATCATACCTGTGCATGATATCTTAACAGTCCTTTTGGAGTTCTATTGCTGTCAGTGTTCTTGTACTGTAGTAGTATTACAGTATATTTCTAGTTCCTCACAGATCAAATTATAATAGTTCATCAATTTTCACTAAGATAATGTCGAGAAGTTCATATGTATTCAAAATGTACCTATTTACCTAAGATTTCATTGGCAATTTGACCAACCGCACAGTTCGTGAGTATGACCCTATCAGGTACAGAGTTCATCGGCGAGACAATGTTCATCGGCAAGACAATAGCATTATTTCATTCTGGTTAATATTTTGAGCCAATTAATTGTACTGCCTATATACCTGCCCAAACTTATCAGAATTTCCTTGTGTTTCTTTACACCTTTGAGAGGATTTGGAGATAGAGATGATATGAGATTGGTTGGCACTATAAACACTTCAATTCCCCAATAATATCTCTACATTCTTTTGTTGGGGTACTTGAAGATGTGTGGAGCCTGATGACCTCCTACTAGTTTGGTGAGCTTACTAGCTATAAATAATTGAGCTAGCTTACTATAATAATGATCTATCTAGACCATTGTGATGTACTTGTGCTATAAATGATGATCTAGTGGCATCTTTCCTGCTCTTTTGCGCCTAGCTTAGCTTAGCTAGGTCATTCCAAAGTGCAGGTACGGTGTTTCCTTCCTGATCTTGAAGATACCGCACTTGATTATTATGCTAGCGTTTGACACTTTTAGTCAAACCTAACGTCATACTGATAATAATCAACAAATAGCATCACAATCCACAGACAAAAGATCAACCACGGATGACACCTCAACAAATTAGTTTTGAGACATGGGTCAACTAAAATTAAATAAAAGGCAAATAAACCAATACTCCCTCCATACTGGTATTAGAAGTCGTTTAGGACATGATTACGCATACCAAGGAGTGCCAAAGAGTGATTAATTAGAGGGTATTTTTCCATGTCTGCCCTTATTAAATAGCATTGCGGTTACCCTCTATACAGAAGTGATGAGTAGCCCGAGCGGCTAGGCCTCCGCGAGGCTGGAGATTGCTGGTTCGAGTCCTCGCAGTGATTATTTTTGTTGGCTGGCCATGCATTTTGCATTTTGCTGTGCAGTGACTTAATGATGCAAGGTACACAAAGCGACGAGGGCAAAGCAGTCCAAAGTCACGCATCTAAAGATAGTAGAACGTCAAGGGCTGCTGCGGCCTCATGGTGGCCACGGTAGTAAAAAAGATTTTGACCGTTTCCGTGCAGATCAACGGTGCCGCGCTCGTTGACGTTTGTAGGTGAACAGGAGTTCCTTGGCCAGGCGCTGCGTCCGCTCGTTAGGTACGTCGTTGTCGTTCGTCCATTGGACGACCCGGGCCGCTGTCGATGCGCGGTTGGCTGGCGCCCAGATGCAGCGGCCGGTTCCAGCGACCGTACGCAGGTACGCCCGTGTCATTCCTTCATTCGATGAAATGGGTCCAGGAGATGGGCTGCGCTGTTGGTAATTCTCTGCTCTCTCTCTCTCTCTCTCTCGATGTGGCGGCTCATCCGCACACCGGCGCGGGCGCGGCGACCCGTGCGAGGGCAGCCCCCGGCCAGCGCGGTGTCCCCGCGGTGGTGCGAGCGAGGCGCTGGGCGTGGGTGCCGGCAAGCAGCGTCCCCACGTGAGTGGGTCCCGGCGGTGGTGCGAGCACGGCGCTAGGCGCGGGCGTAGGCAAGCGGGTCCGATGGCCGGGTGATTGCGCGGGGAGTGGCGGCAAGGAAGCCCGATGGCAGGACCGGCGGCTACGCCCACCCATCCACTTCCGTCGTCGGCGCCGGGGATGGATGTCAATCCGTGCTTGCCTGTTCGTTCTTCCTTGCCGAAAGAGGCCCACGGCGGCGGATCCGGCGGATCCCGTGTCTCCGAGCCGGATCCGGCGGATCCCGTGTCTCCTCTCGCGCCCTTTTTCCATCTCGCATCGCTAACATTTTTTCTAAATCGATTGCGAGTCATGCGCCGTGACTGTGCTCCTTGACATCTCCGCACGAACTGCAGCCCTCTCCATCCTAGATGCCATGGTGGCTGGCGGGCTCCTTTGCTTGTGGAACGAGCAGACACGAAAAGGTCAACTACGAAAAGGCCGGCAGCGATGGCGATGAACGAGCGGAGCCTCATGCTCAAAGATGGAGGCTCAACCCAGCGTTGCTGGTACGCGTGTCTTCATTTTTTAGTTTTCTTTTCCATTTCTTAACGATCCAAATATAGCTTAGGTCATTTCGCTTGATTTCCATTTCTGTCTGCTGGTATCATGTTTGGATTTGAGTTCTATACTATCGCATCATGTGTTGTTTCCTAGACAAAGGCTAGATAGCTCCCAATTCACATTAGCATCTCATATTTCCAGTTGCCCTGTTCATTAATGTTGTCCTCCGATCCAGAACTGAAAGGGTTTTTTTTTTATTTGAAGATGATTATTTCATGATTTGCAGAATTAGAACTTGCTGTTTTATTGATAGAGTGGTTGGCCTGATACAACAATACTATATCCGTATGCCAGATAAAATGAATTGGACACAGGGAGGCCAAATAGTAACATGTGGTTCCTAATGATTTATTTAGACCCTTTTCGGTTTTATGTTATCAGATCAAAGCACTCCTGTAGCTATGCGTATGTTAATTGGTATGGTTGCCAGTAGTCTCAGTAGATACATATATGTTAGAGCCAGATATGTGAGGTCTCCGTAAATTCAATTCTCAGAGCCACATAAGTGTAGATCTCTATGCTATGTTTTAGATATTGTGCTAGGTAGGATGCAGAGTTACCACATTAAATAATCAATTGAACAATTATTATGTATACTGCTATACCAAAATTTCTAGGTGCGTTTACTATATCTTTTTCTCAACAAAACGTGTAGCCTTTTCAGATTATAAGCATTTCAATATGATAGATGCATTCCTGTTAATCAATTGAACAATTATTATGTATACTGCTATACCAAAATTTCTAGGTGCGTTTACTATATCTTTTTCTCAACAAAACGTGTAGCCTTTTCAGATTATAAGCATTTCAATATGATAGATGCATTCCTGTTGGGTTAACTCTGCTAGATGTCACGCATGCCACTTCATGAGGATGATAATTAGATGTTGAGGTGGGATTTCATTAATACCGATTTCATTTGCTCATTCGATTAAAAGATCTTGAGGTTGGAGGGGTTTCATTTGCTCATCAGTATTTGGCTATTTTAATTTAATCACTTTTTTCTCGAGCTTTTGTAGGAAAATTGACCACCGAGTTTCGAATGATTGCTTAAACGCAGACCATGAAAACTATATAGTCCTGTCACATTATGCAAGCTAGGTATGGTAAATGCCATTAGTTTACTTCTTTCAATTTTTCCTATTTGAGGACTCGAGAAAAACACATTAATACTCATGGTCGATGGTCGGTGTAGTAAAAAAACTCATGCAGTATCCAGACCTGAGATTGTTAATTAATTGCCTTCTATGTTTAGCATTAAGTGGTTCATCTTTTGAACTTTGAATAGTCAACAACTGATGCCACTATTATGCAGTATATATTGTGTCCCCACAGATAACATAGGTGGGCAGTATATGAATTAACATGGTATATGAATTACTGTCTCATTCCAGATGGTGGCTCCCCTGAACATACTCCCACCCTAAGCACCTCACAAGATGTGGGAGGATCAGATGCTATGCTTTCTTCACCAACTCTTACAGCTGTAAGTTCTGACTTCTCTTTGTTTACAGTGGACCAACATTGCCAAGATATTTTACTGATAACCTCCAAACTAATCTATACTGCAGCCACCTCCCCCCTCTCTTGAAAACAAGGATCCACCGTCCTTGAAGAGTCAGCCATGGTAGTCTATCTCTTCATGCTCCTCCCAAAAACAAATTTGCTAGCATATTTAACATTCTATACTATTGTTTACATGTGTTAAACTATTTACCTGTAGCATGAGGTATCGACTATAATTAGACCTGCCATCTACAAATTACTTCTTCTTTCCTTCTGACTCTTCGCTAAGCTTCATCTCTGTATTAATGTATAGACTGAGCCGACGATCGAGTGTCCTGAAGCAAACAAGAGGACTGTTGATGACATGTTGGGAACCACAGAAAAAGGTACCTTACAGTCTATTAGATAAGTGACCGTCATACTGATAAATTTGTTACAGTTCCCACTAACATTGACTTCTCTTTCCTTTCTTCTTAGTACATCAGTGTATCCAACGATGCCCTCTCTTCTGCCACCAAGCAACCCCGCAGAGACCAGTCCCTGTCGCAAGAGAGTGAAGTATGTTTTTACCTATTCCCAGTTAGATTTCAGCCTACACATTTAGACTCTAGCTCATTTACCTTCGCTGTTTGCTTTGCAGCCAGCCATGTGGTCCAGATCTTTTGCTTGGATTGATTGACACGCTTCCTTTTGCCATCCAGAAGAGCCTTCTGCCTACTTTTGCTGGTGATCTACCTTCAGTGTTGGGAGCTCAGCCTTATTACAATGCTACAGAATGAAAGATCAGCACCAGGTAGCCTAGGTTAGAGTCCTGATGCGGCCCTCAGACATGGGTGCCGCACCAAGAGCGGTAGGGGGAGTATTACTTCAAAAAAAATGAAGAACTCCTGACTTCAGTCGGGGTTATATATATTGTGCACATGATAACAAACTGTCCACGCCTCATCTGGCTAAGTACCACTGCGAGATACAGATCGCGACTGCTACTATTCAGTGCAAGCATCGATCATTTATTATGAATTCTTCAGTGCTTGCTTATTCATTCCCTGGCTTAGATAATTTGGGTTGCCTGCACGAATTAAATGACCGGTGATAGCCCGCCTGCTTGGGCGCGCTTGTGTATGCATGGATGTTTATGTATCGCTTAAATACATATCAATACATATCAAAGTGTACGCCGTTTGACTTCTTGTAGCCGCTGTGCTCCAATTGAACAAGATTTTGGTTTTGCTCAATTTAGAAGCATGGCTGTTTCCTGCCGATACCATATGTTTCTCGGTTTCTTGGCAAACATAATCATGGCTTTTTATCACTCGCGCGCATGGGCGCGCGCCGATAACTAGTGCGCATCAGAACGACTTCCTTTGCTTCGTTGAGTTCTCTCCCCAGAATGACTTCTATTTGCAGTATGGAGGGAGTACAAGTGCTCTGCTTTCTGGATGTAGTTTCTTAGCATTACTTTCTGAAGGCAATTAAAATGCATGGCCTGCGAGAAAGATGCCGCCTGTAGTTGTAGCTAAATTAGCTAGCTATTGGACTGGTTATAGCGAATCTAACCTGCAGCACTCCAAGTGTGCAAGGAGAAGCAGGTACTTGTGTCCTCCAGTTCATAATAACGTTATTTGCTTCCTGAAGATTAATTACAGGGATCATTGGAGGTCAGAGCCATGGGGACTATCATTGAAGGGAGCCGGCCTGATCCCCCGATGAACCATAACCGGACAGAACTGCTACTAGCTAGATACAACACACTGTAGAGACAGTCAGAAAAAATCGCATGCCAATGCAAAGCAAAACAGTGGTCCGTATCTTGTGCAACGACAGAGCTAAGCCGTTGAGGGCCTTGAGGCACAGCACATGAATTAGGCCCCGGGTCGATATGCATGTGCACGTACGGCGCTGCTGGGCAGTGACCAGGCACGTACCAGCGGCTAATTGATCCTAACTACCTCTGCTGCAACTACATCCATCAGCTCAGCCACAGGAAACTAAAGCAGCTAATAATCGACGATTCCAAGTCCAACTCATCAGGTGGTTCTAACTTTTCTAGCTCACTGTTGGTCCGGAATCAGATGAGCAGACGGCCACCGATGGTTCGATGAGATACACTACACGCACAGTACTTGAATTGGATCGATGGGATGCATGGATATGGATGGATGGATACGCGAACAGCGAATTCGATCGATCACCCGCGGATCACGCAATCTCGCCGTGGTTTTGGTCCAGCCACAGCCACACGTACTCCTGCTTGGCTGCTCGGCCCTGCTTCGATCGGCTTGGATCATCCGGGTGTTGTTGCATGGATTCAACAGCGGCCTGACAGCGATGGCTTAACCGCACAGCAGCCAGGATCACCTTGCTTATCTATGGTTGCCCATTACCATTACCATTACCATTTCCTTTGTTTGAAAATCATTTGCTTGTACTTTTGGTACATGCATTCAGCTCGATGTATGGCATTGAATTGCCTGTTGTATTGGAAATGTGGTCTCTTCGAATAATCGTCTTGCGTCACTGGATCCTGCAAAGTCGGAGCCAACATTCAGATAACCGCCTTCGACAGAAATATTATGGCGTCATTGAACTGGTGGTAAATTTTAATTTCCTTTTGACACTTTCTAGGTAGTACTGTATGCTTGATGCTTTCTCTCTCCCTCGAAAATAAAATTACAGGAAAAAGGAAAAACACGTATTTTTCTTTTCAAGGAAAAGGGTTGACATGACATGCCTCGTGCTGTCTTTTTCGTATGGTTACTGTTAGGCCTAATTAGGCGTTACGTATGAGGAGAAACAGCAGCAGCAGCATGGGTAGGTGTTGTCCACGCTTTGGTGCTGCACACAACACTGACAGCACTGAACAGTGCACATATATATAGCTGGAAAAGAGAATTATCAGCAGATTTTGCTACTTCTATAGAGCCTTTTTGGAATACAATGCCGTCGAACGAGAGGTGGTGGCGCCCCGCACCTGGTCGGACAGGCGCTGCTTTTCGACCAGGCGGAAGCCAGCACTCCCCGGGCAGGGACGGCGAGGACGGGTATATATTTGCAGTAGATTATGACTTCGTCACAGGATCACAGCTAAAATATGTTATTCTCAGTAAGTACTTCGATTTCATATGCAATCGTCCGCATGATTATGCAATACCAAGCTAATGTTTCACTTAAACACATGATCCATGTCGGCAGAACCCAGCATCCTGCTCAAGAGAATCTGATCAAGACTTCAGCAGCAACTACCAACAGGCAAACTGAGCTAACAATCTCAACCAGGCGAGCCCCAGCATCTAGAGCAATACCGGTTTATTATCTTACAAAAACCACGACTGCACGTTTCAAGCAAACTCAACCAGGGACAATGACTACTTCAGGATAAATATATCTCCACCTGAGTAGTTATATGGGCATCCACTGTCAAGGATTCTCTGTTCCCATTCCATAATACCATTCCGATCACCTGGACGAATCCATTTCGGCCAAGGCACTGGCCACCTGTAATTCAACAGTTTCCCCAAAAAAATGTTATTTGATAACGTTAATACAAAACACTGAATGTAACTTTTAGTAAGGGGATGCATCAGCATACCGATTCATGTGAAGATCGTCATTGTCAAGTTCAGCAGCAGTCCTACCAAACATGCATGCAAAAGAACAGATTCAACAGAATATTATGCTTCACTCAACCTGCTCCAACAGGATAACTAAAAGGCGCATGCAAATCCAAGTGCCATGTGCAAAATCAAATCCTAAATATTTCAATGAAAGGCAATGCTATCCTAAATGGTAAGCAGTAAACAATTGGTCACACTCGCTTAGTGTTTAATTGAAATAAAACAGTCTAATAAACGGTACTATATATCACTTGATTGTACATAATTATGCTTATAAACAATATAATAATATTGAAGCAAGTATACATATTTATGCACAACAAAAATTAAGTACACATTTATACATGTAACAAGTAAACACATTTATCCATGTAAAAGAATTAAGTATACATATTTGTGCATGTACAATTTCAAGTGGACTTACCAGTTTGACTAAATGGTAGGCTAAATGGCCATTTAGCCCATCTAATGCCATTTAACTACATTTTGTGCTCAACCTTAAACCTTTTACAGCCTAACAACACACGTCACCTCTGTTTACTGTTTGGTTGCTGTTTAAACGACCTAGCAGAACATTGATCAAAGGCAATTAAATAAGGGAAATCTAGACATACCCTTTCTTAAAACGATCCAGGATATCAACAATATCATCACAAAACAGGACCGGGTTGCCCACTTTTTGGTCATAAAAGTTCATGCCAACATAGTTCCCTTCAGCATCAACAAGAGGCCCTCCAATCCCAGCCTAACCAAGTTATATTGAGAAAATGTCATTTGTAATGCCAAATCGAAATTAAATTTATATTCTCACAGACTTATTTATTTCTATGGGCATAAACATATCAACAGCAAATACCTTTTTTATTCTACAAGTAGAGTATACAAGCCTTTTGAAATCAAAAGGACCAGACCAGTGAGGAGCCAGTTTCCCACTTGAAGCCATTAAATCACCTGATTTGCAACGCCCCACAGCAACTACTAACTTATTAGAACACAGATTTTTCCTTCCATGTCTAACAACTGGAAATTTATTGACAACACTGGATGTCTTGACTCTGACTAGAGCTACATTATAATGTAGACTAAAATGTATTAAGGTTCCTTTTCTCGGTTTCCTGCCTGGTAAGAACACCTTAATCTGCAAATAATAATGATATAATGAGATTTGAGCAGTACCTTGGAAGAAACAAGGATAAAAAAAATATAATTAGAGCACCAACCCTCAAGCCATCAACAATCTTGTTTCCCTCATCGTAAGGATAATCAGGATTCCTAACCAAGCATGCTGAAGTCAGAATAATCTTACATCCATTATCTTGAAATTTACCATCCCAGTCAATGAAAGTTCCAGAGCACGCAAAGATTCTTTTATCTCCTGGACAACATAATTTTGAACATTAGCACATGATGATGACCAAGTATAAGTCTGAAATAGGAAAAGGCAGAATAATGCAAAATCACCCTTCGATGAAGTGAGGGCGACAACACTATCATGTATCTTTTCACAAACTCCACTACTGAGTTGCTTCCAGACACCATGATGATATATATCACCAAAAGGCTCTTCAAAAGTATTAACCAAAGTCATGCCACCTGGTCAAAGATATCATTCATGGCTGTCAGTTGCACAGCAGAGCTGCAAAAAGGCGCAAGTCAGTACTAGTCAAGTGATGTACAAGCATCAACTCACTTTTAGTTGGCCTGGGATAACCCAAAACTTCAAGATGCAGATAAAGATCCTTGCTGGGAGCAACTGCATGTATTGGTGCAAAAAGGAGCAAAGTGATTAGGATTTAGATGTGCTAATACTAAGTTGGGTGAGATTTAGATAAAGATATGCAAATAATAATCAGCACATAAGAGTACGATTAATAACCCATTAGAATTGACTGCTTGAACATACAGAAGAACATCTCTCGTGTTAAAACCAGGATAGTGGTGATGGTGTTGGTGTGATCTATGCCTCTATCCACCCTCAAATCCATATCCTTTGTGGATGGATTCATCTAGACATGTATCTCAAAATGAAGAAGTACCATGCTATTTACATGTGTGCACTATGCAGCTACCAAGAATAGACTAGTAAGTATGCTTGGTTTAAACTACATCACCACATACGGGCATAACGCCAGTGCGGAAATATTAACAGATAAGCACAAACTCCAAGGCAATACCTTAAATGGCTAAAGTAATTAATAGGTACTATTATAACAGTACAAATGTATAATTTCATGTGCAGAACTTGAGGCTTTACAAATAATATGAAATGCACGCTAAAACAACATTTAGGCCTTGTTTGGATAGAGCCTAACCCACTCCATGCCAACATATTGCGAGGGATTGACAGGTTGAATCATTTTCCACCGCAATCCAGATGGATTGGAAGGGATTATATTTATCCATACATGACCTTAGTGATCTGAGTGATTGTTGTGTAGTCACCTTCTGCCTGGGAGCCGACTGTGGGTGTTCCTCCAACCCTGTGAAAGAATATCAATGTGGCTATACTCCCTCTGTATTGTTGAGTTTGGGACAAGATTTGGGTCACACATTGGGAATATAAATCATCAATAACTTTTAAATTGTTGAGTTTGCAAATGTGAAAATTATATAAATAGATTTGTCAAGAAAAATACTTCCATAAAAGTATACATATATCATTTTTCCATAAATATTTTTATAAAAACAAGATGCCAAAGTTGTGTTTTGGAGACCGTGTCGCTGTCCTAAATGACTTCGAAATCCTATAGAGGGAGTACTAATTAACCCAGAAGTAAAATGTATCTAACCAGAATACTATAACACGGAACACCAAGATGAGTGGAATTGTAGGAAAGAAACAAGACAAGCATCTAAGTAGTATCACAAATTGGATATAAAAAATTTCAATAGAATAGCCAATGATTGAGTGTGCATATTTTAGACTGAAAGAAAAATCTCCGAACATTAATCTAGGCAAATATACTACCCTCAATGTTGAAACAAAATTTATAGCTCAATCAATAGTATAGGCTACCTGTGATAAATGCCAATAGCACAGTGCACCGGTGCAACATTCTTAGGTATTGGCAACAAAGAATCAAGTTGTTACTATGGGAAGATATTGAAAACTACTGCAAACGACTAAGTTTACAAAACAGCAATTAACAATCAAGACATGCATACTTAAGAGATTACCTAACAAGCTCAAGTGGGCAAACCAGCAAGGACAACTGTAAAAATGCAAATTAGAAACAATGTAAGACATACCTCTCCGGCTTCAATTCATTTACTCGTGCCAGAAATACAGCCCTTTGCTCAGATGTCTCAAAATGCTTCAGCCGTTCGAAGATCAAACGCACGGGCAAGAAAAAGGATTTCTCCATACTGAATAAGGTTCATGCCAACGAAGTCCCCATGACAATCAAAAAGTGGCCCCCCTTCCATAAACTGGAACAAAATGTCACAAGCAAAATGGGTTAAGGGTTAGAGAACAAAATAAGGCTGCATGGAACTTCCCCTCGTCATGACTCATGATCATTGTCTCATGAAAATTGTAAACATAACTAACTGATTAATGGTTTGTAAATTTACTTAGAAAATTATAATCTCAAAGTATTTTAATTACAGATTGGTATCAAATCTACTAGAATATTTTATTTTACATATAATTTGTAAGAATACTTAAAAATATGTAATAACATTAAAGTATGTCCCAATGGGAATCTAATAAACTAATCCATTCATTCTAAACTGCACAATTTAAAAGTTATTAGCAGCCAAACTGTGTGCAGTGCAGTCAATTGCAACAAATAGACGTAAGCTAAGATGTAATAGTTCAGTGCATAAAATAACAGAAACAGAAGTTCTCAAATTACAGTGCAAGTGTACCTCAGATAATTTACAAGAAGAGAACATAAGATGTTGACGATCTGATCCGCTCGAAATAGGAGTCAGCTTCCCAGTTGTGGCCAACAACTTACCAGAGATGTCACGCCCTAGAGATACTACATCGGAATAGGGTGGATAGTGGGACATATTACGGAGAAAGACAGAATTAAGTTCAAGGTGTGATGTGATTTTGACAACAGCGATTTCATGGTCTAAATCATATTCCTCCAGAAATCCAACGGCAACATTTTGTTCATGACGCACTTCAATCTACAAAGATAAAGAAAAGAAACAGCACAGAATGGTCAGCAATAACTTACATCAAAAGGCAAGATAAGTAGATGATGATTAACAGAACAAACCTTCAGGTTATCATGTTCTTTTAAAGCTCTAATCAAAGTTGCTGAAGTCAGAAACTTATGGCCACACCTCAGTTTTTCTACAGCTATGCCTGAGAATGAAAATAGCACTGTGTGGCCTGTACAACATCATAATTAAATTGTGCATAACTAAAGAAGTTTATATATTTTGACAACTAAAAGAGACAAGAGCATAATCACCATTAGATAAAGCAAGCGAGACAACACTTCTTGACAACTCTAAAGCACGCTCTTCACCCAGTTGACTCCAGATGCCTTTATTAGCATACCAGTACATGTCACCTAGTTAAGGAAACATGAAAGTTCACAACTGTGAGTGCTCAATAGAGCTGTAAAAATATGTAAGAAAAGGAAGAACTGGCAGACAGACCTGAAAGACATGACCTGGTTCTTTTATTCTCATTTGAGCTTCCTGCAAGATCACCTCCGCCCCTTTTATTTGCCAGCATCGTTCCAACACTAAAGGCCTAAAGCAAAAGTAAAGAAGGCTGAGTGTGGGCTATGAACTATGCAATATAGCAAAACAATCGTATATAGGCCCTGTTTGCTTCCGCTTACCTGGATCTCGCTTATGAGCTGAGCACGATTACGAGGATGGGAGCCGCGCGTTTGGATGGGGGCGGCGGTGTCCTGGAGGCCGGATTATGCCCTTCTTCCTCACCAGCCAGCACCACCAGCGAATGGACGGGGATAGCACGAGTTGGCGGGGGGAGGGAGGCCAAGCACCGGCGAGAGGACGGGGAGATGGCGGAGCGGCGTCGACGGGAGGTCAGATCCGGCCGGGAGCTGCCCGCCGCCGGCGGATCTGGGCCAAGAGGGAGGCTGGACAACGAGATAGGGAAAAACTTTTTTTTATAAGTATATCTGTATTAAACCAGGAAACCAGTACAGTACAAATACAAATACACCGTATAAGGATACGGAATACAGCTGTCCAGACTATTTGCGAAAAGGCCCTCCACTAATCTAACAATTACACATAGGACCTTATCCCTATCCAGGACGGATCTCAGCTTCGTCCGACGCCGCCGATGACCGTCGGAATCCACCACCATCACCAAATCTGAAGCACCTGATGCCGAAGGAAGCCGTCGACATGGAGGTGGACTGCAGCGAACGCTTGATCTCGCATAAGCGAAGAAGTTTGTAAGCGCCCGTCCGTCAGGCTCACTATTCAGCTTGGATCGACGATGGCGGCTCCGACGCTGACCGTCGCCTCGGTGGAGCCGAACCCGCTCCGCCCCGGACCGAAGCTCGCTGTCTACCTGCGTCGCCGGCAGCTCAAGCTCGGTCCGGCGCCCTCCATCTTGCCTCCAATCCCTCGCCCGCCCTCGCATCCTTGCCCTAACTTGCAAAGACGAGCACCGCCTCCGCCTCGTCGACGAAGCCGCAGCCCGCCGCAATCTCCTAGAATCCCATGCCGCCACCGTCGCCTCACCAAGACGGAAGAACATCGGCAAGCACAGATTCGTACACATACCTCCACGCGCTCGTCGTCGGCCGACGCCGGAGGAAGCGCGCGAGACGGGGAGGAGCACGGGGGACCTTCACTCCATGGCTTCGTCGTTGCCGCCGCCACGCCGCCGCCGCCGGAGACCTAGACCTAGACCCACTAGGACCTACCCTACGACGCCGGACGGAGCGCCGCCGCTCCCCCACCCCTCCGAGACCCCGAGGGCCGCCGGAGGTGAAGGGGGACGGCGACCCCGCCGGCGCGGGGACCGAATCGCCTCCCCGGTCGCCCTGGGCACTATAGCCCTAGCTCGGGGAGGGGAAAGGGGTGGCTCGCCTGTCGCTCGTTCTTTTTTACGGGGACTGGGTGAGGGGAAGTGAGATAGGGAAAAACTAAGGAAGGAGGAAACCCTAGGATTGTCTTTTATCTTCTCTGATCTGGTGATGTGATGCAAAGGACCCGCCTCGAGCTGGGCCGGGCCGAGAGATCTTTAGGCCTTATTTGGAACAAATGACTAATTCTAAAAAAATAGAACAAACCAGAGGACATCGAACTTGAAAGCATATCATATTGGCTCCTTTGAAAATGAATGTCTGACTCTTTAAATTTGCTAAGTGGTACATATACACTCTTGAACTTTAAAAATGGACTTTTAACCCGTAAAACTTGTTAAGTGGTACACCACAGGTTCATAAATAGTAACTTTTGGTTTCCAGGAAAAAAATAGTAACTTTTGATACTTTCTCAAAATGTTTTTAGAAATCCAACTTAAGAAGCAAGGAAGAGGTGCCTATAAAGCTCTAAAAAAATTTATAGTTTGGTAGAGTAAATAAGAAGGATGATAATGACATTGAACATGGTAGATTTTTAAAATTCTGAATTATTGCATTTCAAAAATAACCAAACTTATATACTTTATGAATTTTTAGGGTATTCAAATGACAATACCATGAGTCACTACTCTAAAGATAATATTTGGTAGCTATGGAGGTAACTACTCTACAGATAATGGCCCATCCCATGAGTCACTGTTTGTTACTAAAATCTTCTGCTGGAGAACATAATATTGTTGTTCAAGGAGAAGTTTGAGCTCTGCATGGACAAAGGAAACTTTGGATTGCTTTTGCCAAATTTCTACATGGTTCACACACTGTCAAAATTCTTTTCTCCTGTCAAACTCCTGGACCTGGCAAATTGGATGTTCTCAAAATTGGACGGTCGCAGCTCCAGTTCACCTGCTTTTGTTCCTGCTGTTTTGATGTGCCTATATATTACTGATGTCGCCATGGAAATGCTGTGCTGTTATCTACAAAAAACTGATCAGAGATCAGAATCCCATCTATTTCGGGACTTGGAGATTCATAATTCTGATATTGATGCCATTCAGCAAGCCTATCACATAATTCTTCATTTTGCTACTAAGTGGAATATTGAATTTGCTGATCATTGCTTGCTGAAGATGCTGTGTCGTATTCATCACACAGAATGATGTGCAGGATGGAACACTGACTATATTGCATTCCATATGATATTATCTGCAATGGCCATCAATAGTCCCATTGACACTCTTCATCACTGCATCTTTCGCACATCTAAGGTTAAAGCAAAAGCAATCCTGTTGCTTTTGGAAGCAAGTCCTATGCATGTGAACTTTTTTAGCCAGATATTCTTGGAAATTTTAAATAAAGATACTTCTCTTTTGCAAGTCAAGGACTCTGATTCTAACAATTTATGGGCTCAAGAAGATGGTGCTATACTTCTGTTGCCTGCTACTTTATTGTGCTTGAAGATTCACAGCGATGACAATAGGCAGCAGTGTGCTAAATTCCTTGAACCAGTTCCAATATTTTATTCTGAACTACTATTATGTGATAAAGGGTTTTCAGGTTGGAAAAGTTTTGTTACCCGGAGCATTTTTGAGGAAGATTTTACGGACTTTATACCCACATCAGTTGAAGATATAATGGTTTATTTCAGTAGCACTCTCTCGGGGAAGTCAGTTATGATGTTGCACTACCACTTTGCATCGAAAGAAACTTCATGGAAACAACGCTTGGAAATAGTTAGTTCAATTATTCCAGAGTCATCTGAGCTATTAGATTCTGATGCTAATGATATTAATCCCACTTAGTGCAGTGGCATTATGAAATTTACTAATGAATTGTTTGCGAAGGTATCACTAATTAGACTGGTATTATCTCCTAGAAAATCATTGTCCAATGAAGTAGCTTCAGAGAGGGAGTCCAAGAGAGTGCACAAAGCAAAGCTAAATTTCATTAGCATATTGGTCAGAACTATTGATAGAATATTCATGAATTTCCCATCAAATGACAGTATCTTCTCACATTCTACCAAGGAAAGAAAGGCCATCTTGTTTCTGGAATATGTAATTCTCAAGAATATCATTGAACTGTCTTTAGAGATTCAAAGCTATCTAAATCAGCTAAAATCAGTACCTTTCCTTGCCCAATTCATCAGATCATCCCTCTTGCATAGATTTAATGATCCTGTCACGATAAAAGCAATTCGATGTATTCTTGTTGTGCTATCACAAGGAAAGTTCTCAGCTGATGAAATTCTTGAACTTATACTTGGTCACTCCAATTTTATATCGACAATAACATGCAATGAAGTTTCTGAGAATCCATCTGCTTGTAACACCACAGGGGGGATGCTACAGCTAGCTCCAAGTATTTTGAAATTAGTTGATTCTTCTTTCATGGAAGAAAATAAGGCAGAAATTTCTATTGCAGAATAGAGAAGAGTTGAAACCATCAGATTACTAAGGGTACTGTATGATATTAAGAGCAGACAACAGAATAGTAGACAATTGAGTGAGTCAAGAGAATTAGTTTTCTTGCTTTTCTCCCAAGTGCGGATTTGGTGGTGTCGACCGGCCTCGTTGCTAGCGTAGAACTGATTTCTTCATGTAGAAATCGTTTCTACATTTTCTCCTCTCTTTCTTCATTTATTCCTATGCCATGTCACCAAAAAGTTGAGCTGTCAAGCTAATTAATGAACATAAAAACTACAATATATTTCCCATTGGAACTGCCCTTAGCACGAACGCTCCACTTAATTAAAGCCCAAACCTGGAACGAACGCTCCGCTTAATTAAAGCCCAAACCTGGACGGAGGCATGCTCCTCTTGCAAGCACACCGACCCAACATAAGTTGTTGTGGTACACTTCTAAGCAAGCAAAAAAACCTCCCCAGCACAAGAAGTTGTTGTGGTACATCTGTGTGTGGCATACGCACTTAGTAGCAAAACCCACCAAGCGGATTAAAAAATCATCATGTCTTTGGCTTGACGTCGCCATCTATCACTAGATGGATGGTGCTAGCCATTTTTTTTCTATTATTTTCATCTATGTTTTTTTTTGACAAGTACTATTTTCATCTATGTTAGCTGTCATGTATTTAGATTGAGATTACATAATAATAGGCTAATTTGAGAGATAAATATATAGCTAAATCATATAACATTCTCTAACATTTTTTCTATTTTACTGAACTTTTTGTTTAACTGCATATATTTACAAATGAGATTGCATACGTACCATGCATGGATTAATTTGAAGAGAAATGTACATGTAGTTCTAGTAGAGTTGAGTTGAGTGGACGACTGGACATCAACCAGCCTCAAGTGGCGGCGCAAGTCGAGTTTAGTTGGTTTGAAGCGGAGGCTCGTGTCGATGATCCAATCTGACTGAGTTCTGAGGCTTCTCTTGAGTTGAGTTGTTTAGTGGTGGTTTCACTGGTGAATTGGTACCTAAGTGTGCAGGTTGAGTAGGGTACCCTCCATAGTTGTATGATTTTCTGGCCTAATTTCCAGTAAAAAACTGGACTGGTACTTGCCTTTTTTATCGTCTAATAGAAATCACGACAAATTTTTGATGTGCTTTCGATAATATCAATTTGGACGCACACCGCACACGTCAATATACAAGCACTGGCCTTTTTCCCCCTCTTACTCTTGAACACGATGTTATTTTTTGATCCGGTTTCAAGTTTTTTTAGTTAGGTAGTCCGGTTGGAAATACAACTTCAGAATTCTAGGTGCGACACGTTATTCTGGATTTATTCCGGGATTTTCCGGCGCTATGCATTAAGTGGTAGGGGGTGTTCCCGTCGACAGCGAGGCGCCTGTGGTGACTTCGTGAACTTCAAGATTTGTCGGCTCAGTCCTTCGAAGGCGCTCATAGGGTTTGCGTACGTGTGTTGTTCATAGGGGTGAGTGTGCGTGCGTGTTGAGTGTCTGCGTTGTGCTGTGTAATTAAAAAAAAAGAATTGTTGGGGACTTGGGACAGGAGGAAGCGACGAGTGTTGGGCTGCCGTCGTCAGGGGCAAGAAGGCCCAGAAGAGTTAACCCATTTGTATCCGTCGCCGCATCGTCGTCTTCAGCCCAAGCCCATGGCCTGCGTGCGGATGCAAAATATCCAGTTATTTTTTTTAGAAGATGGAGGGTTTTAGTTTTAGTTTTATTTTTTTTTTGGAGATGGAGGGTTTTAGCTGTGTACAGTATCTCAATCTCAACCAGTCAAAAACGGCCCAGCCCAGCTCACGTCGTCGGGTTCCTCGTCGAGCCCAGCTCACGTCCGCCCCGTCGCTCCGCTCGTCCGTGCGCGCGTGCCGGCGCGTCTCCACCCACTTCGCCCGCACGTGCTTGCAGTAGCGAATAAAACAATGGCCGCCTGCACCGGTTCATTCCTGCCTTCCTGGTTCGCGAGTCCGTTCCCGGTTAAGTGGGAGAAAAACACCACGTGGCATATTAATTCAAAATAGTTAAGGTTCCCAATGTAAAAGTGTTTATTTATATTTTTATTAATTGGCATTTTTGTTAAATGGCGATGTAATCAGACATACGATTCACAGGAACAAACTTGATAGTTCGGTTCTTCGGCTACTTCGGGTAGTATGGTGTCTCGGTTCTCTTCGGGGTGCTACGAAAACCGACGCCGAAGCCGATAACCGAAGTTCACCGGGGGCGGGGAAGAAGACACCCGCCTTGCTGCAGCTTCTCGTGCTGCCTTGCCGCTGCTCCTGGCGCCCACACTCGCGGATGCCGGGATGGGAAGAGGATCGGCGGAGGAGTGCTCGCGAAGGCAGATGCAGAGGAGTCGCGGCGGCTGAGCAGATGCGTCGCGGATGCGTCGTTCGGCTGGCCGCGCTGGGCTGTTCATTCAAACTTCAAAGAAACCAGCTGTTAAGCCGGCCAAGCTTTCAGACACGCCGGGAAATTTAATCGCATCCTGTACCGATGCGAATCATTCGAGCCGTCGTCCATTGTCAGTACCTCTGCACTCTGTAGCGAAAACTTTTGTACCCCTATTGCAGCAATTTGCTGCTAATAATATACCTTGTTCAACTGTAAAAAAAAAAAAAAAAAAAAAAAAAAAAAAAAAAAAAAAACCTGCATGTTAGAAGAGATATTGGGACGGGAGTGAGGATTTCTCATTCTATAGGAGATAAGGTCTTTCAACACCATAAAAAAAAGTTTATATCTCCTCCAATAACTACTTTTAGGTTGAGATTTTCTGGAAATGCAGAAATCCAAACTGACACCGAACTGAAAAAAACCCAAGAACTGACACTCTACTTCGTTTCAGTTATGGTTTGGTGTTCGGATCGAATGTGCCCAGCCCATGAGTGCAACTGGACACATTGCTCGAAAAAAAAAAAACTGCACACATGATGACATGAATTCAACCTTTCAGTAAGAATATCGACAAACTGGTCACATGCCTTCAACCTCTCATAACCCATTTGCCAAACATTATTTTCCCAGTGTTTCAAATATAACTCTTCTTTCGATGCTGCCAGATCTTTCATATCCTCATGAGCCGTCTCAGAAATCACCCCCATTGGAGCCGGTTCATCCAGTATCCTCCATGCACGGCTGAATTTACCAGAAAGGCAGAGTCCATTGGCGAGGACCCTGAAAGCTGCAGCTGTTGGTGATTCCCTTATCAATCATGCTGTCCCAGACCTTCAGTGCCTCCTCATTTTTGTGTTCCTTGAACAAACTATCAATGAGAATGGTGTATGTGTAGACTGTTTGATCACAGCCATCATCTTCCATTCTCTTGTAGAAAGCATAAGCATCGTCTGTTCGTCCTGCTTTGACTAATGCGTCAATCAGAACATTGTAGCAGTTTTTCTAGTTTGAGTTTGCATCCCAATTTTTGCGTTTGAGTATATATTTGTATGCACACTATAGATGTGCCAAATTTTATTTTTTAAAAAAATATAAAAATATGTGTTTTTGAATTGGTCTCTATGTTTTCACCTACTATTGGGTTTGCACTGCAGTGTGTTGTTATCTATAATCTTGTCTTTGATCGTCCCTCAGAGTTAGCCTTAAGAGATGTAAATACATTATTATCAGTTTAAAACTAGTTTGACGACAGCTTTCTTAACTATAAAGCCACCACATGGTGCAACACAAACTCTGAGTGGGGAATCAAGAGCCCATCGATGCTGGCAAATACCAAAAACCTACACGTTCCATGTTTGGGGTTATGTTTCGGTTGAGTGTTTGGTGTGCACCGAACACAACGGAATGAGTATTGCAGCACAACGACAGGAACACAGAGACAGGCGACTGGCACAGTAAATAATACTACAGTAACCAACACAACAATACATGAAGTCCAAAGGCAGACTAGCAGTGGTTCAAAATTCAACTATTACAATCAAACATGTTCACAGTGACCACAAATTGATTAAACCAAAGATGAGTGAACCAACACTCCTTCCAGACAGCAGCAACATCGAACTTTTGGCTTGTTTGTCACCTTAGGAATAGGGAGGGCACACAGTTCTACAATAAGTGAAATATGAAATGCAACATTAGTCATGAGTACATAGAAATGAATCACGAAGAACATAAAAGAACTAAATTGCATTAAAATTAACAAGTACCTTCCTCAAGCTTGTACAATTCTTCTCCATTCTCTTCAACACTAACAACATTGGACCCACGAATCCAATCCCTTGCACAAATCAGACGCTCAACCATTGTTGGCGTGAGTGAGCTCCTGAAACCATCAAGAACATGTCCACCTGAACTGAAGGCTGATTCTGAAGGGACAGTTGAGATAGGAATTGCTAAGAGATCACGGGCCATGCGAGACAGTGTTGGAAACCTTTTAGCATTGCCCTTCCAATACTTAAGAATGTCAAACCCTTCATTATCCTCTTCAGTATATTCTGATAAGTACTTGTCAAGTTCAGATTTGGTAGTGGCATTTGCACCCGCAAGTTTCCTCAGTCTCTCAGCAATTCTAGCCTTGAGTTTGCTCAATGGAGTTGGTTCTTGAGTATCAGTGGGCTGTTGTGGTGCATTATCACTTGGAGGATACATATTTCTATACTCTTCAAACAAAGCATGAAAAGCAGTGTTCACTGTTTCCCACAATTTCTCTCCTAGCTCATCACCAAACAAGAACATGATAGCCATCTTTATGTGAGTTGAAAGCTTGTACCTTGGATCAATTGCAACACAGAAATAAACAACCAAGTTCAGGTTGAGCAATTGACCTCCCTTATCTTTCTCTCCTCGCTTCTCTATGTCTCCCAGCCTCTCTCTATATTTCTCCCCAAAGTACTCGTAGTACTTTACTAGCATTCTCTTGCCCATTTCACTACATAACCTATCCTCACTGTCACACCACTCGCGCAGCAAAAGCAACAGCTCAGCAATCTCATGAAGATAAGTGTTTGATGTTGGACAACTTGTGACTGCAACACGGAGAGTAAGTTCATAAAAGTGTTCAAGAAATTCAGCCATCTTCCTAGCATTATCCCAATCCGACTTTTCAGGAACTCCTGGACCATCTTTCTCGTCATTTAATTCTAGTTTATAGTATGGGTCTTCATCACTATACCTTTCAAAAGCCTTTTCATACTGCTGTGCAGTGTTTAGCATCAGGTAAGTAGAGTTCCACCTAGTGCAAACATCTTGGGTCAGAAAGGCTTTGGTCTGTACCTTTGCTAACTGAGCACATTCCTTAAACCTTTCCAATCTAGATGTTTCACCCTTGACAAACTTAACAGCAGCACGAACACGAACCACTGACCTATCAATTTCCTTTAGGCCTTCACTAACCATCAAGTTGATTATGTGTCCAACACATCTTATTTGTAGATACTCTCCTTTAGCAATGCTACCATTTGATTCATTCAAGACCCTCTGCATGTACTTTATTGCATAGTCGTTTGCAATAGCATCATCCATTGTTATTGTAAAAACCTTATCAATTCCCCATGCTGCCAAGCAATTCTCTAGGGATTTTCCAATATCTTCCCCTCTATGACCCTCTACCAAGAGAAAACCAATTATCTTTTTGTGGAGCTTCCAATCATTGTCAATAAAATGTGCTGTCACACACATGTAGTTTTGGTCTTTATTATCTGTCCATGTGTCAGTTGAGAGGCTAACCCTTCCACAGTGTTCTTCTAAAAATTTCTTCATCTTTTCCTTCTGGACATCATACACTTCCATACAGGCTCTAGCGACTTCTGTTCGAGAGGGTAAAGTAAATTGTGGGCATGCCATAGCAAAAAACTTTCTAACACCAGGCCGTTCAGAAAAGACAAATGGT
This sequence comes from Themeda triandra, assembly GCA_018135685.1. NCBI lineage: Eukaryota > Viridiplantae > Streptophyta > Magnoliopsida > Poales > Poaceae > Themeda > Themeda triandra. The sequence goes on from JAENPR010000274.1 coordinate 202,309, forward strand.
AGCTCCTCTTCAATTATCATTTCAACAAAACTGTTTCTAAGGTCATCCAGATCAAACTCCGGAGCAGATAGAGTACCATCACTACCATTTGTCTCCGTATCACAGCAACACAAGTCCCCACAGTACTTGCACTTGGCTCTTTGCTCCCCATTTGCAAGTTTTACCTTAGTGAAGTGATCCCAAACATCTAAACTTGGAGACATTGCTTTTCTTTTCCTGTTCCCCCCTTTCTCTTGCTGTTCACCTTCATCCCCCTCGCTCTGCTGAGCCTCCTCCTCGTCAACCTCTATCATTTCATTCACCTGATTCGCAACGTTTTCATCAGTGTCCCCCATCTATAAATAAATAAATAAAAACATGAAACGCGCCACTTAAGACCAAGCATAGGTTAGGTTGGTCTATTTGTGCAAGATCCAAGAAACCAAGAAAGGATAGCCGAAGTCTGAGCTTAAGAGAAGAAGAATCGAAGGCATACGTTGGTGGACTCCTCGGTGGTTGCCGCCATTGTACTGGAAGGAGATCTTCACGTGGGTGGCGCTGAGCCTGCGCGGCCACGCGCCCTCGCCGTCGGAGCCTGCGTCCTGCCCCCGCGCCGTCGGAGACCGATGCACCGCGCCCTCGCCGTAGCCGTCGCTGCGACCAATGTGGCGGCTAGGGTTATGGTGCCTGAGGCGCTGGTGCCCTTTTAGGCTGCGCAAGTGGCTGTCTGCGGTGTGCCTCCCTTCTGCATAGTTCGGGTAGTAATGGTAGATCAGTTCGGTGTGCTACGAAAACCGAGACCGAAGCCGATAACCGAAGTTTTCAGATCATCTCCACCCAGTTCCCCAATGAGAAAAACCTGTGGTTTGAGGTACCTGAGATTTCTGGAGCGAGCTCCAACTGCCGGCGTCAGGGACGGGGAAGGGGACGCCGACGCCAAGATGGTGGCCGCGGGCGCCGTCACCGGGGGCGGGGAAGAAGACGCCCGCCTTGCGGCAGCTTGTCGTGCTGCGTTGCCGCAGCTCCTGGCGCCCCCACTCGCACGGTTCGGAGGAGCGGGAATGCGGGATGGGAAGAGGAGGAGAGCGGCGGAGGACTGCTGGCGAAGGGGAGAGGAGCAGATGCGTCGCTGGGAGCGGGAAGAGGAAGAGAAAGAAACGGGTGGGGAAAAATAAAAAAAGAGATATATTGGATGACAAGTGGACCCCATAGTACTGCAACTCATTCAACTAGTGTTTCAAACTACACTAATGTAGTTTTTAAAGAATTACAACTGAATTTTTTTTTTTGTTGATATTAAAACTTGGCACAAGGCCTTTTATTGATGGAAGCCCAGCAAACTCGTGAGCACACAAACTGATTACAAAATTCAGGGAGGGGATTTGTCCATACCTCGGACTGACCAGGTCCCGACTCAGACCTCTCCTAATGTCATGAGCAACAGAATTACAAACTCTCGAAATATTACAAATGGACTCACATCTAAAATCATCAAACAAACTATCCCGGAGGTCTCTGAAAAGTCGTCCACCAATCGCCAGGTCCATAGATGAAGATGACAGGGCTTCTGCCAGTTTGGCGTGAGTCCTGTCTCCAAAACAATCCGAGATATGCCAAGGAAAGCTGCAGCTTCATGCATATGTTTGCATACATAAACTTCTGCCAAAAGAGCATTATGGGTCAATTGGTCATCAAGCCCCAACATTTGTTTCCTGTACGAAAGCACCATTGAGAAAGAAATTAATCTTGAAGCATCCTCTAGCAGGTGGTCTTTGCCGAGTGCTCATTGCCTGAATGTCAGCCAACATAAATACAACAGCCTGCGCTGTCTGTTGACACGTAGGCATAAGCCCTCCTGCATTCACTTTGTTTCGCAAATCTCACCATCTCCTCATTGGCTTGCACTTCAAGAAACAATGCCATCCATCCTCATCATAACAGTAGCAAACCGGAAACCGTGTATCCAGGATAACACCACGTCTGCTTATGTTCAGCTTGAGAGCAAGACTATTATGCGCTACACGCCAAGAAAATGCTTGATATTCGGAGTAGCTGACAGCTTCCAGATTTTCTTCCATATATTACTTCTCCCAATCAAAGCTGAGGCAGCCGAGCCCTCCCCTCTCTGGCGCACTCTCTGCTGTCCATCCCCATCTTCAAGCACATGGTAAGCCGACTTGACTGAGAATACTCCCTTGGGATCAAAGTGCCAGGCTACCATATCATCCCGATCACTATGTGTAGGAATTGCCAAGATATTCACAACATCCTCCTCCCAGAAAATGTCCTTGACAAGTTGCTCATCGCACTGTCCAGTGTATGGATCAATTAGCTCAGCTACTTTGGACAGCAAGATAGAGCCCCTTGTGTATGTGGCCATCTAGTAATTACAGTCTTCTTTCGATGCTGCCAGATCTTACTATGCACCAGTTTAAATGCCAGATCAGTATTTCCTGCTTTCCTCCTTAGTGCATTGACCATCATTCAAACAGTGTTTGAAATTTCACTCTTCTTTTCATGCTACCAGATCTTTCATACCCAATGCCTATCTTACTATGAACCAGTTTAAATGCCAGATCGGTATTTCCTGCTTTCCTTAGCGCATTGATCATCATCGTTCGAACCCTCCCAGGTATCTCACGACCCTTCTGCACAATGCCATCTGCCAATTTGCAAGCCTGCTTGAATCTGCCAGTCTTACATAACACATTGATCATATCCTCATGAGCCGTCTCAGGAATCACCCCCATTGGAGCCAGTTCATCCAGTATCCTGCATGCACGGCTGAATTTACCAGAAAGGCAAAGTCCATTGGCAAGGACCCTGAAAGCTGCAGCTGTTGGGGTGATTCCCTTGTCAATCATGCTGTCCCAGAACTTCAGTGCCTCCTCATTCTTGTGTTCCTTGAACAAACCATCAATAAGAATGGTGTATGTGTAGACTGTTTGATCACAACCATCATCTTCCATTCTCTTGTAGAAAGCACACGCATCGTCTATTCGTCCTGCTTTGACCAATGCGTCAATCAGAACATTGTAGCAGTATGAGTCAGGCACAAATCCTTTAGCAATCATCTCCTCGAAGAGCTCCTTTGCTTGGTCAACCATCCCAGTTTTTCCAAAGCCATCGATTAGGCTTGTATAGAAAATAGCATTCACTGCAACACCCTTCTCTACACAACTCCTGAAGCACGCAAGCGCCTCATCCATATTGCCAAATCGGCACAAACAATTAACAACCACACCATATGTGACCGCATCAAGCTCAACTCCACTGGCCTTCATCCTCTCAAAGAGTGCCATTGCCTCTTTCTCCCTCCCGAATTTACCCATCGAGTCAATGAGCGCAGTGTACATGGCTGCATTGGCTGGGCTACCTCGCTTCAACATCCTCTCAAACACAGCCAGCGCCTCAAATGGTTTTCCGCCCTTGCTGAGCGCACCGATCACCAGCACATAGGCATGTTGAGGTATTTCCTTCCCCATTCCCCTCTCTTCCATCTCTTGGAACAGGGCTATGCATTGTGGAAACGTGCCCTCGCTGTAATGGCGCTGCATGAGAGTGAGGTATGTCAACTTGTCCGGCGCGAGCTCTGCCTGTCCCCTCATATCCGCAAGCCGTGCCATCGCATCCTGCGTCCTCCCCGCGCGGCAGTAGCCTTTGATGAGAATGTTGTAGGAAACCACGTCAGGACGCACGCGATCTTCCGTGGACATTGCGTCGAACACGTTGATGGCAGTGTCGAGGAGGCCAGCATTGACAAGGCCATCCAGCAGGCAGTTGTAGGTGAGCCTGGACGGCTCAACCCCGGCGAGGCGCATGGCCTGCCACGCCCACAGCAGCTCCTCGGAGAGGCCGAACGCCGCGAGGCTGCGGATCAGCGAGGCCGACGACGCCGGCGCGAGGTGCCTGAGGACGGCGTCCCCGTGCGCTCGCAGCTCCGCGACGAGCTGCCGCGCCTGGCCGGCGGCGTCGGGCCCGGCGGCATCCCTGGAGCGCGCGAAGGAGTGGAGCAGCGAGACGTAGCAGCTGAGGAGGTGCTGCGGGTGCGCGCGGAGGTCGGCGGCGCCGCCGTTGGGCAGGGAGCGGAAGAAGCGGAGCGCCGGGAGCGGGTGCGGGGCGAGCTGCGGGGAGCGGAGCGCGGCGGCGACGAAGGCCGGGGAGAGGCGGAGGAGGAAGGTCCTGCAGAAGGCCCGCAGGTCGGCGGCGAGCGTGGCGGGCGGGGAGCGGAGGACGAGGGAGATCACGCGGGGCAGCCACGGCGACGGCGTGGGCGGGGCCGCCGACCCGGCGGCGTACGGGCTCGGGTCCGCGAGGTCCGGGTACGGCTCGATCCACTCCGGCGGCGGGAGCGGATGGTGGTCGTGCGGAGCGGCGGGCGGCCGCCGGCCGCGTGGGATGTGGCAGAAGCGGCGCATTGGTCGAGGGCTGGCGGCGGCGCAAGGAGGTGTTCGACGAAATGAGCGGGCAGGCGTGTTTAGGTTTGGGCGTTTGGCTTCGGCCAATGACCGAGTGTCAGTCTTGTTTTTCCCATGGGAATTATCCAACACTACAGAAACTTTGGGAAGATGATTTTAAATCGATGTTCTGATGAATTCGCAAAAAATTATCACTCTATAATAGTCAGATTTGATGCGCCAATTCTTGAAACTGCGATACTCAGAGATTGGTACTGTTCGTTAAGTACCGGAGTGAAGTTTTAGCTTTGGTTGCTCGACCAAAAGGGGCCTGAAGCACTGAAGCAGAACCACCGTATCACAAGTGTAATGCTCTTGCAGACATGGTGATCAACTGAGTTGGCATAAAATCATTATTCCATAGCCCGATTTGATTCACCCACTCTACATACCAACCGAAATACTCAAAAATACCGAACTTTGTAGCTTGGTTGCTCCCCCAAAAGCTACGAAGTACATGTATGAATGTATGATCAAGACTGAACAAGCGAACAAGGCATCAGACCCTTTCAACCATGAGCATCCTGCAATGGCATTGCTAGCCACATTAAATTCCATTGCACTATAGTGTAGTCGTCCATGATGTGCTTGCCTCTTTAGTATTTGTTCAGAATCTGAACAAAATTTGCTTAGAATGGAAGGGGTGGATGAGCTAGAAGCCAGGGTCATCCCACTGCAGGACGGCGGTGCCGACGTTCTGCTCCCTCTTGAGCTTGTCCTTGAGGAACCAGTCGCAGACGCGGCCGGCGTTGAGGTCCTCGATCGGGACGCCCTCCTGCTCCGATATCACCCTCAGCAGGTTCAGAGACGATATCTGAAAAAGAAACGCAACAGCAGCAAACACACAGGCCTGTCAATGATCCTTTGCTCGTCCAATCGTTGTTACTGCAGCACTGTAAATATTGCGCACTTACGGTGAGGCGGCAGAGGAAGCGCTCGTGCGTGCTGAGGCCGGACATCTCCACGAGCCCGGCCTCCTCCAGGCTCAGGAACGTCCTCTGCTTCGGCTGCTCGCCTCCCTCCGCCGCCGGCTCTGCTTCTTCTTGCTGCTGCTTCTGGTTGTCATCCTCCTGGCATCTCCGCCGGACCGCCAGTCTCGAGGCCGCAGCATCTCTCGCTGCAACAATGCATCGGCCTGCGACAGGAGAAGGGCAGGGGACGGCGGCTGCTGCTCGTCGGAGCAATGGCCTGGGCGGCGGCAGGGGCGCGGCGGCTGCGGCGCACGAGGCGTGACTCGGCTTGCACGCGCTGGCTATGTGCTGCATAGCTCGGGACCTGCAGGGGCGATCGGTCGTTCTCACGTGAGCAGAGCAGCTCTGGACTCTGGTGCTTGGATGGAAGAGAGTGAGGAAGAGAAGGACGCTGGGAGCGGATAACGCTGTGCAAGGCACACCTGCCTGGCACGTGCTACCCCACGCACGCTCCTGGAAATGTTTCCACGACGAGAAGACGGGCACTTGTGGGCTCTGGAGACGAAGGCCCAGCATCAGACGCAGGCTAAGCTTGTCGTGGCCTGCACTCGTGGGTTCTCATGATGTAGGCCCATCAGCATCGGTGAGACGAGAGATTGATTGCAGGCCACTCCAGCCCAAAGCCCCAAACAGCAGAAAGCAACAGGGCGGCCTCTATTTCGGTTTGGGTTTGGCAGCAGTATTGGCACTCTCTATTTTGCACAGCAATCAACGCTTGTTATGACACAGATGAGTCCATGACAGGGAACGGGTGATATCATCCCTGTCAATTACCTACTCCTACTCCCATATCCTCTTGCCGTGACAGAAGAAAGCCGAAAGCAGCAGGGAAGTTGTTGGTCATGTTTGAACCACCGCCGGACAGGTAAAATTTGATACGGGTCCATTGAGAAGCTTTCAGTCACAAGGCCACAGCACGTTGCAACGTGTTCGATTGGTGGTCTGGTAGGTCCGTCACCAAACATGTCCGAGTTGCATCAGCAAATAGCCCATGGTATCCTGGAAACCATGTCCTACGGGCCGTGGCGGCGTGGCGTCCAGCAATCCTGCAACGTCGCTCTCACACTCACGGCTCCTCGCCGTCGATGAGCATGTTGCATGTGGTAAACAATAAAAACTGCAGCTAACCTATGCGTGCGTTAGAAACGGATTAGTTTAATCAGCTCAGCTAACCCCATGTGGTAAAAACCGAAAGGACAATGTCAGCACACGCTGTCTAGATACAGTGATGCAGAAAAGAACAAGACAGCAAAGTGACCAAATGGGCCGGTGCGGCGGAGAAGGCGGAAACAAGCCGTGAGTGAGAGTGAGATCGGAGCCCCCGGTATCCAGGAAAACCAGCGTCCGCGGCCACCTGTTTCCGCCGTCCCGCTCCTCGTTGCCGGCCTCCCTCCGCTATATAACTCTCGTCCTCCCAGCTCACCACAACACAACATCACACAACCTCACAACACAACTACTGCGAATCATCGGCGATCACCGATCAACACACCAACCAACCGAACTCTCTAGCCAAGATCCCAAGAACCGAGGAGTAGCAGGGAGAAGGAGATGGCGGCCGCAGCGAAGGCGTCGTGGTTGGTGGCGATGAGCGTGGGCGCGGTGGAGGCGCTCAAGGACCAGGCGGGCCTCTGCCGCTGGAACTACGCTCTGCGATCCATCCACCAGGCCGCCAAGGCCAACGCTCCCAGCTTCGCGCAGGCCAAGAAGCTTGTGGCGCCGGCGCCGGTGGACAAGAGGCGGGCGGAGAAGGCTGAGGAGGGGATGAGGACCGTCATGTACCTGAGCTGCTGGGGTCCTAATTAATTAGGCGTAGTTGTATTGCTTAGGTCCTCTAGCTCTGTTCCAGACTTCCATCTTTCAGCAACTAAGGTTGGTCTTCTGGTTGTAATTATGTGACTACGATGATGATGATGAAAAGTTCTGTTACTTCAATCGAGAGTATGAATGCTTCTGTCTTCTGTTACTGTGCTCTTCTCGATCTCTTTGCGCTCACAACAAGAGTTACGTGTGGTTCCTTGCTTCGATGTGCTACGGCAGAACAATCGATCAAGTCAAATTTGAGATGGTACCTCATCTTCTGAACCCTGCTCCCTTGAGGCAAAATGATAGCAGATACAACCTATATCAGAGGTTCACTAAGCATACATAATCACCCACTAAACGAAATTAGACAATGAGCTCCAAAATTTTATTAGGGAATAACCTGCTGAAGAAGTTTATCTTGTGACAAAGCAAAATAACAGCACAGGTCTCCGTTTCAGTTTGACAGTTTCTACTTACTACTAAACAACCTGCTGAAGAAGTACAGAGGAGATCTTGACGGGTTGCTGAAAAAGCAGAGTTCTTTTAGACGAAGTAGCATTTGGCTCTCGAAAACTAAGGCCTTGTTTAGATCCCCAAATTTGCCACCAAATTCACTATGCAGAATTCCTATTCCCCGTCACATCAAAATGTCGGCCCATGTATGAAAAGAGTCTAAATGTAGATGAAATCAAAAACTAATTGCACAGTTTGATTGTATTTTGCGAGACGAACATTTTGAGTCTAATTAGTCAACGTTTGGACAATTTTTACCAAATACAAACGAAATCTTGCTGACGGGCGCGATTTAACACGACAATATGCAAACTCCCAACTTGGGCCGTAAATTTTGGGATCTAAACAAGGCCTAAACAAGGCCTAAGGTTTCATGGAAGACATTAACGAGATGAATGAAGACGACCCAATAGCCCAATACTTTCATTAGTAGTAGACTAGTAGCTAAATGAATTGAGTAGTTCCCTTAAAAAAGATGACTTGAGTAGGAGTAGTAGTATTCTTGTTTTGAGAATTGCAAGAGTAATGTTCATTACTCCCGTAAACATAAGGTCGATGTAGCTGCAGAAAAGCTGAGTCACAATCCCACAGACCACAGCACAGGCACAGTTTTTCGCGAGCTGTCCTTGTGATACGTATTTCGTTAAGTAGAAAAAAAGTTTGACCGGTCACAACAGCATACGTTCAAATACCATTTCCCGCCCGCAGTCACCCTCAGTCTCAGGTTATTCTCGCTGATAATGCTCCACTCCAAGAGCTCGGGGTAACCACGGGAGCTAACCCATGTGACTCAGTGGTCAGTGCGTCGAAACGGATTAGCCTAACGCTGCACAAATCATAGAAAAAAACGCGAGAAGATTCCTGGACGGCAGGAGCAGGACGCCTCGAGTGAAAACTAATCTGGCACTGGCAGCTCCCTCCCTCTTCATGTTCGCTGACAGCGCACGGGCGGCCACCGGCCACCACTTGGTAGGATAAAACATATCTACTTTGCTTGATTCCTTGGTACTGTAATTTGTAGACCAAACTGTACTCTATTATTCGGAACAAATCTCTAGCCCAAAGCCCCATACAAGTGCATCGTGCTCGTGTGCCGCGGGGCAGAAAAGGTTTTGCGGCACGCTCTTCGTCGTTTCTGCCCGCGACGCGGAAGACCGAGCGTTTGTGCCGCGAATAAACAAGACGACGAGATCGGTGTAGGTGAGGTGAGCACCTGGGCCGGTGCGGGGAAAGCGACCTGCGGCGGCGTAAACAAGGCAACCAGTGGTGCCGAACGAGAGCCCCCGGTATCCTGGAAAACCAGCGCCTGCCGCCGCTTGTTTGCAGTCCTCCCTCCGCTATATATCCACCCGACCGCCCCACCTCAACACACAACAAGTGACAGCATCAACCACACCGATCACCATTCACCAACCAGAGCTCACTCTCTAGCAAATCAACGCGCGTTAGGCTCCAACTCAAGAAGCAGAGATACATAGATAGATGGCCGCTGCAGCGAAGGCGTCGTGGATGGTGGCCATGAGCGTGGGCGCGGTGGAGGCGCTCAAGGATCAGGCCGGCCTCTGCCGCTGGAACTACGCCCTGCGTTCCGTCCACCGCGCCGCCAAGGCCAACGTGCGCAGCAGCCTCGTGCAGGCCAAGAAGCTTTCCCCGGCGGCAGCGGCGGAGAAGAGGAGGGCGGAGAAGGCCGAGGAAGGGATGAGGACTGTCATGTACCTCAGCTGCTGGGGACCCAACTAGAACTAGGCTTCAGTGTTCTTCAACCGTCTCTGTCTCGGATTGGAGAATTTAGCAGTATTGCAACCGGGCTTGGGTTCAGACCTGACCGGCCGGTTGCCTACTGCGATTGTAATATTAGGATCACGATGATGATGATGAAAAGTTGTTTTGCTTCACACCAGTATATGAATGGTTCTGCTATTGGGTTTGCAGACTAATCTTTAATCTCTGGGTTCGAAACGAGAATTTGGTGGTGTTTCATGCCTCAACGTGCTGAAGCAGAACAATCGATGATGGCGAACGTGACATGGCTCTCTCAGGTTCTGAGATCTCTTCGACGAGTTTTGTTTTCATCTCACGTTAGTTCCTGCTGATGGTTCATCGAGGGCAGCCTACCACTTAGTAGGCTTCAACTTCAATGCCACTCCAAGAACATGTGGGTTACAGTGACAATCAACAAACAGCTCGAACACGCGAATCAGTGAGTGGAAACGGAAGGCCTACCCACCGAGAAGGTAGGAAGATTCTGACACGGGCTGACCTCAAGTGAGCTGCAGTACTAGTTATTTTGGTGGCTATTATAGATCTTTTTTTTTTTTTTAATCTTGCTATTATACATCTGAAATATCTATCTAATAATACTACTATGCACTGTGTAATTCTAAAAAATACTAATGTGTAACAAAGTAGTAAAGGGAATTATCGAAACCCTAAACCCTAGACACAGAGGAAGGGCAAAGAGAGGAACAAAAGAATTTTTCAGAACAAGAGGCCTAATTAGTAGTGCTTGTGTTCTGTTTTTTTCCCTTCTTTTCGGGTTTTTTGTTTTTTCTAGTAGCATGTCTATGTGTATAGTAGGCCTTTCTTGGGCGGCAGTGTAGTTGTGTTCAGGAGTGGTTTTAATTTTGTAACATCTTTTTCCTTCGTCTAATAAAAATACGAAAAAATATTTTCCACTATTCTAAAAAAAAGAGGATGTGCAATTGTGCAAGCCCGTTGTCTAGTGGCACGGTGATGGTTGCTGGGTCTCGGTGGCGTCCGTTCCTATCTCGTGCCACTTTGCAATAGATGTAGCTAAGATTGATAATTTTGATATTGATTCAAGCTCAATGCATGGTCTTTTTTTATCAACCCGACTCTCTTTAGTAGAAACATCTTTTTAGCAAAATATTTTTCCATCCTATAAAGTAAAACTGATTGCATTTGGATCACCGAACGTCTGAATCTAATAATAAAAAGAACAGAAATAGAAGAGGGGATCGAACGGTTCTCGCCCTGAGAAGAGGGGATCAGAACATCTGAATCTCGCTGGGCGGCTAGCCCCTACGACGGCCAACTAGGGCCTGTCCGCGGCTGGTGGCTGGCCGTCCTGGCCTCTTGGGCTCCTGGCGCGGTGCCGCGGTGGCAGCCTCCCTGTTGTTGTTCGTCTGTCCCTACCTCCCTGTCGATGTCCGAGTGGTGGAGGCGGAGCGCCGGAGCGAGGGCGAGGCAGCGCGTCCACGAGGAGCAAGGGCGATGAGGCGGCGCGTGTTTGCGGAACTCTAAACCTTAAACCCTAAACGAGACGAGGTGATGCGGGAGGCTGTTGTTTTTTAGATAATGCGCGTGTGGGCTTAGTGGGCTGAAGACATGCTCCTAGCAAAGTCGGCCCATGGGGGTGGCGCGCTGCTGCTGCCCCCTGTGTCCGCTAATGCATTTCGTCCCCCCCTTCTATGCAGGGGTGGCAACAACCCCTCAGCCACTTTGCGGTGTTGGGTGATATGCACTTATCACGGTACAATGTCGCACACTCACACCAATAAACCTCGGTGAGTATTCGTGCATATAAATGTTGCGTTAGCAAACGCTGCAAAGGATAAGGTAGTGGTATCAAGGAAAACCATGTGTTGTGGCGTCTAGTTATACCAAAAACGTCACTCTTAGAGTTTCACTGTCTCACACTTCACTCTCTGCAGGGTCTGCTCCATCAGATCCAACATCGTGCGGTGCTATAACAATGACAACATGCATCTGTGCAACATGTTATCTTAACAAATAATGACGATCACCAAGCATGTGAGAAGATTCATGAACGGCTGTCTCAATTGATCTGTAGAATCTTGCTAATAATTCCCCGCGATGGATTTGTCATTCCTGTTTACGTAAATTGTTCTAGCTCTATTTGACTGTGGCAATAGCTCTGATTTTGTGGATGAAAATAAAGTTGTGTTTCTTCACCGGATGCTATACAGGTAGTGGATCATATTGTTTTGAAATCTAAAAATCTAAACATACTACTAGATAGCCATTTTTCATTGATGTCATTATAACACTCGTTTGTGGACACTATTATCCTAAGAGGTGATACTGCTAGGTGGCATGGGGTACCGCTGAAATCTTCTTATGGATTTGTATGTTGTTGCAGCCACACTAATCCATAGTTCTGTCTTATGTTACCAGAGAGATTGAGGAGCACGGCCTCGAGGGCCGGGTCGCACCGCCATAGCTGACGTGCATGGAGAGTTCATTTTGTTTTAGTCGGTGGAGGTCATCTTCAGTGAGCAAGTTGTTTCCAACATACATTCAGATGCTCTTGAGTGATGTCTTCAGGACGGTTCTCTCCTTATGTACGTATAATGTTGAATTTTTTTTCATAAACCATTATTCATTATCTTCATTTTCTCGAACGATGTTAATAGTGTACTTATGGAACTCTTTTCTCCAAATTCTTGGCACATGAGCAGAAATGCTTTGATTTGATAAGATAATTTGCAGACCCAATGTTAGCCGATGGTTTTTCCCTAGCGTGTCAATAAATATTTAGTAAACTAAATTTTTTTTCTTGAGCGATGTTAATAATGCAAATTTTTTGCTTTGATTTCATAAGACAATGTTACCTAGAAAACTAAAAAGTTGCTTTCAAAAACTATTTACTAAACAACTTCTTAAATAAGATAACTATGTGTGAGAAATCAACTCTTTCACACTTAAGATCACAACCACAACAACACACAAATATGGAAGGAGATGGGAGCTCTTTATTATTATTTAATTCCGGTGCGTCTCTTTTTGTTACAAATGAGGTAGCCGACTCCTATTTACAGAGCCAATGAGAAGGCCAAGGGGCAGGCAACGCTGATTATTGGATTCCTCCCTTAATCACCTCCCTTGTGGGCCCCATGGGCTCCACCAGTGATTCACCCACTTATCAAGGTTTCACAGCATTAGGCCAGTCTCAATGGCTAGTTTTATTGCACAGTTTCACATACTATTTAAAACTTTGAAATTTTGATACGAAACAACTCACTCCCTCAATGCATAGTTTCATTGCACAGTTTCACATACTATTTAAAGCTTCTATGGGTCCACCGTTATCTCTCTCTCATCTCTTCCACCAATGGCCTTTCTCCATGCATGCGGATGAAATAAAATAACACTCTCAATGGGGGTTTCACACACTTTCCAATGTTTTGAAAACACCGCTATGTAGTTTCACCATTGTGAAACGAATTCCTTCTCTCTCCTCCCAATTTAATGCAAATGTTGACATGGCAGTCTATTTAATGTGCATGACACTCCCATAAAACCTCCATTGAGACTGGCCATATGCATTTGAGAGAAGTTATTAGTCAAAAAAGATTATTTTAGGGACAAGCCATTTTATCCAGATCTGTTTGGTAAGAGAAATAGCTTGGTGTATCTGAAAAATAATCCTACCAAACATGGCCTAATGATTACAGTACGTTTGAATTTTCTAGTAGTTAAAGTTTAGCAAACTAATCTTTGTAAAGTGATGTTTGAATCTCAAATTAAAAGTTTTATAGATATCCACCTACCCCATTAAGTCTCATACATTAGGCGTATACATTGCTACACATAAGCAGTCTCATACGTCGTCTCATGCATTGCCACGTAGGATTTTTGATGATGTGGAGGAAAGAGAGAGTTGAGAGAGAATGAGGTTGTTGTTTCACAAAACAACCACCTCGTGAGCTAAAATTTAGGACTATGAGACAACTATTTTACCATTGTATGAGTTGTTATTGTCATGCACCTCACAATCCTATTTTTACTCTTTTCATAAATTAAGAAATTGCGAATTGATATGAGATAACCTAAAAAGACACCCATTGTACATGCAATACATTAAGTCGTCTTAAATTACGTGGCACTCTACGAGACAGGTTATGAGGCAACACCAATGTACTTGCCCTTAGCTTGGTTCAATAGGGTGGTGTTTGAATTCTCAAAATAAAAATCTTATGGACACCTATTAATCCCAATAGCTAGGAACCTAACATACTATCGTTAGTTGAGGTATGTATTAAAAAAGACTCATCTATTAACCTACATGGTTTTATGGACTAGGATTATTTTTTAGCTTCTACTAGCTGTGAGTCCAAGCGATCCAAACTCCTTAGACTATCCGCACTCGTGGTACTCTAAATTTCATCCCTAAAAGGAATATTCTGTCCTAGTCATCGAGATTCCATACTCCATACCAATTTCTCCCGCAGCCGTCATCCCCAATATCCCATACTCCATCGTAGTGGGACCCACATATCGAATATTTTATTTTTTCTCTGTCCCTTTTTTTTTTTCCACCCGGCTCCCCCTCCTTCCTTCCCTATCCGTCCGCCGCGGCCGGCGCGACGCGACGAGGACGACGCAGCGGGCCCGCCGCGACGCGAGGAAGACGAGGGCCGCCACCGCCACGCCGCCGTGGATGACGAGGCCGGGCCGCGCCGCCATGGCTGCCCGCGCCGGCCGCTCGCACGGGAGAAGAAGCGGAGGAGGATGACGCGGGGAGAAGAAGCCAAGGCCCGCCGCCGCCGCGCTCCTCCATGGGATAACCCCGGCGGTCGAGGTCCGCTCTCCGGCCATGGCCTTCCTCGCCGCGTCGCTCTCTCTCCCTCGCCGCGTCGCTCTCTCTCTCCCCGGACGACGGCGGCCCGCGCGTCGTCGGCAGACCGGGCGAGAGGACCGGACGGCGCGGGAGGAGCCCCTGCCTCGCTCACCGGCCGCGCCCGTGCCCTCCTTGCCGGCCGCGAGCGGGGCCATGGACGCCGCCGCGAGGCCCCCGGCCATGGAGCTCGCCCGCGCGGCCCGGCGGCGGGGCTCGCCTCGCGCGGCTGCGGCAGACGGCGGAGCAGAGCTGGCCTGCTGCTCTCCCCCCACCCCACCCACGAGCGCGGGCCCCGCGAGGCGCGTCCCGTATCGTTCCTACCCACGCTGGGTTTCCCGGACGGCGCTTGGTCCTGGACGATGGAGTAACCCATCCAGTACCCCGCTGCGGGGATTTTTACTGGACAGTGATACTCCAGTAGCCGATCCAGTACCCCACTGCGACTCGTCTTAGCACATGGGAGCAAGCTGCACTTAAGCCCCCATGTGATGTAGCGCGTTAAAAGAAGAATCAACTACTGGACTACCTTTTCCCTCGCTAAAGCAAGAAGTTTCGCGGAATGCAGCAGCTTGTGAGCGAAAATCTGTTTTGTCGGATCATCATGTATATTCACTAATTTTAGTCTTAGTGTAGGGTTTCACCTTTCAGTTTTCAAGACATAAAATTTTAATGTAAAATAAGTATCTCCCTCAATGTAAATTTCATTGCAATTTAGCTCTTGTGGATCCCACAGGCCTCTCCTTTCATCTTCTCCACATGGAGGCTACAAGACCGACATCCCACATTCTTGCCGATGAAACTTCCAAGTGCCTCAACGCGGATTTCATGGGTTTCACAACGTGGAATTCATTCTCTCTTCTCTTTGTTTTATGCAAAAAGTGTAAATATGCTGACGTGACACTCTATTAAATGTGTATGAAACATCTTTGAGACTAGCCTAATCACTATGCTCTAATTGAAAAGATTAGTGTAGCCTGGTACTAACTTGATAGGTAAAACTTAAAAAAGCAATTCTTGCTACTAGCGACTATACTCACTCTATTACGTACGGAGTAGGTCAACGCAGTGAGCTGCGAATCAGAACCGGCCGGAAAGGCAGGATACTTTTCACAGAGGCAGTGGGCAGCTACTGGCCGTGCCCGGCGCGACCGTGCGTGTGCCGACTGCCGTGAGGTGGGTCTGCACGTACACGCGCTAGATCGTGCTGCGTACCTCGGGATCCGCAAGGTGAATCAGCTCTGCAACGGTGCTTCGTGGCACTCCTGTCTGCTTCCTTGCCACCGTGGTCCAGGAGCAAAGTCACAGGCCGCAGCAGACAACCCGCTTTCGCCGCGAAATAAACACGGCCGCCCGGCTGGGACGAGATGGCCTGAGCTACCACTACCAACCAACCGGAGCGGAGAGGGAGAGGAGAGCCCCTGGTATCCTGGAAAACCAACGTCCGCGGCCACCTGTTTCGCCCGCACCACCCGGCCACCGCGACTATATTTACCCACACCCACCAGTCTTCTCTGTACTCAACACAAACACTGAAACACTCCAGCTCTGATCACAGCGAGAATCAAATCACCAAGCAAGCTTGAGGAGCCAAGACCCGAGAAGGAAGATGGCCGCTGCAGCGAAGGCATCGTGAATGGTGGCGATGAGCGTGGGCGCGGTGGAGGCGCTCAAGGACCAGGCGGGGCTCTGCCGCTGGAACTACGCGCTGCGGTCCATCCACCGGGCTGCCAAGGCGAACACTCCAAGCTTCGCGCAGGCCAAGAAGCTGGCGCCGGTGCCAGCGGAGAAGAGGCGAGCGGACAAGGCCGAGGAGGGGATGAGGACCGTCATGTACCTCAGCTGCTGGGGGCCCAACTAGAGCTAGCTAGGCTTCAGTGTTCAGTTCAGCCGTCTCTGTCTCCGGCTTTCAGAGTTGCAGCAACCGGGGCTTCGGTTGAGACCTGGCCGGTTCCTTCCTGTGATTGTAATATAGGAATAGGATCACGATGATGATGAAATGTTCTTTTTACTTGACACGAGTATATGAATGGTTGTATGTTCAGATCGACTTATGTGGGAGTTTTCTGTCTTTGGGTTCAGAACAAGAATTCGGTGGTGTTTCGTGCCTCCATGTGCTCAAACGAAACAATCGGTCACGACGAACGTCAAAATGACTATCTCATGTTTCTGAGATCTGTTCTTCCATGACAGCAGAGGAGTAGCTCTTAGCGGACAAAACTGATACAGCAAGACTGTATCTTCAACTCTGTTCCTGCTGATGGTTCATCAGAGGTCAATTTCAGGCCCCTCTGCATCAAGCTTTTGCAGTCCACGTTACTCAACCGTGATCATCGTCGAAACAGAAACTAAATGGTCTTCGACAGGTTCAGGGACAAACTGTGCTCATGCAAAGTGGGTCTCCGGCTCCGTTTCAGTCTGGCTTTAGTTTCTTCTTTGTGCTCCTACAAACAGGCTAACCATAAACCATGCGATTCAGAGAGTGAAAAGGCAGACTAGTACTTCCTACTGAGAAGGCACGAAGGCTGACCTCCAGCCAGCTGAATCTCTACTATGTGTAAAGCAGTGAGTTAACCCAATCCTGTTCATTTACCGAAACTTGCTGCTACTACCAAATTGAAGATTGAAGGTGGTCACCATTCCGCGCGACTATGCCCATTCTTTCGCGCAAACAGTATCCAGATACCAAGGGTGGGAATTGGGAAGGCCAGTGGTCCAGTGGCACGATGATGGTTGCTGGGTCTGGTGGCGTCCGTTCCTATCTGTGCGACTGCAAGCGACGCGGGCCAGCTGTTTGTGCGGCGAATAGACGAGACGAGATCAGCCGAGCAGCAAGCCCTCGGTGCCGGTATGCAAGAAAACCTCGGTGCCGGTATGCAGGAAAACCTCGGCCATCTGTTCCGTCCCGTCCCGTCCCGTCCCCTTCCTGTGCAGGGGAAAACGCTCCAAAGGATCAGGCAGTGGACAGTGGTATCAAGGAAAACCATGTGCTGTGGCGTCAGGTTATGCCAGAAATTAAACGTCACTCTCATAGTCTCTGCCGCCTGCTTGATCCAACACCGTGCGGTGCGGTAAGCCGGTAACAAGCAGCGATACACATTAATCCCATGTCATTCAGAGCGTGTTAAAAACGGATGGATTGTCTTATTAACAACAACGATTATCAGCAAGAACGTAAGAAGATTCCCGGACGGCTGCCTCGACTGATCCGTAGAATCTTGCTCATCGATCATTCCACGTGATGGATTTCATTTTTTACAGAATCGCTAAAAGATAGGATCCCTCGTCCTGTTCGCTGAAAGGAAGAAGACAGCGCATGGACGCCCATCAGGCCATCACCATAGGGGTGATAAAACTACTACCACCGCCAGTGCCCATCTCTATGCTCTAATCCCAACCCAAACAGTCCAGGTACAATGCAAAGAAGATGACGATGCGTGGCAGTGGCACACTGCCGTGGCATCCCGTGCCATTTACGGTTGCGCGGCACGCGTCCCTGTCTCTGCGCACGACGACACGGGAGCTGCTAGCGCTAGGACGTCCTAGCATAGGACGGTCCCGCACTAGCAGCGGCCCGGCCCATTGCTCCAAAAAAAAAAAAAGACAAAGATAGATCCCCCGTCACCGGTCCCTCTGTGCGCATTCGTTAAAACCGCAGCGCGTCCCCGCACCCCCGGCCTCTGACCTTTGCGCACAGCTGCTAACTCGCTGTCCACGGCACCACGACCACACTATAGCTGATCACAAAAAACAGAGAAACACTTTGGTTTGCAAAAAAAGTACTGAAACACATGGTGTCCTGCGTCAACAACATCAAATCTTCTTATGAAACATGTCGAGACCTACTGCATCACTTTGGTTCGCAAAAAAACTGTTGAAACACGCATCGGCATACTGCCGCAACATCAGGCGAACAGCTTATGAAACAACATGTCGCGAACTACTGCAACACTTTTGTACACAAAAAGGCATGTTGCTGCAACAACAGTGAAACAACTTGTGAAACATGCCACGAGATACTGCGAAACATGCAATTTGAACCACTGGAACAACATCAAACTGACTCCCTGAAACAACATCCACGAAGCTACTGCAACATGCAGATTTGAATCACTGAAACAACACCAAAACAGAACTGCACCGGTAGCCACGAGCAACTAAAAAAAACACTATATGCAACAACAACTAAAACCCTACAGCAACATCAATATAGAACCTAATGCAACAACGGTGAGATTTTTGAAACCCAAGCTCGCGAAAAACCTAACCATACCGCAACATTTCCTGAATAGGCTCGCAACAACAAAGAGACAAAAGTTGCAACAAAAAAAGGGAGGTTAGATCTAAATCCAAAAATAGAGGAGTAGGAGGATGAGCATGAAGAGCGAAATGAGGAGGAGGGGCTCACCGGCAGGGGACGACGCCACCGTCTTCTTCAACTCCGGCGAGGCTCCCCACCGAAGCTAGAGAAGAAGGTGTGAGCTCGCCGGAACCCTAGGTCCTCACAGTAGACAGGCGAGATAGCAGAGTCGAGGAAGAGGAGGCCTACCCCGGCCGGATCCTCCATCTCCTTCGCGGATCCACGACCGGAACCGCCGTATCAGCCTCCACCGTCAACGTCATGGCCGGATTCACCTCCGACCACCACCATCCCCCTCGAAAACCGCCGCCATGCCCAGATCCGTCTAGATCCGCAGCCGCACCCCGCGGATCCGCGCATGCCACCGCCGGATCCCGCGGTCCCGCACACGCCGCCACCGGATCTGGCGAATCCACGGCTGGCGCCGTCGCCATGACCGAACTCTGCATGCATGGAGGCGCGAGGGGAGAGATGAGGGAGGAAGAGATCACGAGCAGGCGGGCATGCGTAGGGCAAAGCTCGGCGGAGGAGCGCATGCGTAGGGCAGAGCTCGGCGGAGGAGCGAGCGGCGACTGTGGCGGCGGAGGAGCGAGAGAGAGATGCCGGGGGAGCGAGAGCGAGAGAGTCGCGAGTGGGAAATGACGGAGACGACTGCGGCGGGGATTTTTATTCCTCCGTGACGGAGAGACCGAGGGGGTGGGTGGTGGGCCGGGCCGGTGGCGTGATGCGTCCTATGATTAGGACGCTCTAAGAATAGCATTACCGCGCGAATAAACAAGACGCCAAGTCAAGTGGGCGACCCACTGGGCGGGCGCGCAAGAAAGCCCCCGGTATCCAGGAAAACCAGGGTCCGCGCCCACCTGTTTCCGCCGCCCCGTGCCAGTCTCCCACCGGCGCCGGTACATATAAACCCACCCGCCCCGGCTCGACTCTCCCACCTCAACTCAACACAGCATCAAGCAACCTCACTTGTTACAACACAGCATCAGCGAGCAAGCTAGAAAGAAGGAAAAAGGCCAGAGGAGATGGCAGGTGCGGCAAAGGCGTCGTGGATGGTGGCCATGAGCGTGGGCGCCGTGGAGGCGCTCAAGGACCAGGCCGGGCTCTGCCGCTGGAACTACGCGCTGCGGTCCGTCCACCGGACCGCCAAGGCCAATGTGCGCAGCAGCCTCGCAGCGCAGGCCAAGAAGCTGGCCCCGGCTGCGGCGGAGAAGAGGCGGACGGACAAGGCCGCCGCGGAGGAGGGGATGAGAACCGTCATGTACCTCAGTTGCTGGGGACCTAATTAACTAGGCATAGTTGGGACGACGGTGGTGTTCGTCTTGTTCGTCAGCGACCGAGCTGGTCTTGAGACCTTTTTTTTTGAGGAAATGGTCTTGAGACCTTTGCCGGTTGCTCTTCCTGATTGTAGATATGTAGAGTACCTATGACGATGATGATGAAAAGTTCTGCCACTTGATTCGAATATTACATTGTGTACGACCGAGTGACCATAATGATGTTAGAATATAAGGCAATTTCTATGTCAATTTAATTCCATAAATTAACAAAATGATGATGACATTTATATAATTGTAAATAAAGATCATAGCATCAATCATGTTCACAAGAACATGAACCATGTGTTTAATAATCATGTAAAGCATATCATAATCAAAGACATATACACATGACATATATTGCATAGCATCAAGATTAAACATGTATATCATGGCTGAAAACAGATTGCATAAGAAACATCTCGACAGAGCTCTTTGGAACATGCGAGAGAACAACCGACGAAACAATTTAACATAACTATCGAAACGAGATAGATAAAACATATAACGACAAAGAAGAACAGAGACAATATAAAAGCCGAAACGATGTTCGAATCTAGTGACACATATCGATAACACATACGAAACATCGCATGACAGCTATTGAAACAGTCATGATCAGAAACGCGAAAACTAAAGAGGAGATGAACAGTCCATACCCCTTCGCTTCTGAAGTCTATCCATCTTCTAACGCCATGATGAAGACTTGCAGTAGCCGATCTCTCCGGGATGTAGAGGAAGAAGACGAACTCGCCGATCTCTTCTCCGGGATGTAGAGGAAGAAGACGAACGCGAAGAACAAAGAACAATGGAGGTTGGGCGATCGCGAAGACGCTCCCCAAAAACCTAATTGCCGACCCCCGTGCAAGGTCTCAATCGGCGAGAGTCTCCGGAGGCACCCGCCCTCTCGCTTCACCGTGCGCGCGGATCAACGAGATGGGAACTCTCGTTGCCGCGAGGATTGCGGTTACGGTTGTATGTTCTCTCTTTTGGAGGAAGAGGGCGGCGCCCTTATGTAGCCGGCCAGGAAGAGGAAGAGGGAGAGGTTGCGCAGGAGCTGAAGGGTTAGACGGAAGGCGAAGAGTTTAACTGAGTTGAAACTCCCGTATGTGAGTGCTAAAAAGTTAACACGTCACGTCACGTCCGTCCGCTCGCTCGCTCGCCGCCTGCCTGCCTCGCCTCGCCACGCCCACGCCCACGCCCACGCCCACGCCCACGCCCACGCCCACGCCCACGGCCCGGCCCGGCCCCGGCCGGCGGCAGCAGCGCGCGTGGGCACACCTTGGTCCTTTTCCTTGCTTCTCAAATTAAGTGGAATAATTCTCACAATATAAGTCAAGTCAAGGACCGTTGGTCTTCCAATCCGGTACAATTAATATTCTTCTCAATTACACACCATAGAGTTTATTTGATTTATTAAATCTAAAATGGGCCTAGCCCATAATAAATCCAACAATCCCCACCAAACTCTAGGGTTTGTAAAAGTAAAGCATCGAGAACCACGACTCTTTGATATACCGGTGTTTCGGTGGAGACCGTTAAGTTGAACATCCACCTAGAGCAAGAGTTTCACCCATTCACAACCGAACAATGGACTATGCCTTGAATTGACGGTTTTGTGCGAGATGAGATTCACTCAAGTCCTTTACGATCTTGGGCAGCTAAAGACATTCCCATTTGTTGGAAGCATATAAGTCACACTTCGTGCCTTTCATGAGTATTTAGGGATTACCCAAGTCCCATAGGCGTGACCAGCGGTCGACTCATATAGGTGTACTCCTCAAAAGATGTTCTCGTAGGACAACATCTCACCTCAATAGACTCTTGGAATATATTAAGGTAAATATACCATCCCGCCTTACGGATAGGAAAGATGTGCATCGAAATGAGTCAAGAAGGGATCTTTCCTCTCGATCTACTACTAGCTTGTTTCACCACTCCAATTCACGGGATCTCCGATCACAAGGAGCGGAGTTACCACTAAAGTAGACCTCATGTGGGTCTCATACCCATTTCTCTCGATGCACTTTCTATCACATTGCGTGTGAGACCCTTAGTAAACCGATCTGCAGATTATTCGACGTATGGACATAATCCAACGTTATAACTCCGGAGTTTTTCAGCTTTCGACAGATTTTAATCTCCTCTTTACATGCCTTGTGGACTTCATGTTACTCCTTGAACTGTTTACCTTTGTAATAACGGTCTGGTTATCACGGTTCATGGAAATAGCCGGTATTGGTTTCTCAACTACCGGTAAATCCATTAGGAGATCACGTAACCACTCGGCCTCGGCCCAGCGGTGTCTAATCTTTGCGAGTTACGCTTCCATTGTAGACTTCGTTAAGATAGTCTCGCTTGCAAGACTTCCAGGAAACAGCGCCACCTCCAAGCAAGAACACATATCCGCTTGTGGCATGAAGCTCATCGGCATCGAGATCCAGTTGGCATCACAATAGCCTTCTAGCACTCGGGAACCCAAGTATAATGAATACCATAAGTCATAGTACCCTTCAGTAGCGCAACACTCTCTCTAGAGCACGCCAATGATCATCTCCTGGGTTTGAAACAAACCGACTCAGCTTGCACACAGCATAAGAGATGTCAGGCCTAGTTGCACTTGCCAAGTACATCAAAGAGCCAATGATCTGGGAGTATGTTAATTGATCCCTTGCAATTCTTCTATTCTTTCTCAGAATCATGCTAGGGTCATAAGGTGTGGGAGCGAGGATCACGATCACCGAAACCAAAGCGACTCAACACCTTTTCCACATAGTGAGATTGTAACAAAGTTACCCCACCATCACCTTCTCGATAAGCTTGATGTTTAGAATGACATCGGCTTATCCCAAATCCTTCATATCAAAATTGCTTGATAGAAGATTCTTCACATCCTCAATGACCTTGAGGTTTGATCCAAAGATCAATATGTCATCAACATAAAGGCATAGCATGATAGCCTCACCCCCACCATGTTTATAATACACACACGAATCCGCCTCATTCACAAAGCAAATCCGGCGGTAGTGAGAGTATTATCAAACTTTTCATGCCCTTGCTTAGGAGCTTGTTTCGGGCCATACAAAGATTTTAACAAGCCTACACACCTTGTTCTCTTGACCATCCGCAATGAAACCATCCGGCCGATCCATATAGATCTCCTCATCCAACTCTCCATTTAGTAAAGCTGTCTTTACATCCATCGATGAATGATAAGACCATGAGAGGCGCCACGGCTATCAAAGTACGAATTGTAGTCAATCGAGCCACGGGTGAATAAGTGTCAAAGAAATCTTCCCCTTCTTTTCGGGTATATCCTTTGGCCACAATTCTTGCCTTGTACCTCTCAATGGTACCATCGGGCCTAAGCTTTTTCTTGAAAATCCACTTGCATCCTATAGGTTGACAACCATAAGGACGGTTCACGACCTCCCATGTTCCATTACCCATAATAGATTCCATCTCACTCCCTTCTTGCTTCCTTCCATAAGTCGGCATCGGGAGAAGAATAGGCCTCTTGTATGGTGGATGGCGTGTCTTCCACAAGGTATACTATAAAATCATCACCAAAAGTTTTAGCAACTCTTTGCCTCTTACTCTTGCGTGTGACTATAGTATCATCCTCCTCAGGGATGTGCAAAGGAGATTCCTCAGCATGATCTATGGGAATAGATAGTTCTTGCTCATTTGAAACTATATTCTCATGATTTGTTTCACTAGGTGTAGACCTCTTTGGAAACTCATTCTCAAAAAATGTAGCATCTCTTGATTCCATGATAGTATCAACATACATATCAGGCACATCAGATTTTATAATTAAGAACCTATAACCAACACTATGGAAGGCATAGCCCGGGAATATACAATCAACAGTTTTAGGCCCTAGCTTACGCTTCTTGTTTATTGGCACATTCACTTTAGCCAAACACCCCCAAGTGCGCAAGTAAGAGAGGTTTAATCTTTTCTTCTCCCATTCCTCGAATGGTGTAATCTCTTTGTTCTTTGTAGGAACTCTGTTCGGGACATGACACGCGGTCAAAATTGCCTCACCCCACCATTCCTTGGATAATCCCCATTGTACTCAACATGGCATTTACCAAATCGGTTAGAGTGCGGTTTTTCCTTTCGGCAATCCCATTGGATTGTGGTGAGAATGGAGGTGTCCTCTCATGAACAATTCCATGTTCCACGCGAACTCATCGAAAACATTAGAGAAATATTCACCTCCTCTATCGGACCTTAAACGTTTTATTTTCCTCTCAAGTTGGTTTTCAACTTCGGCTTTATAGGACTTAAAATAATTCAGCGCTTCATCTTTTGTTTTTAAGAGGTACACATAGCAAAATCTGGTGGAATCATCTATAAAAGTGAGAAAATATCTTTTGCCACCTTTAGTCAAAATTCCATTCATCTCACAAAGATCGAATGAACAAGTTCTAGAGGTGCCGAGATTCCTCGCCTCAACCTTGTGGGACTTGCGGGGTTGTTTTGATTCAACACAAACATGGCACTTAGACTTTTTGACTAGGTTAAATTTAGGAATTAAATTGAGGTTTGCTAGCCGCATAAGACAACTATAACTTGCATGACAAAAGCGTGAATGCCACAAATCGGATTCATCGGAAAAATCAACCGAGTTTACCAACTTATTACAAACATCATGCAAGGATAGGCGGAAGCAGGACCTCCGCAATCATAACCTTTTCCAACAAAAGTACCATGTTTAGAAACAACACATTTATTCGCCTCAAGAACAACTTTGTAGCCATCTTTACAAAGCATAGATGCGCTAACAAGGTTCTTCTTTATTGAGGGCACATGCTTTGCACACTCTTCAATGGCACCGTCTTTCCCGAAGTAAACTTCGAACGACCGTACCAACACCAAGAACATGAGCACGCGACCCATTTCCCATCAACAAGGCGCCGAGACCTCCCGACTGGTAAAAAGAGAACAAAGAAATATCAGCACACACATGTATATTTGCACCACTATCCATCCACCACTACGGTGAATTACAGTTGAAAGAACAAATGGTAAAGAATTACCATACCCCACTGTCCATCTCGCAGCCCTACGTAGTGACAACATTTGCTGATTTCTTCTCGGATTGAACTTGCGATCCGGGCAATTTCTATCCCAATGCTGTTCACTCCCACAAACAAAGCAACCTCCCTTGCTTTTGTTGGTGTTGTTCTTCTTTTAAAGCTGTGCCGTCGAACAGGCTTTGGAGAATTCTCTTGCTTGTTTTGTTTCTTCTTCTTGAACTTGTTGACTTTCTTCGCACCATATTTGCGAAGCGGTCTCATCACCTTTCCCTTTGTCCTTTGCCCTTGCCCTCTCCTCAACATCAAGAGTGCCAATGAGCTCCTCAACATTGAACTCCCGCCTCTTATGTTTAAGGGAGGTGGCAAAATCCTTCCAAGAAGGTGGTAACTTGGCGATTATACCGCTTGACCCACAAACTTGTCGGGGAAGAAGACAAGGGAATAGTTCGAGTTCCTTAGCCGGTGCTGAATCTCATGAGCTGTTCCACTACGAGATCGGTTCTCAACCATCTTGTAGTCATACGCTGCTCCATGAGGTACGGCTCACTACCGGCATCGGTTACTCCAAACTTTCCAACAAGTGCATCCCACGGTGCTTTCCCGGTGGGAAGAATGATATAGCTCTTCGAAACTTTGCATCCAATACACGATCACTTGCTCCTCTAAAGAGGTTGTCATCGATCTTAAACTTAGTCCTCGCTCCGAGACAAGTTTTGAGCTCGCCCTCGCCCGGCGTGATAACAAGACATAGCAAGATCAACCACAGTTCCATCTTAGCTTTCCAAAGCAAGAAATTCTTTCCATCAAAAGAATCGGGTTTTAATGCGCTGACAAAACCTTTGACGAGAAAAATGCCTATCATTAGGTTTTTGGATTGTTAGAATATAAGGCAATTTCGATGTCAATTTAATTCCATAAATTAACAAAATGATGATGACATTTATATAATTGTAAATAAAGATCATAGCATCAATCATGTTCACAAGAACATGAACCATGTGTTTAATAATCATGTAAAGCATATCATAATCAAAGACATATACACATGACATATATTGCATAGCATCAAGATTAAACATGTATATCATGGCTGAAAAAGCAGATTGCATAAGAAACATCTCGACGAGCTCTTTTGGAACATGCGAGAGAACAACCGACGAAACAATTTAACATAACGAAACAGATAGATAAAACATATAAGCGACGGAAGAACGAGAGACAATATAAAAGCTGAAACGATGTTCGAATCTAGTGACACATATCGATAACACATACTTTTTGAAACATCGCATGACGGCTATTGAAATAGTCATGATCGAAACGCGAAAACTAAAGCGGAGATGAACAGTCCATACCCCTTCGCTTCGAAGTCTACGTCCATCTTCTAACGCCATGATGAAGACTTGCGATGCAGCCGATCTCTCCGGGATGTAGAGGAAGAAGACGAACTCGCCGATCTCTTCTCCGGGATGTAGAGGAAGAAGACGAACGCGAAGAACAAAGAACAATGGAGGTTGGGCGATCGCGAAGACGCTCCCCAAAAACCTAATTGCCGACCCCCCGTGCAAGGTCTCAATCGGCAGAGGCTCCGGAGGCACCTGCCCTCTCGCTTCACCGTGCGCGCGGATCAACGAGATGGGAACTCTCGTTGCCGCCGAGGATTGCGGTTCGGGTTGTATGTTCTCTCTTTTGGAGGAAGAGGGCGGCGCCCTTATGTAGCCGGCCGGGGAAGAGGAAGAGGGAGAGGTTGCGCAGAGCGAAGGGTTAGACGGAAGGCGAAGAGTTTAAGCGAGTTGAAACTCCCGTATGTGAGTGCTAAAAAGTTAACACGTCACGTCACGTCCGTCCGTCCGCCCGCCCGCCCGCCCGCCCGCCCCGCCCCGAATGATTCTGTACGTCATTAATTCTGAAAGCTTTGAGTTCATAACAAGTTACCTCTCAGATCTAGACAGAGTAATCAGTCATGGCAAGCATGATAATCTGGATCCTGGATTCTGCTCTTTCATGACAGCTGACAGCACCAAAATAATCTGATCCAAATAGGTTAGGACATGTTTGATACAACTCAGCTTAACTAGCTAACTAGTTCTTTTAGGTTTCAATATCTCATAAAGCAACATTACCACCAGGAAAGCTCAAGTTGCTATTAAAAACATTTGGTAAAACAACTTCAAAAAACTCAAGTTGCTTTTAAAAACATTTAAACAACTTCCCAGAGAAGATAGAATAAAGTGAAAAACTATGCCTATCAGAGAAGTTGGAAAACAACTTTTAAGAAGAAACTATTTCGTCAAAGCTTGTCAAAGTTTATTTATGAGAAATAGCTCTGTGAAGCTATGGGAGAATTTTATCGAACATGCCTTTAATTAAGATCACGATCTGATTGGATTTTCTAGTACTACCAGTCTATCGTCTATTAATTCAAACTTTCCCTAAAAATAATTCGAACTAAAAATTAGCCACTGAACTTATTCAGGTCATGTTTGCACCCCCACCCCCCTAAAGATGTTTTGTAGATACACATTGGCCCCATTAGTTAGGTTTAGTCTCATTAGCTAGGTTTCATAGGGTGGTGTTTGGATTCACAAAATAAAAAAAATTATGGAGAAGCACTAATCCCATTAGCTAGGTTCCCAACCTAACAAACTAAACCCATATAGCTCATATAGGAGCGCATCATATTCCGCTAGGGTTTGGGGGCGCCGCCGCCAAGACCACCACCGAGGGGCGCCGCCGTCGCCACCACCGCCTGCGGCCCCCGTTCCCTCGCCTCCGGCCTCGCTGCCGGCGGTGACGCGGAGCGGGGGTCCGCCTCGTGTTCCAGTTTTTCCTGTTTTCTTAGAGTCTTAATCGAGTCCTAGGTCTAGGGTTTGCTCGCCGTCGATGTTCGACGGCGGAGTTAGGTTTGGTCGGAGGAGCGTGGCTCCTTTGCGACTCGGTCTTCCTGGCGACGCCGGCGATGCGGAAGCGGCGGCGGCGCAGAGGAATAATTTCTCCCAGTCTCTTCCGTTCTCCGATGGCGATCTACTCCGACGTCAACGGAGAGGCGGGGGAGAACTCTCTTGGAGTCGAGGGCCGGCGCATCGTTGTCTTCGTCGAGTGATGATGCTTGTTGACCCCGTTAATCTCGAGGAACATGTTTGGTGAAAATCGAGCACCTTTGCTCGGGTTGCCGGCGATGGAATCGAAGGATGCGTCGTGGGTACCGGAGTTGGCCGATGCGCCCGGGAGGCAACGTCGGGCCGATTCGCCCGAAGTAAGTCCTCCTCTGCGGCCTCCACCCCGTGGAGTTTGGCTCGGTGCCCGACGACGATTGGTACGCGGCTTCGATGGCGGTGACGGTTGGATCTCCGAAGGCTTCGAGGAAGATGAACAGGAGTTGTAAACTTCTATGTAATTTTTCTTTTCTTTGGAGTCCAGTCTGTAAAAGGGCCGGTGTAAGGCACTAAAATGAATACATGTTTCTTCTAAAAAAAAAAACCTAACAAACTAAACTATTGTTAAAACAACTATGCTTGAAAATAATTCCCAACAACTCCTAATGGCTCCCAATAGCTCCATAAATTAGCATCTTTTATTAATTTAATTCGCTTAAGGGTATTTTGGTCTTCTCGTAGAACTAACTCACCAGCCCCCCCACCCCGGTCTCCCTCCTGCATCCACTCTCGCACTAGCCCTAGCCGTCGCCGGCCTCACCCTCGTGCAATGCCGCCGTCGCCGGCTTGCACTCGCCCGTGCGTAGGGCCGTCGCTCCTCCCTCATCCCGGCGCTGCCGCCTGACGCGAGCAGCACCTGCGCCCCCGCCTAGCGCTACCTGTGCCCCTGCCGGCGCCATCATCGCAGCGACCGAGTAGACGTGCTTGGCCCCCGCCGGTTGCCCCGTGCCTTCCGTCGACATCGCTCGCCGTGGAGAACTCTCTGATCCGGATCCGATCGAGGTCCAACTGCAGAGGGCCAAGGTTCGTGTGCCCTGCAGTTTTTCGATTTGATTTATCTCATACAACATGAATTGAGAACGCATTTCTTTCCAGTGTATGATCCAAGAACTTAACACCCTGTTTGTCATCGAGGCAATGAATGGGGTAATAGGAGTAAGGTTTCATGTCCCCAGAACAGAAGAACTTGATAGTTTTTCCATAAGATGGAACAGAATGTAGCAGAAACAAAACCCAAATGAATCGCCGTTTAATAAACTAAATGTCGTTGGTCTATGGGGATATGATACAGTTTGTGCATTAGCACAGGCAACAGAGAAGGTTGGTACATCGAGTAAAAAAATAGGAGACTGCAGTTCAGTAAAAACTCTACATGCTTGGAATCACTGGCTGTTTCCACAAATTTGACTTGTTACTGAACAATTTAATTTGGGCTCCATCAGTGTTTAGCTTCAGCTTATCACACACATGTTGTAGTGGATCAGTTATTGCTCTGTAGACAGCAGTAGCAGATTACTTTTAGTTATATAGATATTGATGTAGTGTTAAGTAGATATTGATTACCATTACTGCCCAGATTCAGTTATACTTGAAGGTCAATAGCCCTGCTTTAGTCTATCTGGTTGCTTCAGTTCTCTTCTAAAGTATCATTTTCTAGTTCAGTCTCTACTGAAACATCCTTTGCTATTTTAGTTTAGTTTCTGAATATGCAGTCTATACTCACAACTACTGATTCAGATCAGCAGTAGTATGTAAGCCTACTGTCAATGATTATAAAATATATCACCTTCGCTACTATTATCACTAGTAGTATGTAAGCCTACTGCCAATGATTGATTTTTTTTTTCAGAAACGTGGCAATTGATTGATTTTTGTTTCAGAAACCATTATTCTCATTTCGAGACTCTAGCATGGGTCACGAAACAATGTTGTTTTCTTGACAGTAGATGAAACCTTGTACAGTTGAACCATCCAAAAGAAGACAAATTTTTTGGACAGTTAAAAAATTCATCTACTGAATCATAATCGGAATTTTTTATTTGTGAGGGCTATGAGTCCATTGTGTGGCTTTCTAATAAGAAAAATCTAGTCATCAACATTGTTAATGCTGCGGTAGTATGGAGCTTATGGATTGCGCAATGAACTTTGTTTTCAGAGGATCGACTTGGCTAGGAATCCCGACATCCGATAACCTCCCCACTTCTTTTGTCGGTGATGATGCTGTTTCGATGCTTGTGTACGTAATGCTCTGGCATGTTGCTGATGACTTGTGATGCTCGAACCTTGGGAACCTTGACGATGTTCGTAATGCTTTTTGAAAGCGGGGAAACCCTTTTCTCTTCATAACGCCCAAGCTTCTACCTCGATCTGGAGTACCGATCGGAGTACAGCGATGCCTGCAGCATTCTCAACATTTTGAAAGATCCATGGATTGAGGAGACAACAAAAGGTACTCTCTCGTCTTGCTTATGCTTTCCGGAAAAAAGAATGTTGATCTTACTTGCGAACTGAACATGAAAACATTCTCAGTCTGAGTTGTAGCTAATTCATGTGATTCTTGCAGCTTGGAGCTCCGGGGATTGTTGGAGGACAGTGTGGCCAGAACTGTTGGGTACTAATGAGCCGAATATTTTGCCTTGGCCACGGGAGGCTTGTAAAGTTTAGCGTATAGAGCTAGAAATTTAAGTTTTAGTTGTACACCTATGTAAATATAGAAAAGCTAATGTACCTTATTGCATTATCTATCTAAGACAAGTTGTGCTGTTCTAGTCAATTGGCAGCCCTTCTGTCTACCCGGTAGCTCACCACCAGCCAGTATTTCTGCAAGTGAAGTTCAGTAATTATTTTATCACTACTATAGATTTGCATATGACTACTGGAGTTTAAACCAATGTACCTAACAGGATGTAAATTTGGGCAAAACAGGATGAACAAATAGCAAAATAAATAAATAAACAAATTTGGACAGCAATTTTCACACAAAAATCACATGCTTCATGGTATTGGGAATTGAACCCATGACCTCCTCACACATATAGCCTCCCCTACCACTACACCCCTTAGTCAATTATGTCTATATTCTATTTTGGTTCCTCATATATTATTACAAACCGAGTGTAAACTGATTGTTTGAGGCTCTAAATAAATTCAAATGAAAAATTTATCAACTACAAAGTTTTATAACTTTTCAATATATACAACTATTATTTTGATCATCTGTTCATCGGACAAAGCGATAGTATCGTTGTTCACAAATTTTACATCTCTCTCTATAAGAGAGATATATAAATTTTGTGAATAATATTACTTTCACTTTGTCATACTAAAAAATGACCAAAGTAAGAATTGTACATCCTAATGAGTTCTATAACTTTTATGTTCATGACTTCTTCAGCCGAAATCACTTGATATTTCAAAATATGGTTTGAAGTTGTCATTTTTTAAATTTAAATTTTAAATTATTCACAAGAAAAGATGGCCAAAACAATAGCAGTAAGGACAATAACTTGATAGTCCATGATTTTAGAATTTTTTAGAAAAAAAACACCGTATTTAGAGTTAATATGAAGGAGAAAGACTAGTTACAAGATTTACCGAATGATTAAAAACAAAAATTAGTGTTCATCAACAATTTAAAAATTAAATTATGTCTTCTATCCGCCCACCGTTAGCCCAGCCCAAAAAATTCTCCCGACCGTGTTGGGCCGGCCCAGGCCTGCCTTATTCCATCCATGATCTCTAGTTATTAATGATATTTAGAAAATAAAAACAAACCCACAACATAATTATGTCTCTACCTCAGCGGTAAGACTAATCATTTTCATGCCTGTGGTTGCACGATCGAGTCTTTCAAAGCCTCCTTTTCTCTTTTTGCAATTTTGCATTTATGCACGCCTGCACGTGAGGTCTTGAGTAGTTGAGTGCATACTACGTTTTTTTTTTTTTTTTTTTTTTGACTGTGTGCATACTACGATAGTAATAAGGGGTAGCTCCTTGTTACATGTTGCGATTCTAGACTTTGTGGCATTAGTAATTAGGGGTAGCTCCTTGTTCCATGTTTTCTTAGACCACTGCCTTTCGCGGCTGCGTCTTAATGAAGCGAATCTAGACTTTGTGGCGTCGAGTTCGAGTTCAATTCCATGCTTAGAACTAGACGCTTACTGAGAAAGAGGCCACGAAATCGTTCAGTGTCTTTGCCACAGTGCAGTTCAGCATGAAAGCATACAGACTATGGAGGTCCACATACTAGACCGTGTAGTAGCTGGAATTGAGGAACCGATACATTGTTGTCAGACTTCTCCACGTTCCTTCATCTATGAGCATGGATCGATCTTCTTGCACGAGAGTGCGTGCCCGCCGCTGGTGCACGACGTCGGGCGCCTTGCTCAGGACGTCCACCGCGCCGTGGACGGAGGCTCCCGTTGTGGTCGCTCTCGGCCGCCACGTTCCTGATCTCGCGCAGCGCGGCGAGGAGGTGCTGTTGCATCGCCGACGACCCAGCGGCGTCTTGGACCCGTGAGACCAGCGTGGCCCTACCGCTGCCCCTTGCCCTCGTGGGTTGGGCAAATCGTCGAACATGTGACCTGCACTAAGCCTGTGGGCGGGCTGACGGGACCGGGCGAGATGGACGCAGACCACGAGAAGGGGAGCGGCCATGGCAAGGCCGCAGCCAGCTTCGACACCTGGGACCGCAGCATCCGCGAGCGCCATCGCCGCCCGCACCCTCTCGTCACCGTTGAGGCGGACGTCGTGCAGGGACGCCGGTGACAGCATCTCTCCCAGGCCCGGCTTGCCGCCGGAGCCGTCGTCGTCGTCCGGCCCGCCGCCGCCACTGCCGCCGCCGTGCGTGAGGTTGTGTTAGAGCGCCAGCCATTCGAACACGGCCCGGGCGCAGCTGCACCTGCGGCGGAGCCTGCGCGGGAGGAGCGCCATCCACGTGGCCTTCTCCGTCGGTGTGGGCCACGGCTTGCCTGCCAAAGGACACGGCCCACTGAAGCACCGGCCTCCGGGAGCACGCCGCAGGGGAGATAGATACGGGTGGACGGCGGGTGACGGAGATGCGGACGACACCGAGATGGAGAGTGGACGGCGGCGACAGAGAACTCCAACGAGCCCTAAAAATATTTTCATCTAACTATAAAAAATCATACCTAATATTATTGTTGTAATTACGAATCTTGTTTTACCCTTGTTAAAAAAATAAACTACGAAAAAGCAATTACCACCTTTATATTTGGAGCTCTAATTCCTCTCAATTTTGGAGCCGTTGGGAGGCGTTACGATACATATGGCCCACCTAACATAGACATATCACAACGGCTCCCACTTGACGGCTCTCAACGGCTTCCCTCATATTAGGCCCACTAATCATAGACACATTCAATATTTTCTCAATAATTCCCAACGGCTCTCCAAGCATTGTAAAATATCACATGTATTAAACAATCAATTCATCTATATCTAATATCTATTCTATGTGTTTTGATGGATTAGGATAAATTTTCTTAGCATCTTGTTGCGGCCGAACATTGCTACCTCTGCGATCAAGAGTCAGAGTCCATTGACCACATCATCGCTTCATTCCTTTCCACAATAAATATGGTGGACAATCCTATTAGTGTGGGCACAGACGCGGGACAGGTGGGCAATCTCTCCCTCTTGGACTGGTGGAAACAATGGCGCCGATGATGGTATGGAGACAAGAGGAAGGGAGCCGACATCCTATTCGCTTTGATGGTTTGGGAGGTGTGGAAAGAAAAAAATGCAAGATGCTTCATGAATGTCTTGTCCACCACCAGTCAACTATCATTAAGCGTACCATTAATCTATGTATCGAAGCCAGGGCACGCAATCTTAGTTGTCTATTGCGAGAGTAGCCAGCATGTAAAAAAAAAGAGAGGAGGTGATGCGTTCATGTATTATCCTAATCTCCTAAAATTGTGCCTTGTTTGTAAATACAAAAATATGCAAATCTTTTGCATATTTGAAGGAAAAAAAGCTTCTACTTGTTATAATCCAAGCGATCCAAACTCCTTAGCACGCGGGAACACTCGGCGCTTAAGCCCCCACGTGATCTACCGTGTTAAAAAAGAATTAACTCTCGATTATTTTTTCCCTCGCTAACGAAAGCAAGAAGTTTCGTGGAATGCAGCAGCTTGTGGGCGAAAATTTGTCTGTGTTCACTAATCACTGCTATGTACTGTCCCGTTTTGGTGATTGCAAAAAAAAGGAAGATAAAGCTAATATGATTGCACATGATGGGCTAGCTCAAACTTGCCTAGCTGGTTTGCTCCCTAATTGAAATGATTACTTTATATCCTGGCACTAACTTATACTAGGTAATAATAATAGCAATTCTTTTACTGGCTACTATACGTCTATACTACTCGCTTCGGACAGTCGGAGATGTTTCACAGAGGCAGTGGGCAGACCGTGCATGTGCCGACTTCCGAGTGAGGTGGGTCGTGGCCTCGTGGGTCTGCACGTAAACGCGCTGATCATGTGCTGCGTACATCGGGATCCACAAGGTGAATCAGCTCTTCCGGAGTGCTTCGTGGCGCTCCTATCCGCAGCCGGAGCGGCACGCGTCCGGCGTCCTTGCCACCGTGGTCCAGGAGCAATGTGTGGCCACCGCAGACAGGCCGCTTTCGCCGCGAAATAAACAATGCGACGGGATGGGGATGGGCGCCAGACGCCGCTGGGATCGACGTCGACCAGTGCTACCACTACCAACTGTTGGGGCCTCAGCTGTTGGGGCCCTAACTAGAACTAGGCTTGAAGTGTTCAGCCGTCTCTCGGCTTGCAGACTTGCAGTGCGGCCACCGGGCCAGTGGGTTGAGACTTGAGACCTGGCCGGTTCTGCGATTGTAATATAGGATCACGATGATGATAAAAACTTGTTTTGCTTCACACCAGTATATGAATGGTTCGGCTACTGGGATTTGCAGACTAATCTTAACTCTCTGGGTTCGAAACAAGAATTTGGTGGTGTTTCATGCTTCCATGTGCTGAAACAGAACAGTTGGATGGCGAACGTGAAATGGCTATCTTAGGTTCTGAGATCTGTTCTTCCATGACCTCCACGTCAGTTCCTGGTGATGGCTCGTCATGGCTCCTACCACTTCAGGCTTTAATGCCTCCAAGAACATGTGGGTTACAGTGACCATCAACAATCGCGAAGTGAAAACGGAAAAGACGGCGAAAAGACGGCCGGTATACACTGACGTTTCAGTTCCTTTTTAGTTGTCACTAGTACTTTTTTTTTTGACAACCGTAAATTATATTATATTAAGCAACCAAGTTACACAAAGGACCTCGAAAGAGGACCGAATTACAGCAGGGTCCATGGACCGGATAAGAGTGGCTACAAGAACAACGGCGACGACGGCGACGAGCTCGCCGGCGGTGGGCCGTAGGGGCGCCTATGACGCATACACCCGAGTGGAAGACCGCGCGAGGCGTCGGTTGTTGTTGGGGGCGACGGAGCCATTGGAGCAGAGCGTTCCTGGCGACCGAAGTGTCGAAATATTGCCGTCGCCAGAGGTAGATGATGAGGCTCGATGTTGATCCGGTGGAGGCGAGGTCGTTGGGACGGTGCCGGTTGAAGAGCTACTCTGTTGGATGCCCGTGGTGCAAGATTGAAGGCTGCATGGAGCGGATGGAGGCGGAGGCTGGTACTTCTTCAGTCCCTTTTTAATTGTCACTTGCGTGCCACTTGCGTTTCCAAGAAATGATTGCCGATAAATATATATTAAAAATTATTAATATTTATAAATTATAATACAAGTACTTCTTCCGTTCCTTTTTAATTATCACTTGCGTTTCCAAGAAATGATTGCCGGTAAATGTATATTAAAATTTATTAATATTTATAAATTATAATACATAATTAATATTATTAGAAAAATCTTAAAATCAAAATTTTTTTAACAAAATTGTTTAGAGATAAAAATATTATACATATTTTCTATAAATCAAGTCAAACTTGTAGCACACACTAACGACAACAATTAAAAAGAGACGGAGACAGTAAGTCACTCTAAAATTTTTAAAATGTCAAAACATCTCAAGTTTGATTACAACTTTTTTTAAAAAAGATATTTAGATTTGCAACATTGAATAGGTAATACGATAAAAATATAATTAATCAGAGAATGCAATGATACTTAGTTAGCATCCTAATTATTAATATCTTATCATATATATTTGGTCAAACTTTGATTTTTTTTTGACTTTTCAAGATTTTTAAATGACTTAGAATTTAAGATGCATGAGGGAGTATATGTCACTTACCCAGCTGGTCCGGCACCGGCTGACCTCTAGCGAGCTGTAATATTTTTTTTATCTTGTTATAAATCTAAATGTTTAAATAATAATATTACTATGAACTGTGTGATTTTAAATAAATATTAATATATGTAAGAGAAAATTGTTTTCTTAGCCCTAACAAAAGTGTCTTAATTTCTTTTTTTTTTGCTGAATTTTTTTTAGAGTTCTAGGGCAGCAAACAGCTACCCCGGCTTTTGATTATATCAACCGACCAGAAAAGTTTTACAGCTCCAGTTTTTCAGAAAAGCAACTACACCTCTTCAGGTGCTGCTCCAACCAGCCTCAGGCCCAACAAGAACAATCTACGACTACCATACTACTGAAAACAGTCTCAGCCTCAACTAACTCGACAAACTTCAACTAACTTATTACATGGCATAGCCAAACTGAAAAACACAAGTCTTCATTTTTGATCCTGCTCACAGACAGCACTCCCATCCGGCTCCTTGTAGCACTTCCTCGAGATCACCTTTTTCAGTTGAGCTTACCCTCCAGGTCACACCACCATCTTGTCCCATTTTGCTTCAGCATCACCACCTCTTCTTCATCTTCTTGTAACATCTTCTGCTGAGCAAGACCCACATTCTTCACCTCCCCCCCGGCCTCCCAAAAGGCAGCCAGGAGACTTCTCTTGCAGCTTTCCTGAGGTGGGAAATACATCTTTCTAGCTCCATCTTCTTGTCCAAAGATCCATCTTTGAAGTAGACCAGCAATCCTGCATAGGAGCATTTCCATGCCCATCCACCCCATTTCTGGAAACAAATTTCATTTCTTAATTTCATTTTTTTGCTGAATTTGCTTATTTGGCTTAGAAACGAGTTTTGTTTGGTTCTGTTTCTTGGCTCTTCCGTTAGTTTGATGAGATAACAACATTGAAATTACTATTTTACCCTTAGCATCGAATGGAATGTTGTACCTAATTTGATTCATGTAACTTAACGTTGTTATCCCATCAAACTAACATAAGGGCCAAGAAACCAAACAAAACTTATTTCTTGGCTAAATACACAAGTTCAACAAAAAAGGCCAGGAAACTAAGACACAGTTAGGCCAAAGGAAATACTTTCCTCTATGTGTAAAACGCTAAAACTTGCACTTGTTGGTATACTTTCAATTGAAGGGCGGTATGCGCGAATGTGCTCGTTCGATAATATCATCCAAATAGTCTAGACACATGGGAAGGGCAAAGATAGGAATAGAAGTTTTCAGAAGATGGGGCTACAACTAAGGAAGGTGGCTTTCTTGTGCAAGGAGGAGTTCGATCTTTTCAGGTTGGCTTCAAGACCCAAAAATGTGGCTGTAATTGTGACCTTCTTGAACAGGGAGGAGTTTGACCTTTTCCGGTTGGCTTGAAGACCCAAAAATGTGGTAGCTAATTAGTAGTTGCTGTTTCTATTTTGTTTTGTGGTTGTTTCTGTTTCGTTTTTCTTCTTTCCAGACATTTTTGTTTCTTCTGGTAGAATGTCTATGTGTATAATATGTCTTTCTTGGGCAGTAATGAAGTTGTGTTCAGGAGTGTTGTTTTAATTTTGTTACTTCTTTTTTCTTTTTTCTTCGTGTAATAAAAATCCAGCAAAAAATGTTGCTGTTATTCGAAAAAACAAAGGATGAGCAAGCTAGTTTTCTAGTGGCACGATGATGGTTGCTGGGTTTGGTGGCGTCCCTTCCTATCTCTACAACCGCAAGCGGCGCAGGCTAGTTGTTTGTGCCGCGAATAGATGAGACGAGTTCAACCGAGCAAGCCCTCGGTGCCGGTATCCGGTGGCCTGCCCCCATACGTTTCGTCCCCCTTCGGTGCAGGAGTGGCGACGACACCTCAGCCACTTGCGGTGTTGGGTGATACATAGTATTACAGTATAGTTTCACACACTCACATCACTTACACCTTGGTGAACATTCATGCATGTAGAAGTTGCATTAGCAAACGCTCCAAAGGATAAGGTAGTGGTATCAAGGGAAACCCCTATTGTGGCGTTTGGTTATGCTTAAAACGTCACTTTTGTCTCACACTTTGCAGGATTTGTGCGTTGCGGTAAGCGAGAATTACAATCTATAGTCATACCCATTAACTCATGTGATGTAGTGTGTTATCTTAACAAATAAACGATGATCACTATAAGCACACGAGAAGATTCCTAGACGGTTGTCCCGATTGATCCATAGAATCTTATTTATCATTCCACGAAATTGAATTCATTTATTTAAAGAAACACTACAAGTTAGGATCCCTCATCGAATTTGCTTAAAGCAAGACAATGCACAACCGGCCATCGCAGATGTGATAAAACTAGTACCACTGTCCACTTTTACGAAGTGTGCATCTCTATTCTCAACTACATAACATTTCAGTCTCATATGCTGATCTATGCCTGATTAGATCACAATTTTTTCATGTTCTAAGTGAGGCCCTTATTTTAGCTAGGCATGGACCAGATAGTGTGTACTACTGATTTTTATTTTTGGACTTCTCAGGTTAGGCCTTGTTCTTCTATCTTTATAGAACTATTCATGGTCTCTCAAGTATTGGGTTAAAAGTGTGTTCGTGTTAAAAAGACAGAGACTGCAACAGCTGGACAGATCCATACTTTATAACTAAATTAGAAAATGATTAAATACAATTAATGACTCACACACTACACCGCTGTAACAATTTGCAGACCCAAGATCCGCTCCCGAACCGGGGGCCCGCCAGTCAGCCAGCAGTCGCGCGCCACCGCCCTGCCCAGCTGCCGGAGGAGCCGGTAGCCGGGAGGGCGCTCGCCGTCCCGGTGTCGCTTCTTCTTCCCCGAGGTTCTGCTGGTCGTCTTCCGTGAGGTGCTGCCGGTCGTCGTCCCCGAGGGTCGTCTTCCCCGCCCTCCGTCGTCTTCGCCGGCCTCCGTCGTCTCCCCCGACTTCCGACCTCTTCCTCGCGGTTCCGCTGTTCGTCTTCCTGGTCTCCGTCCTTAGTAAACCAAAGGTGATTTAGATCTTTAGCTGTTTTCTGTTTACTTCTGCCTTCTCGGTATACTTATAATCGTCCTGTTCATGATTTCCTTCGTGCGTTGTGTGTTGATGTAAATGCTCATGTAATGTCTTTGTTTGGGAGGGTTGAGAATCCTTGTAATGGTTCAGTGGCATAATAAAATCAGATCTATGTTCAAGTTCTAAAAAAAATTGCAGATCCAATGTTTTCTATTTGTGTGAACTATTTCTCGTTAACACACAGACATAGGTAGGACCCTTTGAATGGGGCCATGCCCTGTGGCCTACAAGCTACACATCTCGTGGTTTTTCTCCATCATGTCTCTCGTGACTTGTCAATTGCACTCAATGGAACGATTTGAGACCTAAACTAAACTTCAACTTACCTAGTGGAGTAGTTTTTAGCTTTGATTTTATAAGGAAATTTTACTTGGAAAACTAAAGTAAAGGGGAACTATGTGTTAATAGGATCATTTAGTAAACAACTTGTCCAATAAGATAACAAAGAGAAAAGGGGAACTATGTGTTAGAAATAAACTCTTTCACACTTGAGATCATATGCACAAGAACACAAAGATATAGGAGGAGATGGAAGCTCTTTATTATTTAATTTTGTTGCCCCTTTTGTGTTACAAAGGAGGCATCTGGCTCCTACATATAGAGCCAATGAGAAGGCAAGGGGTGGGCATCGCTGCTTATTGGATTCCTATGTTAATCACCCTTCCTCATGGGCCCCTTGCGCTCCAAAAGTGATTCACCCACATATCGAGGTTTCACAACACTATGGAATGTGAGAAAAGCTAAAAAAAAAAAAACTTTGAGGGACAAGCTATTTTATCCAGATCTGTTTGGTAAGAAAAACTAAAAAACAACTTTGTGAATATGAAAAATAATTAAAACAAACATGGCATAATGATTACAATCTGTTTGGATCTTCTAGTACTACCATCTACTAATTCAAACAAAAAAAGTTAGATAAAGTCTTTTTTAAGAAAAGAGTCGGTTAAAGTTTAGCAAAGTAAACTTTTTAAAATGATTGCATCTCAATTTAAAAGTTTTATAGATACCCACCGACCCCATTAAGTCTCATATATTAGCTAGGTTTAATAGTATGGTGTTTGAATTCTCAAAATAAAAACCTTATGGCCAGCTGTTAATCCAATTAGCTAGGAAGCTAACATACTATTGTTAATTGAGGTATGTATTGAAAAAATCAAATCAGTTCATCTATTAATCTACATGTTTTCATGGACTGAATTTCTTTTGTAGCTTCTACTTGTTGTGAGTCTAAGTGATCCAAACTCCTTTAGCACGTGCCTTGTCAAAAAAAAAAAAAACTCCTTTAGCACGTGGGAACAAGCTGCACTTAAGCCCCCATGTGATGTAGCGCGTTAAAAAAGAATTATTACTCTACTCCCTCGCTAAAGAAAGCAACAACTTTCGTAGAATGCAGCAGCTGGTGAGCAAAAATGTCTTTTAGGATCACCATGTGTTCACTACCACGTCTGTCCCGTTTTGTTGATCTCACGTGGGCTAGTTCAAACTTGCATAGTTGTAGCTAGTTTGTTCCCTAACTGAAAGAATAGTGCAGCTACTGGCCGTGACCGGCGCGACCGTACGTGTGCGGTGTGCCGACTACCGAGTACCGATCCTCACGTATTCGCGCTGATCATGTGCTGCGTACCGGATCCGCAAGGTGAATCAGCTCTGCAGGAGTGCTTCGTGGCACTCCTATATATTCCTATCTGCAGCCGGGGCGGCACGCGTCCGGCGTTCTTGCCACCATGGTCCAGGAGCAAATGTCGCTTTCGCAGCGAAGTACCCACCAGTGGGATGGGCTCCAGACGCCACTGGGATCTCGACGTCCACCAGTGCCCACCAGTGCTACCACTACCAACCAACCGGAGCGGAGATAGAGAGGCGGTGAGCCCCTGGTATCCTGGAAAACCAACGTCCGCGGCCACCTGTTTCGCCCGCACCACCCGGCCACCGCGACTATATTAACCCACACCCACCAACACCTCAACACAACACAACCGTCTCTGATCACAGCCAGAATCAAATCACCAAGCAAGCTCGAGAATCAAAGCCAGGCGCCGAGAGCCCGAGAAGAAAAGAAAGAACAGGAGAAAGATAGATGGCCGCTGCAGCGAAAGCGTCGTGGATGGTGGCGATGAGCGTGGGCGCCGTGGAGGCGCTCAAGGACCAGGCGGGTCTCTGCCGCTGGAATTACGCCCTGCGGTCCGTCCACCGGGCCGCCAAGGCCAACGTGCGCAGCAGCCTCGTGCAGGCCAAGAAGCTGACGCCGGCGGAGAGGAAGCGGGTGGACAAGGCCGAGGAGGGGATGAGGACCGTCATGTACCTTAGCTGCTGGGGCCCCAACTAGGCCTCAGTTGATAGTTTCGGCTTTCTGCAACCGAGCTCGGCTTCAGAGTTCTGACCTGGCTGGTTCTGGTTGCCTTGCCGACCCATTGTAACATAGTATGATGATGATGAAAAATTCTGCCACTTGATTTCAGTGCCTGAAACTCTGAATCCCTACGCTACTGTGGTGGCATGGAAATAAAGGATGCTTTGCAGTTCATCACAATTTTTTTCGTGTGGATATATTGGCGTGTGGCAGATTTAAGAGTAAGGCCTAAGAGTAAGGCTGATTTAGTTCCAGAATTTCTCTCCAAATTCCATGTAAAAAGAAGATTCCCTATCACATCAAAACGCCAACGACGCGGTTGAAAGTTCTTAAATATAGATGAAATTAAAAACTAATTGTCAATTTTATCAGGATTTTTGTGAGACGAATCTTTTTGAGTCTAATTAATCAATATTTGGATAATATTTCATAAATACAAACAAAATCTTCTGAAGACGCTTATAGCGTGTGAACACCCGCCAAATTCGGGATCTAAACAAGGCCTAAGCAAAAACACTGAAGCTCTGAAATGTCTTCTCTAGTGACACGTAAATTTACTGTCAGACCATGTCTCATGCTGATGTGATTCGGCTTATTAGCAGAGGACAAGTAGCCAGGCTACAACTGAACACAACCGGCAAGCATCTTGTATTGATGGACGATGGTACTCCTGACTATCTGAGTCTTCAGTTCAGTTTGGCAGTTTCAACTTTCTACGAAACCTCGTTATTAAGATCATCGCTAATGCACAAACAGGAGAGCCATCGATAGATTACTGCCATCGAAAAAACCTAGATCATCGCTAATGCACAAACAGGAGAGCCATCGATAGATTAATGCCATAGAAAAAACTTTTATAGAACACTTGGTACTGCAGGGTCATGTACCTCAGCTGTTGGGCCCCAATTAACTAGAGATTGGGTCGTCGTCGGCTCTGTTTCGGCTTTCTGCAATGACGATAAAATAAGTACTGCCACTCGATTTCAGCGTTTGGGCCTTGTTTAGTTTCTCAAATTCACCTCTAAATTTCACTATGAAAAGAGAAGATTCTCATCACATTAAAATGCTAAGACACGAGAATACGAAATGTAAATAAAATAAAAAAACTAATTCGCTGAGTTTTGTTGTACTTTCATGGAGACGAATATTTTAAGCATAGTTAGTCAAAGTTTGGACAATTTTTACTAAATACAAACGAAATGCTACAGTATTTTTCTCTAATTTTGTACACCCCAAATTGGGGATCTAAACAAGGGCCTTCCTACGCTATTATACTGGCATGGAAATAAAATGCTTTGAAGTCAATGCAAAGAGTTGAGAGTTTGAGTTAATTTACCCATGGTGATGTGATTTGGCTTATATTAGAGCATCTCCAACAAGCAAGCAAAACTACTTCAAGATCCTATGATTTTTGCAAAAACCACAAAAAACCTCCTCCAACAACTTGGCAAAATCATTTGGCAATTTGGCAAGCTTGGCAAAATTCTCCCTTCACTTGCCAAATATGCCAAGTCCTCCATCGCTTGGCATCGTGTATCCCAATTTGCCAACTTGTTGGAGGCTCAATTTTGTGATTTTGGCAAAATTTCTAGGATGCCAAGTTTTTTTGCCAAACCCAAATGCCAACTTGTTGGAGAAGACCTATTTTTTCACTTGGCAAAACTAGAGATTTGCCAAGTGATGTTTGCCAACTTGTTGGAGATGCTCTTAGTAGAGGCCAACTAGCAAGACAGATAAATTTCTTTGTTTAACTTAACTGTTGGATCCTATTGATGAAATTGATCTACTTCCTCTTTAATGGAGATAAAGTCGGATACTTGTTCCGTCCCAGCTTAATAGCTTTGCAGATCCGCCACTGCCTGTTCCCGTTATTAAAAGGAAAAAGGCAGGTATACTAGTGTACGGAGTATTTGGTATTTTCTGTACGAGTCTACGAGATGCATGATAGCATGACTCGTGTAATGGCCAGGGCCCAGGAACGGCGAGTCAGCTCACTCTGAGCAGGTGTCTCTGTTGCGCCCCAGCGTCAGCAAACGTCGAAAGGGACCGCGCAGCGTGGAAACCATGTCCTAGAGCCCGCTGGTTTCCAGAGCAGAGCATGTGGTGAAAAACCTGCAGCTCATTATTCACTCGTGCGATTCTGTGCGTGAGAAATCAAGAAGTTCCATGGGTGGTCTCGGAACCGATTCAACGAGCTTCGTGTCAAGATTTGTTTTTACAGTGGGCAGATCAATAAAGCGCAGATGTAGAGAATCGTTGAGCTGATGAATATGATATACGCAATTCAGACAGACATTCAGTGAGCAGGGTTATTGGATCAAGGCTCCACGGGAAACACCCGATGGCTCAGGGCTCCACGGGAAACAGCCGATTTGTCTCATCAAGACAAGAAAAGCAAGAAGTTCCTGTTAGGATTAGGATTAGTGAGACACAGAGTTGCAGAG
This sequence comes from Themeda triandra, assembly GCA_018135685.1. Taxonomy (NCBI): domain Eukaryota; kingdom Viridiplantae; phylum Streptophyta; class Magnoliopsida; order Poales; family Poaceae; genus Themeda; species Themeda triandra. The sequence continues at coordinate 246,442 of JAENPR010000274.1, forward strand.
TACCAGGAGGCTCCGCGGCATCTCATCATTGCTTGAAAGTCGAAACAGACCCTCCCGGCTATTGTACACTTGAGCGCGACGTAACCGCGGCACACGCCCGCGTCCAGCTAGTGCCTGATCGAGTTGTGCTGGACACGGCCGCTTTCGGAGCAAGTGGCTAGCACACCGACAGGCACAGCACTCGCAGCGCGCCGCATTTTTCGAGCAGCCGGCCGGGGCAGTTAAACCTCGGCGTCCGGGCGCGTCGTCAGCCGCTGGCGCTCTGCACCCGGTTTTCAGGAGATGCCCCCACTGTTTTCCACGCGGGGCCGCCGGGCCGGCCATGCCCCCAAAACCACGTGCCCCGCACGCAGCGACGGCACACTCCCGTCCCACTCCCGGCCGGCAAACTGGCCCGTTGCCCGTCGCCCCCTGGCTATAAGACCACCGGCCGCACGACACGGTCTCGCCAAGACAGCAAAGACGTACGCTAACACAAGCACACAACCACCCGAACCAAGCAGCATACTGGTGGACCCGACCGAAGATGGCGAGCGCTCCCGGCAAGGCGAAGGCGTCGTCGTGGGCGGCGGCGATGAGCGTGGGCACCGTGGAGGCGCTCAAGGACCAGGCCGGCCTATGCCGCTGGAACTACGCGTTCCGGCAGGCGGCGCAGCAGCAGCGTGCCAGGAGGCCGGCAGGCGCGGGCGGCTCATCAGGCGGCCCCGGCACCGGCAGCAGCAGCGCCTCGGGCTGCGCCGCGGCGGCCGTGGCGGCGAGGAGGAAAGCCAAGCAGCAGGAGGAGGAGCTCCGGACGGTCATGTACCTCAGCAACTGGGGTCCCAACAACTAGCTGGTGATCGAGCAGTCAGCACTTCGGATGCAATCCTCCCAATCCCAGGCAAAGCTGGCGGGGCAACAAATCTGACCTGACCCCGAGTGTCTAGGATTGCTCTGTCCGTCAAGCAACCTTGCATAGCTATACTATTAGGCATTAGACGCTAGCGTTTTGTTGTACGAACGACAAGGGCAGTTCTTGTGGGCAGATGAATCATCCAACATGCATGTCTAGCGTCATTGGATGAGCATGTGGACGCCAGGAAGTTGATGATGAACACGATGTACACCATGCCCAAGAGATTAAACTTTGCACGGTTTCAAACTAACTAATGTTGTGCCATACATGCGCATGCATAGTCTTTTTATAAACGGTTTCAAACTAACTAATGTTGTGCCATACATGCGCATGCCCAAGAGATTAACTTTGCACGGTTTCATTGCTCGAATGCTCGTTCACTTAATTACTTTTCTCGATTCCTCGTCTCCAAACCTCCTGCTCGGTGCTCATGCCCCTGCCTGACTGCCTCATACCACCACGCCACCGCCTTTTTTTTCGCGAGCCGGACTTCACCGGATTTTCATTACTAGGACTAGGAGCAGTCATCAGAGCGAGGAATTGTGTACGAAATGGTGACCCAAGGTATACTGAAAGTTCATACACACCCTAGTGAAAATGGTCAAAGCAAAAAAGAGAATGTCACTTTATCGGGGTGAGATGGAACAGCCGGGCACCCCTATCTCGCCTTCATCTCGCCGCCGCCGAAAAACCAGCTGCCCCAAGCGAACAAACAAGAAGCTTCAGAGAAATGCAGATCAACGCCCTGGCTTTCGCCTCTCTCGGTCGGATTGGGTCATTGACACGAGGCTCTCCAACCACTGCCACCTACTACTCACCCGGTCGGATTGGGACATCGACGCGAGCCTCTACTTCACTGCCCATCTCCTCGTAGCTCCGCGCTACCCACTCGCTGCCACCAAACCACCACCGCCGCGTCCCCTTGTTGTTGCCTTCCTTGCGCCACGCAGAGCCACGACCTCTTGGCCCCAGGAAGCAGCCGGGCACCTCCAGCCACGCTGCCGTGGCGCCACTGGCACCCCATCTTGAACAGCCAGACACACCACCACGGCGTCGCTGGCACAATCCAAGCAAGCCGCCGTCGGCCACGCCACCACGGCACAGCCGACACTCCACTGCAGTCGGCGGAAGTGAGAGCAGCACAATGACAACGCCTCCAAGGAGGGAACGACGCCCGGAGGCGCCACCGTCGTCTTGCCGGCACTCCGACATGGCTTTTGCCGGTGCTAGCCCACATCCAACACAAACAAACAGGGAGCCATGGAAACGCGCCGCCCCTGCTCACCTTCGCCGCACCTCATCGTCGAGGCCGGATCCAGAGGACGGGGAGACACAGCTGCCATCGAGAGCTACAGACGCCAGCGAGGGATCGGCGAGCAGCTGCACCGTCGCACCACCACCACGACCCCGGCCTCCCCCGAAGCACCACCGCCGCAGCAACCCACCTCCACCATGCAGGGGCAGAGGAGAAGGAGACACCCCAGCAAACCACCAGCATGGCCACCATCCTCCACCCAGCCGGCCAGCCACACGGGGCGAGCCAAGCAACCGTCCTTTGCTGGCCGCCCGTCCCTGGTGCGCCGCCAGCAAAGGAGGGCGAGCCCGCGCGGATCCGCGCGCCAGGGCGCGCCACCGGGCCAGCCCCGCCGGATCCACCCAGCCGGACGCCGGATCCGCCTCCCACCACCGCCGGCGCGCCGCCAGCTCGCCACCAACGCGCCGCTGTCGCCAGTCAAGCCGGGCGCCCTCCCCGCACGGAGTAGCCCCGAGCTCGGCCAGGGAGAGAAGCCCCGCCGTCGCCCTCATGGGGGGCCGCGCGGGCCTCCCGGCGGCGGCGAGGGAAGGGGAGGGGGGAGGGGCGGCGCCCGGCGGCGGCTAGGGCAGGGAGCCGCCCGAGTCACCCCGAGCGGGAGGCGACGCGGGGGTGCTTTACTGGGGAACCCTCAATGGATAACTCCAATATGTGAGGTGTAGGTAACTCCAAGCCCTGTTTCAGGGAGAACCTACTTGGGGTCCTACATTCAAATGAGATATATGGGCATTTACTGAGGTTTATAAATAAGGATTGCCATGGTTTGCTGCATCCTTTGGTCTACGTGAGAATTGTTCTTCGATGACTGATTGGTACACTTAGGGTCTAAGTTTATGTTATTGCTCATGCAATGATTACTTGGTGAGATGTTTATTCTTTTTCTTTGCTAGTGTTTTATCTGCAAGATCAATTATTTTGTGAGACTGCCAGTGATGATTAGTCTGCAAAATGGTTGTCCTGTGGACTCAAGTCCCTGTTTCAGGGAGAACCTACTTGAGGAAGCATGGTACATAATATGACATCATTTGATAAAACTGAGGCATTACAGAAGAAGTTATTTCCTTAGATTTTGCTTCTTGCCCTTTCCTTGTGTTCTGAAAGTTGAGCTTAATCATAAAGCTTGGTTGAGGTCATTTTAGTATCCTAGCAAATTGCATGCATCTTTCAGTGATGTTTCTGTCTGCAAAATGGATGTGCTATGTATCCAAGTTCCTGCTTCAGGGAGAACCTACTTGGAGAAACAGCATCTAATATGACATGAATTCAGAGACTGAGATAATATTGCTGCATTAGTGTTATGTTTTATTATCTCTTTTAGTTGCCTTTTTTTTAGTATCATGTTAGCATAGTGATTTTGTGTTTTGACATTCTTTGATTTGTATTGTGCAATTTAAATATTGAAGCTGAAATTCAATTCTGTGTGGCACTAAACTAGTTTCTTAATATTGCAGACTCATATTTACAGAGAGGAGTAAGCAAAGCCCATTGGACGCTCTATACACATCTTTCCTCTCCCCGGAAGATAAAAGATTGTAGTGTTCTTTTCCTAATAGAATGGAAAAGATCTGTACTGTGATTATTTGTGTACTTTTGTGGTCGATGCTCAAATTGTCTGACCGAATCTTGTAATCAGTGAGAATTGCAAGCAAATATACTTGACATTCGTATTGTGTTTGTATTTGTAAAAACATGCTCAAACTTTTCTCACAGTAATTTTGATTAGTCATGCCTGACAATTGGGTCAGATTATATACAACACGATATAATACAAGTTTGGAACCTGTAATGCCGTTGTTTTATTATTGGATCACTTTTTTTCACCGTGGCAAAGCTGAAATTTCATTACTGTAGACTATAGAAGCAACGATTGTGAATAAATGAACAAAAGTAAACCACAACCATCCTCTGTCCGACCACATTGGACTGACCACACAGGGTCTAGGTTACTAGGCCATTCTCCAAAGACAGTCTTCATCCGTCCACCGCGATCCGTCTAACGAAGATTTTCAAAAAAGAAAAAAAAAGAAAGAAAAAACAGGAGTTGTTCTGATTAAACAGAGCACCCGAGTGAGTGAGACCTCATAATAGTCTGAAACTCTGAATCGATGTTGTCCTGTCATTGTGAATCGTGCATTGGTGCTACCGGGTTAAAATAGTGCCCTGCTGACGGCTATAGCTCTTCATCGCCTTCACATGTTCACATACTGCTTCATTAGTCCAACTTTTGGCTCTGCAAAAATTGTTTCAGATACATCAACCTAATAAATTGTAGTGTATAAGTGTGTTTATAAATCTTGTCTTGCATCAGTCCTTCCAGAAACCAGAGGAAGCCTTACGAGATATAACTACATTATCAGTTTAAATCTAGTGTGATGTGATGACAGCTTTCTTAACTACTCAAAGCTACTACTGTACTACATGATTCAACACAAACTCTGAGTGGGGAGGCTTTTCTTCATAGCCATAGCCTGGGCCAAAAAGAGAGGAAGCCTTACGAGATGTAACTACATTATCAGTTTAAATCTAGTGTGATGACCTTAACTACTCAAAGCTACTACCGTACTACATGATTCAACACAAACTCTGAGTGGGGAGGCTTTTCTTCATAGCCATAGCCTGGGCCGAAAAGTGACCCATGAGTAGGGTTTTTTGGTGCAAAAAACCTTCAGTGCTAGAAAACTCAGAGCCGATCGGTGCTGGGCTGCTGGCAAATACTAAAAACCGACATGTTCATTGTTGTGTTTCAGTTCAGTGTTTGGTGTGCACCGAACACAACCAAATGAGTATTGCAGCACACTGACATGATTGGCATAACCATTTCGGCAGTTCATGTTTCAATTCTACAAATAACCAAGCCAACAAGGCAACAATACATGAAGTTCAAAGGCCAGTAGCAGACTGCAGACTAGCAGTGGTTCAAACTTCAAGTATTACATAAAAACATGTTCACAGTGACCACAAATTGATTAAACCAAAGATGAGTGCACCAACACTCCTTCCAGACAGCAGCAACATCAAACTTTTAGCTTGTTCAAGACTCTGTTGTCTCCTTAGGAATAGCGAGGGCACACAGTTCTACAATAAGTGAAATATGAAATGCAACATTAGTCAGAGTACATAGAAACGAATCATGAAGAACATAAATAAACTAGATAGCTTTAAAATTAACAAGTACCTTCCTCGAGCTTGTACAATTCTTCTTCGTCCTCTTCAACACTAACAACATTGGATCCACGAATCCAATCCCTTGCACAAATCAGACGCTCAACCATTGTTGGCGTGAGTGAGCTCCTGAAATCATCAAGAACACGTCCACCTGTACTGAAGGCTGATTCAGAAGGGACAGTTGAGATAGGAATTGCTAAGAGATCACGGGCCATGCGAGACAGTGTTGGAAACCTTTTAGCATTGCCCTTCCAATACTTAAGAATGTCAAAGTCTTCATTATCCTCTTCAGTATATTCTGAAAGGTACTTGTCAAGTTCAGATTTGGTAGTGGCATTTGCACCCCTAAGTTTCCTCAGTTTCTCAGCAATTCTAGCCTTGAATTTGCTCTCTGGAGGTGGTTCTTGAGACTCAGTGGGCTGTTGTGGTGTATTATCACTTGAAGCATACATATTTCTATACTCTTCAAACAAAGCACGAAAAGAAGTGTTCACTGTCTCCCACAATTTCTCTCCTATCTCATCACCAAACAAGTACATCATAGCCATCTTTATGTAAGTTGAAAGCTTGTACCTTGGATCAATTGCAACACAGAAATAAACAACCAAGTTCAGGTTGAGCAATTGAAACCCCTTATCTTTCTCTCCTTGCTTCTCTCTATCTCCCAGCCTCCCTTCATATTTCTCCCCAAAGTACTCATAGTACTTTACTAGCATTCTCTTACCCATTTCACTACATAACGTATCCTCACTGTCACACCACTCTTGCAGCAAAAGCAACAGATCAGCAATTTCATGAAAATAAGCGTTTGATGTTGGACAACTTGTGACTGAAACACGGAGAGTAAGTTCATAAAAGTGTTTAAGAAATTCAGCCATCTTCCTAGCTTTATCCCAATCTGAATTTTCAGGAACTCCTGGACCATCTTTCTCATCATTTAATTCTAGTTTATAGCATGGGTCTTCATCACTATACCTTTCAAAAGCCTTTTCATACTGCTGTGCAGTGTTTAGCATCAGGTATGTAGAGTTCCACCTAGTGCAAACATCTTGGGTCAGAAAGGCTTTGGTCTGTACCTTTGCTAATTGAGCACATTTCTTAAACCTTTCATATCTAGATGTTTCACCCTTGACAAACTTAACAGCAGCACTAACACGAACCACTGACCTATCAATTTCCTTTAGGCCTTCACTGACTATCAAGTTGACTATGTGTCCAACACATCTTATCTGTAGATACTCTCCTTTAGCAATGCTACCATTTGATTCATTCAAGACCCTCTGCATGTACTTTATTGCATCATTGTTTGCACTAGCATCGTCCATTGTTATTGTAAGAACCTTATCCATTCCCCATGCTGCCAAGCAATTCTCTAGGGATTTTCCAATATCTTCCCCTCTATGGCCCTCTACCATGAAAAAACCAATGATCTTTTTGTGGAGCTTCCAATCATTGTCAATAAAATGTGCTGTCACACACATGTAGTTTTGGTCTTTATTATCTGTCCATGTGTCAGTTGAGAGGCTAACCCTTCCACAGTGTTCTTCTAAAAATTTCTTCAGCTTTTCCTTCTGGACATCATACACTTCGATACAGGCTCTAATGACTTCTCTTCTAGAGGGTAAAGTAAATTGTGGACATGCTACGGCCAACAAATTTCTAAGGCCAGGGAATTCACACACGGCAAATGGTCGCTCATCTTCAATTATCATTTCAACGAAACTGTTTCTAACATCATCAAGATCAAGCTCCCAAGTAGATCCAACGCTACTACTTCCTTGACTAGGTTGCAGTGGGCTATTTCCATCTGCCTCTGTATCACAGTGACACAAGCTCCCACAGTACTTGCAGTCGGCTCTTTCCTCCCCATTAACAATTCTTACCTTGGTGAAGTGATCCCAAATCCAATCATCTGAACTTGGAGCCATTGCTTTCCTTTTCCTGTTCCCCCCTTTCTCTTGCTCTTCACTTCCATCCTCGGTCTGCTGGTAGTCCTCCCCGTCAACCTCTATCATTTCAACGGTTTCATCAGTGTCCCCCATCTATAAATCAAAACATGAAACAAGAAGAACGGGCGTAGGTTAGGTTGGTCTGTTTGTGCTAGATCTAAGAAACCAAGAAAGGGTGGTGGGGTAGAAGAGTCTGAACTTAAGGCTCAAGAGAAGAAGAGTATACATACCTTGGTGGATTCAGTTGCCGCCATTGCTCTGGAAGGAGATCCTCACGTGGGTGGTGCTGAGCCTGCGCGGCCGCGCGCCGTCGCCGCCGCCGTCGAAGAACTGCGTCGTGCCCCCGCGCCGTCGGAGACCGATGCGCCGCGCAGTCGCCGTCGTCGTCGTCGCTGCGACCAATGTGGCGGCTAGGGTTAGGATGCGTGCGGCGCTGGTGCCCTTTTAAGCTGGGTAAATTTTTGTCTGCGGTGTGCCTCATTGCCATAGTTCGGGTACTTCGGGAGTTCGGGTAGTATGGTATACCAGTTCGGTGCTACGAGAACCGACACCGAAGCCGAGAACCGAAGTTTTCAGATCATCTCCACCAGTTCGGGTAGTTCGGGTAGTATGGTGTACCTGAGATTTTTTTGGCGCGAGCTCCAACTGGTGGCCGTGGGCGCCATCACCGGGGGCGGGGAAGAAGACGCCCGCCTTGCTGCAGCTTGCCGTGCTGCGTTGCCGGAGCTCCTGGCGCCCCCCACCCGCGCCGTTCGGGTGACCGGATTGGGAAGAGGAGAGCGGCGGAGGACTGCTGGCGAAGGGGAGTGGAGCCGGAGCGGGAAGAGAAAGAAACGGAAGGGTGGGGAAAATTGAAAAGAGAGATATATTGGATGACAAATGGACCCCAGAGTACTGCAACTCATTCAACTAGTGTTTCAAACTACACTTTTTTTTTATACTATACTTGGCACTAAGCCCTTTTTTTTTTTTGACAACAACATATCATATTTATTAAAGCAGTCATAATACAAGGAGGTTCCAAAGGGAGACCTTGTTACAATAAGGTCCTCTGACCAGAAATAAAGACAACAACGTCGACTAGGGCGTGGAGGTAGACTTTTCTGCCAGCGAGGGGTATACGTAGGGGCGTCCAAGACGCGTGCACCCGGATGGACTGACCGCGCACTGCGACGGTTGAAGGAGGGTCGGTGAAGCCATCGAGGAAGACATATTCCGACAACCGAAGTATGGTGTTGTTGACGTTGCCGGAGGTAGAAGAAGCTTAAACCGATAACCTAGAAGAAGGCAACATCGTCGATCCATCGCCGAAGAAGTAGCTGTCTAAATGAAACATGGGTCACAAAGACCACGGACTGCTGATTAAGGCCTTGTTTAGTTCCAAGTTGGGAGTTTGCATAGTGCCGTGTCAAATCGATGTGCTTTGTAGCATTTCGTTTGTATTTGGTAAAAAATTGTCCAAACTTTGACTAATTAGGCTCAAAATGTTCGTCTCGCAAAGTACAATGTTGTGCAATTAGTTTTTGATTTCATCTACATTTAGTACTCTACGCATGGGTAGACATTTTAATGTAACTTAGAATAGGAAGTCGCATAATGAATTTGGTGGCAAATTTGGGGATCTAAACAAGGCCTAAGCACTATGCAGGCACTAAAAAGAAGGGGACAAAGGAACCGGGAGGCTCTGTCCGAATGAAGACCTGTGGCCATGTTAGTGCGACACCAAACTAGCACATGAAGTAAAATAACAAAATAAAATGGAAAAAGGATGGAGCTGCAAGGATAAGGATGAGGTCTGCGTTGGGACCCACGGAGTGGACCTAGACAGAGACCAAAATGATGCACGGCAGCCAGCTGCCTGACGGGGGCGCGTTGCCTCACAGCACATCGCGATGCATGTAGGGCACGTCACGGACGCGGGCCCCACTTCACAGGCCGCGGGCCCCACTTCGAGCTGAGGACGGCGGATGAGATCTGGATCTTGCGAGCTGGTGGTGTCGCCTCCCTCGACGTCGACGACACCATGGCCGACGAAGCAGAGGCAGCTGTTGGGGGGAACAACCTCCGCTAGGACCCCCCTACTTAGCTCCGCGGCCCTAGCATGGGCCAAGACAGGCAAAGCTACTAAGCAACCACGGACGACCTTCGCCGTCGTATGCCCTTTCATGGCGAAGGTCGTCAGGTCCGTCTTAGCGATTCGGCGAAGGTACGTCATACCTCCGCAGTCGAGCTCTTCAAACCTCTTATAGCGCAGTACTTGATGATTCGGAGGAGTCTCCCAAGACCTCCGCGATGAGCGAGGTCCCCGAAGACCTTCGAAGGAGGTATTCAGCCACCTAGCCCTACAGGCGGCGGAAGACCTCCGACGACCGCTTGCAAGACGGGACGCAAGGCGGCGCGATGACTCGACGCGTGGCGGCACCGGGGCGACACGTGGAGTCCTGGAAGGCATGACACTTGGCGTCTTAGGATAGGATTAGATGAAGGTGTACTTAATTTTACAATGTACAGTATTGCCCTTGTTGAGGCCCGCTTGTAAGTGTGATCAAAGTTGAAACCCTATTGTAAAAAGCCATTTGACCCTTGGTATGGCCTATAAATACCAAGGGTATGGCAAGTGTAAGGAGGGGGACTCTTGGCTTTTTTAGTCCCAATTAATGCAAAACCCCTGAGGGGGGCCCGCCAACACTGGTCTCACTTTGGCATTAGTTTTGATCCCACACTCTGTCTGGGAAACCTTTGCCCTCCTCCTCCGGACCCCGGCGAAGGTAGGGGGGCAAGAGTTTATACCAACAGCAGCTGCGTGCCGAGGCACACCTCCAGCCAAGACGCGCTGGCGGCAAGGTTAGCCATGGCCGAAGAGGGCCACCGGCTTCTTGCACAGGCACGAATCCAAGTCGCATGTTGTAGACCGCCGCCATGGAACCGAGCTCGCGGACGTCGGCAGGGACGAGGAGGAGGATCTGATAGTTGTGGTGGTGGAGCACCTCAATCCCCTCATCTCCATCTTTCTCCATGGCTTCTTGTTCACAGATAGCTAATGGCCAAGAAGGCCTTTATTTGGCTAGAGAATCTTACAAGGAGGAGGAGGAGGGGAACAGGGAGGGAAGGGGGGCCGGCCCACCGCCCTCGCCGCCCCGGCGAGCACGCCGGGGAGGGCAGGGGACCGGCGCCGGAGTGAGGTTAGGGGCTGCTAGGAGAGGGGAGGGGAGGAATCGCACGAGGCGGCTCTTTTCGCACTAGGCGGCTCTTATTTTGTTGTTGCCGTCGCCGGTGACAGTGGAACCTCGAATCAAAAACCCAGATGGAAGCGGAGTCGAACCATGGCCAAAGATGTAGCTGTTTAGTGGTAGCATGGAACATCAGAACCGATTATTGATGTAAGCCCAGCAAACTCACACAAACTTGATTACAAAATTCAGGGAGGGGATCTGTCCATACCTCGACTGACCCGGGTCCCAACCCAGACCTCTTCTAGCAATGTCATGACTCATGAGCAATAGAATTACAAACTCTCGAAATATTACAAATAGACTCACAACTAAAATCATCAAACAAACTATCCCGGAGATCTCTGAAAAAGCCCTCCACCAATCGCCAGGTCCATAGATGAAGATGACAGGGCTTCCAGTTGGCTTGAGTCTGTCTCCAAAACAATCCGAGATATGCCAAGGAAAGCTGCAGCTTCATGCGTATGTTTGCATACATAAACTTCTGCCATTATGGGTCAATTGGTCATCAAGCCCCAACATTTGTTTCCTGTAAGAAAGCACCATTGAGAAAAAAATTAATCTTGAGGCATCCTCTAGCAGGTGGCCACCATCTCTGCTGCAAAGTGACGACTGGTGGTCTTTCCCTGAGTGCTCATCGTGGAATGTCAGCCATCATAGATACAACAGCCTGCGCCGTTTGTTGAAACCTAGGTCTCTTGCATTCACTTTGTTTTGCACATCCCACCATCTCCTCATCGGCATGCACTTCAAGAAACAATGCCGTCCATCCTCATCATAACGGTAGCAAACCGGATACCGTGTATCCAGGATAACACCACGTCTGCTTATGTTCAGCTTGAAAGCAAGGCTATTATGCGCTAAACTCCAAAGAAAATGCTTGATCTTGCTGACAGCTTCCCGATTTTCCTCCATATATTACTTCTCCCAACCAAAGCTGAAGCAGCCAAGCCCTCCCCTCTCTGGCGCACTCTCTGCTGTTCACCCCCATCTTCAACCATGTGGTAAGCCGACTTGACTGAGAATACTCCCTTGGGTTCAAAATGCCAGGCTACCATATCATCCCGATCGCTATGTGTAGGAATTGCCAAGATATTCACAACATCCTCCTCCCAGAAAATGTCCTTGACAAGTTGCTCATCCCACTGTCCAGTGTATGGATCAATTAGCTCAGCTAATTTGGACTGCAAGATAGAGCCCCTTGGTGTATGCGTCCGTCTAGTAATTACAGTCTTCTTTCGATGCTGCCAGATCTTACTATGCACCAGTTTAAATGCCAGATCAGTATTTCCTGCTTTCCTCCTTAGTGCATTGATCATCATTCAAACAGTGTTTGAAATTTCACTCTTCTTTTCATGCTGCCAGATCTTTCATACCCAATGCCTATCTTACTATGCACCAGTTTAAATGCCAGATCGGTATTTCCTGCTTTCCTTAGCGCATTGATCATCATCGTTCGAACCCTCCCAGGTATCTCACGGCCCTTCTGTACAAGCCATCTGCCAATTTGCAGGCCTGCTTGAATCTGCCAGTCTTACACAATACATTAATCATATCCTCATGAGCCGTCTCAGGAATCACTCCCATTGGAGCCAGTTCATCCAGTATCTTGCATGCACGACTGAATTTACCAGAAAGGCAGAGTCCATTGGCGAGGACCCTGAAAGTGTTGGAGGTACAGAGTGTTTTCTCAGCCAGGGATAACACACCCAGGCGACACAGCCCTTTCATATATAGAGATAAGTAGCACACATTGATTACATTAATGGCTCATTAGAGCTTTAACTAAACAGCTAACTGCCTGGGTACTTGCACAGTTACTTGTGCTGCCCAAGACCTTAATAGCAGAGACATAATTAGGCACAGATACCTAAGAGATAACTGGGAGCAGGGCTTAACTTCTACAGTTCTCCCCCTAAGACCTGCTTCCCCCATTCTTGATCTTCATGATCCCAATCTTGTTTCTCATGTCTTCGAACTTGGCCTTGCCTAAGGCCTTAGTTAGAATGTCTGCCAATTGATCATTTGTGGCGACAAACTCAGTCTTGATGCTGCCTTCTTCAACACATTCTCTGATGAAGTGTTGTTTAATCCTGATGAAGTGTTGTTTAATCCTGATATGCTTGCTTCTGTCATGGAAGACAGGATTCTTTGCAAGTGCTATTGCTGACTTGTTATCCACTCTCAGCTCAACAATCTCTACTTTCTTTCCTAGCAACTCAGCAAGTAATCTGGACAGCCACAGAGCCTGTGTTGCAGCAGTAGTCATGGCAACATACTCTGCTTCACAGCTAGACAAGGCAACCACCCTTTGCTTGATGGACTGCCAACTGACCAAATTGTTGCCTAGGAAGAATAGACAGCCTGTGGTGCTTTTGCTTGAGTCTATGTCTCCAGCCAAGTCTGAATCACAGTAGCCAATGAATCTGGCTTCACTGGATGCCTTGGTGAAGTGCAGGCCATACTCCAGACTACCTGCCACATACCGAAGGATACGTTTTACTGCCTGCTGATGCTCTATGGTAGGCCTTTCCAGGAATCTACTCACAAACCCGACTGCAAATGCTAGGTCAGGTCGAGTATGAACCAAATATCGCAGGCTTCCAACCAGCTGCCTGTACTGTGTTGGATCAACTTCCTTGGCTGTACTTTTCTTGCTCAATCTTAGCCTTTCCTCCATAGGAGTGGCTGCAGGATTGCAGTCCACCATTCCTCCCAGCTCCAGAATTCTCTTAGCATAGTGGGTCTGTCGAAGAGTGATGCCATTGGCGCTCTGCTGTACTTCAATACCCGAGATAGAAGCTTAGAAGGCCAAGATCACTCATCTCAAATGTTGCTTTCATTTCAGCCTTGAAGCCTTCAACATCCTGCTCCTTGGCCCCTGTGATGATCAAATCATCCACATACACACCGACAAGCAACAGAGAATTTCAGAACCACGCCACGTAGATTGCAGCTTCATGGTTGCTCGCACTCGAAACCCTTTTTCTTAGTGTTGAGTCAAGTTTCGCATTCCACGCCCTTGGCGCTTGCCTCGAGCCATACGGGGCTTTGTGCAAGCGATACACCTTGTCTTCTTGTCCAGCAACAGCAAAACCTGGTGGCTGATGTACATAAACCTCCTCATTGAGGTCTCCATTCAGAAATGCAGATTTGACATCCATCGATGGACTGCCCAGCCCTCTGTGCCGCGAGCCAACAAAGCACTCGAACAGACTCCATGCGCGCGGCGGGGCGAAAGCATCATCATAATCCACACCTTCTTGCTGGACAAAGCCACGAGCAACGAGCCTAGCCTTATGTTTGATGACATTGCCGTGCTCGTCCTTCTTTAACTTAAACACCCACTTTAGGGTGATCGGACGATGACCAGCCCGGGGCTTCACAAGCTCCCAAGTCTTGTTCTTTTCCACCGACCGCAGCTCTTCTTCCATTGCTGCACACCAGGCTGGATCTCTTTTGGCCTCAGTGTGAGAAGTTGGCTCGCCAGAGTGTGTTAGATGCAGCTCTGCGAACAATCGAGTTGCGAGGTGGTGGTGTGGGCTGCTGGCCAATAATATTGCTTACCGTTCTGTAACGAAGAGGTTCATCGTCGTGATATGCATCCAGTCGATCATCATCATCTTCCAGAGGCGTGGCATGCTCAATCTGGGGACTGGATGATGGTGGCGTTGCGGTTGCTGCTGGAACAGAATTTGCCACCACATCGTCATCCTCTACTTCTTCAACTCCGATCTGATCCTGCGGGCACGGGTGTTCTTGGTGAGTTTGGGGGCGGAGGCGATGGTGGTGTTGCAGGCTCACTCACCACCTCCGACCAGACGTACTCAACCTGGAACTCACTGCTGTTTGCCGCCGATGTCCCGGACTCCGGCGAAGACCAATCCCAACCGCGCTCTTCATCAAAAACAACATCGCGGCTGATCCTGACACGCCCGCTCACAGGCTCAAACACCCTGTATGCCTTAGCTCCCTCTGCATAACCAATGAATACGCCGGCCTCGCCGCGATCATCGAGTTTGCGCAGCTGACTAAGCTTTCTGGTATAGGCAACACATCCAAACACCTTCATATGCCCCAATGTCGGTGAGCGTCCATGCCAGGCCTCATAGGGGGTAATTCCTTTCAGCGCACGTGTCGGTGATCTGTTCAGAATGTGAACTGCTGTCATTACAGCCTCCCCCCAAAATCTGGCCGGCAATCCTCGCTGCTTGAGCAGTGCCCTTGCCATAGCCACCACTGACTGATTACGCCGCTCAACGACCCCATTCTGCTGTGGTGAGTGGGGGGCGCTGAAATGTCTCTTGATGCCTTGCTCTGCGCAGTAGGTAGCAAAATCAGCAACTGTAAACTCACCGCCATTATCTGTGCGGAGCACTCTGATCTTCTGGCCACTTTCTGCCTCTGCGCTCAGCTTGATGCGCTTGATAGCCTCTGCTGCTGCGTCCTTGCTTGGTATGAGCGCTGCCCACATGAAACGGCTAGCGTCATCGACGAGCAGCAGGAAATATCGGTTTCCTCCAGGAGTTGCAGGTGTCACTGGCCCGCAAAGATCACCGTGCACCAGCTCAAGGGGCTGCTTGGCACGGTACTGTGTCGCAGCCGGGAACGGACGCCTTCTCACACCTGCTCAACATGATCAATCACCGGGACACCACGCGCCATCTCTTCCTTCCCAAGTCTGCGGAGTGCATCAAAGTTCAAGTGCCCCATCCTCTCATGCCACTGCCACGCTACATCTCCTCTGCGTGCTGCAAGACAGAGTGGCTGGGCTGCCTGAAGTTGGAGTGTGTACAATCTGTTAGCCCCTCTCTTCACCTTGGCAATCAAACGACCAGTGTGTTCCCAGATACGCAGCACACCGTGATATATCTCCACCTTGGAACCAGTCTCGTCAAGCTGACCAAGACTGATAATTGAATTCTTCAGGGCTGGTATATAGTACACACCCTGCAGCACCCTATGCTCACCAGTTCTTCCTTCGAAAGCAATCGATCCGATGCCTTTGATGTCAACCTTGGACGCATCTCCAAATCGGACCGTGCCTCGCACGTCCGTGTTCAAATCAGAAAAGAGCTCACGCCGTCCAGTCATATGGTGTGTAGCTCCTGAATCAAGGTACCACACATCTGCCTTTTCTTCATCGCTATTGGCACCAAGGAAAGCGCGGGCTTTTGGTTCTTCCAGATTCACCTCTTGAGCAGCATAGGTGTATGCCGGCGCGCACTCATCAAGGTCAACGAGCCCATGCGCCAGAAACAGAGCCCCATCATCCTCGCATTCTGCATACTGTACACGGCCATTGTGGCCGCCGTCACCGCCGCCTGCGCCCCCTCGGCCACCAGCGTGCTGGCCTTGATTGCCACCGCGGCCGCCGCCACGACGGCCTCTGCCCCGTCCGCCGCCGCGGTCACCGCCACCATCACGGTCACCATCTCTGTCTCGGCGCGGATGAGGGCAGTCCCTTGCCCAGTGGCCCTCCTGGCCACAATTGAGGCAGTTATCGCCACAGCGTCCACCACCGCGGCCGCCGCCACGGCCCCTTCCTCGCCAGCCGCCGCGACCGCGGCCACCACCGCCGCCTTGGCCGCCGCCGCGCTGATTCTTTGAGCTAGAGCCAGCAGAATCACCCCCGCCGCCCTTCTTCTCTTTCTTCCAGCGCGCGCGCCATTGCTCCTCAGTGTACAGCAGCTTGCCATTGATGGAAACAGACTCTGTCACAGCTTGCGCTTCACGGTCATCCACCGCCTTGAGCCTTCCTGTCACCTCTTCAAGCGTGAGCGCCTCGAAGTCGAGGAACTGCTCAATGGCGACAACAATCTGCGCGTATTTGGCTGGCACCGTGCGCAGAAACTTTTCCACGACACGCGCCTCATCAATGTCTCTGTCTCCATGGAGCACAAGCTGCTGGTGCAGAGTTGACAGCCGCAGGGCAAAATCTTCCACCTGCTCGCCGGGCTTGACATCAATGTTCTCCCACTCCCGACGCAGCCGCTGCAACGTCGCTCGGCGGACCCTGTCCACACCGATTCGAGTTGCAGCGATGGCATCCCATGCCTCCTTTGCTGTCGCCTTGTCAAGGAGCGGGAGCCCCATCTCCTTAGGTACAGACGCGACAATCACCTCCAAGGCTCGCCTGTCATCGCGATACTGCACTGGACCTCCTTCAACAGCATCCCAGAGGTCGCGTGCTTGCATCCTCAACTTCATCGTCTGGCTCCACTCATAGTAGTTGGTCTTGTCCAGCATTGGCCACGTTGTGCCGCTGCCGGAGTCGCGGTAGACCACCCTGCCTTGCGGCGACTCATAGCGAGCGCCGCCACGACGCCTTCGGTCACGCAGTGGTGACTGCGAACGGCGCCTGTCCCGCGGTGGAGTCCTCTGGCTCTTGACTTCCTCCTCTTCTTCTTCTTCCTCCTCCAGCACCTCTTCTCCCTTCTCTGCGACTATCTCTGCGCGCAGCTGCTGCGCCGTCCTGGCCGCCGCCTCTGCGGCTGCTGCAGCCTGCTGAGCCGCCTGGACAGCCTGCGCCACAGCCTCCTCTGCTGCCTTCAGGCGCGCAGCCTTCTCGCCCAGCTCGGCTTCCTTGGCCTTCCTGGCCCGGCGCTCAGCAGAGGTCGACGCCATGGTAGAGAGAAACAGAGGAGGAGTTCGAGTTGGGGAAGATGAGAAGGTGAGTGTCTAACCTAAGCTCCGGTACCAATTGTTGGAGGTACAGAGTGTTTTCTCAGCCAGGGATAACACACCCAGGCGACACAGCCCTTTCATATATAGAGATAAGTAGCACACATTGATTACATTAATGGCTCATTAGAGCTTTAACTAAACAGCTAACTGCCTGGGTACTTGCACAGTTACTTGTGCTGCCCAAGACCTTAATAGCAGAGACATAATTAGGCACAGATACCTAAGAGATAACTGGGAGCAGGGCTTAACTTCTACAGAAAGCTGCAGCTGTTGGGGTGATTCCCTTGTCAATCATGCTGTCCCAGAACTTCAGTGCCTCCTCGTTCTTGTGTTCCTTGAACAAACCATCAATGAGAATGGCGTATGTGTAGACTGTTTGATCACAGCCATCATCTTCCATTCTCTTGTAGAAAGCGCACGCAACGTCTGTTCGTCCTGCTTTGACCAATGCGTCGATCAGAACATTGTAGCAATACGAGTCAGGCACAAATCCTTTAGCAATCATCTCCTCGAAGAGCTCCTTTGCTTGGTCAACCATCCCAGCTTTTCCAAAGCCATCAATTAGGCTTGTATAGAAGATGGCATTCACTGCAACACCCTTCTCTACACAACTCCTGAAGCATGCAAGCGCCTCATC
Source organism: Themeda triandra (assembly GCA_018135685.1). NCBI lineage: Eukaryota > Viridiplantae > Streptophyta > Magnoliopsida > Poales > Poaceae > Themeda > Themeda triandra. The sequence continues at coordinate 264,317 of JAENPR010000274.1, forward strand.
CATATTGCCAAATCGGCACAAGCAATTAACAACCACACCATATGTGACCGCGTCAAGCTTAATTCCACTGGCCTTCATCCTCTCAAAGAGTGCCATTGCCTCTTTCTCCCTCCCGAATTTACCCATCGAGTCAATGAGCGCAGTGTACATGGCTGCATTGGCAGGGCTACCTCGCTTCAACATCCTCTCAAACACAGCCAACGCCTCAAATGGTTTCCCGTCCTTGCTGAGGGCGCCGATCACCAGCACATAGGCATGCTGAGGTATTTGCTTCCCCATTCCCCTCTCTTCCATCTCTTGGAACAGCGCTATGCATTGCGGAAACGTGCCCTCGCTGTAATGGCGCTGCATGAGAGTGAGGTATGTCACCTTGTCTGGCGCGAGCTCTGCCTGTCCCCGCATATCCGCAAGCCGTGCCATCGCATCCTGCGTCCTCCCTGCGCGGCAGTAGCCCTTGATGAGAATGTTGTAGGAAACCACGTCAGGACGCACTCGATCTTCCGTGGACATTGCGTCGAACACGTTGATGGCAGTGTCAAACAGGCCGGCATTGACAAGCCCATCGAGCAGGCAGTTGTAGGTGAGCCTGGACGGCTCAACCCCGGCGAGGCGCATGGCCTGCCACGCCCACAGCAGCTCCTCGGAGAGGCCGAACGCCGCGAGGCTACGGATCAGCGAGGCCGACGACGCCGGCGCGAGGTGCCTGAGGACGGCGTCCCCGTGCGCTCGCAGCTCCGCGACGAGCTGCCGCGCCTGGCCGGCGGCGTCGGGCCCGGCGGCATCCCTGGAGCGCGCGAAGGAGTGGAGCAGCGAGACGTAGCAGCTGAGGAGGTGCTGCGGGTGCGCGCGGAGGTCGGCGCCGCCGTTGGGCAGGGAGCGGAAGAAGCGGAGCGACGGGAGCGGGTGCGGGGCGAGCTGCGGGGAGCGGAGCGCGGCGGCGACGAAGGCCGGGGAGAGGCGGAGGAGGAAGGTCCTGCAGAAGGCCCGCAGGTCGGCGGCGAGCGTGGCGGGCGGGGAGCGGAGGACGAGGGAGATCACGCGGGGCAGCCACGGCGACGGCGTGGGCGGGGCCGCCGACCCGGCGGCGTACGGGCTCGGGTCCGCGAGGTCCGGGTACGGCTCGATCCACTCCGGCGGCGGGAGCGGATGGTGGTCGTGCGGAGCGGCGGGCGGCCACCGGCCGCGTGGGATGTGGCAGAAGCGGCGCATTGGTCGAGGGCCGGCGGCGGCGCAAGGAGAGAGGTGTTCGACGAAATGAGCGGGCAGGCGTGTTTAGGTTTGGGCGTTTGGCTTCGGCCAATGACCGAGTGTCAGTCTTGTTTTTCCCATGGGAATTATCCAACACTACAGAAACTTTGGGAAGATGATTTTAAATCGATGTTCTGATGAATTCGCAAAAAATTATCACTCTATAATAGTCAGATTTGATGCGCCAATTCTTGAAACTGCGATACTCAGAGATTGGTACTGTTCGTTAAGTACCGGAGTGAAGTTTTAGCTTTGGTTGCTCGACCAAAAGGGGCCTGAAGCACTGAAGCAGAACCACCGTATCACAAGTGTAATGCTCTTGCAGACATGGTGATCAACTGAGTTGGCATAAAATCATTATTCCATAGCCCGATTTGATTCACCCACTCTACATACCAACCGAAATACTCAAAAATACCGAACTTTGTAGCTTGGTTGCTCCCCCAAAAGCTACGAAGTACATGTATGAATGTATGATCAAGACTGAACAAGCGAACAAGGCATCAGACCCTTTCAACCATGAGCATCCTGCAATGGCATTGCTAGCCACATTAAATTCCATTGCACTATAGTGTAGTCGTCCATGATGTGCTTGCCTCTTTAGTATTTGTTCAGAATCTGAACAAAATTTGCTTAGAATGGAAGGGGTGGATGAGCTAGAAGCCAGGGTCATCCCACTGCAGGACGGCGGTGCCGACGTTCTGCTCCCTCTTGAGCTTGTCCTTGAGGAACCAGTCGCAGACGCGGCCGGCGTTGAGGTCCTCGATCGGGACGCCCTCCTGCTCCGATATCACCCTCAGCAGGTTCAGAGACGATATCTGAAAAAGAAACGCAACAGCAGCAAACACACAGGCCTGTCAATGATCCTTTGCTCGTCCAATCCTTACTGCAGCACTGTAAATATTGCGCACTTACGGTGAGGCGGCAGAGGAAGCGCTCGTGCGTGCTGAGGCCGGACATCTCCACGAGCCCGGCCTCCTCCAGGCTCAGGAACGTCCTCTGCTTCGGCTGCTCGCCGGCCCCGCCGCCTCCCTCCGCCGCCGGCTCTGCTTCTTCTTGCTGCTGCTTCTGGTTGTCATCCTCCTGGCATCTCCGCCGGACCGCCAGTCTCGAGGCCGCAGCATCTCTCGCTGCAACAATGCATCGGCCTGCGACAGGAGAACGGCAGGGGACGGCGGCTGCTGCTCGTCGGAGCAATGGCCTGGGCGGCGGCAGGGGCGCGGCGGCTGCGGCGCACGAGGCGTGACTCGGCTTGCACGCGCTGGCTATGTGCTGCATAGCTCGGGACCTGCAGGGGCTATCGGTCGTTCTCACGTGAGCAGAGCAGCTCTGGACTCTGGTGCTTGGATGGAAGAGAGTGAGGAAGAGAAGGACGCTGGGAGCGGATAACGCTGTGCAAGGCACACCTGCCTGGCACGTGCTACCCCACGCACGCTCCTGGAAATGTTTCCACGACGAGAAGACGGGCACTTGTGGGCTCTGGAGACGAAGGCCCAGCATCAGACGCAGGCTAAGCTTGTCGTGGCCTGCACTCGTGGGTTCTCATGATGTAGGCCCATCAGCATCGGTGAGACGAGAGATTGATTGCAGGCCACTCCAGCCCAAAGCCCCAAACAGCAGAAAGCAACAGGGCGGCCTCTATTTCGGTTTGGGTTTGGCAGCAGTATTGGCACTCTCTATTTTGCACAGCAATCAACGCTTGTTATGACACAGATGAGTCCATGACAGGGAACGGGTGATATCATCCCTGTCAATTACCTACTCCTACTCCCATATCCTCTTGCCGTGACAGAAGAAAGCCGAAAGCAGCAGGGAAGTTGTTGGTCATGTTTGAACCACCGCCGGACAGGTAAAATTTGATACGGGTCCATTGAGAAGCTTTCAGTCACAAGGCCACAGCACGTTGCAACGTGTTCGATTGGTGGTCTGGTAGGTCCGTCACCAAACATGTCCGAGTTGCATCAGCAAATAGCCCATGGTATCCTGGAAACCATGTCCTACGGGCCGTGGCGGCGTGGCGTCCAGCAATCCTGCAACGTCGCTCTCACACTCACGGCTCCTCGCCGTCGATGAGCATGTTGCATGTGGTAAACAATAAAAACTGCAGCTAACCTATGCGTGCGTTAGAAACGGATTAGTTTAATCAGCACAGCTAACCCCATGTGGTAAAGACCGAAAGGACAATGTCAGCACACGCTGTCTAGATACAGTGATGCAGAAAAGAACAAGACAGCAAAGTGACCAAATGGGCCGGTGCGGCGGAGAAGGCGGAAACAAGCCGTGAGTGAGAGTGAGATCGGGAATGAGCCCCCGGTATCCAGGAAAACCAGCGTCCGCAGCCACCTGTTTCCGCCGTCCCGCTCCTCGTTGCCGGTCTCCCTCCGCTATATAACTCTCGTCCTCCCAGCTCACCCCAACACAACATCACACAACCTCACAGCACTACTACTGCGAATCATCGACGATCACCGATCAGCACACCAACCAACTGAACTCTCTAGCCAAGATCCCAAGAACCGAGGAGTAGCAGGGAGAAGGAGATGGCGGCCGCAGCGAAGGCGTCGTGGATGGTGGCGATGAGCGTGGGCGCGGTGGAGGCGCTCAAGGACCAGGCGGGCCTCTGCCGCTGGAACTACGCTCTGCGATCCATCCACCAGGCCGCCAAGGCCAACGCTCCCAGCTTCGCGCAGGCCAAGAAGCTTGTGGCGCCGGCGCCGGTGGACAAGAGGCGGGCGGAGAAGGCTGAGGAGGGGATGAGGACCGTCATGTACCTGAGCTGCTGGGGTCCTAATTAATTAGGCGTAGTTGTATTGCTTAGGTCCTCTAGCTCTGTTCCAGACTTCCATCTTTCAGCAACTAAGGTTGGTCTTCTGGTTGTAATTATGTGACTACGATGATGATGATGAAAAGTTCTGTTACTTCAATCGAGAGTATGAATGCTTCTGTCTTCTGTTACTGTGCTCTTCTCGATCTCTTTGCGCTCACAACAAGAGTTACGTGTGGTTCCTTGCTTCGATGTGCTACGGCAGAACAATCGATCAAGTCAAATTTGAGATGGTACCTCATCTTCTGAACCCTGCTCCCTTGAGGCAAAATGATAGCAGATACAACCTATATCAGAGGTTCACTAAGCATACATAATCACCCACTAAACGAAATTAGACAATGAGCTCCAAAATTTTATTAGGGAATAACCTGCTGAAGAAGTTTATCTTGTGACAAAGCAAAATAACAGCACAGGTCTCCGTTTCAGTTTGACAGTTTCTACTTACTACTAAACAACCTGCTGAAGAAGTACAGAGGAGATCTTGACGGGTTGCTGAAAAAGCAGAGTTCTTTTAGACGAAGTAGCATTTGGCTCTCGAAAACTAAGGCCTTGTTTAGATCCCCAAATTTGCCACCAAATTCACTATGCAGAATTCCTATTCCCCGTCACATCAAAATGTCGGCCCATTGATTGTACTTTGCGAGACGAACATTTTGAGTCTAATTAGTCAAAGTTTGGACAATTTTTACCAAATACAAACGAAATGCTACAGTGCGCTGATTTGACATGGCACTATGCAAACTCCCAACTTGGGCCAGAACTAAACAAGGCCTAAGGTTTCATGGAAGACATTAACGAGATGAATGAAGACGACCCAATAGCCCAATACTTTCATTAGTAGTAGACTAGTAGCTAAATGAATTGAGTAGTTCCCTTAAAAAAGATGACTTGAGTAGGAGTAGTAGTATTCTTGTTTTGAGAATTGCAAGAGTAATGTTCATTACTCCCGTAAACATAAGGTCGATGTAGCTGCAGAAAAGCTGAGTCACAATCCCACAGACCACAGCACAGGCACAGTTTTTCGCGAGCTGTCCTTGTGATACGTATTTCGTTAAGTAGAAAAAAGTTTGACCGGTCACAACAGCATACGTTCAAATACCATTTCCCGCCCGCAGTCACCCTCAGTCTCAGGTTATTCTCGCTGATAATGCTCCACTCCAAGAGCTCGGGGTAACCACGGGAGCTAACCCATGTGACTCAGTGGTCAGTGCGTCGAAACGGATTAGCCTAACGCTGCACAAATCATAGAAAAAAACGCGAGAAGATTCCTGGACGGCAGGAGCAGGACGCCTCGAGTGAAAACTAATCTGGCACTGGCAGCTCCTCCCTCTTCATGTTCGCTGACAGCGCACGGGCGGCCACCGGCCACCACTTGGTAGGATAAAACATATCTACTTTGCTTGATTCCTTGGTACTGTAATTTGTAGACCAAACTGTACTCTATTATTCGGAACAAATCTCTAGCCCAAAGCCCCATACAAGTGCATCGTGCTCGTGTGCCGCGGGGCAGAAAAGGTTTTGCGGCACGCTCTTCGTCGTTTCTGCCCGCGACGCGGAAGACCGAGCGTTTGTGCCGCGAATAAACAAGACGACGAGATCGGTGTAGGTGAGGTGAGCACCTGGGCCGGTGCGGGGAAAGCGACCTGCGGCGGCGTAAACAAGGCAACCAGTGGTGCCGAACGAGAGCCCCCGGTATCCTGGAAAACCAGCGCCTGCCGCCGCTTGTTTGCAGTCCTCCCTCCGCTATATATCCACCCGACCGCCCCACCTCAACACACAACAAGTGACAGCATCAACCACACCGATCACCATTCACCAACCAGAGCTCACTCTCTAGCAAATCAACGCGCGTTAGGCTCCAACTCAAGAAGCAGAGATACATAGATAGATGGCCGCTGCAGCGAAGGCGTCGTGGATGGTGGCCATGAGCGTGGGCGCGGTGGAGGCGCTCAAGGATCAGGCCGGCCTCTGCCGCTGGAACTACGCCCTGCGTTCCGTCCACCGCGCCGCCAAGGCCAACGTGCGCAGCAGCCTCGTGCAGGCCAAGAAGCTTTCCCCGGCGGCAGCGGCGGAGAAGAGGAGGGCGGAGAAGGCCGAGGAAGGGATGAGGACTGTCATGTACCTCAGCTGCTGGGGACCCAACTAGAACTAGGCTTCAGTGTTCTTCAACCGTCTCTGTCTCGGATTGGAGAATTGTGCAGTATTGCAACCGGGCTTGGGTTCAGACCTGGCCGGCCGGTTGCCTCCTGCGATTGTAATATTAGGATCACGATGATGATGATGAAAAGTTGTTTTGCTTCACACCAGTATATGAATGGTTCTGCTATTGGGTTTGCAGACTAATCTTTAATCTCTGGGTTCGAAACGAGAATTTGGTGGTGTTTCATGCCTCAACGTGCTGAAGCAGAACAATCGATGATGGCGAACGTGACATGGCTCTCTCAGGTTCTGAGATCTCTTCGACGAGTTTTGTTTTCATCTCACGTTAGTTCCTGCTGATGGTTCATCGAGGGCAGCCTACCACTTAGTAGGCTTCAACTTCAATGCCACTCCAAGAACATGTGGGTTACAGTGACAATCAACAAACAGCTCGAACACGCGAATCAGTGAGTGGAAACGGAAGGCCTACCCACCGAGAAGGTAGGAAGATTCTGACACGGGCTGACCTCAAGTGAGCTGCAGTACTAGTTATTTTGGTGGCTATTATAGATCTTTTTTTTAATCTTGCTATTATACATCTGAAATATCTATCTAATAATACTACTATGCACTGTGTAATTCTAAAAAAATACTAATGTGTAACAAAGTAGTAAAGGGAATTATCGAAACCCTAAACCCTAGACACAGAGGAAGGGCAAAGAGAGGAACAAAAGAATTTTTCAGAACAAGAGGCCTAATTAGTAGTGCTTGTGTTCTGTTTTTTTCCCCTTCTTTTCAGGGTTTTTTGTTTTTTCTAGTAGCATGTCTATGTGTATAGTAGGCCTTTCTTGGGCGGCAGTGTAGTTGTGTTCAGGAGTGGTTTTAATTTTGTAACATCTTTTTCCTTCGTCTAATAAAAATACGAAAAAATATTTTCCACTATTCTAAAAAAAAGAGGATGTGCAATTGTGCAAGCCCGTTGTCTAGTGGCACGGTGATGGTTGCTGGGTCTGGTGGCGTCCGTTCCTATCTGTGCCACTGCAATAGATGTAGCTAAGATTGATAATTTTGATATTGATTCAAGCTCAATGCATGGTCTTTTTTTACCAACCCGACTCTCTTTAGTAGAAACATCTTTTTAGCAAAATATTTTTCCATCCTATAAAGTAAAACTGATTGCATTTGGATCACCGAACGTCTGAATCTAATAATAAAAAGAACAGAAATAGAAGAGGGGATCAGAACAGTTCTCGCCCTGAGAAGAGGGGATCAGAACATCTGAATCTCGCTGGGCGGCTAGCCCCTACGACGGCCAACTAGGGCCTGTCCGCGGCTGGTGGCTGGCCGTCCTGGCCTCTTGGGCTCCTGGCGCGGTGCCGCGGTGGCAGCCTCCCTGTTGTTGTTCGTCTGTCCCTACCTCCCTGTCGATGTCCGAGTGGTGGAGGCGGAGCGCCGGAGCGAGGGCGAGGCAGCGCGTCCACGAGGAGCAAGGGCGATGAGGCGGCGCGTGTTTGCGGAACTCTAAACCTTAAACCCTAAACGAGACGAGGTGATGCGGGAGGCTGTTGTTTTTTAGATAATGCGCGTGTGGGCTTAGTGGGCTGAAGACATGCTCCTAGCAAAGTCGGCCCATGGGGGTGGCGCGCTGCTGCCCCCTGTGTCCGCTAATGCATTTCGTCCCCCCTTCTATGCAGGGGTGGCGACAACCCCTCAGCCACTTTGCGGTGTTGGGTGATATGCACTTATCACGGTACAATGTCGCACACTCACACCAATAAACCTCGGTGAGTATTCGTGCATATAAATGTTGCGTTAGCAAACGCTGCAAAGGATAAGGTAGTGGTATCAAGGAAAACCATGTGTTGTGGCGTCTAGTTATACCAAAAAGTCACTCTTAGAGTTTCACTGTCTCACACTTCACTCTCTGCAGGGTCTGCTCCATCATATCCAACATCGTGCGGTGCTATAACAATGACAACATGCATCTGTGCAACATGTTATCTTAACAAATAATGACGATCACCAAGCATGTGAGAAGATTCATGAACGGCTGTCTCAATTGATCTGTAGAATCTTGCTAATAATTCCCCGCGATGGATTTGTCATTCCTGTTTACGTAAATTGTTCTAGCTCTATTTGACTGTGGCAATAGCTCTGATTTTGTGGATGAAAATAAAGTTGTGTTTCTTCACCGAATGCTATACAGGTAGTGGATCATATTGTTTTGAAATCTAAAAATCTAAACATACTACTAGTAAGTGATAATAGCCATTTTTCATTGATGTCATTATAACACTCGTTTGTGGACACTATTATCCTAAGAGGTGATACTGCTAGGTGGCATGGGGTACCGCTGAAATCTTCTTATGGATTTGTATGTTGTTGCAGCCACACTAATCCATAGTTCTGTCTTATGTTACCAGAGAGATTGAGGAGCACGGCCTCGAGGGCCGGGTCGCACCGCCATAGCTGACGTGCATGGAGAGTTCATTTTGTTTTAGTCGGTGGAGGTCATCTTCAGTGAGCAAGTTGTTTCCAACATACATTCAGATGCTCTTGAGTGATGTCTTCAGGACGGTTCTCTCCTTATGTACGTATAATGTTGAATTTTTTTCATAAACCATTATTCATTATCTTCATTTTCTCGAACGATGTTAATAGTGTACTTATGGAACTCTTTTCTCCAAATTCTTGGCACATGAGCAGAAATGCTTTGATTTGATAAGATAATTTGCAGACCCAATGTTAGCCGATGGTTTTTCCCTAGCGTGTCAATAAATATTTAGTAAACTAAATTTTTTTCTTGAGCGATGTTAATAATGCAAATTTTTTGCTTTGATTTCATAAGACAATGTTACCTAGAAAACTAAAAAGTTGCTTTCAAAAACTATTTACTAAACAACTTCTTAAATAAGATAACTATGTGTGAGAAATCAACTCTTTCACACTTAAGATCACAACCACAACAACACACAAATATGGAAGGAGATGGGAGCTCTTTATTATTATTTAATTCCGGTGAGTCTCTTTTTGTTACAAATGAGGTAACCGACTCCTATTTATAGAGCCAATGAGAAGGCCAAGGGGCAGGCAACGCTGATTATTGGATTCCTCCCTTAATCACCTCCCTTGTGGGCCCCATGGGCTCCACCAGTGATTCACCCACTTATCAAGGTTTCACAGCATTAGGCCAGTCTCAATGGCTAGTTTCATTGCACAGTTTTACATACTATTTAAAACTTTGAAATTTTGATACGAAACAACTCACTCCCTCAATGCATAGTTTCATTGCACAGTTTCACATACTATTTAAAGCTTCTATGGGTCCACCGTTATCTCTCTCTCATCTCTTCCACCAATGGCCTTTCTCCATGCATGCGGATGAAATAAAATAACACTCTCAATGGGGGTTTCACACACTTTCCAATGTTTTGAAAACACCGCTATATAGTTTCACCATGGTGAAACGAATTCCTTCTCTCTCCTCCCAATTTAATGCAAATGTTGACATGGCAGTCTATTTAATGTGCATGACACTCCCATGAAACCTCCATTGAGACTGGCCATATGCATTTGAGAGAAGTTATTAGTCAAAAAAGATTATTTTAGGGACAAGCCATTTTATCCAGATCTGTTTGGTAAGAGAAACTGAAAAATAGCTTGGTGTATCTGAAAAATAATCCTACCAAACATGGCCTAATGATTACAGTACGTTTGAATTTTCTAGTAGTTAAAGTTTAGCAAACTAATCTTTGTAAAGTGATGTTTGAATCTCAAATTAAAAGTTTTATAGATATCCACCGACCCCATTAAGTCTCATACATTAGGGCAGATACATTGCTACACATAAGCAGTCTCATACGTCGTCTCATGCATTGCCACGTAGGATTTTTGATGATGTGGAGGAAAGAGAGAGTTGAGAGAGAATGAGGTAGTTGTTTCGCAAAACAACCACCTCGTGAGCTAAAATTTAGGACTATGAGACAACTATTTTACCATTGTATGAGTTGTTATTGTCATGCACCTCACAATCCTATTTTTACTCTCTTCATAAATTAAGAAATTGCGAATTGATATGAGATAACCTAAAAAGACACCCATTGTACATGCAATACATTAAGTCGTCTTAAATTACGTGGCACTCTACGAGACAGGTTATGAGGCAACACCAATGTATTTGCCCTTAGCTTGGTTCAATAGGGTGGTGTTTGAATTCTCAAAATAAAAATCTTATGGACACCTATTAATCCCAATAGCTAGGAACCTAACATACTATCGTTAGTTGAGGTATGTATTAAAAAAGACTCATCTATTAACCTACATGGTTTTATGGACTAGGATTATTTTTTAGCTTCTACTAGCTGTGAGTCCAAGCGATCCAAACTCCTTAGACTATCCGCACTCGTGGTACTCTAAATTTCATCCCCAAAAGAAATATTCTGTCCTAGTCATCGAGATTCCATACTCCATACCAATTTCTCCCGCAGCCGTCATCCCCAATATCCCATACTCCATCAGTAGTGGGACCCACATATCGAATATTTTATTTTTTCTCTCGTCCCTTTTTTTTTTTCCACCGGCTCCCCCTCCTTCCTTCCCTATCCGTCTGCGCCCGGCCGGCGCGACGCGGAGGAGGACGACGCAGCGGGCCCGCCGCGACGCGAGGAGGACGAGGGCCGCCACCGCCACGCCGCCGTGGATGACGAGGCCGGGCCGCGCCGCCATGGCTGCCCGCGCCGGTCGCCTGCGCGGGAGAAGAAGCGGAGGAGGATGACGCGGGAGAAGAAGAAGCCAAGGCCCGCCGCCGCCGCGCTCCTCCATGGGATAACTCCGGCGGTCGAGGTCCGCTCTCCGGCCATGGCCTTCCTCGCCGCGTCGCTCTCTCTCTCCCCGGACGACGGCGGCCCGCGCGTCGTCGGCAGACCGGGCGAGAGGACCGGACGGCGCGGGAGGAGCCCCTGCCTCGCTCACCGGCCGCGCCCGTGCCCTCCTTGCCGGCGCAGCGGGGCCATGGACGCGCCGCGAGGCCCCGGCCATGGAGCTCGCCCGCGGCCCGGCGGCGGGGGCTCGCCTCGCGCGGCCGCTGCAGACGGCGGAGCGGTAGCCGGGCCGTCGCTCTCCCCCACCCCACCCACGAGCGCGGGCCCCGCGAGGCGCGTCCCGTATCGTTCCTACCCACGCTGGGTTTCCCGGACGGCGCTCGGTCCTGGACGATGGAGTAACCCATCCAAGCACCCGTCGCGGGGATTTTTATCGGACAAAGTGATACTCCAGGAGCCGATCCAGTACCCCGCTGCGACTCGTCTTAGCACATGGGAGCAAGCTGCACTTAAGCCCCCATGTGATGTAGCGCGTTAAAAGAAGAATCAACTACTGGACTACCTTTTCCCTCGCTAAAGCAAGAAGTTTCGCGGAATGCGCAGCTTGTGAGCGAAAATCTGTTTTGTCGGATCATCATGTATATTCACTAATTTTAGTCTTAGTGTAGGGTTTCACCTTTCAGTTTTCAAGACATAAAATTTTAATGTAAAATAAGTATCTCCCTCAATGTAAATTTCATTGCAATTTAGCTCTTGTGGATCCCACAGCCTCTCCTTTCATCTTCTCCACATGGAGGCTACAAGACCGACATCCCACATTCTTGCCGATGAAACTTCCAAGTGCCTCAACGCGGATTTCATGGGTTTCACAACGTGGAATTCATTCTCTCTTCTCTTTGTTTTATGCAAAAAGTGTAAATATGCTGACGTGACACTCTATTAAATGTGTATGAAACATCTTTGAGACTAGCCTAATCACTATGCTCTAATTGAAAAGATTAGTGTAGCCTGGTACTAACTTGATAGGTAAAACTTAAAAAAGCAATTCTTGCTACTAGCGACTATACTCACTCTATTACGTACGGAGTAGGTCAATGCAGTGAGCTGCGAATCAGAACCGGCCGGAAAGGCAGGATACTTTTCACAGAGGCAGTGGGCAGCTACTGGCCGTGCCCGGCGCGACCGTGCGTGTGCCGACTGCCGTGAGGTGGGTCTGCACGTACACGCGCTAGATCGTGCTGCGTACCTCGGGATCCGCAAGGTGAATCAGCTCTGCAACGGTGCTTCGTGGCACTCCTGTCTGCTTCCTTGCCACCGTGGTCCAGGAGCAAAGTCACAGGCCGCAGCAGACAACCCGCTTTCGCCGCGAAATAAACGCGGCCGCCCGGCTGGGACGAGATGGCCTGAGCTACCACTACCAACCAACCGGAGCGGAGAGGGAGAGGAGAGCCCCTGGTATCCTGGAAAACCAACGTCCGCGGCCACCTGTTTCGCCCGCACCACCCGGCCACCGCGACTATATTTACCCACACCCACCAGTCTTCTCTGTACTCAACACAAACACTGAAACACTCCAGCTCTGATCACAGCGAGAATCAAATCACCAAGCAAGCTTGAGGAGCCAAGACCCGAGAAGGAAGATGGCCGCTGCAGCGAAGGCATCGTGGATGGTGGCGATGAGCGTGGGTGCGGTGGAGGCGCTCAAGGACCAGGCGGGGCTCTGCCGCTGGAACTACGCGCTGCGGTCCATCCACCGGGCTGCCAAGGCGAACACTCCAAGCTTCGCGCAGGCCAAGAAGCTGGCGCCGGTGCCAGCGGAGAAGAGGCGAGCGGACAAGGCCGAGGAGGGGATGAGGACCGTCATCTACCTCAGCTGCTGGGGACCCAACTAGAGCTAGCTAGGCTTCAGTGTTCAGTTCAGCCGTCTCTGTCTCGGCTTTCAGAGTTGCAGTGCAGCAACCGGGGCTTCGGTTGAGACCTGGCCGGTTGCTTCCTGTGTTTGTAATATAGGATCACGATGATGATGATGATGAAAAGTTCTTTTTACTTGACACGAGTATGTGAATGGTTTATGTTCAGATCGATTTGCGTGGGAGTTTTCTGTCTCTGGGTTCAGAACAAGAATTCGGTGGTGTTTCGTGCCTCCATGTGCTCAAACGGAACTATCGGCGACGACGAACGTGAAATGGCTATCTCAGGTTTCTGAGATCTGTTCTTCCATGACAGCAGTTTAGGAGTATCTCTTAGCAGACAAAACTGATACAGCGAGACTGTATCTTCAACTCTGTTCCTGCTGATGGTTCATCAGAGGTCAATTTCAGGTCCCTCTGCATCAAGCTTTTGCAGTCCACGTTACTCAAACGTGATCACCGTCGAAACAGAAACTAATTATGGTCAAAGTGGGTCTCCGGCTCCGTTTCAGTCTGGCTTTAGTTTCTTCTTTGTGCTCCTACAAACAGGCTAACCATAAACCATGCGATTCAGAGAGTGAAAAGGCAGACTAGTACTTCCTACTGAGAAGGAACGAAGGCTGACCACGAGCCAGCTGAATCTCGATCGGGAAAGAAAAAAAAAGTCAGCTGAATCTTGAGTAAGTTAACCCGATCCTGTTCATTTACTGAAACTTGCTGCTACTACCAAATTGAAGATTGGAGGTGGTCACCATTCCGCGCGACTATGCCCATTCTTTCGCGCAAACAGTGTCTAGATACCAAGGATGGGCAGGCCAGTCGTCCAGTGGCACGATAATGGTTGCTTGGTCTGGTGGCGTCCATTCCTATCTGTGCGACTGCAAGGGACGCGGGCCAGCTGTTTGTGCGGCGAATAGACGAGACGAGATCAGCCGTGCCGATATGCAGGAAAACCTCGGTGCCGGTATGCAGGAAAACCATTGCTCGCGGCCACCTATTTCGGCCGCGCCGGCGGCCCGCCCATCCGTTCCGTCCCGTCCCCTTCCTGTGCAGGGGAAAACGCTCCAAAGGATCAGGCAGTGGACAGTGGTATCAAGGAAAACCATGTGCTGTGGCGTCAGGTTATGCCAGAAATTAAACGTCACTCTCATAGTCTCTGCCGCCTGCTTGATCCAACACCGTGCGGTGCGGTAAGCCGGTAACAACTGCAGCGATACACATTAATCCCATGTCATTCAGAGCGTGTTAAAAACGGATGGATTGTCTTATTAACAACAACGATTATCAGCAAGAACGTAAGAAGATTCCCGGACGGCTGCCTCGACTGATCCGTAGAATCTTGCTCATCGATCATTCCAACGTGATGGATTTCATTTTTTACAGAATCGCTAAAGATAGGATCCCTCGTCCTGTTCGCTAAAAGGAAGACAACGCACGGACGCCCATCACGATAGATGTGATAAAACTACTACCACCGCCGGTGCCCATCTCTATGCTCTAATCCCAACCCAAACAGTCCAGGTACAATGCAAAGAATTTATGACGATACGTGGCAGTGGCACACTGCCGTGGCATCCCGTGCCATTTACGGTTGCGCGTTGCCGCCCATCTCTATGCTCCAGTCCCAACCCAAACAGTCCAGGTACAATGCAAAGAAGATGACGACGGAGTGGCACGGCCGTGGCATCCCGTTTCTGCGGCACGCGAGTAAACAGGAGGCGAAGGACAAACCCGTTTCTGCCGCGAATAAACAAGACGCCAAGTCAAGTGGGCGACCCACTGGGCCGGCGCGCAAGAAAGCGAGACGCACGCAGTGAACCAGTGAGCGAGAGACCCCGGTATCCAGGAAAACCAGGGTCCGCGCCCACCTGTTTCCGCCGCCCCGTGCCAGTCTCCCGCCGGCGCCGGTGCATGCTCTATAAACCCACCCGCCCCGGCTCGACTCTCCACCTCAACTCAACACAGCATCAAGCAACCTCACTTGTTACAACACAGCATCAGCGAGCAAGCTACAACACAGCATCAGCGAGCAAGCTAGAAAGGAGGAGAAAGGCCAGACGACTAGGAGATGGCAGGTGCGGCAAAGGCGTCGTGGATGGTTGCCATGAGCGTGGGCGCCGTGGAGGCGCCCAAGGACCAGGCGGGGCTCTGCCGCTGGGACTACGCGCTACGGTCCGTCCACCGGACCGCCAAGGCCAACGTGCGCAGCAGCCTCGCGGCGCAGGCCAAGAAACTTGCCCCGGCGACGGAGAAGAGGCGGGCGGACAAGGCCCCTGCGGAGGAGGGGATGAGAACTGTCATGTACCTCAGCTGCTGGGGACCTAATTAACTAGCCGTAGTTGGGACGACGGTGTTGTTCGTCTTGTTCTTCAGCAACCGAGCTGAGCTTGAGACCTTGCCGGTTGCTCCCCTGATTGTATATATGGCGACGACGATGATGATGAAAAGTTCTGCCACTTGATTCGGAGTATTACATTTGTGTACGATCGAGTGATCATAATGATTTTGTACGTCATCAATTCTGAAAGCTTTGAGTTCATAACAAGTTATCTGTCAGGTCTAGACAGAGCAATCAGTCATGGCAAGCATGACAATCTGAAATCCTGGATTCTGCTCTTTCATGACAGCTGACAGCACCTAAGTTAATCTGAAATCCGAATGAGTTAGTACATGTTTGACACAACTGAACTCAGCTTAATTAGCTAAGTAGCTTTTTTAGGTTTCTATCTCATAAATAAATAAAGCAACATTACCAGGAAAGCTCAAGTTGGTTTAGATAACATTTGGTAAAACAACTTCAGAAAAACTCAAGTTGCTTTTAAAAACATTTGGTCAAACAATTTCTCAGAGAAGATAGGAAAAAACTGAAAAAGAATATGCCTACGAGAGAAGTTGGAAAAACAACTTTTAAGAAGAAACTATTCCGTAGAAGCTTGTCAAAAGCTTATTTAGTACGAGAAGCTGAGAAATAGCTCTGTGAAGCTATGGGAGAATTCTATCGAACATGCCTTAAAGATCACGGTCTGTTTGGATTTTCTAGTACTACCAGTCTATCGTCTATTAATTCAATTCTAAACAATAATTCAAACTAAAAATTAGCCAGTTAAAGTTCAGCCAACTAAACTTATTCGGGTCATGTTTGCACCCCCACCCCCCCTAAATAAAGTTTTATAGATACCCATTGATCCCATTAGTTAGGTTTAGTCTCATTATAGCTACGTTTCATAGGGTGGTGTTTGTATTCACAAAATAAAAAAAAAATTATGAAGAAGCATTAAATCCCATTAGCTAGGTTTGCCAACCTAACAAACTAAACTATTGACATGATACTCAGAGCCCTTTAAAGTGTGATCTTCAGAGAAGTATTGATAGTTGGCACGTCAGAAATGAAATCATATTAAACAATGGCTTGCAAAACCTGGACGTCTGGAATCGTCACTTCAAACAGCAGATGGGTTTGGTTAGTGTTAAATCAAAATCCAACAAGAGGATTCACATAGATAGCTGGAGAGAGAGACTTAGATGAGGACTCCTTTTTTCCTTTTGGACCTACATGTCTTGTAAGTATTTCTATAAATATTCTTTCATTTAATTAAAAAAAAAGTAGGCCGGGGCCTCCCGGGTGGTAAAAAAAAAAAACTATTGTTAGTTGAGGTTTGTATTAAACAATCAATTCATCTATCTAATAAAACCTACATGTTTCAAAGGACTAAATTTTCTTAGGTTCTTGGAGAAGTCCATCGACCACATCATTGCTTCACGTTCCTTCGCACGACAAATATGGTGGATAATCCTATCACTAGGTTCCCTAGTGGGAACAATGGTGTCGAAGATGGCACGAGAGACCCGAAGGAAACAAACGTGAAGGTATGGAAAGAAAGGAACGTAAGATGCTACTGCTCAGCATCATCAAACGTATCACCGATTTATAGATCGAAATCGTGGCACACAACCTTATTTGTCTATTACAAGAGTAGTCAGCGTGTAAATAAGAGAGAGGATGTGGCGTATTCATGTACTACTAGAAATGGTCGCGGCGTTGCCGCTTATGGCCATTAGGACCCGTGAGATTTTTGCACTGTAAATAATTATTTGTTTTGTAGTGAATTCAAGAGCTTTCATATTTTTTTGGCTATATTTATTATGGAGAAAGAAATATTAAAAGTATTTATTAAGAGAGAGGAACATTTCATGAGTTAATGAGAGTTTAGTCTTATGTAATAACGAATCATTTTATTTTATATGTGGTATGGGTACGCTACGATAAAAATTTCTTAGCAATTTGATTAAATAAACTAATTGTATTAGTTATTTTGAGAAAACTATAGAGGAATCTAAATCTACATTTATAGGAATAAAATTGCAATAAAATATGTTATGTTATATGTTTAGAGTGTAGTGTTAGTTATGTAGAGTTCAACAAACCTGGTTTGGTATTAATTTGTTTACACATTTTAATGTGTATGAATTATGGAAGTTTCATTTGTTAATTAAAAGAGGTTATTCTAAATAATTCAAAATTTATTTATTTTTTGAAGTTTTATATTTTTTGTACATAGAGTACATTATGGAGTGGGTACACAAACTTTTTTGTGATTTTAGGAGCTTTGATTATTTTTGTATGAAATAAACAAAATCAGCTTCTCATATGATTTAATAAAAGACTTTAAAAGATAAGATTACCTGGGCGAATCTGGCCCAGTTAGGCCCGTGTACGGGGACGCACTGGCAGGCCAGCCCATGTAATGGCCGGGCTTTTGTCCTATTTTCAGTCCTATTTTGATATACCCAAACCATAGTAAAGTTCTAGACTTAAACCACGGTAAATTTTGAGACTTAGCCATATTTTCATATACCATAGTCTTCCTTTATTAATTCAATTAAAATAGCTTTAGCGAGAATTTAATCGAATCACAATCACAGTTAATTAGAGTATTTATTTGCAGCGGAAATAACTTATAATACATAAAATCATGAGCTTTCCAAACCATAGTAAAATTTGTAACTTAGCTAAAATTTATAATTCTTAATTGGCCCTAAAACTAAAACTGGCACAAGGCCAGTTTGAAGCCCAGTGCGTGCGCGGGCTTAAATGGGCCGGCCCAGCAAGGGCCCCTCATCTTTTTTTTGGTTTATTGACTGAAAAGGGGAAAAAAGGAAAAACCTATTATAAGCTAAATGGGCCGCGGCAACCGAATCGGCCCACTGCTCGATTCGGCCCTCGGCCTAGTAGCGCGCCGCGCGCGGCCGGCTGGTCGATCTCGGCCGTTGGCGAAGATCCGACGGCGGAGCGCCGTTGTCGTCGGCCGAACAAAAACCGCGGCTCGAGGACCCCGAAACGCTAACTCTCATTTCATCTCCCTCTCTTCATCTCGCGAGCCGAGCGGCCGCGCGTCGCTCACTTTGCCGCTCATGGCGACCGGAGGAAGAAAAGGAGCCGCGCCGCGGCCCGGGCAGCTCGTTCACCGGCGAGTGGCTTGGCGGGCGGTGCTGCGAAGGCTGCACTTGCTAGGCGACGGCGTGCGCGACGGCGGGACGAGCCGCGCGGCGTGCCTTTGTCCGCGTTGCGCCGGTCATTGAGAGGCCGGCGGCGGATCCGAGGAGGAAGAAGGTAAGGGCCCTCCCTCGATCCGGATCGAACTGTCTTAGGGTTAGGGTTAGAAATTTGGGAATTTACTGTAGCTAGGATTCGGTTTTGGGGATTTTCTTTAGCATCAGCTCAAATTCGTTACCCCTTCTTCTCAGTGCTTCATCCGGAACCCTAGACCTCCTTAGGCCGTCCTTAACTTCGATTTTGCATTAATTTTGGGCAAAAATTTATTTAACAGAGAGAGAAAAGCTTGGCAGGCGGGCCCATTTAATCGCCTAGACGGCGGGCCCTATTTTCAGAAAGTTCAAGGGTTTTTTTGCAAAATTTTCTATGAGAGGAGGATGGACTTCGGATTGTATTTCGTCATAGTTCGAGGTTTTTTTTGCAAAAGGGCCGGGACTCGCCCGATCTGAGCCGTCCGTCCGCCCGATCGGACAGTGCAGGAAAAGCAGCCTACGTGGCCACTCTCGTTGGCCCTCTTTTGTTGCGAGTTCGTATGGTAAGATTCTAACCATCCCGAAATCACGTCTCGACGCGTTTATAAAAAAAATCTTTTACTTAAATACAAAGGTGCGTAAAACTTTTACGCATTCGAGAAAATAATTAGCTTCTACTAGTTATAAGTCCAAGCGATCCAAACTCCTTAAGCCGGCATGTGATCTACCTGGTTAAAAAGGAATGAACTCTCGATGACTTTTTCCCTGGCTAAAGAGAAAGAAGTTTCGTGGAATGCAGCAGCTTGTGAGCGAAAATTTGTCGGATCATTCCTCAAAAAAAAAAAATGTAGGATCACCATGTGTTCACTAATCACTGCTGTGTACTGTCCTGTTTTGGTGATTGCAAAAAAAAAAAAAAAAGATAAAGCTAATATGATTGCACATGATGGGCTAGCTCAAACTTGCATAGCTGGTTTGCTCCCTAATTGAAAAGATTAGTTTATATCCTGACACTAACCTTATTATAGGTAATAATAATAATAATAGCAATTCTTTTACTCGCTTCGGAGACGTTTCACAGAGGCAGTGGGCAGACCGTGCATGTGCCGACTTCCGAGTGAGGTGGGTCGTGGCCTCGTGGGTCATGCGCGGCGTACCTCGGGATCTGCAAGGTGAACCAGCTCTGCAACCGTGCTTTCGTGGCACTCCTATCTGCAGCCGGAGCGGCACGCGTCCGGCGTCCTTGCCACCATGGTCCAGGAGCAATGTCACAGGCCACAGCAGACAGGCCGCTTTCGCCGCGAAATAAACAACGCGAGGGGGATGGGGATGGGCGCCACTGGGCATCGACGTCGACCAGTGCTACCACTACCAACCAACCAGAGGAGAGGGAGAGGCGGTGAGCCCCTGGTATCCTGGAAAACCAACGTCCGCGCCCACCTGTTTCGCCCGCACCAGCCGGCCACCGCGAGTATATTAACCCACACCCACCACCTCTTCTCTGCACTCAACACAAACACTCCCACTCTGATCAGTGATCACAGCAAGAAGCAAATCACCAAGCAAGCTCGTCGCCAGACGCTAAGGGCCCGAGAAGAAAGACCAGGAGATAGATAGATCGATGGCCGCTGCAGCGAAGGCGTCGTGGATGGTGGCGATGAGCGTGGGTGCCGTGGAGGCGCTCAAGGACCAGGCGGGCCTCTGCCGCTGGAACTACGCCATGCGGTCCGTCCACCGGGCTGCCAAGGCCAACGTGCGCAGCAGCCTCGTGCAGGCCAAGAAGCTGACGCCGGCGGAGAGGAAGCGGGTGGACAAGGCCGAGGAGGGGATGAGGACCGTCATGTACCTTAGCTGCTGGGGCCCCAACTAGGCCTCAGTTGATAGTTTCGGCTTTCTGCAACCGAGCTCGGCTTCAGAGTTCTGACCTGGCTGGTTCTGGTTGCCTTGCCGACCCATTGTAACATAGTATGATGATGATGAAAAATTCTGCCACTTGATTTCAGTGCCTGAAACTCTGAATCCCTACGCTACTGTGGTGGCATGGAAATAAAGGATGCTTTGCAGTTCATCACAATTTTTTTCGTGTGGATATATTGGCGTGTGGCAGATTTAAGAGTAAGGCCTAAGAGTAAGGCTGATTTAGTTCCAGAATTTCTCCTCAAATTCCACTATGTAAAAAGAAGATTCCCTATCACATCAAAATGTCAACGCATTTGTCGTAGATCTTAAATATAGATGAAATTAAAAACTAATTGTACAATTTTATTGTACTTTGTGAGACGAATCTTTTGAGTCTAATTAATCAATATTTGGATAATATTTCATAAATACAAACAAAATTCTATTAAAGATGCTATAAGCGTGTGAACACCCGCCAAATTCGGGATCTAAACAAGGCCTAAGCAAAAACACTGAAGCTCTGAAATGTCTTCTCTAGTGACACGTAAATTTACTGTCAGACCATGTCTCATGCTGATGTGATTCGGCTTATTAGCAGAGGACAAGTAGCCAGGCTACAACTGAACACAACCGGCAAGCATCTTGTATTGATGGACGATGGTACTCCTGACTATCTGAGTCTTCAGTTCAGTTTGGCAGTTTCAACTTTCTACGAAACCTCGTTATTAAGATCATCGCTAATGCACAAACAGGAGAGCCATCGATAGATTACTGCCATCGAAAAAACCTAGATCATCGCTAATGCACAAACAGGAGAGCCATCGATAGATTAATGCCATAGAAAAAACTTTTATAGAACACTTGGTACTGCAGGGTCATGTACCTCAGCTGTTGGGCCCCAATTAACTAGAGATTGGGTCGTCGTCGGCTCTGTTTCGGCTTTCTGCAATGACGATAAAATAAGTACTGCCACTCGATTTCAGCGTTTGGGCCTTGTTTAGTTTCTCAAATTCACCTCTAAATTTCACTATGAAAAGAGAAGATTCTTATCACATTAAAATGTCGGCACATGCATAGAATACGAAATGTAAATAAAATAAAAAACTAATTGCACAGTTTTGTTGTACTTTGCGAGACGAATATTTTGAGCATAGTTAGTCAAAGTTTGGACAATTTTTACTAAATACAAACGAAATGCTACATTATTTTTCTCTAATTTTGTACACCCCAAATTGGGGATCTAAACAAGGGCCTTCCTACGCTATTATACTGGCATGGAAATAAAATGCTTTGAAGTCAATGCAAAGAGTTGAGAGTTTGAGTTAATTTACCCATGGTGATGTGATTTGGCTTATATTAGAGCATCTCCAACAAGTTGGCAAAACTACTTGGCATCCTATGATTTTTGCAAAAACCACAAAAAACCTCCTCCAACAACTTGGCAAAATCATTTGGCAATTTGGCAAGCTTGGCAAAATTCTCCCTTCACTTGCCAAATATGCCAAGTCCTCCATCGCTTGGCTAAGATCACGTGATCCCAATTTTGAAACTAGTTTTTGCCAACTTGTTGGAGGCTCAATTTTGTGATTTTGGCAAAATTTAAGAGACGCCAAGTTCTTTTGCCAAACCCAAATGCCTTTTGTTGGATTTTACCTATTTTTCACATGGCAAAAACAGAGATTTTAAGTGATGACAAGCCACAACTGTTGGACGCTCTTAGTAGAGGCCAACTAGCAAGACAGATAAATTTCTTTGTTTAACTTAACTGTTGGATCCTATTGATGAAATTGATCTACTTCCTCTTTAATGGAGATAAAGTCGGATACTTGTTCCGTCCCAGCTTAATAGCTTTGCAGATCCGCCACTGCCTGTTCCCGTTATTAAAAGGAAAAAGGCAGGTATACTAGTGTACGGAGTATTTGGTATTTTCTGTACGAGTCTACGAGATGCATGATAGCATGACTCGTGTAACGGCCAGGGCCCAGGAACGGCGAGTCAGCTCACTCTGAGCAGGTGTCTCTGTTGCGCCCCAGCGTCAGCAAACGTCGAAAGGGACCGCGCAGCGTGGAAACCATGTCCTAGAGCCCGCTGGTTTCCAGAGCAGAGCATGTGGTGAAAAACCTGCAGCTCATTATTCACTCGTGCGATTCTGTGCGTGAGAAATCAAGAAGTTCCATGGGTGGTCTCGGAACCGATTCAACGAGCTTCGTGTCAAGATTTGTTTTTACAGTGGGCAGATCAATAAAGCGCAGATGTAGAGAATCGTTGAGCTGATGAATATGATATACGCAATTCAGACAGACATTCAGTGAGCAGGGTTATTGGATCAAGGCTCCACGGGAAACACCCGATGGCTCAGGGCTCCACGGGAAACAGCCGATTTGTCTCATCAAGACAAGAAAAGCAAGAAGTTCCTGTTAGGATTAGGATTAGTGAGACACAGAGTTGCAGAGTACCAGGAGGCTCCGCGGCATCTCATCATTGCTTGAAAGTCGAAACAGACCCTCCCGGCTATTGTACACTTGAGCGCGACGTAACCGCGGCACACGCCCGCGTCCAGCTAGTGCCTGATCGAGTTGTGCTGGACACGGCCGCTTTCGGAGCAAGTGGCTAGCACACCGACAGGCACAGCACTCGCAGCGCGCCGCATTTTTCGAGCAGCCGGCCGGGGCAGTTAAACCTCGGCGTCCGGGCGCGTCGTCAGCCGCTGGCGCTCTGCACCCGGTTTTCAGGAGATGCCCCCACTGTTTTCCACGCGGGGCCGCCGGGCCGGCCATGCCCCCCAAAACCACGTGCCCCGCACGCAGCGACGGCACACTCCCGTCCCACTCCCGGCCGGCAAACTGGCCCGTTGCCCGTCGCCCCCTGGCTATAAGACCACCGGCCGCACGACACGGTCTCGCCAAGACAGCAAAGACGTACGCTAACACAAGCACACAACCACCCGAACCAAGCAGCATACTGGTGGACCCGACCGAAGATGGCGAGCGCTCCCGGCAAGGCGAAGGCGTCGTCGTGGGCGGCGGCGATGAGCGTGGGCACCGTGGAGGCGCTCAAGGACCAGGCCGGCCTATGCCGCTGGAACTACGCGTTCCGGCAGGCGGCGCAGCAGCAGCGTGCCAGGAGGCCGGCAGGCGCGGGCGGCTCATCAGGCGGCCCCGGCACCGGCAGCAGCAGCGCCTCGGGCTGCGCCGCGGCGGCCGTGGCGGCGAGGAGGAAAGCCAAGCAGCAGGAGGAGGAGCTCCGGACGGTCATGTACCTCAGCAACTGGGGTCCCAACAACTAGCTGGTGATCGAGCAGTCAGCACTTCGGATGCAATCCTCCCAATCCCAGGCAAAGCTGGCGGGGCAACAAATCTGACCTGACCCCGAGTGTCTAGGATTGCTCTGTCCGTCAAGCAACCTTGCATAGCTATACTATTAGGCATTAGACGCTAGCGTTTTGTTGTACGAACGACAAGGGCAGTTCTTGTGGGCAGATGAATCATCCAACATGCATGTCTAGCGTCATTGGATGAGCATGTGGACGCCAGGAAGTTGATGATGAACACGATGTACACCATGCCCAAGAGATTAAACTTTGCACGGTTTCAAACTAACTAATGTTGTGCCATACATGCGCATGCATAGTCTTTTTATAAACGGTTTCAAACTAACTAATGTTGTGCCATACATGCGCATGCCCGAGAGATTAACTTTGCACGGTTTCATTGATCGAATGCTCGTTCACTTAATCACTTTTCTCGATTCCTCTTAGTCTCCAAACCTCCTCCTCGGTGCTCATGCCCCAGCCTGACTGCCTCGTACCGCCACACCACCGCTTTTTTTTTCACGAGCCGGACTTCACCGGATTTTCATTACTAGGAGCAGTCATTCAGAGCGAGGAATTGTGTACGAAATGGTGACCCAAGGTATACTGAAAGTTCATACACACCCTAGTGAAAATGGTCAAAGCAAAAAAGAAAATGTCACTTTAACAACACTCTGTTTGCAATTTTGAAAATATCACTTTAACAGCACTCCTTTGTTCTTTGTGCTGTCTTGTGTTGGTGTTTGTGCCGTCACTGTCTTTGTGGCATTTGTTTCATGTCGTGTTGTACCTGCCGTTTTTTCAACCCCCTTCTACTTAATGAAATAACACGTGAAGTCGTGTTTGAGAAAAAAAAAAGAAAATGAAGAGTACTCTAACCGTTTACTAAAGCCAACAATCTGGAATCCGAAGGTTTTAATGCGATTTGAGAGATTTTTTTAGCATAATTTCTCAAGACAAAATCTGAAACTTTCTAGATGAGAATCCAATCTGGGATGTTACCTTCCCTGCTGTATTTTTAAGTTTCTATAATCACATTTTTTAAGGTTCTTCCGGTCATATTCTGCCAAAAAAAAGGAAGGTAGTTGCAGCGTGGACCCATACAGTGACAGTGTACCACTTCGTTCTAATCCACCTCTTATCTAGTCAGCTCCAGTCGCTCATTGGACAGGGGATTTCACTGGATAACTGAAAAGTCCTCATCCACCTCCACCCACCAAAATCCTAATTCGCTAGAGAGCCTGTGTGCTGAAACCTGTCGCGGCAGAAAGAAGCAATAGCTAGCTAGCACACATCACGCCAACATGCTAACCCTGAAACAGACAGGCCGGCCCCAACTGGCCAACTGATCATGCACCGGCCCCATCATATCCATGATCCATCTCCCCTCGCACAAGTTGTGTGCAGGTGCAGGCACCACCACACCAACCGCCAATTCGTTTTGTTCTCACTCGGCCACCGGAATGCTCAAAATCCGGCCGCTGACGCCGCCGCCGGATGTGTCGTCCACGACCACGAATCTGTATAAATGCTCTCCCACATATTTGCGCACACCGGAAAAAGAATGTCGTGTTACGGACCGAAACCGCGGGTACCGTGCTGTGTGCACAGCGGCTCTGCGGTCTGACGGTTTTGGAACTGAAATACTGAATGGCACCGTGCTCTACCTCGCATATATATATACTAGTAGAAAGCGCGCGCACCTGCGCGCGCGTGGATAAACAACACGGGCATGTACAGTAAAATTATATGAAAAGCTAATTAAGAGTAACAAGCACATATATACTTTGATATGTATAGACATATTGGTAAACATTATGTATCACATAGGGTATATGTTGCACACGCTGTTGCAATTGACCTGACTGGAAAGAAGAATATATTACATATGTTTTTTTTTTAGGGAACCACATGATTCCATTAATCCTGTGAACCATATGTTCACTGTTCATTGGCACATGGATACAATGTGATAGATTACCGGACACAGAGACTATCATCCTAACAAATACTATCAAATCTAGCCAACTCATGTGCTACTCTATTACAATCGCGAGGGGCATAAGAAACTTGGACTTGAGAGTAATTCACAAGCAGCTCCTTATGTTCATACACCAGGCACCGATTAAAAAAAGAACACGAAAAAGAAAGAAAGTAAGAGATAGACCTAGAAATAAATAAAGTGGCAGCATTTGACCTCTTGCAACTGGATAAGCACAACATGGAATCAAGAAACACCATTCATCAAAAAAAGTCTAAGGTGTCGGCACATAAAAAAAGAATACAGGTAAGAAGAAAGGGGTGTAGTGGCAAGAATCGAAGGAAAGTGCATTTGATAGAATCTAGGGAAGGGAATGTTATATGGTAGATGGATAGATCAGTAGTACATATAGATCGATGAAGAGGTTCTGGACCTTTAAAGATCATCGGCCTTTATTTCCAAGTAAAATGAGACATCATACTTATCATAGGCTTTAGAACAGCAATGATCTTAAAATATGTTCATCATTTGGACAGTTATAACCTGACAGTGACATCATTATATGACCCATGAAGAAAAGACAATAGCTTTGTCTCATCATTCGAATAGTTCTCACTCAACAGTATAACATCACTATATGATTAAAGATTAAGATGGTACATGTGCCGATTAGGTGAGGTCTATGTAATGGTACTCTCTTTTACAAAGCTGTTTGCATGAAACCAACAGCTCTATTTGGTGGCTGCTATGTGTCAATTAGGTGCTCCGAAAACCAAAAAACTGATGGGCATCAGTTGTGAAAATCAATTATACTTGAACACCTTAAGACCCGTACTATTTGTTTTGTCAGTTCATAATCTAACTTCGGTGTGGTTGAAATATGCTTCAAACTGAAAATTTTGACCGAATATAGAAGCACAAGATATCAACAGTTCATGTAACAATGGTTACCTTGTAGATATGGTAGCAGTAATGTGGAAGTGATACGGTAGTACCAATGCGAAAGGGGCATATGAAGTGTGAATCCAATAAAGGGTAGACCGGAACATCGGAGCATGGTGGAAGCTAGAGACCAGCATGCATTCATTACACATGTTTTATCTACCCGCATAAAAGTAGTATAGTGAATAAGGCACCTCATTACTTTCATGGCAATTTTTCTAGAAAACGGAAATGAACGAGTGCGGGCACCGGGTGGCAAACACAAAAAGCTGAACCTAAAACGCAAACTTGGGAAACAAATTTGGAGGCCTAACATGACAAGAATCGTTTCTTTTTTTTTTTTTTTGGGTGCACCCACCTATCTTTGGTAAAGGACTGGTCAATTAAGACAAGCAAGAACTCTAGTGCGTAGAAAATGGATAGAAGGAATCAATGAACCCATGTCTAACTTCCATGAACCTAAAACTGCTGTGAGCATAAAAGGATAAAGATGATGTCAACCCACAATTCAGTGATATCTGAAGGAAGCTAGGCATAGATAGATGTGAAGCATATCATGCGCACCTCTATTTTCAGTTTGAACTCCAAATCATATTTCCTTGCTGCACAACATAGGCATGAGTTAAATCTCCGCAAAGTCTTGAAGCCTACACCATAGCAGTCCACTCTTTATGTATCTGCATGTGTTTCATTGTTCAGTTAGTACAGAAGCAGAAACTGTCAATGTGACACAGGACGGAGGTGCAGTTCTCCTCTGAGGCATTACTAAATCATGGTGAACTAAAATTAACCTTGGAGTCTAATCCACACCACAACAAAGCCTATTTAAATAGGGAAACTGTAACCACTAAGGCAACGACATTGCTGTAGCTAACTTTTTTTAAATAATGTCAATAAGTAAATATTGAATACAGGTTGTAATTTTACTGTGAGCACTTAGAGGCATATCTAAAAAAAGGTTTGTGGGAAAACTAAATTTTCAGTCATAACGCATAGGAAAGAAAGGGGTAACAGAACATTAAACGGGCCAAACCAAATGTATCTGTTGAAGTCAACGGAGAGTTGCCACTACCTTGGATGGGCAATGTCACAAACAGATGGCATGGAACACTTGAGGCCAAATTTGACTTTCCAGCAACAGGGCGTGGCTGAATCATTGTAGAAGTCTATCACACCAAGGACTAAAGCATGGTATGAACCCCCACTACAATCAAGTTCAGCCATTCAATAAGCAAATTACACCAAATACCTAGCACATGAAGATCAAATTATATCAGTGGTGAAGGAAAGAGCACCTCTGGTCATTGAAAGCAAAACAGAATGCTAATTATCAATATCTCATAAACCACTCTCAAGGAAGATATGGATTTTGGGGAGCCGAGAAAAGGTCTATTATTACTTGTCATGGTTGGAGCTTAAGGTTCTATTGATTGAATCATCATTCATTTTTCCGATTTTTTAGAACTCAGTCACAACCTAAACCGAGCAATATTAAGCAAAGAAAGCATTTGTTGAGAGAAATGGTCGCTATTTTTTCTCTCTTTTCGTAGCTAGCTATTTATCACAAACCTTCTCGTAGTCAATGCTTCAAACTGCCGTTCCAGCTTCGGTGATCTTTATCGTTCCTCGAAGAGTCAAACAATTAACACTTGTAAACTATATTTATGAGTTCTGTTAATATAGATATGAATTTATAGGAAGCACCGACATCATTTGTAGGAGCACTTTGTGTAAATAGGGGTCATTTGACTCCTCCTATGTTCCTGTCCTGGTTTGTCTTGGTGATGTTGGTAGATTCAATTGGTTAGTTAAATCACAGTTGTGAATCAATATTTCATCATTTGTTGATTAGATTGGCTGGGCACATGATTAATAAAAGGAGAGCTATGCTTGTTAAGGTAGATACTTTTGGCGTGCTATCTGGGTCAATAGGATGGGAATACAGTACCTGGAAACGTTAGAGCCAAGAGTTAAGTCTGCGACAACCAAAGGACCGTTCCGGACAACTAAGAGACTCAGCACATTCCTTGGGTGAGGAAATCTGAAAAGGAAAGATCAAATCGACACATATGAATGATGGCTTAATAAGGCGGAGACCTCAAAATGCAGATGGGAACACAATGACCAAACATAAACTGATTATAAACCTGGTAATTATATTGGTCTAGCATAGAAACACTTTCAGTTTCAACTTGGTAAGACAAAAATTTAGGAAATCATGAAAATGTTACAAAGCGGAAACCAACGCGTGGAATCATATACCGGCTGAGGTTCTAATTGCTCCAAAGCTGAGCTTGATCAAAGGAAAGCGGAAGCGTCCATTAAAAACAAAAAATTAAAAAGCAACAACCGGTGCTTTCGTTTTTTGTTTTGGTCTTCTTACCTTAGAGAAACACAACAATTTTTTCACAGAAACTGAAATATCATTACGTGCAGTCAGAATAGAAAAAAAAAAGATGCTAGCCTGTTGTCACTCAATGAAAATGGTCAATAATCTTCATTGGCTTCTAAACGAAGTCAATTTGAAGCCTCTACTTAGATTATTTGTTGTAGTACAACAATAAAACTATCCAGCCCATAAAGATTATATATTCTGAGATCAAAAGAACTTGTCGAAGGAAAAATGAGATAGGATCGCATATATAACTGGTAACAGCTACTCACTTACTAATTCCTAATATCACTAAGGGAGACTCACTGAGTAGTACAAAAACAATTACCTTGTTTTGATAGGCTGAGAAATGTAAACTGAATCTAGTAAATCAGCATATCACATCTCATGGAATCCCACCATAAATTACTTAGCAGCTAGGTATACATATTTTCAACCATAAATTCTATAGCAGCTAAGCATAACCATTCAGTGGCTATGCATTTAGCTCTGAAGACAGATTCAGTTAACTGACCATGAACTGAAAGTACATTCAGTTAACTTAAAGTAAATACAGATTGGTCAGGTCAAAATTACCGGGAAGATAACGAATAACTTGTCATGGGCCACGTCTCCTTAAAATCTCGGACTGGTAATTACAGAAAACTGTTAGCAAGCTTCACAATGTTATACTGTCAGGTTTCCAGAAAAATCTACACCACAAATTTGATGAAGTTGAGGCCTCGTTTAAGCAGTACACTTTGTTGCGGCATTGCCGAACTGAAGGATAAGTAAAGTGGGCAAAAAAAATTCAGCACCGTACATTATAGAGCAGCAGTAACAATCCCATGATTGTAGGTCATACTATCCATCTGCAGTCATAGTAGACTGGAGGGCAAGGGCACAATATATTTGTTCATCCACATAACACGAAGTTCGAATAAAGGGAAAAACCTAATAAAGAATTAAGCATAGGAAAAGAAAACAATAATGTGTTGGCCTCCTTTTTTATATGCGCGTTAGCATTCACGCACCAAACTGCGTGGTTGGTAACATAAGCAATTGTGATGCAATTATGTCACTACTCAGTATACATCGAGAGTCAATCAAAAGCATCAAACACCACGATGATTTTATATAACTACAATTTATTTATGTATAGGCCTCCACATGCCTAAATAAGCTACGAAAATAACCACTCCATTTGAATAAGCAACTCGGAATGCAGGAAGAACTTACCACGTCAAGTAGGAGGCATATAGGTGTACCCCTGTGTTTCATTCTAAATGGCAAACATTAAGTTCTGAAAAATAAAACCCAGCATTTAGAACTTGAGGTGTGCAATAAATTTGAGGCAATATGTAAATCAAGCAACCGTGCAAGTAGACAAGATGGGAAACTGAGACTATGCACAAGGGTACCATCCTACTTATTTGCATATTAGCTTAGACTAAGGAATTTTTTGAGGTATACAATAAATTGCAGGTAATATGTAAACCAAGCATTTTTGCGGGATGCCAAGATGGGTACATTGAAAGGCACAAACTGAGACTATACACAAGGCTACCATCCTATTGATTTGCATAGTAGGTAATCAGGTACAGGCGTACAGCAAATAGGTCTAAGGCTTATTAACTATGTTCAAGTGTGGGAGGCAACCTGGTTTCTTTGTGCGCAATTCAAAATAGCAAAAAAAATTCTACTAAACAGATATGAACCCATCTACGATGGTAAGTAAATCTTGTAATGGGGTAGCTTATTCACAGCACCTCATCTAACTGAATAGAAATCTCCTTATAGCAATGTATAGAAGCAAATGAACTCACCAATTCGCTTTCTCTTTGTTGTTACTCCACAGGACCTTACCAGTTGTTTCGGACTGTACAAAAATGGATTTGCAAGGAACCAGACGAGAGATTGGTAGGAATAGATACATCATCGGCTATGGGGTGTGGTCGTGATAGAACAACCAACCAATCATGTGCGGACGTCACCGACAATGGATTTATGCTCAGTAACAAACACGAAAAGTGCAGGGATTAACCGAGAATGGAAAAAATACACATGTAGAACATAAGCAACTTGGTAAGATAATGACATTGTGATGACAAAGTTAACACAAATCACAGCGATAGAAGACTGAAAGAACTAATCGAGAATTGCATAATTCCATTGTCTCAGTCTAAAAAATTCATCATCCCACAACCCCAGAACCTCAGTTAAAAAAATCATCACAACACTATCATATTCCCTTAAATTAATCTAAGGGCAAGAAAAAGTGGACTCATCATTGGACATGACAAAAATGTTGAGAATTGCGGTGCACCGATATGGTGATGTCCTCGATATATGCCACAAAATCATGAGCACCGCTACATACCAAAGAATGGAACCAATATCATTGGCATCGTCATGTCCTCGGTATGTGGACCAATGGAGGGAGAGGATGTGGGGGAGGAGCCACGGGACGGAGGCGGAGAAAATGGTGCCCCGCCCCGGATCCGGCCACCGGCCGACCACCGCCTCCGACGGAGAGGAGGAGGCACCCGGGGCGCTCGGCCCACACCGGCCGTGTCACGGCGCGGAGACAGGAAGACGGAGCGGGGGTAGGGAAGAAAATGGCGGCGTCCGCCGTGCGGCCGCCGGCGGCGACGACGAGGCGGCTAGGGTTTCGTCCGGCGACCGCGTACCCCACCGGGAGGATGCGGCGGAAGTGGATGCCGCGGCGGCCGGCCATCGGCGAGGCCGAGGCCGGCGGGAGAGGAGGCCGCCGGCGCCGCCACGCCGTGCCCCCGAGCCCGTCCATGGGCTGCGGCTGCGATGGAGCGCCCGAACCACGGCTCATCGATAGGGGAAGAAGATGGCGACGCGCCGCGGATCTGATCGCCGGACGTCGCTGCCCGGCCGCCGCCGGTGAGCAAGAGACGGCTAGGGTTTCGTGGAGGGGCCGCAGACCACGGAGAGGATGCGGCACGCGGGCATCGGCGAGGCGGAGCCCGGAGGGAGGGAGAGGAGCCCGCCGCCGCCACCACCGCAGCCCAACCACGGCGCGAGCCCGTCCATGGCTCGGTGCGGATCGAGCGGAGGGAGAGAGAGGAGGAGGGAGGGGCCGCCGGCGGCTGCGCGCCGCGCCGCACCGCACCGCGCCGCCCACGCGCGCACCACATCGGGGAGGGAGGGAGGGAGTGAGGGATGCGCCGGGCCGGCGCGGCAGCCGGGACGACGGCGGCGGAGGCGCGTTTGGCGGGAGAGCGACGCGGCGTCGGAGAGAGAGAGGAGGGAGGGACCGCCGGCGTTGCGCCGCCGCGCCGCACCGCCCGCCTGGCCTACGGCGCACCACATCGGGGGGAGGGAGAGAGGGAGGAGGCGCCGGGCCGGCGGCGGCGCCCGGACGGCGGGCGGTCGAGCGCGGTTCGCGGGAGGACCGAGGCGGCGTCGGAGATCGAGAGGAGGCGGTGCGGTTTTTTTTCCTACGGATGAGGACGGGGCGGAGGAGATATCTAGCGCAGGGAGCGAGCGGACGGGAAGGTGGGTATTTTGTACCGTAAAAAAAATCTACTGACACCAGCAGCGTACGGAAGGCAGGCTGGCCATGGATGGAAGCCATCGAAGGGCTCAAAAGAATCAGGGCGACGTGTACACGGTGAAAACGCTGGGAACAACTGCGGCTTTAACATGTTAATTCACACAACTGTGAACTGTCCAGTGCCGTGTTATTGCATCAGCAGCAGTACAATACAATCGCTGGCTCAGAATAGCAGTGGTGGTTTTGATTGCTTACTTTGCAGCATCGCAATTCGCATCGATGAGCCTGAGGTACGCAAGCAGGGTGGCGTGGCGAGCGGCGCAGCAGGCCGTGGCCATGAGGGCCAGGGCAGCCGCCGGCGCCGGCTAGCAGGCCGATGATGCCTGGCGCTGTGAAGGCGAAGCCGGGGGCGCCGGCGGCCCAGCGGGGGCAGGGAGGCCAGGCTGGTGGGGGCCAAGGCTTGACCGGCGTGTCCGCGGAGAAGGCGGTCGCGGTGGAGAAGCTGAGGAGGATGAGGAGGGCGGAGAAGGACGAGAACGTGATGAACCTCGTCTGCTGGGGACCCAATTAGGCCAGGCTACGGTTCTTGCTCAACATACGGTCTCGTCACCGGTCTGTAATTGGAGTTAGAGAGACGTATCGCGTCTACGAGAAGATATGCGCGTGTGTTCGCTCTGTATCTGTATACACGGAGATAGTATATGTAAAAATTGCCATAGTAGCGAGGAACTTTTATTTGGCAGCAGGATGCACAAGTCATCAGTACGGTGTTTCGGATGAGCTGATCTGTGTTCTGTGTTCTGTGTTCTTGGTTGCTGCAGCGCCAGTCGGCGACGCGTCATAGCGGAGCGGCGAATCGCGCGTCCCCGGTGCGCTTCTGCTTCTTGCAAGTCCTCCTGGTCGTAGGCTTGTAGCTCAGCTCACTCAGGCTGGCCTTCAACGGCGTCGTGGAAACCTCCCTGCCTGCTGCTACCTCTGACGACGGGAACGAAGGTGAACTGAAACTCTGAAAGGGGAGAAACGGAGTCTACGTACGGTGTTTATGCGTGTGTGTCCACTGTATCTGTATACACGGAGATATGTATATGTAAAGACTGCCACAGTAGCGAGGAACTTTTGGTAGCAGGATGCAAGATGCTGCATGACCGTTATCAACGATCGAACGAACCACGATCGAACGAACCAGAGCGTGCAATCACACTGCAGTATTTATTCACATGAAACAGCGTTGCCGATCTGACGCAGCGTCAGTCAGCGACGAGGGATCGCGGAGCCAGCGAATCGCGCGGCTCCGGTGCGCTTCTTGTTGCAAGTCCTTGTTGGTCTTCAACGCCGTTGTGGAAACCTCTGACGACGGGGATGAATCGAAGGTGAACTGAAACTCTGTGAAACGGGGAGATACACGTCATCATGCTTCGATTTCCACGAGAGAGACGAATGTTTCGCGTAACCTTCCCAAAACGCCAAGAAAATACTTGTTTACAGAAAAATATCACGACTAGAAAACGGGAATTGCAGACCATGGTGTACACTTGAACATGGTTAAACATCCACTGCAGACCAACACGAAGAAAAAACTTGTTTCCAAGAATCAGCGTATGGAAATGTCTTCATCTATTAGATCGCCGTAACAAATTTACATTTTGTTTCCATCATCAAACAAAACAAACGTGCACACACGAGCTAAACCATCTTTGTGTTGTGGATTGACGTGGAATGCGGCGAGGCGCGCGCTGGCATTTTATACTGCAGCTGAAGCAGCCAAGCAGGACGCGCCTCTCTGCCCGTCGTCTCTGCTTTCTGGTGGGCGCGCGGGGAACGTGGTTTGGCTTGGAACCGGGAGGATTATCTCAAACAGCGGGCGTTTGCTCTGCAGCTGCTGGTTGGAGAGCAGTCCAGAAGCTATCATCATTTGTCGCGTCGATGATCTTATCTTTATCCTCGCTCACGTGTGACGTCGACGGCGACGCGTTCTGCCTGCCGTGGTCTCTGACTGATTACGTGATTGGAAATTCCTGATGTCTAAGATATACGAGTACGGAGTACCATGAACATTCGGAATTGTGTTCGAACACGGTATCAGATAATTAATTTGGCCTTTGCTGTGCCGTCTCTTCCGTTCCAAAAGTCATTTCCACGGTGGAAACGTGTCAAATTAGGTATCCAAAACAACTGATGCTGGGTTGGAAAAGCAAGTAATATTCAGCTGGTAATCAGAGAGACAAACAAATGCATACATGTGATTCCAGGGAGACGAGCTATAGAGCGATGGCCTTGGGCGTAGCACAGAAATTCAGTCAGTGAAATATAGCCTGCCCATGGCTGTTAAACTTGGAATTTACAGATTAATATCGAGCATAACAAGGAGCAGTTTCGCTAACACCAGTGGTTAGCTTCTGAAATCTGAACTCGTGGGGCCAAAAAAACAAAAGGGAGCAGTATCACTAACACCAGCAGTGAAGACTCTGAAATGAATCCTAAACTTGCATGCACAACTCAGCACGAAGGCAGAAGAATCAGCCGGACAGGTTTCTATCTAACTAAGATGAGAGATGTCGACCTCGTCAGGGATCTTGAAGGTGGCCGCCGCGCCGAACTTCTTCCTGCCGTCCTCCCACTCGTCCTCGTCCTCCAGGCTGTTGCTCTCGTCGTCCTCGTGGCCGTGGCACGACGGGGAGTGCGGGTCGTTCACGCTCTTGGACCGGCATGGGTCGTTGGCCAGCATGGCCACCTGCCGGAGGTTGGAGATCTCCACCACCACCGTGTCGTCCTCCTTGGGGAGAGGCTGCTTCCATGGCTCCCCGTCAATCCTCATGAACGTGTGCTCCGCTGCGCCCTTGTGGAACTCGAAACGGATCCGATGGGCCTGAAAGCAAAATGCAGTCACCGTTCTTCAGTATCCTAGTTAGGCCTTGGGTGCAATGTGTGTGCATAACTGCTGACAGAGCAGACAGTTCACCTGCGCTAGACGAGTTCCATGGCCATTAGGAGCCAGCAAGATGAGCCCATGCCAGGCGTCACGGAAGCCCACAACCTCGATAAGGCCATCATCAACATAAGGTGCAGTCAGGTCTCTCTGCATATTGCCATGAATGAAAAACTTATGAATCTCTGACAAGTCCCATAGTATGTCATCAACACAGCAATGAAGTCTGTAGCAGGCTTGAAGAAGGAAAACTCACGTCTTGTACTTTCCTAGAGCTAGGTGTTCCCCAAGGATTCAATCCTCCCGAGAAGCTTGGCAAGTTGAGGCAGATAACTGACTGAATGCTGAAACAAGAGGGACAATGTTAGTCAGATTTTAAAACGGTCTGTAGTTTTATTTCTTACCAATAAGCAATTCACCTCAATCGGAAGTTTCGGAAGTTGGATATGGATTAAGGCAGCTGGAATTTCATATGCACAAAATGAAAAATAATGGTACATGGATATGGTTGGGTAACAATGATATTACCTGCGAGGAATCTTGAGCTCTTCCCATGGGCTACCAGGCCTTTTCATGATCTTCACCTTTGCAAGTTGAGAAATGTTCCTGAAAGTGGAAGTTGTATATAGGACATATATCAGAGGTCAAGGAATACAGGAGAATCTAGAAGTGATGGTGAAGGAGTCCCTCATACAGACAGAACTAATGTCACCATACTTCGATACTACACTGAACATGCTGATATAGAAAAATGAAGTATAATATGATCTAGATAAGAAGCATTATAGCTGCATTAGTGACAAAGTACCTTGAAGAAAGATGGTTTAGGGAATGTTTAAATCCAAGCTTAGCATATGTACCCTGCATCAAAGGAATGCATTATACTAACCACACTTATGGATTTTGCAAATCCGATAATGACTCATCAAGTTAACTGAAAAGAGAGTAGTATTAAAAAAAAAACATAAAAAGAAAAGATACCTGATTTCTTAGCTGGTGTCTGAACTTCTCTGGATTTCTCTTTCTTTCAGAGTGGAATTCATAGGATACTTGTGCGTCCATTCCTGCAGTATTTTCAAATCATGAATATCATGGCGAACCTTCTAACTATATCTACTGCAAACAGGAATACATAAGGATTTACTGGGACATCACAATTCCCAGTCAGAAATGGCGAAAGTTTGCATCTACTGTATTTAAGTACCACACACCATCAAACATTCTTGATGAAAAGGTTTATGATTATAAGTGGTAGAATGAAGAGACTACAGAGAACTCTTACCCAGGCTGAAATAATTCCAGAATCCTCCACGGAATGTGTGGTAGCCCTCCTGAAAAAAAGAAAAACAATAAGATGCTGGTTATGGCACTTAAAACAAGAGCATGACTATCAAAGTCTGCCTTTACATTAGAAGTAAAAAAAGTAACAGAAGGTTGCAGCTGAAAGATATTCCTTACCAAATTGAGAGAATCGCAAGCTGATACACGGTGGAAAGCATGCAATGAATGTGGAAGATCTAAGGGAGCAATAGGATCGCATGGGCCTTCCTGTGGAATCCGCATCCTCATGATGATATGCCAACTGAAACAGAAAAATACCACTATAAGTTAAGCCGAGTGTTTTCTTGCGTACGCTGCACATAAGGACATGCTGTAATGTTGCTAAGACAAGTGGAACAATAATTGGAAAGAGCATAAAATAGTTCATCATATGAGATGCATAAGCGAGCTCATGCAGTGTCATGAGCAAAACATTATCTTTAGTTCTTTGTAAGCAAGACAGTACCTATCAATATTCATTGCTCTTGCTCCTTTTACTTGACCCAGGAATGATTTCACTGCTGCTTGGTCAGTAGCTGGATTCTTCTTTCCCTGCAGTCAGAT
This sequence comes from Themeda triandra, assembly GCA_018135685.1. Taxonomy (NCBI): domain Eukaryota; kingdom Viridiplantae; phylum Streptophyta; class Magnoliopsida; order Poales; family Poaceae; genus Themeda; species Themeda triandra. The sequence continues at coordinate 301,626 of JAENPR010000274.1, forward strand.
TAAAAATACAATATTCCTTTTCAGAATTGTAAAACTTGGTACAAGCCCTATAACTCCTAAAAGCATGACAATTGAACTGGCAAAATGCATGCAAAAAAATCATATACTAATTTAATAACAAATTTCTCAAATTTCTACATTGAAATGAAAAGTTATGTTAAGCTTGTTCCTTAACAGAGATTGATGCTCAGATGTAACATTTCTGTTAGCAAACAATTATAAAAATAGTGTGTTTCTTGTGGTTATGGTTTTATTGTGCTTGTTTAACAGTCAAACAAGAAACTTAACTCTATTTCTTCATTTGCACAAAAAACATAAATTTTCCAGGCACATAAAACACAGAGAGGTAGAATATTAATCACACTTAGGAATTCAGTATGCTCAAAATAAGTAAAATACTAACATACCCATCCAAATGAAAAAGGGAGGTTGTTTCCGGTTCCTAGAGGCACAGTAGCAACAGGAGGGGGATGTGACAGCTTCAGGTCACTAACTACTCCAAGCAACCAACTTGCCGTGCCATCACCACCGGCAACCTATATTTAAAAGACCCTTGGTTAATAAAAGGACATATCCAACCAGAAATTCATTGGACTCACAAAGCCAAAAATATGCTTCTCACAATTAGCCTCAAGCTCTTCTGAATTTGAGTAGCAACGAGGTCACCGCTAGACTTAAGCTTTTCAAAGTTGCAGTATAATCTGTGCAAAACCTTATCAGGAGCCTCTTCAGAGAGATCAAAAACCTTTGAAAAAAAAGAGTGGATCCAACAATGAGAACATGATTTGAAGTACTACAATAGTATACTGCAAGGGAGTGCATACTTTCAGTGTTACAGCATAGCCAAACTGCTAGCCTATTTACCTGCTCTTCATTGAGAAGTTCGCGGTATGTTTTGATCAGGCTGCTTCCCAGTTGGCCACCACTTCTAGAGTTGATGAAGACTACAACCGGGCAGCATGGCACAATATCAACAGTGACTCGTTCAGAGTTCGGCGAGTCCGGCTTCAGTATGTAATTGGGGATGCAGTAATCTGTCAGTGGCCCGCATGAGCTGTGGCAGGAACCATTAGTTCCAATTCTGTGCAATTCCATCCTGCAAAAGAATTTTCATGAGTAACCATAGTTGAATTGAGTCCCTTCCTCCCCTTATATTCCATCCACTGAGAAGTGTATAGAAATTAGAAGATGTTCAAAGTTACTTGTAAAGCTACATGATTTCACTACAGGGTTATGATGTAACAATGACAAAAAGAAATTTGAGCAATGACCAACAGCAACAGGAAATATTCCCCTAAAATGAAACATTACTAAAAATACCCCAAAAAGGTAATATGCCAGAACAAAGAGAACACTATTAAAAACACCTTGCTCCTGCAACTGTTCTCACCCAATTCTGGATATCCTCAATTCCCATTATATATTGCCGTGTTTTAATACTACCAATGTAACAAGAGACAAAAAAAAAAGGGCAAAATGACAAAGTAAACAAAGGGCATGAAACCTAGAACGTTTTTTTTTTTTTGGGGGGGAACCCGAAGGGAAGGAGCTCTGCCTTGCCTAGAGCGAATAAAGAAATCGGAACCTACTGATTCTTTTCGCAACTAGTAATCATACTTTGTTCGAAAGATGTTTCTTGGGAAAGAATAATGGAAGCAGAAAGATCGCAGATCGCAATGTCAGCAGTTCTCCTCGGTGAAACAAAACAATGCCACAATGCTCCCACAATGTCAAACGAAACTAGCAGCATCCGAGTGAAATCGTGCGCCGACGAAACCGAAATGGGATCCCAAGCCCATGGACGGGAGGGTCGGGAAGCCGCGCTTTGACCCTGTGCGCATCCGGTACGCGGAGAGGAAAGGTTGAGTGCAAGAAGCCAAGAAGCAACCACCGCCGAGCCGAGGCAAGGATCGAGATCCCAGCAAGATCTTTCGATTAGCAGCACAGGCACCGTAATTGGAACACAGCATCCAAGGAAAAGGCCAAGAAAGAAAGAAATCCGCAGGCAAGATCCCCTGGAATTTACCTGGAACCCCAAGAATCGGGGCGTCGGCGTCGTTCTCCCCGCGTCCTACGGTGTGTGGATTCGGCTCCCCGAGGACAGGAACAGGACCTTGGTGTGGGTTTGGGCCTGGATGCGACGAGGCAGCAGGTATTAATAGGGAGACCCCCGACGGAGGCGAGGACGACGAGCAAGGAAGGAGCGGAGAAAGAAGAAAGAGACCTCTGGACCTCCGTTCGAATTGCGTTCGTTCGATGGCGCTGGCAATGGCAATTGTCCGCCTCCGGCGCTTCCATCGGTTGGCATTGGCATTGGCATTGGCATTGGACCGCATCACGTCACGTGATGGCAGCACGGCCTCGCTTTCCTCTTTGACGTCTTTTTCCTTCTCTTTCTTTTTCTCTGTGCTGGTTAACCTGCCAAGTTTACATTGTTTCCTCCTTTCCCAAATTATATGGTTCATTTTTTTTATAGCTGTCATAAGAAGTTACGAAATACAACAACACTAACTTAGTAATAACTAAATTGTTCATAAATATGTATTGATATTGTATTTTCTGAATTTTAGATGTTATAATATTTCCCCTAAAAATCTGGTCAAAGTTAGTAAAATTGGACTAAGGCAGAGAGAATGGAGGGAGTAACTATTAGGTTTTTTATTTGCGGGGCGAATAACTATTAGTTGAAGTTGCAATTTATGTACTCCATTCGTCTCAAATTATAAGTAATTCTAAAAATCTACAAAATCAAAACTTTTTAAGTTTGACCAAAATTATAGAAAAAATTACAAAGATTTGTGACATCAAATAGGTATAGTATGAAAATATAATTAACGAAGAACCCATTGATACTTAGTTGATATCCTAATTAATATTATTTTGTCATATAAATTTGGTCACACTTAAATTGCTTTGACTCTCCAAAATTCTTGTAATGACTTACAATCTGAGATCTTCGTATTTCACAAGTTGGTTATGAGATCTTCGTATTGTTGTTCTATTTCATGTAGTGCTACTTGCAATTTGAGACCAGCTTGTACCATTTCAAAATATGTCCTAGTTTTGCCCTGTATAAAGAGTTAAAGACCTTATAAACCAAACCTTCGTTGACTAGAACGCGCATGCGGACTATGCAGTGGCGGGCCCAGGATTTATCTCTTGGGTATTCAAAATATGAAGAGGTGTAACTTTTTTGACAACACGAACTCTCAAAATCTAATATTTTGCATATATAACACCATAGAGTTTTCATACAATATATTGCAAATCGCAGCTCTTTGCACAGCTCTTAAATCTGTAGGACTACTCTTTTTCTCTTCATATTTGGGACCTAAAATTAATATGGGAACTAGTAATTTAGAAAAAAAAATCAAGAAACTGATTCATGAATTGCTATGCTATATCCATAAACAAATTGAATTAGCTATGATGTTGGACTAATTTGTTGTACATGTGTTTGTTTTGGCTGTATTTTTGTTTTTCCAATATACATATATGTATATGTATATGTATGGATTTTTTTGTCAAAAAATTTGGGTATTCAAATGAATACCCTTGCTTCAAGCTAGGCCCGCCACTGGGACTATGTCATCAACCCTTGTATAATAGTAGGTCCTGAAGCACTTTACAATGTGGCAAATAGTGATAGCTAGTCGAACAGATTTTTTGAGTTGGTAATTGGTATAGCGACAGCAGTGGAGACGGGGGGCAACAGAATCGGTAATATCATTTCGATCATTCCTCGATTTTGTCAAATCAAAACAAACAGAAAACTAGAATGGCCAAATCCCCCTAACCAAACAAACTAGTTGAGTAGATGACAACAACACAACTACTACGCGTCGAGCTCAACTAGCAGAGCTTCAGAGTGCAGACACCGCCGTCACCACACCATGTAAAATCCAAATCAGCGGCCAATGCCCAAGCCCATGCACGACCCGGTGTCCCGGTGTCTAGAACAAAACGTGAATGAAGAAAAGAAAAACTAGCCCGCGCATGAAAGAAGCGACCAATCAGTCCCGTCGTCATCTCGAGAGCCGATCGATATATAGTCAATAGTCTAATGCTACTGCTGGTAACCACAGCGTCGGTCGTCGGAGCGTCCAAATGGAAAGCCGATCCGGCCCGATTCCGATGCGATCCTGGATCCTCGGTGTCTGACATGTGATCCTTCGCAGACAACGGCAGGCAGAATCTGGGGCAGAGTTGAGTGGCAGACCAGACAGCGCAAAGTGGTGGGGTGGGCGCGCGGTTAGTTGGCGCGCTGCACCTGCTTCCACTTGTTTGGACGGACCTCCACCTCCACGTCAGTATGTACCCACACGGCCACGCCCAGACGGCCAGAGACCGGAAGGGCCAAGCGCGGACGCGTGCTGCTTGCGCGTGTGCCGTGTGCAGGCGCCGATCGCCGTTTCCTCGTCGTTGGCTTCGAATTTCCCGGCCTCTCGGTCAGTCACGCCTGCACACGTACGTACGCCTTCACGGTGGCGTGCACACGGCGCCGCCGTGCCGCCGTCGAGCGGGATGCTTAGCCGCGTTAGCCAACGCGAAATTGCGAGACCGTCACCAGAAGCGCGTTTACGTAGCAAGAGAAACGACACGAAGGAAGTGGATAAATTGACCTCGCTCCGGTTGAATGATTCAACCTTTTGTCCTTTTCCTTTGGGGTTCGCTACTATACCCTCTGACGGAACGTTTGTTTACGGCCTCATCCGAGTCGAACCACCGAGTCGGGTGAGTGGAATCGAACGACGTTGCTCACTGGTTTTGCTTGGTTTCATGATCGAAATTGAGCGGACATAGACCCTTTTTTTTCCTAAAAAAACATCAAAATTGAGTTGATACGTCGTCATCTTATCTCTTACCACTACGAATCCCCAAGAGACAAGACCACACTATTTATTGCAATTATTATGTGCTTTTTGGGAAGAGATACAATGAAAATGGGTAATTAATGTTCCAAAAATACATAAGTATCGAGCTACCTATTTATAGCTAGTACAAAATGGTCCATCCTATCTTATCTTAACCACAATTTCACAAAGATACTAAGATACTAGTGCCAACTGACATCGTCTTTCCTCTTAATGCATCACATGCCTAAGTGCGCGTTCTACAGAAAAAAAGACAACACCAACGGACATTCCCCACCACCATTTCCCATTTCACACTTTTAAAGGACTTTTAGGCATATCTATTCCAACCTAACACATGTGGTTTGACAAAAAAAAAAAGACGCAGTTTAACCTACAAACTCCCTTTGCACATAAGAAATTAAATTCAACCTACAATCGAGACATTGTTATTGTCTCATCCAAGATTGAACCATCGAGCACATGTTTTCGACCACCTTGTTCAAATTCAAATGCACGTATTTCAGCCTCAATCAATACATGTTTGGAATTCAGCTGCACACATGTTTGCCAACACATTTGCTTTTGGACGAGCGGAATCAAACGATGCTCCTAACTACTCTCGAATAGTATGGTTTCATTATTGGAATTCAAATGACAGGCCTTGCTCTAAATAGACGGTTGGAATCGAGTTACATGGTTACATCCATCACATCTTAGGGCTCTTGGTATGCACATTCTGAGTCTGAAGTTTCCCAGTTCAGATAATACAATACATTATTCTGAAGTTTCCAAGGTATACATTATTCATGGAGAACCGGCTATTGGGGAGTTATCCCAGTTCAGTTCTTGCTTGTTTTGTAGTGCATGTCCCTATCAAGAGTCTTCTGTCCTAACCACCTAATGACATCGTTTACAAATTAAATTATTCTTTACTTCTCTAGCAAGCTACGCGTAGTCAAATTTAATCACATAAACAAGTACTGAAGTCTTCAGTATTGTCGTCTAAGCCAAGACGTCAAACAAGATAAATCCTATATAATAGTATCATGTTCCGTCATCATACCAAACTAACAGTTTTGTTTTTCTATCATCACGCGACATTACCTAGTTGACCAAATGGTTCTGTTGAAACGAGGAGCATTAGCTATTCCTTGGCTTGCAAAAGGCACGCAATTTCCTGTTTGACCTGCATTCATATGTGGCCAAGCATAAAAGCCTGATGTATTGGTAGTAAGGCACTAGCTTCCTGATTAGCACCATGCATTTCTGCGTTTTTGGTTTCCTGAAGAGGCACATCATCAAGCAAATAGGTGATATGATGCTTTCTGCCTTGTTCTTACATGCATCTGAGCTTCATGGTTTCTTCAGTCTTCTTCCTCCTCTTTCTTTCTTTTATTTGTTTCTTATGAAATTATGTCCAAAATTGACAAATAAATAGCCTCATACACACTTGATGAAGATGTTTTCTTCTCTTTATCAGCATATTCTTTCAATCCACTCTATCGTTGTGACTTTCCAGATCCTGCTGTTGCTCAGATTATGAAACTTGCATGTTGATATTTGATTCAGTGTAATTTCCATGGCAGCAGATTTTTAGAAGTAACTGCCGTTATTTTGTTTAAATCATTACATGGATTGTTATGTAGGTTTGTTGAATGCTCCAAACAAAAAGGAGTATGTTTGTCACCCTGTTAACTTTTCACCAAATTGCAGCCGCACGGAGAACACGGAAACCATTATTTCAGATTGCTGGAGAAGGTAGATCAACATCAGCTGCAGATGATAACATATATGAAGATGATTCAGTGAAAAAATCAATTTTGAGCTCACCATTAGTTGAGTTCAGCACTGTTTATTCAGCAACGAACAATTTCAGTGAAAAGCTTGGCGAAGGTGGATTTGGTCCAGTTTTCAAGGTGGAGTATTGGATAATTCATACACTTCCTCCAACTGTTATGATATGGTTGAGTGTTTATTTAATTCTTCTCATCTGGATAACCATAGTGGATACTGATGGTATCTTCAGGGGACACTACCAGATGGCCAAGAAATTGCTATTAAGAGGCTATCTAAAAGCTCCGGACAGGGATTGGAAGAGTTCAAGAATGAGGTGACGGTGCTATCCAAGCTGCAACACCGGAACTTAGTGAGGCTTTTTGGTTGTTGTATTCATGGAGAAGAGAAGATGATGTTGTATGAATACATGCCCAACAAGAGTCTTGACTCATTTATTTTCAGTAAGTTTCAGTTATTCGCAATTCTGATGTTATATGGATACTTTATACAGGCAGCCAGTAAATGATTTTTTTTCTAATACTTTCTATATTTTTTTTCAGATGAAAGTAAGAGACTTGTGTTAGGCTGGAAATTACGATACAAGATTATTCAGGGAATTGGAAGAGGGTTATTGTACCTTCATCAGGATTCCAGGCTGAAAATTATTCATAGGGATCTCAAAGCAAGCAATATTTTACTAGATGATGATTTCAACCCAAAGATATCAGACTTTGGTATGGCTAGAATTTTCGGTGAAAACCAGCTTCAAGACCTTACTCGTCGAATTGTTGGAACCTAGTAAGCCTGTTTTTCTCTTTCTCTTGCTACAGTATAGCTGAACTGGGAATTCCATTCCATTGCATTCATCTGCTCAGCTCAGTAATTGCATCTTCTTTATAGTAACCTTTCTGATCTTACTGCTTTATCCGGAAAGTAGACAGATTAATTACCCTTATAGTAGACACCTGGCAACAAGCTAACGCGATAAAATCTGTGGAATGCAGTGGCTACATCTCCCCGGAGTATGCAATGGAGGGCAAATTCTCAGATAAATCTGACGTCTTCAGTTTTGGTGTGCTGGTCCTAGAGATTGTGAGTGGTCGCAGGAACAGCTCTTTTGTCGATGATGAATGGTCAATGAACCTCTTGGGCTATGTAAGATAGCACTGTCTCCTCCACACACAAACTTCATTCTCACCAAATCAAATCAACTAGAAAATAACCATGAACTTTTTGCTTGTCAATTGCCGTATCTCATTCACAACATATGTTCCAGGCATGGACCCTGTGGAAGGAAGGCAGTGTCTCAGAGCTTATCGATCCTCTCATGGGCACCACATACACTTACGACGAAGTCTGCAGATGCATTCAGGTGGGTCTCCTTTGCGTGCAGGAGTTACCAGCTGAGAGGCCAACCATGTCCCTGGTGCTCAGGATGTTGAGCGGTGATGTTACAATTCCGTCTCCGAAGCAAGCTGCATTTTTTGTTGGAAGGGCTCCTCGTCTTGCTGCGGACGGCAACAATACTGAATCAGGTAACCAGTTAACGTACACGGATCTTCAGGGCAGATAGTTGGTTTCACTGTCTCAGGCTGCCGAAGCTTCGCGTGGACATGGCCTTGTGTTATACTGTATATTGCTGTTAATACTCCTGTTGTTTTCCTAGTCATTCCTTCCTATTACTAAGTTTGTACGGAATGCTTAGTTCAAACTATACTATTTGGGTATAGATTTACTTGTAAGTCGTAACTCGTGAAATGTATTCGTATTTGGGAATCTTGAATGCATGTGTGTGTATGCGTACACGTCCTATGACATATTAGATTCTTGTGAATTGGTATCCTGAGGATCCCGGATCAAATGTGATGCTCGGGGCTCCTGGTCCTGCAAAGAACTGTTCTTCCTCGTCTTTCTCGAACCAAGTAGCATGGCAGGCGATGTCTTGCCTTTGAATTTTACCATCTGTCTAACACCTTGCTACCGGGAACCAAGACCGGCAAGAACCTGTGGACCGTGATTCGTTGGTCATCCAAGCATCCGTCTAAGAGCAATAGAAGCCAATCCTTGCCTGTATACTGAACTGTTCATCGTCCGGCAATAGCCAATGCTGACCCATGGAAAGCTGCAACGCTCGCACCCACGGGCATTGGACTATTGCATGGTGACTGGATTCGCTGGATTCGCCGTCATCCCCGCACAGGTTAGTGTTGTCTCGCTTCTAATATTCTCCTAAACTTGTTCCTCTTTGTCGGTAATATATCTTTGCCAAAGATCTTGACTTTGGGGAGTATATGACAATTCCAAATTTTGCCCTAGATGAAGTTTCCTCTTGCGTCACTCTCCCCCGAGGGTGACACGGGCAATGCCTCCGCCTCTGCTCTCGAGGCCCTCTCCCTACCCTCCCTGGCTTGGCCGCTGCCTGAGCTCGCTGCCGGGACTCATGTGGAGGTCAAGGACGGCAGCGGCCGGGCGTTCACCCTCCTCTCCATCCCTCCTCCTCCCCCCTCTCTCTCCGGTGAAGACAAGCACTGCCATCGTCTCCTCATGGTGGCGGCTAGTGGCCTGGATCTGACCTCCCCATGGGTGGATATGGGTCCCCACCAGCTGGATCCAGTCCCCTGGCGGCGCGGTGGTGCTGCCGGCGTGTCTCGGGCTGGCCCCTACTCCACATGGTGGCGGCCGGTGGCCTGGATCGGACCTCCCCATGGGTGGATATGGGTCCCCACCAGTTGGATCCGGTCCCCTGGCGGCGTGGTGGTCCTGCCGGCGTGTCTCGGGCTGGCCCCTAGGGTTTCGTGCTCAGGATCCCGAAAGCCAGTCTGCGCCGACGACCTGCTATTGTGGGCGGCTAGCTTACCACGCGGGGCTGACAGCCCTGGGTGGCCGACATCCACATCTTTTGGTCCGACGTCTAGATCTACGAGTTGGGCGGTCGGAGACGCGTGGGGGCGGTCGGGTGTGGCCTAGGGGTTAGGGTTGGCGGGCTAGGTTGCTAGGGTTTCTACCCCCACTTCATTGGCCCCCTTTTTCTCCTCGTCATCTCCCCTCACCCTTGCCGCATCCCCTGTTCGGCTTGCTACTCCGCCGGTGGGCTTCCTCTTCGGCGTGCTTCGTCCGGCTCCCGCTCTGGGTTGGCCGGTGGTTGCAGCTCACCCGGGCTCTACGCGACCAATCTTGTGATTGGTTGGGTGCTTCGTCATGCGGCTGCACTTGTTATGAGGACGCTTGTGGCACGCGTGGTGGTGTCGACTATCAGTGGGGACGCTCGCGCTCGTCTCTGCATGGTCGTCTCCGTTGCGGGGCCTCTGGTGGGCGGTGGTGGTGTGAGTGTGAGATGTCATGGCAAAAGCTTGGTTGGCGGTGTCTGCGGATGTCGCTTCTTCCTTGGAGGCATCCTTCTTGCACCTCTCCTCCTGTCCATTGTTTGAATTTGTGTGTGAAAGCCTTCCCTTGCGGGTTTGTAATGTCGACGCCTTCAGTGTCGTGCCCTTCTTGAAGGCATCGTGAGGCTTTCCAGCTTCGCCCTGCTGCCCCGTTCTTTCTGCTTGGTCCTGATCGTGCTTTCGGTGGCTTCGATGGGTTGTTCGTTTTTCTTTGTTCTTTTGTTCTTTTTCTTTGTGTTGTGTTGCTGCTAGTTGTTCTCGGCGCAGGTTTTTCGACCAAGTGGGGCAGCAAGTTGAGTTGAGTTGGCTCCAGGTTGCTCCCTGGAGCATTCAATAGTAGTGCTAGTAGAGTTGAGTGGGCTCTATGTGTTTTTGCTAAAGCATCAAGTAGTTGAGTGGACGTCGACCAACTGCAAGTGGTGGCGTGAGTTGGGATAGTGGCTCCATAGTTGTTTCGGTTGAGTATGACACTCCTCTTAGTTGTAGTATGGTTTTTCTAGCTAAGTTTCTATTGAAAAACTGGGCTCACCACTTGCTTTTTTTTTCTTTTTTCGTCCAATAGAAATCACGGCAAAACTTTTGCCGTCCCTTCGAAAAAAAATACTCCCAGGTATGTTCCATCAATGCAATATTATTGTAGGCACTGTGAAGCGAGAACATTCCCGATTTCTCCGGCTGCCATGCGACAAAATTTTCATCAGTTCTTGGACATAGCCTCAGAATCGGTAGGGCTGAACATGCCAATGAACCTATTGTGGCCCCAATCGGTTCCTTCTGAATTTAGAAGATCAACAACCCAATGACACACAACTATGCATTGTGCATTATCATAATTGACGAAATATACTCATATGGACCAGTTGTGAAATCAGCAAAATGTTATCTGAATCCGCGAAACCAATTCAATCAAGTGGACTAAATTATTAGCTCACCAACAAGTTGACTTCATTTGTCTATCGTAGTACCTCAATCGCTGATACTGCTCGAAAAGAAACCTCAATCGCTGATCTCCTCTGCTTGTTAATGTTATCTGAATAGTATTTCATATAGAACGTACAACAGACATGGCTGAATGCATTCGATGAACTGCAAGTAGCCAATTGACTTCCAATTCCAGTTGGAATTTGTAAAATCGCAAATCTTTGTCTTGCGCAATGGGCTACAACGCCCACCCCCCCAACCCCCAACCCCCAACCCCCCCCCCCCACAAAAAAAAAAGAGAAATTCAACTTTTGACCAAGGAGTTAAATGCACTGCTTCCCCTTTCATCCAAAAACTGGAGTGTTGTCTTTTTATTTTAAAAAACAATGTGTAAAATTCTTTGGACCTTCAGTCTTTATTGGATCTAATTAACAAGAGGGTTCATTTATACAAATCTTTCAGCTATTATGAAATTATGCCTACAGCTCTAAGCTTCGTTTCTTAATCCACCACGTCTCGACGCTATGCATCCCAAGCTGCGCCATGGAAACAATCTGCAGGAGTCACCTTCTTGACGTGCTTCTCCTCCTCTCCCTCTCCTCACTACTTTCTCATATTCCTCCCAGAGCCTTCGCCGCCGACGGAGTTGCCCATGACACGTTGAGCAAGGGCCGCAACATCACCAACAACGAGATGCTCGTCTCGGCCAACGGCGCATTCACCCTGGGTTTCTTCTCTCCCGGGGTGTCATCCAAGAGGTACCTCGGCATCTGGTTCTCCGTGTCTCGTGACGCCGTCGTCTGGGTGGCCAACCGTGACCTCCCTGTCAGCGACAACTCTGGCGTGCTCATGGTCAGCGACACGGGGAGCCTTCTCCTGCTCGACGGCTCCGCCGGCCGGATCGCGTGGTCGTCGAACTCAAGCAGCACCTCCCCCGTGGAGGCGCAGCTGCTCGACAACGGGAACCTCGTCGTGCGCAGCCGCGGTGCCATCCTGTGGTACTCCTTCGACCACCCGTCCAACGTGCTGCTGTCCGGCATGAAGGTGGGCAGGGACTTCTCGACCGGCGCCGAGTGGTACCTCACGTCGTGGCGCTCCGCCGACGACCCGTCCCCGGGAACCTACCTCCGCAGGCTGGACACCAGCGGGAGGCCCGACAACGTCGTGTGGCACGGCGGCGTCAAGACGTTCCGCACGGGCCCGTGGAACGGCGTGCGGTTCGGAGGCATCCCGGAGGTCCTGACGTACCAGCAGGGGCTGTTCGACTACCAGATGGTGATGAGCTCGCGGGAGGTGACGTACGGGTACAATGCCCAGCCCGGCGCGCCGTTCACCTACGTCGTGTTGACGGACGGCGGCGTGGTGAAGCGCATGGTGTGGGACGCAAGCAGCCGGGTATGGCAGACCGCGTACCAAGGGCCGAGGGACGTCTGCGACGAGTACGGCAGGTGCGGGGCGTTCAACATGTGCAACATCAGCGCGGCGGCGACGTCATTCTGCCACTGCCTCGCCGGGTTCGGGCTCGCGTCTCCCTCGAGGGCCTCGGGCGCGTGCCGGCGGAACGTGGCGCTGGACTGCGCCGCGAACGGGAGGACCACGGACGGGTTCCTGGTCGTGCCCGGGGTGAAGCTTCCTGACACGCACAACTCGTCGGTGGACACGGGGATTACGGTGGACGCGTGCAGGGAGAGGTGCCTCGCCAACTGCTCCTGCTTGGCCTACGCCGCCGCGGATATCAGCGCGGGTGGCAGTGGCACAGGTTGCATCATGTGGGCAGATGATCTGCTCGATCTCCGGTACGTCGAGCAAGGGCAGGATCTCTACCTGAGGTTGGCAGCGTCCGAGCTTCCTCCGCCGCCTCCATCGCCGGCGTCAGGGTCCCGGTCCCGGGCTTTTCCTACTGCACCCGTCGTTGCTGCGTCCGTAGCTTCCTTTGTTGGGATTCTTCTGATTGCTTTCTTGGTCCTGGTGGTGATTAGGAGGCGCCGCCGGAAACCTTCGATCTCAGGTAAACTGATTTGCTGTTGTTGCTTCAGCATTTTAAGATTGAAAAAAGGAGTGCGCGCCAAAACTGATGCTAATACCCACTGCTCGTTGAGTATTGCAGCTCCTGAAAGCATCATTCCGCCTACAGATCATCCAACTATTATTCAGTCCACTCCACCCCTGACTGTCCCTTATGTCGAACTGTCTAGCCTGATGAAGGCCACTGGAGATTTCTCTGAAAGCAATATCATTGGCCGTGGTGGATTTGGAATCGTGTATGAGGTCCGTAAAGTAATTTTGGTTTTCTCAAACTTATTGCCTGCAGATTTATGAAGTGCACCAGATCCTTTATCTCAATTGCATCTTTGATCCAAATTCCATTTACTTATCATTTAGACCTCGTTTGGATCCTAGAATTGAATTCAGTGTAATAATTTATTATTTAGGCAATATGTAATTTCTATAACTTTAATTAAGTTGGAGAATGGAGAGTACAAACATAGATATGTAGAATCCATTTCCATCTTGTGAACTTTAGAAAATTGTAGAACCTCAAATTCCAAGCTAAAATAGACTAATGTATTAAATAGATTCTAGTTCCACAAAAATGAAGGGATCCAAACGGCCCGTCATTGTTACCTCAACACATATTATACCACATCAACCTATTGTATATCTTTTTTTTTCTCAATCATGCAAAAGATTTGCACGTTTTTCATTAAGAGAGAAAAAGTTTGAGTACAAAGTGGGGTGTTTACAGATTGACATGCACGCTCACCCCCACTGACAACTAGGCTAATTGACTACTCGCTGTATCAGACTCCCCAGGTGTTTGTTGCCTGCCGCGACCCAGAGCTCGGCCTGTCGCTTGATCAGTTCTTTAACCGCACCGAGTTGTGAAGCTGCCCCGCGAAAACACCGCGCGTTTCGCTCCTTCCATAGTTCCCAAGCGATGAGGGCAAACATGGAGTCGGCTCCTTTGGAGTAGGGTTGGGGCCAAAGCTCGCGCCATGTCTCCCACCAGTCCGATAGGGAGCCTATCGGCTGCCCCTGCCAGTGCCCTCCAAGCACCGTCGCCACCTCGAACCACAGCTGGCGAGCGAAGGGGCACTCCACCAGGATGTGATCAATGGACTCGCTTTGCTGGTCACACATGTAGCATTTGTCCTGGGCCTGTAAACCATGCCGACGGCGCCGGTCGGCTGTCCAGTGCTGACGCCGCACCACAAGCCAGAGGAACAACTTCACCTTCAGTGGCGCCCGGACCTCCCAGGCACGGATGCAGCCGGGAACGGGGTGCAATCCGAGGTGTAGGGCGTGGTATGCGGAGTGAACCGAGAATCCTCCATCAGAGCTCCATCTCCACACCAGTCTGTCCGGTTTGTTGTCGAGGGTGAACCCGTTGATGGCGTGCCAGACCCTCAAGTACTCTGCCGCCGCTGGCGTTGTGACTCCCCAGCGATTGTGTGCACCCATCTTCTGCCCGGCAAGGCCTCCGCCACTGTCAGCCGATCGGCCACTCGCGCTGGTACGAAGTGCATGAGTATGGGCGCCATTGCCCTGATAGAAACGCCCCCGATCCAACTGTCCTTCCAGGACAGGGTGTCGGCTAACCTATTGTATATCTAGCTACATATCAAAACCTGCGTACCATCTAAAAAAATCTATGTTCTAACTAAAATTAGATAACTTTTTTTTGAAACAATTAGATGGCTAGCTATTATCTTTAAGATTAAGATGCTTGATCCCACGAAGTATTATGTGGTTGAAGTGTTGTTTTGTCAAAACCACCCCTATTTTTTAACTATTGATTAGCTAATAGTTGTTTGACAATACTCCACGCGTCCTAGGATATAGTAGACCTTGAGTTGTCCTATAAGTTAAATTGTCCTAGATTTAATCAAGTTTTAGGAGAAAAAGATTACATTAGCATGCAACAAGATATATTGCCAAATTTAGTTTTATAGTTTAGCTATTTGGTGTCCTAAATGATATTACTTTTCTAGATAAGATTGGTTAAATTTAGAATAATTTGGCTTAGAACATAGTAAAATCCATTATTATATTTCATGACAAAGGGTGGAAGGCATTTCGGTCAATTGACTACCAATTAGCTAACATTGGATAGGGTTTCCTAACTAATTGATACTAAGATATAGTTCTTAGTTGGGTGCTCAACTAATTGCTAGTTGACCTATTAGCTTGGCCTATTTGGTCCACAACATCTTTTTAGCAGAGAATTATTAGTTGGCTCGATCCAAATGGGCCTGGCCTAACATGTTATCAAAACTTCATATTAGATATTTCTAACGGCGAAACTACTAATATCATACCCACTGGATGAATCTAAATAGTTCAGTAGTGGCTGAAGTTTTCAGTGCTTGACCGCACATATATATTTCTGTCAATAGCATTTATATTAGGCCAAAGTATATATTATGTTTTATTGTTTAAAGTTGGCAAGGCAACATAACATCAGATCTGCAAAATCGCCAGGGTCATTTACCTGATGGTAGAAAGGTTGCTGTAAAGAGACTCATACAATCTTCTGTTGTTGAACAAGGCGGTGATGGATTCATGAGAGAAGTGACAGTGATGTCAAAGCTCAGGCATGGCAACCTTATTCAGCTACTTTTTTACTGCAAGGATGGGAATGAGCGAGTACTGGTCTATGAGTACATGAAGAACAAGAGTTTGGACCGCTACATATTCGGTACTTAATGTCATTTGTTGTTGCAAATAACCACACATAGTACCAATGTGTGCATGTGAATTTGAGCTTTTATCATCTATCTTATGTTTAATTTATGGAACTAACAGGAGGAGATCCTAGACTCCGAGCTTTGCTAAATTGGGAGAAACGGCTAGAAATAGTTCGTGGGGTTGCCAGAGGCGTTGCTTATCTTCACGGACTAAGCGAGGAAGTCATCCACAGGGACTTAAAACCATCCAATATACTTCTAGATGACAATTGGAGACCTAAGATTGCAGATTTTGGCACCGCGAAGCTGTTTGTCGTCGACCAAACAAATCCAACAATCATAGAATCAGTGTATGCTTCAAACTTCAACATACTATAAGCTAATGTTTCAGTTCAAGTGTTACTAGACTTCAGTACTTGTGGAATCTTAAATGATGAATGCTAAAACATACAAAACCTGTTATAGATTCAATGACACTAATAAAAAAAAAGTACAGCTGTAAACAAACATTCAAATGATATTTGCTAACTAGCTAGAACAGACACAGTACCTAAGCATTTCATTCTAAATTGCAAGAAAAAATTTCTGCAACTACCTCAAGTGACTGACGCATTTTGTTAACTGAAGGGGATACACGGCTCCCGAGTACTCCAATGAACGGAACCTGACACTGAAATGTGATGTGTATAGCTTTGGAATCATCTCGTTGGAGATTGTCAGCGGGAAAAGGAACAGAACCACCCCAACGCTCCTCTCTGATGTGAGCACATTGCTAACAGAGAAGAAATCCAGTTTTCTGCGTGAAATTAAACAGGGCATAATTTTGTTAGTTGTTACTGTTTCTTTTAGGCCTGGGAGTCTTGGAATCAACATAGGATCGGTGACCTTCTTGATCCAGCCGTGGGTCAACCGGAGCCTGAGCTCCTGTTTGAGCTGGAGAGATGCGTGCAGATAGGCCTTCTCTGCGTGCAACAATCGGCTGACGACAGGCCTGCCACGTCCGCAGTGGTTGCGAGGCTAAACAACAATGGCTTGCAGATCCGTCCACCCAAGAGGCCAGTGTCGGACAGCAGTACCGAGTCTCCTCTCCATGAAGCCGATCGATCAAGCCAGGAAGCATCTGGGACTGGGACATCACGCAGCAGCTACTCGATATATCTCACATAAATAGTTATCTCATAATTATGTTTTTGGTAAAACACAATTCCGGTACTTAAACTTTTCATGGGGTGTCACCCCGGTCCATAAACTTTTAAAGTGTGTCATTATAGTGTCTAAAATTGATTCGAGTCTCAAATCAGTTTTTTACGGGTCGTACCCTCTTTGATATTTAGCAGAAAACCCCCCTCTCATTAATTTGTTTCAAAGAGCATTGCTTCCTGATTACTGATCAAAGCACGCTGAAAGAAAACCTATCGTTCATTAACCTTACGACTAGAGCCTGAACGCATCGTTGAAAAAAAACCTCTCGTTCATTAGCCTGACAAGTAGAGCCTGAACGCATGAAGAATAGAGGAGCCTTATTGCCGCCTGATCGCCGAGGCCTCCGCGTGTCCAGGACCTGATCGCCGAGGCCTCCGCGTGTCGCGAGGATCGAAGAAAATGGCGTCCAGGCGATCGCGTCCAGCGCCGTCGCGGTTCGATACGATACCAGGGTGAAGGATCACAACTGAATCAACGATTGAAGTTAGGGGCCTAATTGCATTACGGCGTGCGTCATGGGTCTTTAGCGGGCTAATTTGAGACCCAAACAGAGTTTAGGCACCCTAATAACACACTTTAAAAGTTTATGAACTAGTGTGACACCCTATAAAAAGTTTAAGGACCAGATTTATATTTTACTCTTATTTTTTTTCTAATGAGGTGGTTGCTTCATGAAACAAACACATCTTTCTTTTACTTTCCTCTATCTTCTTCACATCATTAAAATATTAAAAATCATATATAGCACTAGATGAGATGTATATAGCATTGTATGAGATGGTCTTCTTGGACTGTTGACATTTTTAAACTCGAGGACTCCCCATTTCTATTCATTGCAAATGGAAATACAGAACCTGAAAGATGTTTAAGAGTAGCAGAGAAAGGAAAAAACGCCAAAAGAGCGAAACGGCTTGCTACCCATAGTCGGCAACCGATCATACATGATGCGCTTCACCACCCGCGCAAGAGGAACAGACCTATCCGAGGCAAAGTTTATCTTCAAACGCAATGTACCTGCTGTAAGAAAGAGATCCTGCCCCTTTGTCCATGTACCGGATATCCACAAGGCACACACGAACAGTAGCTTTGCTGAGGCGCCTTGCCAGGCCTGTGCACTCCTCCAACCTTATGCTCCGCACCACCACGAAGGCAGGAACCACGTCCGTCCCCTCATGCGCCGGCCCCTTGGCGCAGCTGCAGAACGCCAGAAGCCCAGGACGAGACGTGGACGTTGCGCTGATGTTGCACACGTCCCTCAGCAAGCCGTAGGACGTCTTCCACGCCAGGACCTATCCGTAATGGGCACTGCTGGCGCTAGCACTACATGTGTTCGCACCCCCGTCGCGCGTCCCCAGGTCGTACTACCACCGCACACTGGTCCGTTCGCGCCACCCCGCATAGCACAAGAACCAAGGCCCGGACAGATCCGCGCCGCGTCGTGCCCCCCCTTCCCCCCACCCAACACACACGACGGATCTGCTCCCCAACCCTGCAACATCGAAAGGACAGGTACTGCAACATCGAAAAAACCTAAACATCGAAGCAACCCTAGTGCAGCATCAAAACAAACCTACTGCAACATCAAATCTACTGTTGTGGCCGCTGTTGGCTAGCTGGCTGCTGCAGCTGGATGTGGCTAGGCCTAGGTTGGCTGCGGCTAGCAAGAGCCTAGCCACGACTAGCCTAGGTGGAGGTTGCAACATCAAAGAAAAATCTTTCGCAACAACAACAAAAGACTACTGCAATATTGAAAGAACATATAATGTAACATCAAAAATTATGTTGCAATATTCGAAAAAATGTAAACATCTCAAGCACTACTATTACCACATCTCAAAAACGTCATTTGCAACAAGGCCCCCATAGTCCATAGACCCAGAGGGAGGAAAAAGAGGAGGACGAGGGGTCATATCTGGAGCAAGAGGAGGGAGGAGACTCATATCCAGATACAGGTCCAGAGGAGTTGCAGACCTCAAATCCAGATCCATCCGCCACCTACCTCATCGAAGCCGCTACCGCCATCATCGTCTCCGGTGGGGTGTGGGAGCTAGGTCATAGGGGCAGTGGGGTGCGTAGTGGGCGCATGGTGGTGCGAGGGAAGGAGAGGGGAAGGGAGCACGAGCGGGTGGCGCGCGTAGCGAGTTCGCGAAGGGGCGCAGAGGGGCGGGACGACGCAAGGAGCTTGTGAAGGGGCGCAGAGTGGCGACATGGTGCGGCGACGACGACGGCGTGAAGAGCAGCGCAAGTGCAGGAGAAAACTGAGTGTGAGGAATAGGCGGAGTGGTAGCGAGTGCGGGCAGCAGGCATGAATGTGGGAAGAGCGGGCAGCCGGCGTGAATATGGACAGGGGTACATGTGGGCGAGTAGTGGGCCGGGCGGAGCGTCCCAGGGAGTTTGTCGCTTTCGGACGTATTAACACTAACGTTACCTCCGTACATGAGTTACGACAGGTCACTATTGGCATCCCATTAGCTGATTGGGCCCCGACAAGTCCAGGACAGACTAGTGTACCCTTAGGCCAGTCTTAGTGGGGGTTTCATCAGAGTTTTATCTGTATTTAATGAGGTGCCACATAGGCATTTTGGATGATGTGGCAATATATTTATGAAGAAAGAGAAGAAATGAGTGTCATGGGGATGAAACTCTCTTGGCACGAATACCCACTCTCTATGAGTCATGAAATTTAATGCTTATGAAACTATAGGATGAAACTCTCCATTCAGAGTGGGGGTTTCACCTGAGTTTCATTTCATTTTACGTGATGTGGCAGTCTTGGAAACAACGTTATGAAACCCGCCACTGAGACTGGCCTTATCGGGCCGGCACGAGTTCGAGCCCTCGAGGGAGACGCTAGCCCGCCGCGTTGATGTTGCACAGGTTGAACGCCCCACACTTGGCGTACTCGTCCCTCGGCCCCTGGTACGTACGGGGTCTGCCATGCTTGGCTGCTCGCGTCCTACACCCAATGGATGGCGTCACGGGACACGGAGAACCAGATGGTAGATGCCGAGGTACCTCTTGGATGACACCCCGGGGGAGAAGGTACCTCTTGGCTAATACGAGCATCTCTCGTTTTTTTAAGGAACCGGAGGGGAGCCCCTGCAGGGATTTATTAATGAACAAGAATAAACAGTACAAACATCAAAGCACAAAGGAGAAAGGAGAACGAAAAAAACCCATTAGTGAAAAAATAAACAAAGAAAATGAGGCAAGCTCTAATTACAGGAAGCTTTGAATCCATTGCTCAAACTGCGAACTGAGCCTTGATTTGACTGGACGCAAAAGCAGGAGCAGCTCTCTCAGAAAGAGATTCTTGGCATTGTTTACCGATGGCAAAATGCCCCTGAAGATTAAGTCATTTCTTGGCGGTCCTTGCTCAACGTGTCGCCAGCAACACCGTCAACGGCAAAGGCTCTCGGAGGAATGGGAGAAAGTAGTGAGGAGAGGAGGAGAAGCAGGTCAAGAAGGTGGCTCCTGCAGGTCAAGAAGCAGGCCTTGGATTGGGATGCATAGCGCCAAGACGTGGTGGATTAAGAAACAAAACTCAGAGCTGCCTACATAATTTCATGATAGCTGAAAGATTTGTATAAATGAACACATTTAGAATTGGATGTCAATTGCCTACATGCAGTTCCTTGATCCATGCAGCCCATCTATTCTACTCCTATGTTATTCTATATGAATTACAGTACTATTTAGATAACATTTAAGGATGTCCCCAGCATGTGACTACGTAGCTAGCTGATATAGGATTTGGTCTCACGTGGATGAAGGAGAAGAAAAGAAGTCGGCGCTTGCTTCGTCCCAAGGCTCGCTCAAAAGTCAAGGTCATTGCTCTTTCCATTTCTCTCTCCCACCACGCATTCTCTCCCACACCACGCAAAAGGCTGCTGGTTGGCTAGTTCACCTCGGAGCTGCATTTTTTTTTCGAGGACCTCGGAGTTGCATGGGATGAATAGAGGAGAGAGAAAATATTAAATAAAATTCTTGCATGCAGAAACTATATTGATGAGTTGACACTAAAATAGCTAGTAGTTGTCTATATTGTTGGGGACGTCCTAACAAGAGCAGATCAGTGATTAAGGTTTCTTTTCGAACGGAGGACAACCGCGAGATGCATGCATGTCGCTGGCTTGGTTGGAGTGGGGTGCAGCGGGGGTTGGAGTGGATGGAGGGTGACAGGACTGAGGGAGCTCGAAGAAGTTGAGGCAACAACACTCTAATCGGGGAAGGGACTCTAGAGAGGGGAGAGGGAAGCGTTGAGAGATGAGAGATGGGCAACGCTATGGGAGAATGGAGAGAGGTGGTGTGGGAGCACCAAAATCCAAGGTTTGGATATATAAGCGAATCTAGTAATGCATTTTAGGGTTTTGGGCCCATTTTCTAAAAATGGACCTCCTACACGGTTTGCCTCTAAAATTGGCACCTTTTCAAATGTGGGCTTCGGTTAATCAATTTTTTGAGTCTGTCCTTTTTCAAAGTGTCTCCTAAAATGAATAGACCATCTCTGAAGTCTAGAGTCCATTCATGGGATGCCACGAATTTTTGCCCACATCTAAAAATAAAATTGTCAGTCTTCAAAATCTTTTTAATAGTAGTCATATGGGACCACAATAGTTATTGGGAGCAAGCATAGGTGAGCAGAATGGCATGTGGAAGGGTTAGCTTGGCCACATTCATAGTGGAGCAATTGCCGAGGGTGACTTTGAGTGGCAGTTGTGCACGCATGTCTGAGGCAGAGCGTCGATAGCGGCAAGTCACAGCATCCTAATGACAGTGAGGGGATAACGGGGCCTATGGATGGGAACGAGTCCATATGGCCTCAACACATTTGGTATTTAGAGCTGAAATCATCATTTGTCCATTGAGAAATCATTTGAATTGAGAAATTGATGAGTTCGCTCATTGTCTAGCTATGGCGTCCATAGCCCTTATGTTTGTGTGCAATAGAAACGAGCTAAATACGACATCATGTGCATCGATCTAGGCAACAAAAACAACCACTTTTATTGTGTTGATATCAAATAGATGCATGCGGTTACATTGCTTAATGTGGGCAGGCGCATTCCCATTTAGCATCCTATCTCTAGATATAGTAACTGTGTTTGGTTTTGAAGCTACTTTTCTTGCACATCTACTCGCAGCCAGTCGGAGAGCGAGAGTTTGTTATTGTTAGGGTAGCATATCTCTGACTTTGCCTCTACCTCCAAAACAAACTATGTGGGGGGTCGTCGAGGTGGACGTGGCGGCATTGGTGGCATTGGTGGCATAGGAGGCCTGGGGGCCGACGTCCTCCTTTCACTTGGGACTGCTCTTCCTGCAACAAATTCTGTGGGGGTCGTTGAGGTGGACTCGGCGGCGTTGGCGGCGTAGGAGGCTTGGTAGGCCAACGACCTCCTTTCACTTGGGGCTGCTCTGCCTGCAACAAACTGTGTGGGGGTCGTCGAGGTGGACGCGGTGGCATTGGCGACATAGGAGGCCTACGAGGCCTGGGAGGCCGACCACCTCCTTTCATCTGGGGCTGCTCTGCCTGCAACAAATTGTGTGGGGATGGTGTTCCTGGTGGATGTGGCACTAGCATAAAAGGAGGCCCAGGAGGACTGGGGGGATGTGGCACTGGTGTGAAAGGAGGCCCTGGAGGTTTAGGGGGATGAGGCATTGGCGTAAAAGGAGGCCCAGGAGGCCTAGGAGGACGAGGACCTCCTACCACCTGGGGTTGCTCTACCTGCAACAAATTATGTGGGGGTGGTGTTCCAGGTGCAGGATGCGGTATTGGTGTAAAAGGAGGCTCAAGAGGACTAGGGGGATGAGGCACTGGCGTAAAAGAGGCCCAGGCTTGGGGGGACGAGGACCGCGTGCCACCTGAGGCTTCTCTTGGCCTACACATGCATGCAACATATTAAAAAAATCAAAACATCTTGAGAGGTACTCCGCTAGTTTCAAATTATAGCTCCATTAAGATTTGCTGAAAGTAAAAATTTCTCTAGTTTTGATGAAATTTAGAGAAAAAAAATGCTCGACCATCTAAACCTTCATATTACTTTGATTAAATTCTTGAGGACATATGTTTTTAGTGTGTTTTATTTGGACTTGTACAATATATATTTTGTTCATAACAATCTTGGATGAAGATATTAGAGTCGTCTGATTTATTATAACACAAAGCAAATCAAGCTATTATTTGAACAAAGAGAGTAATATGTAACAATGAAGCGTACAAGTACTATATATCTCTATGTACCTTGGCATGATGGAGTGGATGAATAAATGATCACAAGTATCAGGAAAATAGCACTTGTCAGGTATAAATTCTTCATTGTGTAGCACTTGAGACTGTGACCATAGGACAACACTACTCTTTTCCCTTTTCCTCCTTATTATCCTATTTCACCTTGTTTAGGGTTGAGTGGTGTGCATTGTATCTGTACTTGTTTTCTGCGTTAGTATGTAGGTGTTTATATAGCATTACCCAAAAACATCGAGCAAGCTTATTGTCAAAACTTATCTATATCTATATTTATTTTTATATCTACATCTATATCTATATCTCTCACTATATCTTTATCTCAATCTTTACCTCTATCTCTATCTATGTGTCTGTCATCTATCTGTACACCCTAACTATTTGTTGTGACTATCTATCTCTCTGTTTATCTGTCTATCTGTTATTTGTCCCAAAAAAATTAGAAAATCTATTTATATCTATATCCCTGCTCTATCTCTATCTATCGGTACCGAAAAACCTAGCTAGCTATTTGTTTTGTATATGTATATATGTATTTATTTATTTATTTATTCATTTATCATCTATCTGGATGGCACTAGTCTATATGTATTAAATTACAGTAAGACCCTCAAGAGTATAGGTGTTTCATTATATAGGAGTACCCAAAAACACCGAATAATCTTTATTGTCAAAACTTATTTATTTCTTCCTCTATCTATATCTATATTTTTTTTATATCTACATTTACATCTATATCTCTCACTATATCTTTATCTCAATCTTTACCTATCTGTGCCTACCTAACTATCTGTTGTGACTATCTATCTGTCTATCTATCTTATTCAAGAAATAATAAAATTAAAAAAATCTATTTATATCTATATCTCTGCTCTATCTCAATCTATCAGTGCCAACCTAGCTATTTGTTTCGTATATGTATATATGTACCTATTTATTTATCATCTATCTAAATGGCACTAGCCTTCAATGCGCCAACGGCACTAGTCTATCTTATGTATTAAATTACATTAAGACCATCAAGAGTAGTTTTGTTGCTATAACCAATAGTAAAACCATAAATTTGCTACCTTGTTCATGTCCATAGCCATAAATATACTGCTTTGTTCACCTACCACCGTAGGACCTAACGTGGATGTCTAGAACCTATGAATTTTGGCTCTCGTAATACACAAATAGACTTACCTTGGGCAACCATAAAATATATTATGATCGTGCTGGAGAAGAAGAAAATCAACTTATTACTCTAAATATACAACACACAAACAAAACTCTGCATTTTTTTTTGTCCGGGGTAAAACGGTATTTTTACCTTTGACTTAACAGTCAAGTGGTCAAAACGGACGGAAGGCCATAGAGGACGACAATGAGATTTTGTTCCAAGGCCATAGAGCAAAGTTCAAATAAAAAAAGGCCATATACCAAAGAGTCATTTTTTCTTCTAGGGCCATGTAGCTAATTCTCTCTAACCTCCTCCACCCAAGAGTCAATATTTCTCAACTGGTCCATATCAGTGAGCCTAAGTAAAATATATTTTGTGAATTATGACAGTGCATAATGGAGAAGTGGTCTATCATTGGGTTACTGATCTTCTGAATTCAGAAGGAACCGATTGGGACAACAACAGGCTCATCGATCGGCATGTTCAGCCTTGCTGATGCTGAGGCCGGATCCATGATCAGGCTCACCGCAAGGAGATCTGATGAAGATTTTGTCGCATGGCAGCCGGAGAAACCGGGAATGTTCTTGGTTCGTAGTGCCTACTATAATATTGCATTGATGGAACATACCAGGGAGGCAAGCACTGCCTCTAGCTTACGGCCTGACGTACAGGGATAGGAAACTATGGGGCAACATTTGGAATTGTTAGGTACCCCCCAAAGTCAAGATCTCTTTGCATGGAGAAGTTAAGCACCGGTAAAGAGGAACAAGTTCAGGAAAAGATTAGAAGCGACACAACACTGTGACCTGTGCTGGGATGATGAAAGCGAATCCAGTCACTATGCAGTAGTCCAATATAATGCCCACGAGTGCGAGTGCTGCGGCTTGCCATGGGCGGCATTGGCTATTGTCGGACGATGAATAGTTTCAGTAGGCAAGGATTTGCTATTCCTCCTTCTCCTCCTTCTCCTGTGGAGATCGTGGTTTGTGCATAACAACATCACACACAGCGCAGGACCTACATTGGTGTTTGAATCGGTTGGATTCTTGCTAAGCTACCAGGAAAGCTTAGCAGTCTGCGCTGGCCATATCGTCATACTTCGGATCTTTTTGGTTCAGATGTGACCTATTGTAAATTGTAAGCTTTGAAAAAGCAGTCGTGAGGAAAGTGTTGTAGAAAAGTTGTGAGTTGTTTAGTTGAAACATCTTACCTCTACCTCCCTTTAAACAATTGTGGAACATGTCTTTATTTATGTTCACCTATTTCAAAAGCCAAAAGCAAAAGCTAGGTCTAAGATGCTGTGAAAATTATACTAAGTGAAAGCAAGTGGTTCTAGAAAAAAAATTGATTACACCTGTTTGGTTGGCCTTTTTTTTTTTTCAACAGAAGCACTTTTCAAAAACTAAACTAAGCACAACTTTCAACTCCTTAATTCTCCGCAAATGTGGGGCATTGGCGCGGAAAACAATTTGGTGGTCAATTGACCATTAAAACGCAGCAACTTAGTCGAACCGGATGACACAAATTACCCCTTTGGTTATCTAACTTAGCTAGATCAAATAATACTTTATACCTTGAACATCCATGTAAATATATAAGGGCAGTCCCAATGCAAGACTCTATCGTAAAGTCCAAAACTATTTATTACCCTCATATTTATTATGTTTTGCTGATATGGCGGTATATTTATTGAAGAGAGAGGCAGAAAAATCAAGACTCTAAGTCTTATTTAGACTCCATGTCCACAATCTTCGAGGTAAATTTGCTGCCACATCAACAAAATACAATAAATATGAGGGTAATAAATAGTTTTGGACTTTACGATAGAGTCTGCACTGTGAATGCCCTAATATGAACATTTGCTATAGTAGTAGCAAATTTCTCTTTAATATCCAAGCATCATTTTTTCCACACTTCGAATGCACTTATACGGTAGTTGAATGGATGTCGATGGACAGTAACATATTGCGACTACTCTTATCCGGTAGTAAATATGGATGCTGATGGGTCGTTCTAAACCGTGGCCCGGCCAACGCTTCTTACTGACACTTCTTCTGGGCTTATTTGCATGTGGCCACAAGTTAGTCATTGTCCGGCTTTCTTGACTTCCATCACACTGACACAAAGAGTGTTGAAAACTTGACATAGAACATTCTGTATTCGCATTGCAGACTTGCAAACAAATCGAAGGTTGACTGACATGCATGTACGGGAAAGGATGGACTTGCTAGGTGAGATAGATGGAGTCGCCGTGTGTGCTTCCTGCGTCGCGAGAGGAGACGCCGAAGCGGCATTGCTGTCCGGACGACGGACCTGCGACGAGCTGCTGCTGCTGCTGCTGCCGTTCGCCGTCCGCATCGCGATTACTTCAGCCATGGATGGCCTGTCTACGGGCGACTGCTGCACGCAGAGAAGACCGACCTGCACGCATCTCTCCAGCTAGAGGAGTGGCTCCGGCTGGCCCACGGCTGAATCCAGAAGGTCCTCCTTGATCTTATCAGTTCCAAGATTCCTGGGCCTGAAAAAGATGCAGCGAGAATAATGCGGTTCAAATCATGGACAAGAGGAATCATCTTCTTGCAGAAACTTATTACGGTGGAGTAGTTGTTCACTCACATCAGAAAGGAGCTTTGGGATGCTACTGTTCTTTTTGCCACTGATGACCTCTAGCAGGACGACTCTGAAGCTGTACACGTCGCATTTCAGCGTCAGACGTGGCCCTTGCCTTGTGTACTCTGGAGCCCTATATCCCCTTTTGCCAATATATAAACAGTTCAGTAAGATGAGGATTTGGCGACAAGTATTACTAGTTCATCAACCCGTGCTCTCGCACGGGCTATAATTTTAGGAGAAATAAGTATTAAGTATCATTTAGGACCCCTTTATTCTAAATTATAAAACATTGTGTCTTTTCTGGATATATTGTTTTTATTATGTACCTAGACAATACATCCAAGCTTATAGTAAAATCTATGTATTTTAAAAACTTAAAACATCTTATAATTTGGAATGTCGTTGGACATGTACATCTAACTAATAAAGAATTAACATAAAAGACATAATAGATACTTTGTATTCTATATGCAGGTATCATTCAATTATTAATTACTGTTTTTAAAAACTAGTCCATATAATTTTTATTTGTATTCATATTTTTTCTTCACCTCTATATATATTTAATACGCAATTACTTTAACACCTTACCATTAATCATGGTGGCTCTTATTGGATCATGTATTTTATGAAGTCATAAATCATTTTTCTAAATTTTATCCTTATCGACTACAATGGATTTTTCTCTCTCTCTCTCTCTCTCTCTCTCTCTCTCTCTCTCTCTCTCTCTCTTCAAGTTAAGTTAAAACTCTTTTGCTTATTGTATCTTTCAATAACTCTTCCTTTTGCACTTTTAAAAATACGGATTTTAGGCCATACAACATGTTCTTAAGTACTATATATAATAGTATAAGTCATTATTTGCATGCGCCATATCGATAAGATAAGTCATAAAGCTTGAAGTGATATCTCGGCCAGGGATAGCAGTGCTAACCTCAATGAAAATTTAATACTTAAACCTTGTAGCTAGTGATTGATTTTCACTCTAAAGTATTCTTAAAGGGCCATGGAAATATAGCCATATCAATGGTCACCCACACTTCTCAAGTATCAAGAAGTTATATTTGAAGTTATGATTATACTATAAAAACACACATGTCAAACATTTCAGTTATAATTTATGATGATTAGAGTCTACTAAATCAAAGGCCAGATGTTTCTGATTATTGTGAGAATTTCTAGGATTTATCTTTTTTCCTAACGCGTCTGGTGGGTGCCTCCGTTGAGGCCTCTAATTAATAGTAAGATATTGAGATTGAGAACAGAAAACACAAGCAGTGGATGGCTAGATGTGTACTATGCTAGGATCACTTCTAAACTTGGTTACCACAACCTTATCTTGCAGTTTAATATCAAACGTTTGTACTGCTATGAAAAAAAACGAAATCCTTAGGAAGAAACTACATCATAATCAAGTTAACTAATAATGTCATCCTAGTGATTCTACTGCACTTGAATTGAAACAGTAGACGAGGGTGTCAGGTTTCAGTCATACTCTGTCTCTACTATTGTCGGATTCGTTTGGCCATCGACGTACACTTTTGCGGTGCCAAAATCTGCAATTTTAGCTCTCCAATTTTCATCCAATAGGATATTTGATGGTTTCGGATCTCTGTGTATCACTTCCTTGCTTAGTCCATGCAGATAAGCAACGCCTTTGGCAACCCCGACAATTATCTCTAGCCTCCGCTCCCAATTCAGCAAAGCACGGCGACTGGGATCTGTTGCTGTCAAATACACATAGAAGCTGCAGATGAGCGCTTTGAAGTAGGAGAACATTATGATCATACATCTAGACGAATATCAATAAGCTGCGCATCTAGACCAAAAGGTGGGCAACCCAGTTAACCAGGCAAACTCCAACGAGAAACCCTAGGGAGGGAGAGGAGGAGGCGTGCAGCGCGCCGCCGTCGTCATCGTCATCGTCCCGGGCCCGCTGTTGCCACGTCTGCAGGACTGCCACATCACCGAGATGAATTAGGAAAATTGGATTAAATAAAATAGGAATTGAGAATCCGGAGGATCTCTTGATCGCCTAGGGGTCGAGTCCAACCGGGACTATAAATATTTAGGGATTGTAACCAATTGAAGGCAATAAAGAAAGGTGTCAACCCTATCTCCCTCTCCTCTCCCTACCGCCGCCACCCCTGCCGCACGCCGCCGCTTCCTGCGCCGCCGCCGCTTCCCGCTCCGCCGCCGCCTCCGCTCCTGCTCCAGCTACCACGTGTCCCAGGGGTTTAGGCCCCCTATACCTGGTAGCCGAAGTTCCAGACGATCCTCGCCATGGCCACGGAATCCATCAACGTTGCGGAGATGCTGCAATCCTTCACCACCACCGTCAACGACAAATTGAAGGGATGTATAAGGAGTTTATCATCATCAACGCTCGCCTAAAGAAGATCGAGGACAGGACGATCCAATCCACCGTCATCGCAGATGTGCAGGCCAGATTGGACCATGAAGCTGTAGTCAACACCCTCACCGCCGAAACCAAGGACATCATGATTGCCGCAGGCAGAACTGACCTCGAAAGTAAGATCACACAACCTAATTCCTTTGATTCGCCTATGATCATCCACGAGGTCTCCCATACCTTGTTCCCGGCAACGGAGTCTCCAACAGCAACTGCCCCCCTACAGCAGGAGGCACCCAGGGCCACACCTCCATCAGATTCCACTCCGCCCTTGCAAGATGATGATAACCCCAACAACAGGTCACAGGTGTCAGGACAGCTTGCAGTGACTACACGCCTCACAATGCCAACATACAATGGAAAATCTGATCCTAGACCTCGGGTCGCGAGATTGTCCATGCTCTTCAACCTAGATCACATGGAACCGACTGATGAGGTACCTTATGCTGCTTTTCACCTCACTGGTATGGCACAACTTTGGTTCCTGGACAATCATGGGGAGACACCGTCGACAGATTGGAAGGAGTTTCAGGATGCCTTGATCAAGGAATTTGGCCACCTCAAGCATCAACACCAGAATGAATATGCACCGACAATACTCCTAGGGACACTAGAGGAGTACATAAACGATTATTGGGACTATGTCGCTCGCATCAACCTCGACAGCGTTCCCCACCAAGTCAGCCTTTTCATCTGGGGGCTTCCAACTCGACTACAGGAATTAGTGCAACCTCAATTCCCACGAGACATGGAGACTGCAATTGATCTCCCCCGATGATTCGACGCTGCAACAATAGCCTACGTCCCTCCACCCCCTGTCATCATCCTGAAAGATCAACCCGACCAGAACCGCTTCAAAGATGAGCAACCCACGACCGTCAGTCCCCAAACATATGAATTCCTGCAGGTTATACAACTCTTCGGGATCTCAAGGAACGTAAGGAGAAATCAAGCACCTCACCGGCATTGTCAACAAAACCTACATCGCTGACTGCGCCAGAGTCAACATCTCCAGATTTCACCGACACTCTCATCAAACTTTGCATGGCTAATGGAGATGAACGTGAGCTCCAGGTAATTTATGACACTATCACAGTAAATGCTGCAGCGCTTCCTGGTCTATCAAAGAGGGAGTAATTTACTACAACGACCGCCTCAACGTCCCAGCAACCTCTCTGTTAATTCAGGAAATCATGGACACTCTTGGTATGACAGCTCCTCACCTTGTTGCAATTGGATTTCACACAACATCTTCCAACTCCCCTGTGCAAGCTTTTCCTTCAAGCATTCTCCTACTGGAACAGTGGCCCACAAAATCAATACCAGTGGCTACGGTAATTTTCTTTGATGACAATGGACAACCGTTTCTCAATGTGAAGAATGTCCACATGCCAATTCATCGTGGGAGCAGTGTTGGGTATTTTAAACGCACACAGAATAATCTGCAAGCGCACGGATACCGATGTAGCTTTCACTGGGGAGTATTCCAGAGTATCGATTTCCACGGGGAACGTGAAGTGTACTAGAGAATCAAGGCCGTCCAAGGATAAAGGTAAGGGAAGAAAGATATATATTTTTGGTGGGCAGAGAGGAACTTTCTAGGGTTTTCTAAGTTGAATGGTAGATCAAGATCTGGCTTACAATACTTTACTTACTATGGAGCAACAGTACCTTTCCGACTCTCGAAAGAGACTGGGAAGAAAGTAGTCGGGGGAAGGCTGCCAAAAGCTCTACGAAACACCAACCCGGACGGGGTGGATTGCAATGGCCGGACAGAGCTATCACCTCTGAGGGCTACCACAACTAACCGTAGGATTGGGCGCAAACTCAGGTAAACTATAGCCTAGCCACCACGTCTACGCTAGGGTTTACTACTCTAGCTAAGTACTATAACTAGAGCACTCAAATACAAGCGGAGTTCTAGCAAATAGAATAAAGTAAGAATTAAATAAAGAACTTAGAACTTATAAATAATAATTGAAGAACACGGAGGTTGCTGAATGACGAACCGATGCTGCAAAAGTACAATGTCGAGGAAGATCCGATAGATCCGGCTCATCCTCAGCTCTCTCCTCCTCTCTCTCCCTATTTTCTAGATACAACTAGATGAACTAGAGCTAGATCTAGATGAACTAGAGGGACCCTCTTCTACTTGGATGGAGAATTGAAACCCTAGCTTTTGATCTGTAGAAGAGATATGGTGCCTAGGCCTGGGGGGTGCCTCCTATATATAGGCCTGGGAATCGCCACGTCATTGATCCACATGAAGTGCCACGTCATCGATCTGCGTGAGGTGCCACGTCATCGATCCGCGTGAGGTGCCACGTCATCAATCCACGAGAGGTGCCATGTCATTGATCCACGAGACACACCCCTATTGGCCACCAGAGGGGGGCGGGCGCCCAGCCCCTATGACAGGTGGGCCTCCCCCTGTGGGGTCTGCCTTCTGGTGTCTTCTAGATTGTTCTTTTTTTATACGAAGCTGCTTTGTCTCTATGTAAACATGACATGTGGGCCCTCCTTGGCTCTTTTCTGATAACCCCCTGCAGAAATAGATATTCACCAAAACTCATGAAATTTTGTCAGTTAAACCCCTAAGTCTATGGTGATATTACAATTATGCCCTTTTTAGCTATTTGTTGACGATTAAAAATAAGAGTTATCTACCGTCAACAAGCAGCCATCCACTTATCTCTCTAACTTATGCAACTAAAGGAGACACAATGTTTGGGACAATGTCACATCTTGATGCCGATCAGATATTCCAAACCCCTAACACAGTGTGTAGACACTTCAGAGGGATTATGCATGCAGGCCAGGTACTATCACTACCACGACCACCCTGTACTATGCGAATGGTTCATTTCACAAGATTGCTAGCAAGAGCTGACATGATTGGTGCTATCCACAATTCACCTGAACGAGACAACGACAAGATCTATGACTACATCATTTTAGGCTAGTTTGGATCTTTCCACTACTTTTTTATCTTTACCGGCCCTAACAGCGATGATGACCAAGACACTCATACTTTGGGCCACGTGATCATTCAACTCATGGAAATATTAGTATTTTTTATATATAATTGGTCAAAGTTTAAAAATAATGACTTCTCGGAAAGTGAGAATGTGTCTTAGTATTGTGGGACAGAGGGAGTAGACTTGTTTATGTGAGCTACATTTAGCTCGACGCCTTAGAGATAACTTGATTAGGATCTTTTTGTAAAGTGCTTGTGTTATAGATAGAAGCGTGTAATTAGACTGATTTATCTAATTTTATATTTGTTTCAGTTTGCCGGCACGATTAGAATTAGAAATAATTATTCACCACTTTAGTTGGCTCGTTGTTTCTAACAGAAACAGAAGGGTTTTGTGACGAGTGTGCATGTCCCTATTTTATTAACCTAGGCTATGACAACCTAGGGAAATGTTTTTTATCCACGATCTTAATTAGAGTGTTCCTCCACGTCGTCTCCTAC
The DNA here is from genome assembly GCA_018135685.1 of Themeda triandra. Taxonomy (NCBI): domain Eukaryota; kingdom Viridiplantae; phylum Streptophyta; class Magnoliopsida; order Poales; family Poaceae; genus Themeda; species Themeda triandra. Next base: position 334,363 of record JAENPR010000274.1, read on the forward strand.
GTAGCATGCAAGTTCATATTTAGCAATCTATCTCTCGACACACTATTTAAAGTTTCCGCGGAGCCTGACGATTGTAGTACCCTTAATTTCACCATCTCTAGGTGGGCCTCAGCTCTGGGTGCTTGGGGTGCAAGCTAGCTTGTGAAGTTTGCACTCTCTCAATCTCTTTCTAAATGCACACAAATCCAGTCAGCTAGCTAACGGTAGCTTTCGACGGCTAAGGAAAATGTTGGTATCTATTGGAAAAAATGCTAGTAGTCATATATACGTATAAATATACCATGTCTTTGGTGACAACGACGTCATACTCAAGCAACTTGACACCATTTATTAGAGCTGTTTTAGTAAGTTAAAATAAAAAACAGATTGAACCTAAGCAACTGGGCTCCGTTTAGTAATCTTATTGACCCATCTTCGTAAAATGAACATATCCTTTATTTAGCTCAATAATTGATATATCTTACTACAATACTATTCCCTTCGGGTAAAGAAAACTTTACGCAGTTGACTTAGCCATTTTGTCCTTGGGTTTAAGATCGAGGAAGGCTATGATGATTGAAGAAAATGTTTTTGCCTACATTCTTAGAAAGCGATTCCCACTGACGGGCAAATAGGCTTGGACACGATCAGATGACTGAGGAAATTTTCTGCGTCCACACACGCACATTCCTATATATCTTAGAGAGGAAGGAAGCCCCTAACTGGTTTATGATAACAAGAAAAAAAGGCTCGAACTATACTACCCATTAAATCATAGAGATCATAGCATTTAGGTGAAACAGATCGACCTATGATCCCTAAAATTAGCCTTGATAGGCCATAGGTCCGGGTCAAGCCAAGGCTAGATCGACCGATTCCCATCCCTAAGTAGGGCGGGGTCAAGCCAGGGCTAAATCGGCCCATTCCCATCCCTTGGCTTGATGACGATCACACGACTGATGAGCAAATTAATTTTCTGCGTCTACATTGCAATATTTATGAAGGGAAGTCCCTAACAGAGATTGGCATGTAGCTAAGTCTGGACAGCTGAGGAATGTTTGTACTCACGCACACATTGGAGCGAGACAGCAAATAGCTAGCTATAACCTGTCTTTCTTATCCAGGTTTCGGCGGCTAGGAGATAGCCAGATAGGAGGCATGGAAGCAACAAGCTGCAGGCTCCTTCTCAACCTGCTTCTCCTGTTGCTACTTGCTCGCGGAGCCTTCTCCGAGGGCGCTGCCGACACGCTCGGCATAGGCGGCAACATCACTGGCGACGAGACGCTCGTCTCGGCCGGTGGAACATTCACCATGGGCTTCTTCTCCCTCGGGGTACCGACCAGGTACTACCTAGGCATATGGTTCTCCGTCTCTGGTACTGGTAGTAACTTCGCCGCCTGCTGGGTGGCCAACAGTGAGCGCCCTCTCCCCGACAAGGCCGGCGCTCTGGTGGTCAGCGACATGGGGAGCCTTGTCCTGCGAGATGGCTCCGGCCAGATCGCATGGTCGTCTAACACCACCACCGCCTCCTCTTCTGTTGTGGTGCAGCTCCTAGATTCCGGCAACCTTGTCGTTCGCGACCAAGGCAGCGGCATGGTGCTGTGGCAGTCGTTCGATCACCCGTCCAACACCTTGCTGTCCGGCATGAAGGTCGGCAAGGATTTCTGGAACGGAGCCGAGTGGTACCTCAGGTCTTGGTGTTCTGCCGATGACCCGTCGCCGGGGCCCTACCGCCGCGTGCTGGACATCACCAGCGGCGTCCTAGTCGACTTTGTCGTGTTGAAAGACAACGTCACGACGTACCGCGCGGGGCCCTGGAACGGCCGGTTCTTTAGCGGAATCCCAGATGTAGAGGGGTACGCGGACTTGGTCACGTTGAGTGTGACGATCAGTCCGGACGAGATATCCTACAGGTACACTTCTGTACCCGGCTCCAACTTGACTCGTTTGGTGGTGATGGACAATGGGGAAATCAAACGTTTCGTGTGGAATGGCCAAATATGGAGTAAATTTTTTTCTGGCAACACGAATCCCTGCGACGAGTATGGCAAATGCGGATCGTTCGGTCTGTGCGACAGATCAGCGCAACTGTCATTAGACTGCCGCTGCCTCAGGGGCTTCATCAGCCCTGCGTCTCCATCGGCAGGGGCGAACTCGGGTATGGACTGCCAGCGTAAGGTGCCGCTGCAGTGTACTCGGGATGGGGGTACTACGGATGGATTTGTGCTGGTGAAAGGGGTGAAGCTTCCCGACACGCACAACGCGTCGGTAAACATGAGCATCACGATGAAGGAATGCAGAAGGAGATGTCGTGCCAACTGTTCGTGCTTGGCCTACGCAGCAGCGGATATCCGGGGAGGCAGTTTTCCTAGCGGATGTGTCATGTGGACGAACATCTTCGATCTTCGTTTGCAAGGGCAGCAGGATCTGTATCTCAGGTTGGCCAAATCTGAACTAGGTATGGTGATTGTTTCATCAGTGTTATGCTGCAACTAATTCTTTTGACTCATTAGCTTTGACAAGGATAACCATCAACCAAGATGATCATTTCATTTTCTTCAAAGAAACCGTCCATGCATGATTACGTTTTTTTTTTTTTTGATTTTTTACCCAATAAATTAACCATGTGGATAATTAACTAACTTCAAAAAACTATTGTTACAGACAAGAACTTTCCTCTCGCGGCTGTTGTTGCACCGGTAGCTTCCACTATTGCTGCACTTGCCCTCTTCCTCCTGATTTGGTGGATAAAAAATCGGCCACGCGGACGAGGTAAGACACACACACACACACACCAGGGAATTAATAGCTGTTAACCTGCTACTTTGCATTGCATACGTGTGCTTAGTCTCTCTCACACACACTGACGTACACACACACACACTCTCTATATATATATTCAGAATTTTATCAAAATGTCCATTAACAAAATTTTATCTTTGTGGGATATCTTTTTCGAAGATTTCACACAATTGTATAATCAAAATTTAATTTAGACACGTGGCTATAAGGATACTCGTAATGCAGACTCTACTATAGAGTCTAAGCCTATTAATTATGCTCCTATTTATTGTACTTTGCTGATGTAGTCTCGAATATATCATAGACTTGGAGTCTAAATAAGACTTGGAGTCTTGGTTTTTCTCTCTCTTCAATAAATATACTGCCACATCAGCAAAATATAATAAATAATATAAGGGGTAATAAATAAACTTAGATTCCATGCTAGAGTCTGCATTATGAGTGACCTAATAATGCTATATACTATCCTAGTCTGCGCATATTACTCCCTTGGTTGTCGGTCTGCGGCCTTCGATGTATTCAAGGCATGGACGCATCGTGGTGATTCACGGACCATGAACCCGAGCAGTGGCGAAGCTGCATATAATAGCTTGTGGGTGCCTAGGAACCCACAAAATTTGAAAACCCACTATTAGAAACGAATTTTCACTATGGTTATATATTAGTAAATTTTTACATATATAAGAGAAAGGCACCTCCTCTGATTTGCTCTGGCTTCGCCACTTACCCGAGAAAATTTATTTATTTTAGATAAAGGATAGAAACTATCTGGCTTCATCTACCCATAGGTAGAATCAGACCAAATTATTATAACTGAAAAATTAAAAAGAAAGAAACTGACGGAAAAAATTACCCAACAAGGAGCTCGAGTAGTCCTACACGACAAACAGGCTTGCTCCGTGATGTCAACTCCACTAGAATAAGATCACCAACGTGATGATAACTCCACTAGAATACGATTACCAACGTCAAGAGAATGCCGCTAAAAACATGTTTGTCAGACCTAAAAAGGTACTGAAAACGTTGGACACCGACCACCATTGAAGACTGGATGCTTTTTTCAAGGCAACAGCACAAAGCTCTTGGTGCAGATGCAAGCCTGCCCACCAAAAGCCGAGCTGTTACGCCATCGAGTGCCACCTCCGTCTTGAGCTGCGCAACAGGGTACCACACGGTAGGACATCCCGGCCCTGACGAACAACAACTTCGACGATGTGCCAACTGCGCCACCGCCGCCGGCCCGGAGAAACCAGGCTAGGTTTTCACCCAGTTATTGAACGCCCACGGGCGCAACAGCATCAGCGACGCCTTCAACAAGGTGCGTGGCACAGTCAGTACCACCGCCGCCGGCCCGGCGAAAGATGCCAGGCAGGGTTTTCACCCAAACTGCCACCTCGTGAACCGGCCGCCAGGCGTTGGAACCGGCCGCCGTCCAGATCCGCTGCCGCAGGGGAAGGGTGTTGGCGGTCAGATCCAGATCCAGCCGCCGTCACCCAAGAAGCCCCGGCCGCAGGCACTGCCCACACGGCTGCTCTAGGCCCAGAGCCGACTGAACCGCCCGCCGGAGGGCCGGATCCTCCCGTCTGGTCGGTTGCCGCAGCCGTCAATGGAGATGGATGAGGGGAGGGAACGGCTGTGGGAGAGTCTGGGGAGGACGAGGAGGGGGAAAGGATGGGGCTGAGGAAGGGAAGCGGGCCACCGCCGCCGCAAGTCGGGGAGGAGAGGCGACGGCGGCCGGGGTGGCCCTCGGAGAGGCCCTGAGGGGCAGCGGCGGCGGGCTCCCCCGTGTCACCTCAAAGATGACGCGGGGGGGTCGGGACAATATGTAAAGAAGTCTTTCGAGTCTTTATTTTTTTTTTCCGTTCTGGGATGCTAGTTGTTCCTAAAGTTTGGGATGTTGTGATCCGTTTAGTTACTGCAATCACCTCCTTGTTGTTAAAAAAATCCAAGAACAAATCAATAACATACTGACTCTGTTCGTACTGCATGTACCCTGTTTTTACTGCAGGTCTCAATCTGCGCACCATAAGGAGGGCTACAGGGAATTTCTCCGAGAGCCATGTGATTGGCAATGGCGGATTTGCTATAGTGTATAAGGTGCATATAGGTGTTTTTTTGACTGATTTCGGTTGATTCGATAGTGTTCTGTGAGAGAATAGATTGATTTTGACTGAAAAACCAGACTGATACCGTCACCAGAACAACATTATTCTATTTTTTTAATCTTAAGCCAATCTTAAAATTTGGACAAGTTTATAAAAATATCAATGTTTAGAATATCAAATAAGTATCTTACAATTTGGAGTGTAGGGAGTAATTTAGAAGCAAATTAGACCAAGGTCTATCATTGGTCATGACGATTAAGGTTTATTAGTATATTGGTTTTTGATTTGTTATTAAAAAACATTTTTTATACTTACCACCTATGTATCTATTTGGTCTATCTAAGTGGTGGCACACATGATGCATTTTTAATTTGAGTTATTATATTGATAGCGGTAAATATGTAATTTAGAAGCATTTATATGCATAATTTATGACATCTTTTCGTAAATTGCACAACAAGGTAATTTAAATTTAAAGGATCGTTTTAGTTCATTATTATTAGCAATGGAACAATTATAGTTTAGACACAAATTCATTGGTTTAGTCTAAATTATATTTCATAGTAGAAGTTTTGTATTCATTTAGGTGTAACTTTATATTTCTCTTTCCTATAGCAGATATGGGTAATTTGGATGCTACTTTAGTTGTACTTAATGATTGTACATATGGATAATTTTGAAGCAATGCTATTTTGACTTTCAGAGTATATATATATTTTTCTCGCTGGCCTTGTTAAGATTGATATGGAGATTTCAAAAGTATCCTTGAATACTATTAAGATAAGATTGTAAATTTGTAATGGTCTCCTTAGAGACATCCGATAAAAAAGATAAGATTGCATATTGTAATGCTGACACCCCATACCACTAGGTCGAATTACCTGATGGGAGAACGTTTGCGGTAAAGCGGTTGAAGCAGTCAGTTCTCACTCCCGAAGGCGAGAGTGCTTTCAGAAGGGAGGTGGAAATGATGGACGATGTCAGGCATGGCAATATTCTCCGCCTCCTTGGTTACTGTCACAAAGGCCGTGAGCGCATACTAATCTACCCCTTCATGCCCAACAAGAGCTTGGACCTCTATATATTTGGTATGGTATCCTTTATATCTTAACTATGCATGTCATGAATTACTTGGTAGATCAGCTTACCTTTTCATCCACGTACGTGATGTGTTTATCTGGGACCGGCCGGCAGGCGAACCTAGCCACCGTGCTAGGCTGAATTGGAGACAAAGGTTGGATATAATTCTTGGCGTCGCACGTGGTGTCGAATATCTCCACCAAGGAATAGAAGACAGCGTCGTCCACAGAGATCTCAAGCCTTCAAATGTACTACTAGATAATAACTGGAAACCGAAGATAGCTGATTTCAACACAGCCAAGCTATTCATCGAAGATCAGCCACAGTCCGAACAGACATTGTACTTTACACCGTAAGTAACTCCGATCCCTCTCTCAACTACTTGAATTGAATTGAATGAGCTTGATTTAATTTTACTGATATGACTGTCCACTCAAACACAAGTGGATACGCGCCTCCGGAGTATTTTCAAGGGGAAGTGGCACTCAAGTGCGATGTATACAGCTTTGGGGTTACCCTGCTAGAAACCCTTAGCGGGCATCAGAACGGCAAACGAGAGGTAGTCATTTCACATGTAAGTAGTTCTCATCCGAGATGTTGGTTATTTGGGCATTGTAAATAACCAAAGCCTTTGTACATGGCTGCACGCAAAGTACAATAGTAATAAGCTACTTTTTTTTTGAACGCAAACAATAGTAATAAGCTACTGAATCCTGGTGCAGGCAAGGAAATTCTGGCAGCAGGGTAGGGCGATGGCTCTTGTCGATTCAATGGTTCCCCTGCCTCCGCCTGATTCTGAGATAAGGATTGAGCTGGAGAGGTGCATCCAGATTGGACTTATCTGCGTGCAGGAAGCACCGGAAAACAGAAGGGACATGACCGCTGTTGTCGCCATGCTGACCTACAGGACCACAGATATCAACCTGCCGCCGCCCGATGCTCAGGAGAACGAGGCCGCAGTCGCATGAATGATCGATCTCCTGAGGCTCCTCGCGACCCAGAACGTGAAGCATCAACATTTCAATATGTATTGCTTGATGTTATTTGTCAGTGTAATAAACAACTTTTTTTTTTAGAAAAGACGGCAAAAGCTTTGGCTGTATGCATTGGTTGATGCAAAATGCAGGAACACTTTCCTTAATATATCTGAAAGGACTTCTATTGCATGGTAGCTTATATGTAAGCTTTGTGCTCATTGTACAAACACAACTTATGCTAGGGGTTTTGCTACGGTACACCCAAATAACGTGGACCGTCGATCTAAACAACAATTACCACAATATTGCCACATATTGCCGTCGAATCAAGTAGCATGGCAGGCGATGTCTTGCCTTTGAATTTTACCATCTGTCCAACCACCTTGCTACCGGGCATGAAGACCGGCGAGAACGTGTGGATCGGACCGTGGTCCGTGATGACGAATTGACGACTGGCTGTCGAGCGCTGCCGTTGGGACTTGGGAGGAGGTTGATGGAGTCGGCTGTCGACAGAAATCTTCAGCCACGAACTTCGATTGAAAAAAAAAATCAGAGTTGGGCCGGTTCGGTCTTGGAAGTTCAGCCAACCCTTGAGGCCTGACCAAATAATACTATGGGCTGAGACCCTGCGAAGCATATGTACTGGGCCTGAAATTCGACGGCCCATTTTTCAAACAGCCTAGAAATTGGCGCGCTCTCCGCTCTGGTTGCTCTGAAAAGCAAAGGCAATTGGTCCTCTCGTGAGAGGCATGTACAAATTTGCAGGTTCTACTCTCAGAACAAAATTTGTACGAGTTACGGTGTATATTAGATCAAGGAACATCAACGGTTACACTTACACCAAAAGAAAGGGACATGTCTAAAAGCGAAGGCGGTTACGTCACAATAAAATGGGCAAAAGAAGAACAACCAGAAGTGTAACCGTTACAATAAAATGCTAGTCCAGGCTGCCTTAGCATGAGCATGTTAAGTGAGATCGAGAGTGTACACTCTCTACGCGCCACCGTCAGTGAACGCAGCGTGTGAAGGAGGCCCACTGCTGGTGCTGCTGCCGTCGAACATTGGCATTTTGGGCGGGTAGATCTCTATATCATCACTGTTTAGCATTGTCACCACTGCAGACATGGTAGGCCTATCATCGGGCAGCTGTTGCACACAAAGAAGGCCTATCTGAACGCATTTCTCTAATTCAAGTAGAAGCCCAAACTCAGGCTTTTCCATGGCTGAATCCAGAAGGTCCTTGACCTTATGCTGGCTCCAACAGTCCCAGGCCTGCAAAAGATCGAGCTACAAAGTTATGCCTACTTCATGTGAAATTAAATGAACCGTAATAATATGGAATTTCTTACATTCAAAAAAAATATGGAATTTATGGCTATCGGTGTACTCACATAATAGGGCAGGAGTGGTGGCTTGGTTGTTTCTCTTGGGCCACTTATTATATTCAGTATGACAACTCCGAAGCTATACACGTCGCATTTCAATGTCAGGTTTCCTTGCATCACGAACTCTGGAGCCGTATACCCCATTTAATATGGTTAACAAAAATATGTCAGCTCAAATTTTTGGGTAAAAAATTGAAGACATGTACATAATGTAGCCAAATTAATAGAACACCAGCTGATGGGTTAAGATTCAATTGATCATACAGTGTCTGAAAATTTGTTTGAGTTGTCTGATCTTCAATGAATGTTTTCGCGGTACCAAAATCCGCTATCTTAGGTCTAAAATTGTCATCCAGAAGTATGTTGGATGGTTTTAGATCCCTGTGAATGACTTCCTCACTTAATTCTCCATGGAGATAGGCAACGCCTTTGGCAACCCCACGAATGATTTCCAGCCTTCGCTCCCAATTCAGAGAAGCACGATTGCGGTCGTTTCCTGTCAGTTTGATGCATGCATAGAACATGAGAACTTTCAAGTGCCAAGAGGTTAAAATGATCTCCAGACAAAAGAATGCATCACACAGGTTACGAGTCAATGTATACCGAATACGTAGAAATTCAGGCTCTTATTCTGCATGTACTCATAGACTAGTAGATACTCGTTTCCATCCTTGCAATAAGCAAGGAGCTGAACAAGATTCCCATGCCTTAGTTTTGACATCAGTTCAACTTCTCGCATGAAAGCTGTTTCACACTGATCATAGGTAGGCCAAGAATCTACTGTCAGCCTCTTTACGGCAACCTTCATTCCATCGTCTAGCATGCCCTGGTGAATTGCATATATACTTATATATATTAGTAGCAAAGTCCTTGCAGGTAGTTACCTGGTGCACAGGCACCAAAGGCGACGCCGTGGCGACGGCACCCCAGCCCCTGTCGCCGCCGGCGATGGCCGGCCCTCTTCCCTCCACCGCCGGGATCCGGTAGTGCTCCTCCACCCTCTCACTCCCCTAGCCTGTCTCGTCCTCTTTCTCTCCCTCTCCGCCCGTGTTTCTCCCTCCCGTTCTTGCCAGATCCAGATCCGCCCGGGCCTAGGGTTTGATGGTGGCGGCGGCGGGCGGCCGGCCTGCCCCTCCCCCGGCTCCGGCTTCACCTTGGCGGCGGCGACGGGTCTGGCCAAGGTTGACGGCGGCGGCGTCGGTCCCTGCCGGCCAGCCCCTCCCTTGGCCCACCCGCGCCTCCCGGGAGGCGCCAGGGCGCGCCCCGCGCGCGGCTCCTCTCCGGCCGCGGCCGCGGCCCCGGCCGGCCGGCGGTCCGGGGCTTGGGGTGACGATGCGGCGCCGGGCAAAGCCGGCCAGCCACCTCCCTTGGGTGGCCGGGCGGACCAAGTCGACCGGCGGCGGGTCCTGGGCCAAGGTTGACGGCGGCGGCGACGGGCACTGCCGGCCAGCCCCTCCCTTGGCCCACCCGCGCCGCCCCGGCGGCGCCGGGCGCGCCCGCGCGCCTCCTCTTTGGCCGCGGCGGCGGCCCTCGCGGGCGGCGGGGGCGGAGCTTGGGGTGACGACGGTGGCGCCGGGCCAAGCCGGCCAACCACCTCCCCTAATTTTACTCGCGCCGGCCCGCGCCCCCCCCCCACCGGCGGGGGCAGCCCTGAGCACGGCGGCTGCTGGGCAGCGCCCGCTCTCGGCGTGGAAGACGCCGGGCGGGCTGGGCCAGGGTTGATGGCGGCGGCCAGCCAGGCCGGCCAGCCACCTCCCCTCGACTCACCCGTGTCGCGGCGGCGGCGCCAGGGGGCGCCCTGCGGGCGGCCCCGGCCTCTGTGGCGGTCGCAGCGCTTCGGCGAACAGCGCTGGCGCTTGGCTGGGCTGGTCCTCCCCACCGGCGGTGGTGGGTTGAGGATGGCCCGGGCCGCCTCACGCCAACTTACCGTTACCACGGCGGCAGGCGGCGGCGCTTGTCCTCCCCACCGGAGTGGTGGGTGGACGGACAGCGCGCGTCGTGGTGAGCTACCTGCGGTCGACGACAGTCACCTTCCTCAGGACGTCGACGGACGGTCCGGGCTCGGGAACGAAAGTTCCGGGGTATTCTTCTCAACGGAACTGGCGTCCGAGGACGTCACCCCCTTGCTGAAGGCTCCGTTGAAGCCCCTTGCGAGCCCCGCGTAGCCATCCGTCTTCTGTCATCACTGTCGCAAATAGGTTTCCTTAGAAAGTAAAAACCTTTAGCACCACCGTTCTAGCCGGTGCCTTGTGTAAGTGTGACCGAGTCTTCCGTGGCAGCTCGCTGCTGGGGGCTCGGATTGTCAAACTCTAGCTTCTCTTAATGAAAAACGTGCTAAAGCACGGTTTCGAAAAAAATATATTAGTAGCAAAATAGATATATTCAGCATATATACTCACAGACCTTTAGAAGCAAAATAGATATTCAGCATAATGAAGGCGATCGAGTTACATCAGACAGACCTCATAAACGATGCCAAATCCACCTTGGCCAATGATGTTGTTTTTGTCGAAATCTTTTGTCGCTGCTTTCATGCTAGACAGCTGAACAGAAGGGACGGTGGGAGCAAGAATAGCCTGAGTGCTATGACTATGATTAGCTGGAACATGGATCAACATGTACTGGAAATTAGCTTTTGCAAAGTGAAGGTTCTAGTTTTCTTTTTTTACAGGAAATTACAAGAGATTGAGTGCTGAAATAATAAAGGGGGAAACAAAAGAAGTAATCGGGTTTGTTAACTCACCTGAGACGATTCTACGTGTCCTCCGATGCCTCCTAATCACGAGTAGGACCACGACCACCAAAATAATAAGCAGAACCATGACGGAGGAAGACACGGATGCACCAACAACCCGAGCAGTAGGAGATGGCCGGTGCGGTGGTTTGACTTCACCTATCACTTTCGCAGTAATGTCAAAGGACAAAGCATGTCAGGCAGATGAGATCATGAGAAAACAATGGCTGTGTCCATCGACATCGATCCATGCAGACCGAAGAATTTTTGTATACTAACTATTCCACTAGAAAGGATACAAGAGAAGAAGAAGAAGAAGAAGAAGAAGAAGAAGAAGAAGAAGAAGAAGAAGAAGAAGAAGAAGAAGAAGAAGCATGAGCATGGTAAAATTGGCTGAAGGCAACTAGGCATACCTAGTTCAGATCTTGCAGACTTCAGATAGAGGTCCTGCCCTCCATCCACAAGGCGCAGATCGACGAGGTCATCCGTCCACATGATGCATCCACTCCCAGCGCCGCCGCCTCCGCGGATGTCCATGGGGGCGTAGGCCACGCAGGAGCAGTTGGCCATGCACCTCGCGCTGCACTCCTCCAACGTGACGCCTGCGTCAACCGACACATTGTCCACGTCGGGGAGCTTCACTCCCCGAACCCGCAAGAAGCCGTCTGCTGTCGTCGTCCCGTTGCCGGCTGCGGCGCAGTCCAGCACCACATTCCGCCGGCACCCGCCGGAGTAGTCCCGCATCCTCCACGCCGCGGGGGACGCGGGGCAGAAACCCCCTGGCGCAGCTGCGGAACGACGTGGACGCCGCGGCGGCGTCGCACACGCCGAACGCGCCGCACCTGCCGAACGCGTCGCACACGTCCCTCGGGCCCTGGTAGAAGTTCTTCCACGCGCGGGTGGCCGCGTCCCACACCAGGCGCTGCACGAACCCGTCGTCGGTCAGCAGCAGGCGGGACAAGGGCGCCCCGGCCCTGGCGACGTACCCGTACGTGACCTCGCCGGGGTTGACGGTCAGCTCGTACGCGAACATGTCCGAGTACGTCGCCATCTCCGGGATGCCGCTGAACCCCAGCCCGGTCCACGGCCCCGTCCGGTACCGCTCGACGTCGCCGTCCCGGAGAACGTTTTCGGGAACACCCCTCGCTTCGGTCGTGTACCGGTACCTCCCCGGCGAGGGGTCGCTGGCCGAGCGCCACGACGTGGCTTAGGAGATGGCACAGCGAGAAGAGGAAAGGCGCGGACACCCTCTTCGCCCTGGTGGCTTAGGAGATTTGGAAGGAACGGAATGCAAGATGCTTTCGAAATACAACGGCCACTTGCGAACAGCTTCTCGCCACGATCAAGCAAAACGCCGACCTATGGATCGAGGCCGGGGTGCGCCACTTAGGGTATTTAATTCGCGAGTATTCACCTAGGTGAGTTTGCACGGAGGCGGTGCTTCACATAAAACATTCCTCTTCAAATTGGGCACAATTGCGCTTTGTAAAAATCCTTCTGCTTAAATACAAAGATGTGCAAGTTTTTTGCGTATTCGAGAAAAAAACAAATCGAAGGTTGACTGACATGCATGTACGAGAAAGGATGGACTTGCTAGGTGAGATAGATGGAGTCGCCGTGTGTGCTGTCCTGCGTCGCGAGAGGAGACGCCGAAGTGGCACTGATGTCCTGACGACGGACCTGCGACGAGCTGCTGCTGCTGCCGTTCGCCGTCAGCATCGCGACTACTTCAGCCATGGATGGCCTGTCGGCGGGCGACTGCTGCACGCAGAGAAGGCCGACCTGCACGCATCTTTCCAGCTGAAAGAGGATCTCCGGCTCCGGCTCCGGCTGGCCCACGGCTGAATCCAGAAGGTCCTCCTTGATCTTGTGCTGGTTCCAAGATTCCTGGGCCTGCAGGAAATGCAGCAAGAATAATGCGGTTCAATTCATGGACGAAACGGATCATCTTCTTTGCAGAAACTCACGGTGTTAGACTGTTCTGTTTGCTCACATGAGAAAGGAGCGTTGGGGTGCTAGTGCTACTGTTCCTTTTGCCACTGATGACCTCGAGAAGGACGACTCCAAAGCTATACACGTCGCACTTCAGCGTCAGGTTCGGCCCTTGCGCTGTGTACTCTGGAGCCCTGTACCCCCTGTAAGTTGAGGACGGTTTGGCATGCATGAAGAACAGAGAACCGAAGGTCCGAAGCACAGGTGGAAATTAAAGTTGGCCCCTAAGAGCACCTGCTCTCACATTGTGCACTACATGTTTCGAATTGAGATCTGTGCACGTTAGTGCAGAGACAATACACATCTTGCAGTTTAGTATGAAAGTTTTGTACTACTAGCAGTAGGGAGGGGGGGGTGGTGGTTCATACTCTGTCTGTACTAGTGTCGGATTTGTCTGGCCATCAACGTATGCTTTTGCGGTGCCAAAATCTGCAATTTTAGCTCTCCAGTTTCCATCCAAGAGGATATTTGATGGTTTCAGATCCCTGTGTATCACTTTCTGTCCATGCAGATAAGCAACGCCTTTGGCAACCCCGACAATTATCTCCAGCCTCCGCTCCCAATTCAGCAAAGCACGGTGTTCGGGATCTCTTGCTGTCAATTACACAGAGAGCAGATGAGCCCTTTGAAGTGGCATAACATCATGAACATATACATATATACGAAAACCAATAGTCTGCCCATGCATTATAAATTTAAAGCAAGTACCAAATATGTATAGGTTCAAGCTTCTGTTCTCCATGTGCTCATAGACTAGGATCCGCTCATTTCCATCCTTGCAATAAGCAAGGAGCCGAGCAAGATTGTCATGCTTGAGCTCTGACATCAATTTCACTTCTCTCATGAAAATTTCACCACCTTCATCGGTAAGATAAGATTGTGTGACCCTCTTTACAGCAACCTTTCTACCATCAGTTAAATTCCCCTGGTAATTTCACAAATTATGTTAGCTGTGCATGCACGTGTGGAATGGTAAAATGTACTACTTCCAGTGCAAAGCAGGTGTGACTATGAAATTCTACTACATGCAGTCAAGATGAAAACTTTTCTAGAGTTCCTTCAAGATGAAAACTGTAACTATGCCCATGCTTTGATCTTTGTCATATGAACAATGATACTAGTATATACTAGCTATCGGAAGTATTCTATTCCATCTGTCACAAAATAGCCAGAAATTGATTTATTTTGGGATGGAGGGAATATGTCATTATAAGGTCTGATAACATATTACTTTGTTCCATTATCTAAAAAGGTCTGATAACATATACTAAGACGGACCTCATATACGGCGCTGAATCCTCCACGCCCAATGACATTGTCTGCAGAGAAATCATTGGTAGCACTCCTCAAATCAGACAATTCAGCAGAAGGCACGTTGAGAACAGGACTTGGTTGTTCAGCAGAAGGGACACTCGAAGAGGCACTCTGAACAGCTGGAAGACTCAAACAGTCAACACATATGTTAGATTGGTGTGTTGCCATGGTAATCTGAAATGTTCAAAGTTAAAACAAACAATTGGGTCAGCAAAATTTACCTGGGATTATAGGTGGCCGGCGCCTCCTAAGCACAACTACGACCAACAAAACAAAAAGAATGACGGCAACGACAGCAGATGCGGATGCACCAGCAGCAACTGGTGCAGTAGGAAATGGCCGCCGCGGCGGCGAGGGCGCCGGCGCCAGCGGGAGCTCAGACTGGGCCAGCCTCAGGTACAGATCTTGCCCTTTGTCCACGTACCGAACGTCGACGATGTCATCCGTCCACATCACGCAGCCGCTACGGACGTCGCCACCGCGGATATCTGCGGCGGCGTAGGCCAAGCACGAGCAGTTGGCGAGGCACCTCGCCATGCAATCCTCCACCGTGATGCTCGTATCCACCGTCGCGTTGTGTGTGTCTGGTAGCTTCACTCCGTTGACCAGCAGGAAACCGTCCGTCGTCGTCGTCGTCGTGCCACTCCCATTATTGGGATTGGCACAGTCCAGCTTCACGTTCCGTTTGCACCCGCCTGAGGTGTCCCTGAAGGACCACGCCGGCGGCGACGCGGGGCTGAACCCCGTGAGGCAGCTACAGAACGCCGTCGACGCCGCGCCGGCGTCGCACAGCCCGAACGCCCCGCACTTGCCGTAGGCGTCGCAGAGGTCCCTCGGCCCCTGGAAGAAGGTCTGCCACGTCCGGGCGCCCGCGTCCCACACCAGGCGCTTGGCGATGCCGGTGTCGGTCAGCACGACACGAGTCAATGCGGCGCCGGGGTTGGAGTTGTAGCCGTAGGATATCTCCGCCGGGCTCGATGTCACCTGGAACCAGATCAAATGCCTGTACGCCGACGCCTCCGGGACGCCGCTGAACCACCGGCCGTTCCACGGGCCAGTGCGGTAGGTCCTGACGTTGCCCTGCCAGGTAACAAGCTCGGGCAGCCCGGTGGTGTCCAGCGCGCGGCGGTAGGCTCCCGGCGACGGGTCGTCGGCTGAGCGCCACGACGTGAGGTACCACTCGGCGCCGGTCCACTTGTTCTTGCCCAGCTTCATGCCGGACAGCATGGTGTTCGACGGGTGATCGAATGACTGCCACAGGATGGCGCCGCCGCGCCGCCGCTGCCTCCGTCGCGGACGACGAGGTTGCCGGAGTTGAGGAGGTGCGCCTCAGGTGATGACGATGAGCTGGTGGAGTTCGACGACCATCTGATCTGGCCAGAGCCATCTAGCAGCAGAAGGCTTCCCGTGTCTCTGACGACCAGCACGCCGGAGTTGTCGTTCATAGGGCGGTCGCCGTTTGCCACCCAGCAGACGGCGACACTGGACGCCGAGAACCAGATGCCGAGGTATCTCTTGGTTGATGCCCCGGGAGAGAAGAACCCCAAGGTGAACATCCCGTCGGCTGAGACAAGCATCTCGCCGTCGGTGATGTTGCGGCCCTTGCTGAGCGTGTCAGACACGTCGGCGGCGATGGCTATGGGACAAAGTAGCATAAACGACGAGAGGAGGAGAAGGTGGATGGGTATTGTATCCAGGTTTGGGTTTAGCCCTTCGGCGTACAGCGTTGATAAGGGAGGAGACCTCGAAATATGCATGTTTTTTTTTTAAAAAAAAACAGTTTTTAATTTTTGTGCTAACAGAATTACAGAAAGTAGTACGTAGTTTACTCAGTCCGGAAGACATCAGCGAGGTCAAAGTTTGACTTTGTCATGTTTGATTTTCTAGTATAAATAAATATTGCGTAATAGGAGACAACCTACATTTTTGGACATTATATAATTTACAAAAGCCAATTACATTTTCACTGTCGCCCTACTGATAGCTCTTTGTAGGCAACCTGTTTGTTTTATATTCTGCATTTCTATGCTATACGCCCGTTCAAACAACATAAACTAGATCAGTGATTTGATATGAATAGGATGAATGGATGGAAGTCAACTTCCGTGGTTGGTGTTTCCTGTTTTTCATATTTTTCAAGTTGGTTTTTGAGAGACGTGGTGGCCTTTTTCACGAAGAAGCTCACCATCACCGGTGATTATACTAGAGTAATGTTTGATATATTGTCTCCCTGAACTTATCGCTGAATTTCAAAAATATCCTCAAAATCAAATATCGGACGACTTATCCCGTCAACTTCTAAAATTGGGTAAAATACCTCCCTTGACCATTTCAATGTGATTTTCTAGGTAGTTTTACTGGTATGGAAGTGGGGTCCACATGGGTGGTCTCTCTCCTACTTTTATATAAAAAGTCAAAACTTTTTTAAATTAACCTGGATAAATATGAATTTTATATAAACATTTGTTGATCTTGATCTACAATTTTGTAGTTGAACACATATTTATTTGAGATCTTCTACTTGATCAAATATTTCTTAAATTATTAGATTTTAAAATATAAATTTTAGAATTTTTCAAGTGATATAGGATGTTGAGATCGTCTATACCGAAGTTTTTTTTTTTAAACAAAGGGGTTGCTAGTCCCCAGCCTTAAGAGCAGTCACAATGTATCTTCTCTGTATGGGTAGTAAGATGGGGCAATGTGTCAGTAGGGAGTAGTAGTTGTTTGAGCTTCACAATGCACTGCGTACTAAGGTGGGTGTATGCAAAATAAAAAATGCCAGCCCAAAGTGAGAGAAGACAGAGAGAGAATACGAAGGTTATGGTAGTGCTGCACATGCATGACGGACACAAGAGAGAAAATGATTTTTTTTACTATTCTTTACCCACTGTTGCATGCATCATTGTATTGGTGAGAGGGAGAGGGTGATTTTTTTTTTATTGCTTGTTCCTGGGTGTAGTGCTACTATCGGTAGCAAGTAAACCCTGGTTTTACTTCCACCCCCACAATGTATCCTACTGGAGCATCTTCAAGGGTTATGCAATTGAGTTATGCATTTTAGGCAATTTGCAAACCCCCAAATGAAAATGGCAAGGCTAAAAATGGTGTGATTTCCAACCGTTATGCATTTTGCCAAGTCCAACTCCTTTTTTCTTGGTAAAAATGGCATGGCGAAGAGAGAAGGCGGAGAGAATATCGCGCGAGAGGGAGGTGAGAGAGTCGCACGGGGCTGTTTGCATAGCCGGCCTGGTTTGGTATATATGCAAGTCTCCCCCTCCAAATGCATAGTTATGGAAAATGCAAAAGGCAAATGCATAACCGAGGGTTTTTTAGGATTTTTATGCAAATTGGTAAATAGCAAGTCCAATTGCATAACCCTTGGAGATGCTCACTCCCCCCTTACTCCCTCTCATTGCGGGTGCCCTAAGAAGGCTTAAGCGGTGCAGGACCGGGGTCGAACCCCGGCCGGCCAGCTCCGACACTGGAGCTTTAACCACTGCGCCACGTCTATACCGAAGTTCACAACGGTGTTGTTGATAAATTTATTTGCTGTCCCGTAAAAGGCCTTCTTTTGTGTGATATAAGAAATGGTGTCTATAAATGTTTCTTTTGTTTATGAATTCGTATTTGTATCCTTTCGGTGCACAGCCACAAGTAGCGTGATTAAGGAAACGATCAAACCATCCAATGCTGTGAAAAGAGAAACTTCCTAGATTTAGAAAAGCCTATCATGAAGGACGACCTTTTTTTTTAAGAAATATCATGAAGGACTTCAACAAGAAGTTTATTCTTTTTGTGATTTGAGATAATTATTAGATACGAAAGAGCCTCTAGCCTAGTGGTTGGAGCACTGAGTAGCACCAAGGAGACCTGGGTTCGACTCCCCTTAGTAGTGAATTTAAACAGTCTGCATTATTAAAAAACTAAAAAATAGGTTGGATTTCTCTTGCTGACTTCAGTAAAAAAAAAAAGATAATTATTAGATATTGAACCATAATTGCAAAGCAACTACTATACCAAACTAAATCATGTTCTTCACAAAATGCTTTTGTCATGCTATAATATAGGTTTGGCACACTTCCTCAACTGACACAAAATATTATTCGGTGTCACTGTCAACCCGATATTTTTTTGACGGTCAACGGGGGAGGCGTTCCCCACCTGATTAAAACTTTATTTTAGCCCCAAAACGGCTCGAAGGATGTCACAGATATAGTACAGGGTAGCAACAAAGTTGCAAAATAATTTTACAGAGTAGATTGAAGGAGAAACTATCCCTGCCCCTGTCTAGCCAACTGTAGAATGCTGCACCATCGATTGACAGCTTGTTTCTTAGCCTGTGGGAATTTGAATTGCCAGAGTTCGGCAGCAGCCTTGCAATCGAATAGCACCCGATCAACTGAGTGTGATTCATTCCTAAAAACCTTGGCATTCCTAGCCTTCCAAATATGCCAGCAGACAAGGGCAATGAAGGTAGGTAACTGAGGGATTGGAGTTGAAGGAGAGTTGCTGATTGTGTGCAGTTGGCGCATGTCCAGTGAGAGCATGGACTGAAGGTTCAGCCTAATCCATACCTCCTTCCCTAGGGCGCAGCCATGGATGATGTGTTCTGGAGATTCAACGTCGTCATTGCAGATTTCACAGGTTGCGGAATCAACAATGTGTTTCCTGAAGAGCACCGAGCGACACTGAATTCTTTGCTGCAGCAGCAGCCACATGAAGAGCTTGACCCGAGGTGGGGCAAGGCTTTTCCAGATGAAGATTGCCCTGGGATCGGCGCCCTGGCCTCTTGCCTTGATCATCTTGTATAGGGCTCCGGTGTCCAGACTGTTGTCTGGCCAGATGAAGGGCGAAGCTCTTTTGTCAGGTGTCTCAGCAAGTGTTAACTGATCGATTAACTCCTGCACCCATTGCAGCTGCTGAGTAGCCAACGATGATAACCTGGGCACCAATGTCGACTGCAAACCTGAGGCTTTGATTTCAGACACCGTTGCTAGCTTGTCGTTGCAATGGGAGAGGAGGGCTGGAAACTTATCAGCCAAGCATTCATCCCCGGCCCAGACATCATTCCAGAAGGAGCAGTTTTTACCATCCCCAAGCACCACCGAGGTAACCGCTTGGTAGAGAGGCAGAAGAGTTCTCAGGGTTTGCCAGTGGTCGCCGTGTAGGTCACCGTTCAGGGTGGAGATCGATGCTCGGCTCTGAACCCACTGTGCCCATGCAGAAGACTGAGGACAGTGCAGCCGATGGAGAAGCTTGAGTAGCAGGCAGATATTCTGAACTCCCAAATCTCGAATCCAAGGCCGCCAAGGTCTTTTGGAAAGCATACATTGATCCAAGCTACGAGGCAGGAGGCCGGGGAGGAGTGGCCGGACTTGTCCCCTGACCAGAGAAAGGCTCTTCGCCTCTGGTCCATTAGCTCGATGGTCGATGGTGGCAGTTGCAAGGAGCTCATGAGGTATACCAGCAGAGAGTCAAGCACCGAGTTCACCAGCACCGTCCTACCCATCGGGTTCAGAAGGTCGGCCTGCCAAGAACTAAGGAACTTGTCTGTTTTCTGGATGTAAACATTTAGCGCCGAGAGTGGTAACTTGTTGACCGACAGCGGTAGACCCAAGTAAGGCTGAGGGAAACTTCCTTTGCTGCACCCAAGTATCTGTACACATTGGTCAACCACAGACTCATCTGCATGAATTGGTACTAGAGTACTTTTGCCGAAGTTTATGTGCAGTCCACTCAATGTCGCAAACTGATCAAGTATCTCTTTTAGTTTGGTTGCTCCCACATAATCAGCCCGGAATACAATTAGTGTGTCATCGGCATACTGTAAAACTGCAGAACGGAGTGAGTCATCCGTTGGGTGTTTAATGTCCACTTCCTCTCTGATAAGACGCTGCAGGGTCTCGGCCACAAGGATAAACAGGTATGGGGATAAAGGATCCCCCTGACGCAGCCCTCTTTTGCAATTGATCCAAGGCCCTTGGCACCCATTGACAAGCACTGCAGATTTGGAGGAGCTCAAGAGACTCATCATCCAGGCGATCCACCTATGATCAAAACCCCTTGCAAGCAACACTCTCTGAAGACCATCCCAATTGACAGTGTCGAAGGCCTTTGCAAAGTCCAGCTTGAGGACAATGGTCGGTTTCTTGCGCTTATGACAGGTTTGGACCAACTCCACTGCATAGACAAAGGTATCAGAGATCGATCTACCTTTGACAAAACCTGTCTGATGGATGTCAATGAGTTTTGGAATTTCCTTCTGCAGCCTTGATGTCAGACTTTTTGTTATGATTTTCAGGGCGCAATTCTGGAGACAGATTGGTCTGAAGGCATCCACATCCACAACATCGGGCTTCTTTGGAAGGAGAACCATATGAGAACGATTGATCTTATCGAGATCAGCAACACCAAGGTAGAACTCCTCCGCGAAAGCTAACACTGAACTTTTGACAGTCGGCCAAGTGACCCGGTAAAAGGCCGGCCCGAATCCATCAGGGCCCGGTGCACTGAGGCAGTTCATGGCGAGCACGGCCTGCTTGAGTTCATCTTCAGAGAAGCGCCTGCTGACCTCTTCTGATGGCCTGGCCGATCCGTGATAGACGGAGTCCAGATCAATGGGAGAAGCTTGGCCAGGAACCCCCATGATCGATTTGAAGAAGGTAGTCATGCTTCAGTCTTCCCAGCATGGCTGACAATCTCTTGGCCATCCACCCTGACCATTCTGATGTACTTCCGACGCATACGATTTGTAGTGTGTGCATGATGAAAAGCTGTGTTTGCATCGCCTTCCTTAATTCTTTTTTGCTTGCTGCGTTGTCTCCAGTATGCAGCCTTTGCTTTGATCTCTTCATGAAGGCGGTGCTGTGCAAGGCATCGGACCTAAAACTCATCAGAAGAGAGAGGTCTTGTTTCTTCAAAGTAGTCAAACAACTGAATTAAGAAGCGACAGTTTTGTAGTATTTGCGGTGGTGCCCTGTTACACCGTTCCCAAACCTTTGCCGCAGCTCGTGAGGCCTTGATGCACGTGACCAGCTGGCCCGTGGCATCGGTGCGCGTCGGAGCCTGCTGCCAACCCTGAACAACCGCGGTGAGGAAGCTTTGATTTTTCAAAAGGTAGTTGTCAAGCCTAAAGGATCCGGTGAAGGGGATGTTGGAAGATAGAGAGAGGAGCAGAGGAGTGTGATCGGAGGTGGGCCGTGGCAAGGAGGACAGCACCGCCATGGGGAACAAAAGGTCCAGAGGTATATTGGTGAGAACTCTATCAAGCCTGGCTAGGATCGGGAAGGTTTGCTTGTTGGTCCAGGTGAAGCGGCGATCAGAGAGTGGAATTTCAGTGACGACAAGGTCTTGGATCGCCTGGTTGAAGGAGTCGGCCAGGTTCGCATTGAACTAGCCATTGCTCTTGTCCGCTGCGCAGCGGACCAGATTGAAGTCGCCCAGTAGGATCCAGGCGCCACTGACGAGCTGCTTTGTGTCACGAACACACTGAAGGAACTGAGGGGAGAGGGAGTGATCTGAGGGGCCATAGACATTTGTTAAAGTGAAGTCTATGTCGGAGGCGTTGCAGGAGAAGGAGGTGGTGAGGCTGTAGGGATCACTGGACTGCGAGTTCAGTGTAAAAAGCGATGGATCCCAGGCAGTGATCAGCCCACCTCGCGATCCATCAGAGGGCACCGTGACATAAGATGAAGAGAATGGGTGAGGAAGGAAGGTTTTTGCTTTGAAAAGGTTTGCAGCAGCTAGCTTGGATTCTTGAATACGGATGATAGCAGGTTTAGCATCAGAAAACACATCACGCACAACATTACACTTGTCCGAGTCACCTAGGCCTCTCATGTTCCAGGACACGACATGAAAGCAATGAGAGTTCGAGTTCAGGTTCGCATTCATCTAAACGAATTACGGCACCAAGCAAAAGATACAAGCCTAAGACAAAGGCTGAAATGAAGAAGAAAGAAACGAAAGCTAGAAGAAAAGGTAGGTGCACTTCCACGTTCACGTTCCCAGCGACCGTTGGGGCAGAAGTGCAAGCCGCCGGCGAGCTCGCGAAGTGGGTACACGATCGTTCCACAACCTCAGACACCACCCCGCCGTGGTTGACCACGGCGGCGTTCTGGCAGCCCAGCTTGGCCACAGTCACCAGCATGCGCAGGTCCGCCACACCAACGGGCAGATGGTTGCGCAACAGGATGTTGCGCCTGTTAACGTGCTTCTTGAGCGCCGAGGAGCAGGTGGAGAGCGAGTTCAGCAAGGCCTTGCACTGGACCGCCTGGGTAGTCATGTCGACGAAGGCGGCCGGCGCCTTGGCAGCCAGGCGGGAGCTAGTGCGGCGGGTGTTGGAGATCGCAGCTGGCTGGGAGGCCGTGCCTGCGCGACGGGCCGCAGAGACCACCGGGACCCGCACCTTCGAACGCAGGCGGCACCGCTGATAGGTGATCAGCGGCTTGGCGGGTGCACGAGGAGGCACAAGCACAGCCGGTGATCCCACGTCCGGCACGACATGCTCGTCCAGCACACGAGGCTCGACAGCTGCAGGCTGGTTGAGCAGCCGTGCCATGACAAGGGCGCAGGCCATGAACTTCGCGGACAGCATCGGAGGGGAGGCCAAACTCGTCGGGCCCGAGTCGGCCAGGGGATCAAACGCACGCTGCCGGTTGCTCGCATACCTTGGGGTGGCGTTGGGGGGTAGGCGAGGTTGTAGTAGCGCGGCCGGGGGGACGAAACCGCTGGCGGGCCGCTCATCGGCCCCCTTGGCCCCGTGGAAGGTCCCGGAGCCGGAGGCGCGGGGGCGAAGAAGGGAGCGAAGTTGCCACGGTTGTAAAGCTGGTACTCGCGTGGCCACACCCGGCAGGGCAGGACCGTGGCCACGACACCGAACCGACCGACGCCCAGCTTGTTGGAGATACACATCTCCCGCGGGATCTCGAGGCGGTCATTGACCTCGAGCAGCAGGCACAGCGGGCTGAAGTCATCCCCGGTGAGGCACTCCGGATCGATCTCGGCCACCTCCGCGAAGCCGCGAAAGCAGTCCTTGATCTTTTCCTCGTACCAATGCTCATTGGGGAAGCCGATGACGAAGACATACGCAAGCCAGATGGGCACACGGAAGAAACGGTTGGACGTTTCCTCCGGTTTCTGCAGGTGAAGCATGGAGCCCCCGAAGTCGATGGGCCCAAGGAGATGGAGAGAGTCATGAGCCTCCAGGGACTCACAGCGCAGGAGCATGGCCCCCATGGAAGAAGGGAGGAGGTCGACTGGCTGCAGCGGAACAACGGAGCGCAGCGCGTTGCGGATGAAGGCGCTGACCTCAAGCATGGGCACCGGGGGTTCGATGAAGGCGAAGAGCAGGCGGTCGGTGAGCTCAGAACGCCCCGGGGACACCCACACCTCGACGTGGCGAGGGCGGCCCTCCTGCCAGGACGAGCCCGAGCCGTCGGAGGCGGAGTCCAGGTCACCGCTGGCGTACTCCTCACCCGAGGACTCCAGCGCGTCGCCACCCGCCTGGACCGCCATGTCCACCAACGCCCCGGAGGCCGGGACGTCCAGGGCAGGCGGCGACGCATGACCCGCCGGCGAGGCTGGCCTGGCCGCCGCCAGCGGAGCAAGGTGGGGCGAAGCGGGGAGCTCCGCGACGAACTTGTCGACGCAGGGCGGCTCCTGAGGCTGCATCGCCAGAGAGCGCAGGGACTGCGTACTCAGGACCTCCACCAGAGGCGGAGCCGCGGAGGAGGAGGCGACCATGTTGACGGGATCGAAGGTGGCCGAGGAGGGGTGGAAGAAGTCCGTCGGGGGCTCGTCCGCACGATCCAACGGCAACGGACCGGCGTCCGGGGCCGGAGGAGCAGAGCGAGCGCGAGCAGCCCGGGCCGCCTGCGGCGAACGAAGGCAGCAGGCCGCGTCGCGGAGCAGGACCTTGAGCTTCATTTTGCACTGGTGGCTACGGTGGCCGGAGTCCCGGCAAAGGCGACAGCGCACGGGGTCACGGCAAGCAGCAACGAGGTGGTCTGTGGCCAAGCAGCGGAAGCAGCCTCTGGCGGGGGTGAGAGGTTTTGGCCTCTTGAACACAGCGGGCTGGGGGGCTGGGGGAGAGCGCGCCACGTCGGCGTAACTCAGCGGCCGGTGAGCATTGAAGTCGGACAGGGAGGGTTCGGGTCTCGCTGCCTCCGCTGTAGCGACAAGACGTCGCGCCGCGTCCCTAGAACCCGGCACAGAGGGTAGAGGCATGGAGGGTACAGTCAAAAGATTTGCGGGTACAAAACCCAGCTGGATTGCCTCGAGAACTGGCGGCGAGGAAACGGGGTCAGCGGTATTGAAGTTGGTAGCTGAGGGTTCACCATCACCATTAACACAAAGGCTGCCAGCACGGGCCGTTTGAACGGGCCTTTCGACCGTTGGGGGGAACGGAGGGAGACGAGACACGGCAAGACGTGCCGAGTCGAGAGAGGGATGGAAGAAGAGTTGCACGTCGGCGATGGGCAGCCCGCCGGCAATTACCAGAGCGTCGGCGAACCTCTGACTCGAGACAGTCGCGACGAACACGGCGTCA
Organism: Themeda triandra; assembly: GCA_018135685.1. NCBI lineage: Eukaryota > Viridiplantae > Streptophyta > Magnoliopsida > Poales > Poaceae > Themeda > Themeda triandra. The sequence goes on from JAENPR010000274.1 coordinate 359,283, forward strand.
AGAACACGATCGACACTAAGGCGACTCGGACGAGGAGCAAGCAAGTGGCAAAGCGAGTTCTTGATGAAAAACACATTGAAACGGGGATCAAGGGAAGGCGGAGTTACCCAGATCGGCGCCGGCGCCGGGGACGGAGAGAGGAGGTTGGGGACGATGCACTCATGGAGGTCCGCGAGCAGGCGGTTCTGGAGTTCATACCGGGTTGGCGGCGGCTGGATGACGACGCACCGCTGACGAGCGAACTGGGCGTGGACACCTTGGTGACACGAAGCTGACAGCTCCGGCGGGGCACGGTCTTCAGGCGGGTGTTGGGAGGGTGGGGGAGGGGGTGGCGAGGGAGGGCGGCGGCGGGGGTGGGGGAGGCGGGAATGGCGGAGGCGGTGGCGGGGGTGGTGGTTCGCCCTCGGCGGGGCACTCGCTCGGGCTCTCACTCATGGTCCTCATGGCCTAGGAAAGTTTTGCAGGTCTGGGATTGGGAGTAAACGCCAGTTGCCTCAACCCGATATTTTTAGTTGACTTGATCCCAGAAGTCTTCCTTCTCAATCAAATTTTATAAGCTTATGATTCCTGGTGTCAGTCCTATTGTATCGACTTGCGTCATTTCGAATGGAGACAAACAAACAAACAAACAAACATATATACATACATTAATCCTTGGAAATTTTCACCTCTTAATATTTTCCCTAACTAACAAGTAACAAGTATGCCCAAGTACGTGTTGCAACTTGTTGAACCACGATTTGTAACTTGGAGATTTATAGAATAATATCGCGCCATCTGCTTTAGTATCTATATTGGAATCAAATTCCATACAATGGCTAGATGCACGTTGTTCGAAACGTGTGGCCTTGTGTGTTGGATCGGATTGGATTGTGGACCTGTGGTAGTTTTGGATTGAAAACATTGTCTCTTGCTGAATTTGGATTAAAAGCATATGGATGGTAGGTGTGAGATATGGCGAAAAGGTGGTTGATAGACGAAAACTTATATATTATTAACAAGGCCACTACCTATTAATTAAAAATCAGAATACATAGTTTGAATGTTCAACATATATATGCGGAGTGCAATTAAGATATTTAACAACCCACCAATCCTACGTTGCATGAGCTAGTTTAGATTTTCCGATGCAGTTTTCCAGGATTTGAACCAGTAAAAATATGTGCTGTGAGTCTTAGCTCTTAAGATGATTGGGCTAGCCAACTGTATCTCCGATCTAAACAGTTTAGACTGTTTAGTTGATGTCAGTTGTGAGAAGTCAAGAATCCAAGATACCTTTATCTCAAAAAAAAGAATCCAAGATACCTCACTTCCGACCCAATCAGAACGAGTGGCGACAAACAAGATCCTACTCAGGCGGTCAGGCTACAATGGGACAAATTCTAGGATATAAAATTGTTCAGATTAGCTGTTAGCCTGTTAATTAATCTGTTAAACTTTTCGGATTGACAAATGGGGTAGTACTGCCAATGATTAGACAATATATACGAGACTACGAGTAGCTCACCAGCTCATCGTACACAATTGGCGTCGAATATTGTTATTGGCCTGGCAGACTCGTTTTTACTGTTGTTCAGACACCATTTCTATACGTGAGGTGTCTATTTTTTTTTTTCCCACATTTCCTAACCTATAGGTGGCTGAAAGTGAAGATGGAACTACCAGCAAGGGAGAAGGTGTTAGGCCCTGTTGAGAGTGAGTGCTGATCATTGAACTAAGAATAGATGGATGATGTTCGTTGCCTGAAAATAATGCAATGATTTAGCAACTCCTATTTCTTTTACTGTTGTTCAAAAAATATATAATTTTGTCACTGTTTAACTATAGAAAGATTATAAATTAGCTCTTGTTAGTTGTCCTTTTTAATTGCATTATTGGTTTGGTGGTTTGGATGTGTAAAATTATTACTTGGAAATTCAGCACACAAAATCTAGCTGTTGCAACTCTCCAATACAGTACTGCGAGATGACCAGGTCTCGGTAGCTTGACCAGACTTCTCTAACAGATTGTTTTACCTTGTGCAAAAACCACAAAACATCGTCCATGGCAAACAACATTCTCCTCGTTCGTCTCTTCTCGGTGCTCCTTCTGCTTGCTCTTATAGAAGTTAGGGGAACCACATTGCCCTTCCTGGGTTCTGGGCTGCGTGTTATATAGACAGGGAACAGCCCCCTGTGTGGCTTACAAGAAGATTACAATTACAGGTGATCCATATCTCTAGGCTATGACCTATTCTATGGTGATCCATGTCTCTAGGCTATGACCTATTCTATGGTGATCCATGTCTCTAGCCTATTCTACCATACACTTGTATCTATTCTAACATTCCCCCTCAATCTTAGCCACTCAAAAGGTTAAGATTGTGTCGAAATTGTTTCAGCTTCAATGCTGACACTGGCTTGGTGAAACCATCAGCAACTTGATCACCGGTGTTGATAAACCGGATGTCGAGAAGTTTTGCAGCAACGCGTTCTCGAACGAAATGAAAATCTATCTCAATATGCTTAGTCCTGGCATGAAAAACAGGATTAGTAGAAAGATATTTTGCACCAAGGTTGTCACACCACAACCGGGCTGCTGGTGAGTGGGGAATTTTGAGTTCTTTGAGAACTTCTACGAACCCTCATCATTTCTGCCGTAGCATTTGCAAGTGCCTTGTATTACGCTTCGGTACTCGATCTTGAGACAGGTTGGCTGCTTGCGAGCTGTCCGGGAGATCGATTGCTGCCTAGGAAAACAGCGAAGCCTCCTGTAGATCGATGATCATCAATGCAGCCGGCCCAATCGGCATAAGAAAAAGCACTCACCAGGGTGGACTTAGAACGCCAAATCTTGTGACCAACTGCTAGTGTACCTCGAATATAACGAAGGATTCGCTTCACGGCACTCCAGTGAACCGTTGTTGGAGCATGAAGAAACTGACATACCTTGTTGACCGCAAAAGCAATGTCTGGTCGTGTCAGGGTAAGATACTGTAGTGCTCCTACCACACTGCGGTAGTTGGTGGCATCTTCGGTACCGAGTTTGGCTCCATCTCTCAAGCTGAGCTTTTCTGATGTGGACAATGGAGTGTCCACGGGGTGCGCCTTAGCCATCCCGGACCTGGACAAAATGTCGGTTGCATACCTTTCTTGTGAGAGTAGCAAGCCATCATGTGACTTTTTCACCTCTATTCCCAAGAAATAGTGAAGGTTGCCAAGATCTTTAAGGGCAAAATCCCGTTGTAGATCTTTGAGAAGTGCTTCGGTTGCCTGAGAAGATGAGCTGGCCACAATGATATCATCAACATAAACAAGGATGAAAATTGTATAAACTCCACGACTATAGTAAAAAAGAGAGGTGTCTGCCTTTGATGCAACAAAACCCAGATCTTCAAGGCGCTTGCACAATCTGGCATACCAAGCTCGTGGAGCCTGCTTCAACCCGTAGAGTGCTTTGTCTAACTTGCAGACATAAGTAGGGTGAGTTTTATCAATATAACCTGGTGGTTGTTGCATGTAGACCTCTTCTTCAAGAATGCCATGGAGGAATGCATTCTGGACGTCCAACTGGCGGAGAGACCATCCTTGTGATACTGCAATGGATAGAATTATCCTAATAGTGGCTGCTTTAACAACCGGACTAAAAGTCTCTTCATAATCAATTCCATATTGTTGTTTGAAACCTTTTGCTACCAGGCGCGCCTTGTATCGATCGACAGTGCCATCGGCTTTACGCTTCACTTTGTAAACCCATTTGCAACCAACAACATTTTTCCCTTTGGGCCTAGGAACAAGATGCCATGTTCTATTTTGGAGAAGTGCATCATGTTCAATATTCATAGCCGCAACCCAATTTTTATTTGCGAGAGCTTGATTTAATGATGTAGGCTCACTAGAAGGAATTGCAGCATGCATTGCCCATCTTACAGTACCATCAGTATAGCGCTTGGGTTGTCGAATACCTTTGCTGAGTCGAGTGACTGGACGTGGTGGCGGAACCGGTGTCGAGGAGGCCACAGGGTTGCTGCTCGCAGGAGATCCGGTGGAGAGGATCTCGGTGGACCCCGGCTGTAGGTGCTGCTCCCCGGTCGCTGGTGCTGCCGCGGGATCCGGCTGTGGAGCTGGGTATCCTGGCGAAGGGGGCGAAGCCGAGGCTGATGGCTGTGGCGACGTAGAAGATCCCGGGGCGGAGGGGATGCGCGACGCCGATTCGCCCGCTCCGCCCGAGGCTGATCCGCCCGCGACGCGCGACCGCGAGACCGGGTCGTCCGCTCCGCCCGAGTGTGATCCGCCCGCGTCGCGCGAGACCGGGTCGTTCGCTCCGCCGTCCGCTCCGCCCGAGTCTGATCCGCCCGCGTCGCGCGAGATTGGTTCGTCCGCTCCGCCCGAGTCGGATCCGCCCGCGACGCGCGAGACGTCCGCTCCGCCCGAGTCGGATCCGCCCGCGACGCGCGAGACGGGGTCGTCCGCCCCGCCCGAGGCCGATGCGCCGCGTGGGGCAGACTCAGATCCCGAGTCGGATCCGCCGCGTGAAGCAGCCGCAGCAGGCGCCAGGTTGAGCTCGGGAACCGTGCGGTTTCCATCTGGGGAACACATGAAATGTCGGCACCCTGAAGAGCTGGCGCCGCCCGAATCTGTTCCTGGTTCAAAAATTTTCTGCACACTTGAACTTGTGTTAGTCAGGTTAGGAGACTGCCCAACGTGATCATGCAAATTTTCATCCCCAGAATTAGAGTTGGAATTGTGAAGGATATCAGGAAGGAGCTCGATTTCTTTGCGAAGACGAGCACCGGCATTAGGATGAAGAGATGAGAATGGAAAAACATTTTCATCGAACACGACATCGCGGGATATGTAGACACGCCCATCTTTGGGATCAAGGCACTTGTAGCCTTTGTGAAGGGAACTATACCCGAGGAACACACATTGCTTTGAGCGAAACTCTAATTTTCTAGAGTTGTAGGGTCGGAGGTTGGGCAACACAGCACAGCCGAAAACACGAAGAAAAGTGTAGTCCGGGTTGTGTCCATAAAGACATGCAAAAGGGGTCGTATTGTTGATAACTCTAGAGGGTAGCCTATTAATCAAATAAACTGCAGTGGAGAATGCTTCATCCCAGAATTTGAGAGGCATAGAGGCGCCTGCAAGAAGCGTAAGTCCCATCTCAACAATATGACGGTGCTTACGTTCTGCAGAGCCATTTTGTTGGTGGGCATGAGGACAAGATACGTGATGAACAATGCCAAGGCGTTTAAAAAAGGAATGTAAGGCTTGATATTCGCCCCCCCCCCAGTCAGTTTGGACAGTCATAATTTTGCGATCAAATTGTCGTTCAACAAGCGTTTGAAAATCATGAAAAATATGAAACACTTCAGATTTGTGGCGCAACATATAGATCCAAGTGAACTTAGTGTGATCATCAATAAAACTAACATAATAGGAGTAGCGACCAATGGAGGAGGGGGCAGGGCCCCATACATCTGAAAAAATAAGGTCCATGGGACCAGCAGACACACTAGTGGACTTGGGATATGGAAGTTGATGACTCTTGCCCTGTTGACAGGGATCACATATCCTATCATTATTTGACTCATGTGCAACAGGAAGACTATGGTGACGTAAGACTTGTTGAACAACGCGATATGAAGCATGGCCTAGGCGACGGTGCCACACTGTGGAGGATGGCTTGGTGACACCGAGAGCTTGTTTATTTGAGGAAGATGTGGACGCACGCAGAGGGTAGAGCCCGTTTTCACATCTCCCGCTGTGAATTGTTTTCCTCGTCACCTGTTCCTTAATGCAAAAATGGTCGGGATGAAATTCTAGAAACACATTGTTGTCTCTAGCTAGACGATTTACGGAACAAAGATTTTTTGTGGCTTGTGGGACATGAAGAATATTTTTGAGATGGAAATTTCTATTTTGGGAATGAAAAGTGCTATGACCAATATTAGCAATCTCCATACCTGCACCATCTGCGGCTTGGACCCGATTGCCACCGTGATACTTGTTGCGGAACGACAGGCGCTCCAGCTCTCCGGTGATATGGTCCGTGGCACCGGAGTCCATGTACCAGTTCGTGTCAACTCCATACGAACTGGTCATGGCGGATGAGGCACTCTTCTGCGGAGGACCAGAAAAAGAAGCATCAAACCTCTTGTAGCAGCGATAGCCGGGGTGACCCTCCTTGCCACAGATCTGGCAGAAGACACCGGTCTCGAAGTTCTTGCCACGTCCACCGCCTCCATTCTTGCCGCGGTTGCCACCACTGCCACGGCCGAACCCGCCCCGACTGCTGGATCCGGAGCCGCGGGAGTTGTTGGGGTGGCCACCAGAACGGCCGCTCTTGGCGGCGATGTTGGCGGAGGGGTTGGAGGAGCCGCTGTCGGTGTTGAAGCCCTTGCGTTGCTCGTAGGCGACTAGCTGGGCGTAGAGTTCCGGGATGGAGATTGGTTCCACCCGTGTGGTGATGGAGGTGACGATGGAGTCGAACTCATCGCGAAGGCCAGTGAGGATGCATGTGACGAGATCGTCATCGTCCATCTTCTTTCCCGCCGCGGCCATGTCGTCGGCGAGAGCCTTCATCTTGACGAAGTATGTGGCGACGGAGGACGTCCCCTTGGACGCCGTAGCCAGCGCCATCCGCGTGGAGATCATGCGGGCGCGGGATTGTGAAGCGTGGTGCTCCAGGATCGCCTTCCAGAGCGATGTCGCGGTCTTGTTGTCGGAGACGGCCGACAAGACCTCCCTGGAGAGCGATGTGTAGAGGTAGCTCAGGACTTGTGCGTCCTGAGTCACCCATTTGGTGTACTCCGGGTTAGACACAAGTGCCTTCTTCCCGGTGGTAGGATCAGCCTCGCCTTCAATGAAGGGAGACGGAGGAGCCACGGCGGCATCGATGTGTGCGCCGAGTTGGGCTCCGGTGAGGGTGGTGGTGACTTGGGCATGCCACATGGAAAAATTGCCGCGGCCAAGTTTATCGGATACTGGTGGAAGGAAGCCGAAGGTGAGGGATGCCATGGCTGCGGCGTGGGAGGATTGGCCCATGGTGTGGATCTAGACCGTGAGGTCGAAAAAGAAGCTCGATACCATATAGAAGTTAGGGGAACCAGATTGCCCTTCCTGGGTTCTGGGCTGCGTGTTATATAGACAGGGAACAGCCCCCTGTGTGGCTTACAAGAAGATTACAATTACAGGTGATCCATATCTCTAGGCTATGACCTATTGATCCATGTCTCTAGGCTATGACCTATTCTATGGTGATCCATGTCTCTAGCCTATTCTACCATACACTTGTATCTATTCTAACAGCTCTCACAGCTCCTGCTGCTAATGCTGCGTCCAACATCCTCAGTAAGGGCCGCAACGTCACCGACGGCGACAAGCTCGTCTCGGCCGGAGGATCATTCACCCTCGGCTTCTTCTCCCCCGGGGTGCTAAGCAAGAGATACCTCGGGATATGGTTCTCCGTTTCCGAGGATGCCGTCTGCTGGGTAGCCAACCGTGACCGCCCCCTCGCCGACACTTCCGGAGCGCTGGTGATCACCGACGCCGGGAGCCTCCTTTTGCTCGACGGCTCCGGCCAAGTCGTGTGGTCCTCAAACACGACCAGTGGCGCCACCACCGCCCCAGCATCGGCGCGGCTACTTGACTCCGGCAACCTCGTCGTGCTGAGTGATGACCCGAGCAGCAGCTCCGCCGCCGTCGTCCTATGGCAGTCGTTCGACTACCCGTGCAACACCTTGCTCCCCGGCATGAAGATCGGCAAGAACCTGTGGACCGGGACCGAGTGGCGCCTCACGTCGTGGCGCTCGGCCAGCGACCCGTCATCGGGGAGGTACCGGTACACGACCGACGCGAGGGGCGTGCCGGAAAACGTTGTCCGGGACGACGGCGGCGTCGAGCGGTACCGGACGGGGCCGTGGAACGGGCTGTGGTTCAGCGGCATCCCGGAGATGGCGACGTACTCGGACATGTTCGCGTACGAGCTGACCGTCAGCCCCGGCGAGGTCACGTACGGGTACGTCGCCAGGGCCGGCGCGCCCTTGTCCCGCCTGCTGCTCACCGACGACGGGGCGGTGCAGCGCCTGGTGTGGGACGCGGCCACCCGCGCGTGGAAGAACTTCTTCCAGGGCCCGAGAGACGTGTGCGACGCGTTCGGCAGGTGCGGGGCGTTCGGCGTGTGCGACGCCGGCGCGGCGTCCACCTCGTTCTGCGGCTGCGCGAAGGGGTTCAGCCCCGCGTCCCCCGCGGCGTGGAGGATGCGGGACTACTCCGGCGGGTGCCAGCGGAATGCGATGCTGGACTGCGCCGCCGCCGGCAATGGGACGACGGCGACGGCGGCGACGGCAGACGGCTTCTTGCGGCTGCGGGGTGTGAAGCTCTGTCGGTGGACGCGAGCGTCACGTTAGAGGAGTGCGGCGCGTTGTGCATGGCCAACTGCTCCTGCGTGGCCTACGCCCCTATGGACATCCGCGGCGGCGGCGGCGCTGGGAGTGGTTGCATCATGTGGATGGATGGCCTCGTCGATCTGCGCCTTGTGGATGGAGGGCAGGACCTCTATCTGAGGTCTGCAAGATCTGAACTAGGTATGCCTAGTTGTTTTCAACAGATTTCCTGCATTTCTGCTGCTGTTTTTTAATTGGCATTCTTTCTAAATTCTAATGGGCAAGTTAGTAACATAAAATCCTTGAATCTGCATTGATCGATGTCGATGAGCACAGCCATTGCTTTCTCATGATCTAATCTGCTTGACATACTAGCTTCGTCCTTTGATCATCTTGCAAAACTTGACAGATGAAGTCAAACCACAGCACCGGTCATCTCCTACTGCTCGGGTTGTTGGTGGATCGGTGTCTTCCTTCGTCATGGTTCTGCTTATTATTTTGGTGGTCGTAATCGTGATTAGGAGGCATCAGACATCTAGAATCTCAGGTGATTTAACAAACCTCCGGTTACTTCTTTTCCCCCTTTATTTCAGCACCCAACCTCCTGTAATTTTCTGTAAAAAAGAAAACGAGAAATTTCAATATGCATAAGCTAATTTCTAGTGCATGTTGAATTGTTGATCCATGTTCCAGCTACTCATAGTATTCAGGCTATTCCTGCTGCAATCGTCCCTTCTGTTCAACTGTCTAGCATGAAAGCAGCGACAAAAGGTTTTCACGAAAACAACATCATTGGCCGTGGTGGATTTGGCGTTGTTTATGAGGTCTGTCTGTATTCTATAGGTTGCCTTTTTTTTACTGAATATCTATTTTGATATTAAAATTCTCTGACATATAACATCAGATAAGTATACAATCGCCAGGGCATGCTAGACGATGGAACCAAGGTTGCCGTAAAGAGATCGATCGTACATTCTTCGCTTACCAATGATCAATGCGAAACAGCTTTCATGAGAGAAGTGGAACTGATGTCAAAACTAAGGCATGGAAATCTTATTCAGCTCCTTGCTTACTGCAAGGATGGAAACGAGCGTCTGCTAGTCTACGAGTACATGCAGAATAAGAACCTGAGTTTCTACATATTCGGTATACACGTCGTGTCGTCGTCTCATAAATCTACAGTGCATTCTAATGTGTGGAGATATAATCATATTAAACTCACTTCAAAATTCTGTCATTCATGCATATGAACTTCCTGGAGTTTCAAAGTTCTCATGTTCTATGCATTCACTGAACTGACAGCAAACGACCCCAAACTCCGTGCTTCTCTGAACTGGGAGAGACGGCTGGAAATAATTCGTGGAATTGCCAAAGGCGTTGCTTATCTCCATGGAGAATTAAGCGAAAAGGTCGTTCACAGGGATCTAAAACCATCCAACATACTTCTGGACAACAATTTGAGACCGAAGATAGCAGATTTTGGTACCGCGAAAACATTCGTTGAAGATCAGACAACTCAAACAAACTTTCAGACACCGTATGATTAATTGAACCTTTAACCCTTCAGCTATTAGTTTGGTTACATCATGTATTACATTTTTTCCCTGATATGAGCTGACATATTCTTATTAACCAAAGGGGGTATACGGCTCCGGAGTTCTTGTCGCATGGAAACCTGACATTGAAATGCGATGTCTACAGCTTTGGAGTTGTCATACTGAATATAGTAAGTGGCCCAAGAGAAAGAACCATGCCACCACTCCTGCCCTATGTGAGTACACCGATAGCCAAAAATTCCATATTGTTACGGTTCATTTATTTTCTCATGAAGTAGGCATAAACTTTGTAGCTCGATCTTTTGCAGGCCTGGGATTGTTGGAGCCAGCATAAGATCGAGGACCTTCTGGATCCAGCCATGGAAGAGCCTGAGTTTGGGCTTCTACCTGCAATAGAGAAATGCGTTCAGATAGGCCTTCTTTGTGTGCAACAGATGCCTGATGATAGGCCTACCATGTCTGCAGTGGTTACAATGCTAAACAGCGAAGATTACCCGCTCAAAATGCCAGTGTTTGATGACACGCCTTCACACGCTGCGTCCAACGACGGTGGCGTGCAGAGAGACACCTTCGATCTCACTTAACATGCCCATGCTGAGATAGCCAGGACTAGCACACTGAAGCAGCCTGAAACTGGCATATATAACTTCTGGTTGTTCTTCTTTTGCCCATTTTCTTGTCAAGTAATTGCCTTCCTTTTAAACATGTCCCTTTCTTTTGGTGTAAGTGTAACCGTTCATGTTCCTTGTGATCTAATATAGACCATAATTCGTGCACAGTTTGTTCTAAGAGTAGAATTTGCAAATTCGTACATGCCTCTCACGAGAGCGGAGAGCGCGCCAATTGCTCGTCTGTTTGAATTATGGGCCGTTGAATTCAGGACCAGTACATATGCTTGACAGGGTCTCAGCCCATATTATTATTCGGGCCTGAACTGGTTAGTTGAACTTCCGAGACCGAATCGGCCCAACTCTGATATTTTTTTCAACCGGATTTCGTGGCTGAAAAATCTATATTGATAGCCGCCTCCAACAGCCTCCCAATGGCAGCGGTCGACAGCTAGTCGTCATCAGGCTCAGCCGCCTTGGGGTCAACGCCGGCTGCTTGCTCCCCGTGCTGCACAGCAAAGCAAAAGAGGCGACGACACCGACGCCGTCGCCATGGTCCACACCAGTCAGCGTCTCTTTCTTGCCAAGATAAGCTTTCTCCGATTCACCGGTGCCCCTGTGCTGCTGATGGCTTGCTGCTCGACGCATGCTCGCCGGCAGGCGTCGTTTTCGATCAAGCCGTCGCTGTACCATGACCTGGCCTGTTTAAGAATCACAAGCTTCGACGAATCGTCGGAGCAAGGGTACTGATATTAGAGAGCTCGGCAAGGTAATCAAGTGCTCGCTGTTTCCTAGATCGAGTGATGCAGCAACTGCGAAACAATCGGACACAAAAGTCAGTAGTCCAACCACCAGCCGGGAAAGAAAGGTCAAAGATGGCATTACAAAAGTCTATACGGTCGTATTCGTTTGATTTCAGCAGATGTTTACTCTGTTGGTGATCGAAGTAATATGTTTACGCCGTTCTCTCCTCGTCTTGCATGTTCACGAGGGTGGAGGGCTTTGTTTGTAGCCGTGCAGGCCAGCATCAGTTCAGACCACAGAACAATGGAAAAGACACGGCCCGGCCGGACAGTGAAGATGCAGATGCAGCTAACCCGGCCAGTCTGCTTGCATTAGTCACGTATCATCCATGACCTAGCACTCTACTAGCAGCCTTTTGTGCATCGTGCAGCTTATCCAATCCGTGCACATGGACTAATAAGTCAATTATGTGCCACCACTCGTACACAATCCATTTTTTGACAATGGAAAAGTTCCTCTTTTAGTTTTTACTGGAGGACTATTGGCTTAAATTAATTTTCATCATTAGAAAAAAATAGTAGAAATGTTTAAAGTACATATATAAATAATTCCTAGGTAACACTATATTGTGCTTAATGTTAAAGTTTCTGCCAAATTTTTGCATCATCAACAAGACATGTATAACAATATACTATATGGTGCTTAATTAGTTAGTGAAATAATATGTGATTGGGACTTCATCCGTTTTTTATTAAAAGGATAGCCCATGAATTAGATATGACAAAATTGCTCGCTTCAGCATCAAATCATGGTGGGATTTATGGGACATTGATTTTCTTTCAAACGGGTCGGGTGCTCTGACCCGAATTCTACAAGGGCCCCAGTTTCAAATCTAATCCCTACAGTTTCATCAAAATCCAATGAAGAAATATATAAATTAAATTTGAAAAATGAAATATGTTAGAATGTTAGAATGGTCCGAACGCAGAAGAAACTGATAACAGTGCTCGAACTCGGGTGGGCAAGTTCCACCACAAAGACCTAACCAACTAATCTAATCAGTTCGCAATTTTAGATGAATTGTTAGTATCATTCAAACCTGTATCATGAAGAGAACATTGTTCGTATTGGATAAAACATACATATATAACTTTATTGCTCATGTGTTCATGTATATCTAATATGTCGGATGACACAATGTATATGTTTAATAGTGATAGAAGTAGATAATTTGTTAATAACATATATAGGCATAATTTATGGTTATTTAAACATTTTATGTTAATAGCATATATCGATAAATGATGCATTATAAATGATGCATTATTCATGTTGTCAACTTGCTAATTAGTCATGTTTGGATAATCTCTATATTACAAACTTGGGCATCTAAACAAGGCCCTTAATCTCTATATTTCGAAACAAATAAGGAAAAACTTAAGTTATCTATATTTTGAAACTACGGAGTAGTCCTTCCATTCCAAATTATAAGATGTTTTTGTATTACTAAATGTTAAATATATTGTTTTTTTATATATCTAGACATAGTCCTCGGTCGGAATAGGCAATTCCTTTCCCTAGAACCGTACTTGAGAGCTTCCTACCTCATACGGCTCAGAAATTGCTGTCTTAATTTCCCCTATCTTAACTGAATTCGATTTATCAAAAATCAATCCAATTTCATCTTGGGTTAAGCAGAAGAAGTTAATTACTTAAGTCTCAAACCCTAATTTTGATCAATAATCACTTTGATCTTTTCTCCCACCTTCAGAATGCATATCTAAAGTGCATAATAACAACTACTTATAAAAAAAGACCAAAAATCTACTTTTTTTTTTAAAAAAAACACACAAAGGTCTTAGCAGGTTGTTAGTTTTTTTTTTGCCAAATTAGCAGGCTGTTAATTTGGCTAAATATAAGCACTGTCAGTGCCAGTAAGTATGCAACCAATGGAAATCACCAGCATTGTGAGGGGAGAAATACCCGCATTAGCGATATATAACGCTGTTCAGTGACACCAGGAGCTTTTCTGCACAAAAGGGGGAGATTCTAGCATCATCCATCATGGACTCACCAACCAACAGATTACTCAATCTTTCCGCCATGATTTTCCCCGTGCTGTTGCTTTTTCTCAGAGCGTCAGCCGCTGGCATCGCATCTGACACGCTCAACGACGGTGGCAAAATCACCGACGGCGACACGGTGGTGTCGTCCGGCAGCACCTTCACCCTGGGCTTCTTCTCCCGTCCGGCGTGTCAGCCAAGAGGTACCTTGGCATCTGGTTCACCGCATCCCCGGATGCCGTCTGCTGGGTGGCCAACCGGGACAACCCCATCAGCAACACCTCAGGAGTCGGAGTACTGGTGATCGGCAGCACCGGGAGCCTTCACCTCCTCGACGGCTCTGGCCAGACTGCGTGGTCCTCCAACACGACGAGCTCCGCTCCTGCCGTGGCGCAGCTGCTTGAGTCCGGAAACCTCGTCGTGCGCGAGCAGAGGAGCGGCCACGTGCTCTGGCAGTCGTTCGATCACCCGTCGAACACCTTGCTCGCCGGCATGAGACTCGGCAAGGACCCGAGGACCGGCGCGGAGTGGTCGCTCACGTCGTGGCGCGCGCCGAACGACCCGTCGACCGGGGACTGCCGGCGTGTGATGGACATCATGGGCCTCCCGGACTGCGTCTCCTGGCAAGGCGACACCAAGAAGTACCGAACGGGGCCCTGGAACGGGCTGTGGTTCAGCGGCGTCCCGGAGATGGCGTCGTACTCGGAGCTCTTCTCCAACCAGGTCATCGTCCGCCCCGACGAGATCGCGTACGTCTTCAACACCTCGGCTGACGCGCCTTTCTCCCGCCTCGTGCTGAACGAGGTCGGCGTGCTGCACCGGCTGGCATGGGACCCGGCCAGCCAGGTGTGGAACGCCTTCGCGACGGCGCCCAGGGACGTCTGCGACGACTACGCCATGTGCGGCGCGTTCGGCCTGTGCAACGTGAACACGGCGTCCACGCTGTTCTGCAGCTGCGTCGTGGGGTTCAGCCCCGTGAACCCGTCGCAGTGGTCCATGAGGGAGTCCAGTGGCGGGTGCCGGAGGGACGTGCCGCTGGAGTGCGGCAACGGGACAACGACGGACGGGTTCAGGGTGGTGCGGGGAGTGAAGCTCCCCGACACCGACAACGCGACGGTGGACATGAGCGCGACGCTGGAGCAGTGCCGGGCTAGGTGCCTTGCCAACTGCTCGTGCGTGGCCTATGCCGCCGCCGACATCCGAGGAGGCGGTGATGGCAGTGGCTGCGTCATGTGGAAGGATAACATTGTTGACGTCCGGTACGTAGACAAGGGGCAGGATCTCTACCTGAGGTTGGCCAAGTCTGAATTAGGTAAGCTACAATTACCCAAGTCTGAATTACATAGCATTTTTCTTCACAAAAGAGAAAGAAAAGGTGCAGATGATTAAGCAAAGTTTCATCATCCATTTTCTTCAGTGGTCTAAACAAATCATCTATTCACTATGTGTAACATATATTTCTGCAGCTACTAGGAAGAGAATAGATGTGGTAAAAATGCGCTTCCGGTGACAGCATCTCTGCTTGCACTTGTGGCTGCTGCCATGTATCTTGTTTGGATATGCAGGCTAAGAGGTAGATCCACTTCGATGCTCAGAATGATTCAGAATTCAACATTCCTGCAGAATTAATCTAACAATTACTAGCAAAGGATATATACTGATTGATATTTCTTTAGGCCAACGTCGAAAGAACGATATCCAGAGGAAAGCGATGGTTGGATACTTGACAACATCACATGAACTTGGTGATGAAAATCTAGAACTTCCATTTGTTAGCTTTGAAGATATTGTTACTGCAACAGATAATTTCTCTGAAGACAATATGCTTGGGCAAGGTGGATTTGGGAAGGTTTACAAGGTGATAAAAAATATTTTGAATAATAGTAGTATGAAATTTCTGTCACATCATTTTCAATTTATTAATGGTGATCGTGCAGGGTATGCTGGGCGATAAGAAAGAAGTTGCAATCAAAAGACTCGGTCAGGGTTCTGGGCAAGGTGTAGAGGAATTCAGAAATGAAGTAGTTCTGATTGCCAAATTGCAACACAGAAACCTCGTCAGACTTCTTGGTTGCTGCATTTGTGGAGATGAGAAATTGCTGATTTACGAATACTTGCCAAACAAAAGCTTGGATTCCTTCATTTTTGGTATGCTGAAACTTTTAAATTTTTTTATATAAAAGGAGAGAGTAGCCATAGTTACTATGGAATTTTACTTATAATATATCATTGCAGATGCTGCAAGAAAAAAGCTCCTTGATTGGCCAACAAGGTTCCAGATAATCAAAGGAATATCTAGAGGACTTCTTTACCTCCACCAGGATTCAAGATTAACAATAGTTCACAGAGATCTCAAGCCAAGCAACATATTGTTGGATGCAGATATGAGCCCTAAGATATCAGATTTCGGTATGGCAAGAATCTTTGGAGGAAACCAGCATGAAGCAAATACTAATCGAGTTGTTGGGACATAGTGAGTAGTCCATGCCTCAGATTTTAAATAAATATTTGTTTTCCTGCACTTAACAAGCTTCTTACTTAATGCTAATCATCCTTAAACAGTGGTTACATGTCTCCTGAATATGCTATGGATGGCGCCTTTTCTGTCAAATCTGATACATACAGTTTTGGTGTCATACTCTTGGAGATTATAAGTGGTTTGAAGATTAGTTTAACCCACATCCCGGATTTCCCAAATCTATTAGCTTATGTAAGTATGGTAGCATGCTTGAAACTTTTACAGTGCAAAAAAAAAAGATGGTTATTAATGTTCTATGAATTTGACTCAATTGGTTCAGGCATGGAGCTTATGGAATGAAGGAAAGGCAATGGATTTAGTGGACTCATCCCTTGTCAAGAGTTGTTTACCAAATGAAGTCTTCAGGTGTATCCACATAGGGCTCTTGTGTGTGCAAGACAATCCAAATAGCAGGCCACTCATGTCATCAGTGGTGTTCATGTTGGAGAATGAAACTACAACACTTTCAGTTCCAAAACAGCCTGTATTTTTTTCACAGAGGTATTCTGAAGCCCAGGAAACAGGAGAAAACACTAGCAGCTCTATGAATAACATGAGCATGACATTGTTATTAGATGGGACGCTAGGTGATTAGGTTGTGCAATGTTTGTATGTGTAAATAATCTCATCTAGCAAATCTGTAATATACATTAGTATTTTGCATACTTCTTTTATCTTTTTTTATTGCAAAGATGATACTTCTTTAATCTTTGGCAACTTTCTAAGTAACTATACTGGTTTTGTTGCGTATCCTTATTATGTGAAACTGCAGATATTTAGAATACAGTTAAGTTCTCAGATATTGTGCTGTATTGACATTGGTAGTCTGAATTTGAGGTGAAGTGCAATCGGAGCCATGAAATTGGATGGCTTTCGCGACATGGACAACGGGTTGACCGTTGCTGGGCTGGGATGGCCTAGAACCATGCATTACGGCCTTATTATGGGCTTGAGGTTCTAAATTGACAAAACCTGGTACCACGGCCAGTGTGTGTTTGTCTGATGGGCTTTGGGGGATGGGCTGAAGTCCGAACTCCTCGATTGCAATCTGTTCCCATCCCGATTGTCCGACATTTTCCTCTCCAAAAAAAAAAAAAAAAAAAAAAAAAAAAAGATTGTCCGACATTTTCTCTTTTTTTTTTTCTTTTAAACTTTTGAGAGCAAATCACGAGACCTTCATTCATCACGTTTCAGCATTTCATTATATCATGGGTTTCTTTTGTGCACGAGTGTGCCTCCCTGCTTTTAGTTCATGCCTCCCTGCTTTTAGTTCATGGACACAAGTTGGGTCACATATTAGCTTTTCTATGCGCCAAGCGGCAACAAATATATATAATATCGGGGGAAATAGATCTAAAGTATCACAAATCCCCCCTCCCCTTGCGCGAGCGCTCCCAACGGGTGACTCATGGGCCAAACCCCTTCGTCGTCGGCAAAGCGTACCCTATGGCAGCAGGACCCCTGTGTGACGGGCCTCAGATATTCTCAACCTCCGACCGTCGTATCCCCCACCCGTACCTTCTTTAAGCTCCCCCACCCAAGTTCGCCACGCCCCCGCTCCCCAACATGTGTCGCTTCCACCCCTTCCCCTCCCCTCTCCTCCGCCCCATTCTCCTCCCCTCCTTAGCTCCGGTGAGATCGGGGCGCCAGGCGAGCTGGCCGCGTGGATCCGAGGCCCCGGCGGCCGGATCCGCCGTCTAGGTCACCGGCGCGCCTTGGCAGCGGCGGTTGTCGTTTGGCCGTTTTGCGGCGGTGTGGGGCGGCGGCTGGCCGGATCCAGGCTCCTAGGGCCGGATCCGTGGTCGGGGGTACCCCGCCACCCCCCCCCCTCCGCGGCGGTGAGCGGGCCCAGGCGGCGCTTCGTCGTGTGGCCGCAATGCGCTAGGGCGCATCTGTGCTCGGTCCGTGGGGCGCCTGGCGTGTCGACGGACTGCGGCGGTTCCCTCCCTCTCCGTCTGTCCTCCAGTCTTGGCAGCGATGGGTCGATCTCTGCTGCTGGCTTTGGGTCGATGTGGTGGTCCTCGCGTGGTTGTTGCGGCAGCTTTGCTCCACTTTGGCCTACAAAAATTGGGAGAAATCCTTGCCCGGTCTTCCCGGGCCGACTATGGTGGCGCTGCCGCGTTGTTTGCCTTGTTGGAGGCATCGTCGTAGTTCTTGTTCGCCGAAGCAGACCAAGGTCGAAGGACCTAGCAACCTAGTGCTTACCAGCACTGTTGGCGTCCGTGGATGTCAATGTCTTTCCTCAAGGTAGCACTGGAGCACCATGTCGACCCGTCGCTCTCTCGTGTGGTCTCCTTGTTTGCCGTGTTGTGCCTATTTCCGCCTCATGCTGCTCTTCACTTGGTATGTCCAGCTGGTGTGTGTTGTTGCCGTAGTCGTAGTCTTGTGCTTGGGCGGATGCTTTGCCGCTCATGTTATGGAGGTTGAGTTGTCGTCAACGTGTGCCTTGCTTGGTGGTCCTTCTCGCCGTAGTCCTGCCCTTAGTGACTCGAAGGAGTACTTAGCGCTCGCCACGTTGATGGTCTTAGCCGTTTTTGGTGGATGCTTTGCCGTCGAGGTCGTTTTGGACGGATGCTTTGCCGTCGAGGTCGCTGTCATTTCCGGCGGATGCTTTGCCGCCGAGGTGCTTCCAACGGATGCTTTGCCGCCGAGGTTGTGGTCTTTTCCGGCGGATGCTTTGCCGCCGAGGTGCTTCTGACGGATGCTTTGCCGCTGAGGTTGCAGTGGTTGCTTGGATGGATGCTTTGGCATATGGAGTTCTTATCATCTGCGATTCCTATCATTGCTGGCTACCAATGTGTCAAGATATTTTGTATTAGGCTCAACTGGGGTTGTTAGGTGGAGGGTGCCCCACCCCTCATGTTCTTGCTTTTCGTTTGTGTCGAGAACTTTGCTGGTAATCCATGGATTACCCGCGAATCCTTTTATATCAAATATATGTAGGTCTACTGACCACTTTCTTCTGCTTAATGCATTACAGGCATATGCCTATTCTAGAAAAAAAGACATGATATCCATTAATGTGGATTAATCTTGTTCCTTGGCTTGGTCAATTTTATTTTGAAAGATACATGCTTTGACAACTTGTGCCATAGAGAGAGATTAGCCACATACTTTCGCAACTTGTGCCATATAGAGATAGAATAGCCACATACTTTGGCAACTTGTGCCATAGAGATAGAATAGCCACATACTTTGGCAACTTGTGCCATAGAGAGATTAGCCCAGATAATTTTTTGGTCTGCCTATCCCCTTCATGCTACATAGCCTTTTCTTTTCTTATATCCCGGTCGCCGGGTTTTATTCAAAAAACCCAGGCGACATCCCGCACCCTTGGATCTGTATCCAAGGGTCAGATCTGCTCTCTAATCCTTTGTTTGTGATGTCGTCCTGTTTACGTTCGTACGTGACCTGGCGGCCCAAAGCAGTGCAGAAAAAAATACCCGATACACAACAGTCATTCCTAACAGGCCCACGAACTAAGCCCGCTAAGACTTAGAAACCATTAAAACAATGAATGTGGGCTTTTACAATGGGCTTTACAAAACTGGGCCAAAAAATAAAAACACATGTTACGTAGTGAATCTTGCTTGCATTTCATGATCTCCTGCACCTACACCCTGCTCCAAAAACAAACACGAGATCTGGATCAATGGCGGATCCGAGAGAGCCACAAAGGAACAGAGTTACGAAAAACAAAAAAAAGATGGAGACAATGGATCAATTCCATGATCCAAGGAAGAAAAAGGTACTTATCTGTGATTGCTTCAATTGCTTACTTCTTTCCTCTTCTTGCCTACTGCCTTGTCTTCTTGTTATCTGTACGATTTGTCTTCTTGCTTGCTTCAATTGCTTGCTTACTGTACAATTTCACAATCCACAACCAAGTTACATCTTTAATCACAGATGCCAACAATTCCTTCTTCTTTTTTTTTGCTTTGAAATGAGTATTGACAGTAATCTATAGGAATCAAAATTCTTCAGCTAACCTATATTCATAGTACTGGTACATGTGGACCATAGATCAACAGACCCACCCATAGGCTGCAACATTTTGAGAAAAAACAGTTACAACTCTTAGAGAAGCATTTTGTAAGGAATATATTAAGCCAATCACTTATGTATCCGAAAACATTCCCAAAAGGCCTAAACAATGATATCGAAGAGACCTCATACTGAGAATCCATCATTCAGACAGTTTGATCATATAACATTCTCTAGTGCAGACTGGGGGCAACTCAAAAGTCAGGATAAGAACAATTTAACATCAACCCAATCCACAAAGAGGAGCAGCTTGAATTTGTATTACCTGATCAATTTTCAGTGAAGTAGACAAGCATTAGCTAGAATGATATCCCCAAGCTTCATATTGATGATGTCTCCTGGCACAAGGATGGTCGATTCCTCCTCGGTCCATTGCTCTCCTCTATTGCTCTCCTCTAACACCTTTTCTCTGTCATCCCTAATCCAAAAGAGAAATGGGTTTTTTATTCCCAGCCAGCAGAAATTACACATTGCACTATATAAATTCCAACTTATGAAACCTGCAATTTTAGCATAAAATGTGTGCAATAATCGTCAGATAAACACAAACACAGTTCTCTATAAATACAAACTCCAGCTCATGAATAAGGAGCCTGCTATAGTACAACTTAAGTGTACCTTTATGCGATAGGACAAAAGGTAAGCATACTGCTAGCACAAATCACACAAAAACAATTTTTATTGCATCTAATATCTTTTTAAGTTCTAAGTTCTAACTATGACATTCTTACACATCTCTTAAATAATAAACTAGTCAAAAAGTGTCACTCTAAAAGGTAGTAAACAACAACTACATAACCGATGTATGAGACATTGAGGTAGAATGCCATAACTATCACATCCGTAGGCCATAGCTATCACATGCGTAGGCCATACCTATCAGTCCTGTGCACTGATGAAAACCATTGCCATAATCAAAACCTTAGGACTAAGTGACTAACCATTGCCACAGTCAAAATCTTAGGACTAAATTGCAATGAGCCAATGAAGCTAAGCTAGTTAAATTGTCATTTCTACAGACATTTAGCAACACAAACTACACACAAGCACCAATCACAATTAACAGAGGAAAATGTGTGTTAGCACAAATTACAGGGGACATTTTTTTTATGAAAGGATAAGGACAAATAACTTGGTGTGGGCTGTCACAAAACACAATTAACGAGAGGAAAATGTGTCTTAGCACAATCACAAGAGAAAATTTTTTCCTATGAAAGGATAAGGACAAAAATGAGGTGTGGGCTGGCACAAATCACAATAAACAAAGAAACAAAGTTGTGTTAACAAGTCACAAGATACAATTTTTTCTATTGAAGGACAAGGACTATTCCCCTATCATGCATATACAATTCAGTTTTGTCACTAATCACTAGCAATTGTTGCTGATGTTAGCGAGTTCATCACTAACAAGTGACTATTCCCCTATCATGCATATACAATTCACACAAGAGACAAGCACATTGATAAGATGTCATTATCCAACTAGTTCTAAACTGAACGGCTCAAAGCATCAGAAAAGAATGAAAAAGATTCCAACAAGCAAAAGCACAAAGCGAAAGGACAAATGACAAAATTCTCCCTAGATTGGCACAAGCAAAAAGACAAAGGATAATTTTTTTCTATGGAAGGACAAAAGACGAAATATCTCCCTATATCAACACAAGCACAAAGACGAAGGACAAATTTTTTTCTATGGAAAGACAAAAGACAAAATTTTCTCCCTAGATCGACACAAGCACAAGGACAAAGGACAATTTTTTTTTTCTATGGAAAGACAAAAAACAAAATTTTCTCCCTAGATCGGCACAAGCACAAAGACAAAGGATGGCTGTATGCATGCATGCATTGCTCTGCTGCAGAGCATGCATGCGGATTCATAGGCATGCCACGCACACACAAGGACGACCCAGCATGCTCATCACGATTCCAGGCAACAGGTGCATGCATAATTGCATATGCATTTACCTGCCACCAATGCCTTCAATTTTTCTTGTTTTACTCCAGTCCATCTATCATGCTGTAAGCTTTTAGGGTGGACACAGGGTGGATAAACCATTCAACCATTCAACCTACACAAGCCTAATGAACTAAGTCATAACTCATGCCAATGATTAAAATCACAATTATGATGATTTTATCTTTAGACCAACAATGAAATATATGCATCTAAGATAGCTAGAAGAGGCTTCTACAGTGCAACTTGATAAAGATGGATTGCATATGCTCAACACTAGAATTGTTGTGCTCGACACTTGCAATTTCCATTATATCATACTGCAATTATGTAACACTAGAAATAGTTATTTTGGTATCACCAAAGTGCTATGGAAAAAACAACAAAGCTTCCATGAGTACTACTACTAGTGGAGGTACTTGAGAATGAGGCATTAGAGGTACAAAAATGCAATGGCAAATGACATGGCAAGCAAAGACTGCATGAGTACACCTACTAGTTGCACATAATACACACTATAATTGCATTACTTACACTAAGCAATTTACTACTACTAAAAGTGCAATCAAGCAAAATTAATAAAATAACAGTTCAAGACAAATGAGAGATACATGTTGACCCAAACCACATGTTTTAGCAAATATCATAGTTTCTTTTCAAGCACAAGCACAAAGACAGATTACAAGAGACAATTTACTATGGAAGGACAATTTAACAAAACTGTTAGCCAATACCAACACAATAACATAATACAAGAGACAAGAAAATTTTAACTGACCACCTATTAATTATTCATGGTGCTCTCTGCAGCTTCCATCCTCTCTGCACCTAACTTGAACTCAACAAGGTACCTGCGAAATAATTATATATGAAGACAAATCAGATACCAAAATATAGTACAGGGTAAAAAAAATCCATATATCACAAACTTGTATCCTTCAACAATAACTGAGGCATTAAATGAAAAGGCATTTCAAATGCATAAATAATTAGTCAGAGAAGACAATTTAAGGACAAACACAATAAGAAGCACAGATTGCAATCACAAACTTACATTACAATGGACAATTGTTTACTATGCCAGGACGATTTACAAAATTTATTTCCAATACCAACACAAGCACAAATTATAAGAGACAATTCTTTTTTCTATGGAAGGACAATTTACAAAATATATTCCCAAAATTTACTCACCTAGCTTCTTATCCAGCTCGACAAAGAGGTCATTTACATGGTCTCGTTCTTCTCCCTATTAGCTTTATGATCTTCCTAGGGGCTGGTTTCTTGCGATCTTCTTGCTAGAGATAGGCCTATATGAGACGAGGTAAACAGAAAAGCATGTTCAGCAACAAGTCTTGACACAAAGCGGCCACTTTCATGCCCATTTCATTCCCACGAGGAAAGACAAAAAAAATGAAATTTGGCAGGAAAAAACAATGAAATTTAACGACAGCCAAAATGAAATGAGATGTACAGATAATGCAGAATTGTACAACACTTGATCCAAAGTGAGATTGTGTGCTCTTTCAAGGAAATGGAGATGCTCATGAACAGTCTGTCACAAGCTGAGATTTGATGGTAGTGCAATACATGGCATGAGTATGTGTGAGAAACATCAATATATCAAAAAGTTCATCAGTAGTACTAATGCGGTCTTGGAACAATGCCGTGGCACATGCTACTGCTATGTACATACTTAGACAGGCAGTAAGACCCTAAAGCACTGCCCAAGATTACTTGCTACTGCCTCAAAATCTTACATGCTACTGCTATGTACATCCTGGACTTGATCAGTAATACTAAAGCTCTGAATTACTTGCATTCCATAATTATTGATTTAAAGTGTTGAATAAAAACAAGATAAGATCTTAGACAAAAGGCACAATCTTTCGAACACTAATTATAGAGAAGAAATTGAAAAACAAAACACTCTTGTCCACTTAACCATTAGGTTAGCAACATCCATTGTCGGTGCTTACTGCTTAGCTCCTGAACCATAGGTACAAAGCACATCAACCATTCATGCATCACCAACAAGAATAGAAATACAGAGAAATAAAATGTAACTTAACTAAGATCTACAGAATGCCTTCCTACAGACCTGCCATTTACATCCTTGAGATGTCACAAGTTTAGCAAACCCTAAAGCACACCGTGCCTAATCCCAAACTAGACAGACTATACATCAAATCAACTCAGTAACTGAACATCTGAAACTCTGCATTAAGTACACCAAAAAAAAGAGGAATCCTACCCCAACACAAGTGGACGCGAGGTATGCATTCAGCGCCAAAAATAGAACATCTAAAGCTATGCAATCCGTTTACAAAACAACATCTAAAATTTTGCAATCATTTTACAAGAGCAATCCTACCCCCACCGCCAAAAATAGAACAGAAATCCCTGAATACAGTGGCCACAAAAATGCATGGCGGCTCCATCCAATCCACACAAATCCATGCCACAAATAGCCGCGCTACCTCTCAGCGCAGCAGGCAGGTCGCTAGTCATCTCCCACGGCTGATAACAAGCGACAATATCCACCAGTTGACCCAGGGCCGTGGCCAGAAAACTACACAAACAGTGCGACAGATCACCCGCCGATCTACCCTACCCATAGCCGTAGCACCACTCACCACCCCCATTCCGGCAAAGCAGATCTGGACTCCAACTGAGAAAATGCCTAGCTCAAATTGAGGAAGAGCGAGCCGCACCTGACAAGCTAACTCCAAATCGAGGGAGAAGACCACCGGCGCAGCAAGGGAACTCCAAATCCTCGAGGGAGAAGCTCCGGCGCGCCGGGACGGAGACGAACATGGAGAGGAGTGGCTGAATCGCCCCTCCGCCGCGACGACACCGAGACCATTCCTCTCTCAGTGTCCTACCCGGATCTGGCTTCACAAGTGATAGAGTGGGTGCTTTAGCGGGTACGGTAACAACTTCGACCCGATACAAAGACGGACCCGACAACCGCGTCACCGCGCCTCCGCTCACGCGTGCAGCCAGCCGCTCGCCTCTGCCAATGCACGCGCGACGCGTCGCCTGGGCCTGCCGGTAAAAACCAGGCGACGGTAGATTAGGAAAACTGAATAATAAAACCTTGTTCTACTTCTGGTCTATGAAATATTGGGTAATGTCAACATCGTATTCTTAAATATTTTAGACCATTATACACGGCATTGATGTTTTGCATTTTCATCAAATTCGTCAGACTATTGGTTCACTCCCTGTTATGACTCAGTCCACCTTGTCCACGTGCCACAATCTAATGGTGCCATTTTCGTCGCCCGAGTCCCTGACTCGTCAGCGATGAACAGAGAAGGCAGAATGGGCACGACCTGCCTTACAATTTTCATCCTCCTGCTTCTTCTGATGATTTGTGTCTGCAAATCCGATGATCAGCTGACAAGCGCAAGGCCACTCTCCCCCGCCGACCTGCTCATCTCCAAAAGCGGCGTCTTTGCTCTCGGCTTCTTCTCCCCGTCGCCGGCCGGCTCCAACACGACGAGCCTGTACGTTGCCATCTGGTTCCACGGCATCCCTGAGCGCAGCCGCACAGTGGTGTGGGTCGCCAACCGCGACAGCCCAACCACCACGGCTTCGTCCCCGTCGCTCGTCATCGGCAACAGCTCAGACCTCGTGCTGTCGGACTCCCACGGCCGCACTCTCTGGCGAACCCAGAACGCCATTGCCGTGCCGTCGACGACAACGCACTGCCCTCGCCGTGCTGCTCGACACGGGGAACCTGGTACTCCAGCTTCCCAACGGCACGGTCCTATGGCAGAGCTTCGATCACCCGACTGACACCATTCTCCCAGGCATGAGGTTCCTGATGCTCCACAGGGCTCGCCCCGCCGCCGCCGGGCGCCTGGTCTCGTGGAGAGGCCCCGCCGACCCGTCCACCGGAGACTTCTCGTTCGGGCTCGATCCCGTCTCCAACCTTCAGCTGATGGTCTGGCACGGGGCCGACCCATACTGCCGCATCAGCGTGTGGAACGGCGTGTCAGTGTCCGGAGGCATGTACACGAGCTCCCCGAGCTCGATGGTGTACCAAACCATCGTCAACACCGGCGACGAGTTCTACCTTGAGTACACCGTCTCCGACGACTCGCCGTACTTCCGGATCATGCTCGACCACACCGGCACGATGAAGCTCCTGAGCTGGGACGCCAACTCGTTGGCGTGGACGGTCGTCTCCGAGCGCCCCACCGGTGGCTACGGCCTGTACGGCTCGTGTGTGTTAGAACCGGGCCTACTAGGCCCTGCCCGTTTGCAGGTGCCCTGACCGCTTATCAGGCCCGCCCGGTTCCTGAGAGACGGCCCAGCCCATTGCTGGTGCCACTCCCCCTCCCGGGTCCACTTAACTACACAACATATGAAGGCCTTGGGCCTGCACAACCCAAAAGACTAGTCTGATCTGGCAAGAACGAGGAACATCGCGTGCTCACAGAGGTATATTTCATTCCCTCATTAAGATGCAATATCGTAAGTCTTGGACAGCTGGAAGAATCAGGGTGCCAGCTGGAAGAATCAGGGTGCCGAGTAGAGATTGATAATGGCGTCCTGCAAGTGTTTGAGCGCCCGCCAGTGCCGCACGGAGCAGCGTGGTGTTCGATCGGGCGAGAGAGCGTAACCGGCTCTATGTTATGAAGCCCAAGCTAACGCACTGTGTGTCGCGACCAAGATGGATGACATGGCGTGGGCGTGGCACGCCGGATACGGGCACTGAACGGGGCGCTCCAAGAGCTTGCGTCAAGGGAGATGGTAGATGGTTTACCCAAGATCCGTGGAGTGGAGAAGGTATGTGATAGCCGTGTTCTCGGCAAGCATCACGGAGACCGTTCCCAAAGGCTACGGCACACCGAGCATCGCGGGACTAGAGCTTGTCCATGGTGATCTGTGTGGACAGATCACGCCACCAACGCAGTGGTAAGTCATATTTCTGCTTATTGTCGATGATTTCAGTCGATACATGTGGATTGAGCTATTGGCAACAAAAGATGAAGCGCTAATTTACTTCAAGAAGATTGTGCTAGCTGTGAAGTGGAGTCGGGCGGCGGTTGAAAGCATTCGGAACGATTGTGGGGGAGAATTCAACTCGGTGCATTTGTGACTTTACGCGAGAGGCGTGGCGTGAAGCACAACACCACTACTCCCTACACACCCCAACAACGGTGTGGTTGAACGGCGTAATCAAACGGTCGTTGAGATGGCACGATGTACGATGAAGGCGATGAAAGTGCCGGCCAAGTTGGGGGTGAGGCCGTGAAAACGGCGGTTTATCTTACGAATAGAGCTCCGACGAAAAGCACGAGTGGCAAGACTCCATACGAAGCGTGGTTTGGCAAGAAGCCCGGGGTAAAACACCTTCGTACTTTTGGCTGCACTTTGCATATGCCAAGAAGCTAGGACCCGGTGTGAACAAACTCGGTGACAGTCGATTCCGGGCATATTTTTGGCTATGAACCGGTGCCAAGGGGTACCGTGTATATGATCCAGCAAAGGACAGGCTAATGGTGGCTAGAGATGTCATATTTGATGAGAAGAAACCGTGGAATTGGGGGAAAGCGGCGGTCCGAGCCCAAGTCGGGGGCGCGGCGCTGAAACATTTCGGGTTCGATATTCGATACGAATACGTTTACGGTCCGACAACGAGACCAAGATCCAGATCATGATCCGACTTGCACTGGATGGGAGGCCGAGCTTCTTTGCACCAATTCCACGGGATGATGAGATGGGTGGCGACACGCCACCACACACTCTGTCTCACGGCCGGCCCACGAGATTCGGTGGGCAACACCCCATCCGATGCCTCGCGGAACGGATGAAGCACCAAGGAGGTACGGGACGGTTGCGAGATTTGTTGGACTCAACGAAGCCATGGAGGATGTTGAGTACAGTGGACTATGTCTTGTTGCTTCTTTGGTGAACCAAGCTCGATAGAGGAAGCCATGTCGAAAAATGCTTTGGAGGGAAGCCATGATGAGCGAAATGCGAGGCTATTGAGAGTAATAGGACTGGGATGTCGGTGAGCTACCAAAGAATCGAAGGCAATTGGCCTAAAGTGGGTTTTTAAACTCAAGAAAGATCGATGGCAAGATAGTCAAGTATAAGGCAAGACTAGTGGCCAAGGGATATGCTCAAGTGCGAGGAGTAGATTTTGAAGAAGTCTTTGCACACTGTAGCCGGGATTGAGACAGTAAGGGTTTTGTTGGCTCTTGCGGCAAAAGGTGGATGGCAAGTGCATCATATGGATGTCAAGTCGGCTTTTCTCAATGGAGATTTGGTGAATCGAGTTTTTGTTAAACGGCCACCGGGTTTTGTTGTTGGCAAGGGTGATAAAGTGCTTAAACTCGGGAAGGCTGTATGGTCTTAGGCAAGCTCCAAGGGCATGGAATGCCAAACTTGATAAGGAGCTGATTGCTCTTGGCTTTGTGAAAAGTAAACTTGAGCATCTTTGTGTATAGAAGAAGCAACAAAGATTCCTATCTCATTGTGGGGTGTATGTGGATGATTTAGTCATCTCGGGACCAAGTGTCGGTGCTATTGATCAATTCAAGGCGAGATGAAGAGAAAGTTCAGCATGAGTGATCTTGGACTTCTTAGCTATTACCTAGGGATTGAGGTGAAGCAAGATGTCGGTGGTATTACTACGAGTCGAGGCGCATATGCATGCAAGATTCGAAAACAGCGGGTATCTTTGACGTAATCCAAGTGCTACACCGATGGAGTCAAGGCTCAAGTTATACAAGAGACGGGGAAGATGAGGTTGTGAGGCCAAGCGATTACGGAAGTCGATTGGGAGTTTAAGATATCTTGTAAATACAAGGCCCGATCTAGCATACTCGGTGGGAGTAGTGAGCGGATTCATGGAGGCTCCAAGCCAAGCACATTGGGGAGCGGTGAAGCAAATATTGAGATATCTCAAGGGTACCATGGATTATGGGCGAGGTATGAGAAAGGCACCGAACCGAAACCCTTTTTGCTTGGGTACGGTGACGGTGATTTTGCCGGTGATGTTGAAGATAGAAAGAGTACCACGGGGATTGTCTACTTTCTTGGAGGCAATGTGGTGACTTGGGCGTCACGAAACGAGAAGACAATTGCCCTATCTTCATGTGAAGCTGAATATGTAGCGACGGCATCGCCCGGCTTGCCGGGAGTCGGGTTGAGCCGACTTGTGGGAGATTTGTTGGGGACAAAGGAAGCGCGAGTAAGGCTACTCATGGACAACATGTACGCAATAGCTACGTCCAAGAACCCGGTGCATCATGAGAAGTAAGCATATTGATACAAAGTTCCACTTCATTCGTGAATGCATAGAAGAGGGAAAGGTGGAGGTGGATCATGTGGGCACTCTGGATCGGTTGGCCGACATCTTCACCAAAGCTCTCGGGAAGGCGAGGTTCGTTGAGCCGAGGAGTGCACTCGGAGTTGACAAGGTGCAATAAGTTTAGGGGGAGAATTGTTAGCTAAATTATTGCATTAGATCGTCATGTAATCTTTGTTCGAGATATTGCCTAGAGTCGGTTAGGAGATTGTGCGTGGTTGGAGGCGTGCTCGGCCACGACACGGTCGAGTCGAGTCGGTCTGTCCGGCGCCACGGTGCGCGGCTGGGCTGCGCGTGGTGCACGTCACGGAAGAATGGCGTGGCACACGGTGTGTAGCGTGGCGCGGGGATACGCGGAGGCATGTTCGTGATCCCATTATGTACCCCTATATAAAGCAAGAATAAAGACCGAAAAAGGCTGCGACGTTTGGCGGCAACAAACCCTAGAACATCTGTGTTTCCATCTGTTATCTCGCCGTGGTCACCATCGATTGTGACGCCGGCGCGTTCTAGGTTGTTCAGAGCATAATCTGCTCCAACAGTGTGGCCCCAACGGCTACAGCGACTTCACCGGAGCTGCCCCGGCGTGCCAGTGCCTCGAGGGCTTTGAGCCCGTCGCCGTCGGTCTCAACTCTTCCATAGGATGCCGGAGGACGGAGCCTCTGCAGTGCAGCAAGGGAAGTCACTTCGTGGCCTTGCCCGGGATGAGAGTTCCTGACAAGTTCGTTCTCCTCCGGAACAGAAGCTTTCAGCAGTGCGTGGCTGAGTGCAGCAATAACTGCTCCTGCACCGCCTATGCTTACGCCAACTTGAGCAGCAGCGGTGCCATGGCCGACCAGTCAAGGTGCTTGGTTTGGAATGGGGAGCTTGTCGACACATGGAAAAGCAGCAACTATGGCGAGAAGCTGTACATCCGGCTTGCCGACCCTCCTGGTACGCACCGTTTCATCATCTGCTGTTTACATTTGTTGATCAGAGGGACAGTTTCTCCAATGTTGGTAGAGATATTCATCTAGCAATTAAGCAGAAGATACACCATAGTGAGAAATGTCCACTCAAAGTAGTTTTTTTTTTTCACTAATGTGATTTAAAGAACACAAGCATTAAGTATAATAAAAGTGAATGGCAACAGAGCATCTCCAGCCAGGTGACCCCCATTGCAACTCCCCTAACAGGGTGTTGATGGGCTCTGTTTTCCTACCTTGATCGGTTCTGTTTCCTTCATTTATCACCAGTTAATGAAATGGCCTCTGAAACAAACAAACAAACAAACAAACAACAAGAGATATAGTAGCTCTGCTAGTTAATTAATTACTCAGCACATTCTAACAATTTTTACTTTGGCAGTTAAAACCAAGACCGGTATCTATACCTCTTATATAAACAAACCCCACTATAGAATTATCTCAACATACAAGCTATCCACATAAGCAATCCACTAAGCAATCCACTAAACTTGTAATTATATCCAACTAGCACATATAATTATGACAACCACCTCTTCATCCATTAACATACATTTAGTTGTTGACATAAACAATGTCATCAAAGTATCAAACCATTCATCAAAATTTATTTTAAGATTATTTTATTTTTATAACCATAAATATAAATAATTTATTTTTTAAAAATTAACTGGAATCCCCGCAGCAACGCGCGGGGTATTCTCCTAGTAGTAAAGATTGTAGTCCCGGCTGTAGCATGTCTCCTGCTACCCACATGCATAGCCCTTGTCTGCCTATGCAAATTCAAAGGTACAAATAAGTGCCTTGTTTTAACATGTAATGTTATTACTGTACATGTTTTAAGAAAAAGGTATCAATGTCCCACTCCCAACCAGCAGGGAAATGGCGAAAAAGGGAGATTCAGAAGAAACTGATGCTAAGATACTTGACCGCCTCAAATGAACTTGGAGACAAAAACGAAGAATTTCCATTTGTTAGCTTCGATGACATTGTTGCCGCAACTAACAATTTCTCTGACAGCAATATGCTTGGAAGAGGAGGCTTTGGCAAAGTTTACAAAGTTGGTAAATTTCACATTAATAGTTGTAGGATAATATGCATTAAAAAATCGTTAAAACAAAAGAAAGAATTGTAGTTTTGCTATTTTCCAATTCAGAAGAACGCAACCATGCAGGGAATGCTGGAAGATGGGAAGGAAGTTGCTGTCAAAAGGCTTAGTCAAGGTTCTGGGCAGGGTATTAATGAATTCAGAAATGAGGTAGTTCTACTTGTGAAACTACAGCACAGGAACTTAGTTAGACTACTTGGTTGTTGTATTCATGAAGAAGAGAAGTTACTGATCTATGAATACTTGCCTAACAAAAGCCTGGATGCCTTCCTGTTTGGTATGCACTGACTCTTGAGCATATTGCAGTTCTTACATTGACCAAAAGGATAGGATACTGCTGATGACTAACAATAGGTTTAAATACTACTTGTTGGCAGATACTTCAAGAAAGGATGTGCTTGATTGGCCAACACGGTTCAACATAATCAAAGGCATAGCCAGAGGGCTTCTATATCTTCACCAAGATTCAAGATTAACAATAATTCATAGAGATCTTAAAGCAAGTAACATCTTGTTAGACACAGAAATGAATCCCAAAATATCAGACTTCGGCATGGCAAGAATCTTTGGGGGAAACCAGCAAATAGCAAATACTACCCGTGTTGTTGGGACATAGTGAGTAATTCTTTACTAGTCAATGATAAATAAATGCAACTATAATAGTTTTAGTCTAACTCAAATTCTTCCGTTGTTGAATTTGTTTAAACAGCGGTTACATGTCTCCTGAATATGTGACAAGTGGTGCCTTTTCTGTCAAATCAGACACATATAGCTTTGGCGTTCTTGTCTTGGAGATTGTAAGTGGTTTGAAGATAATCTCAACTCGGCTCATAATGGACTTCCCAAACCTTATAGCTTATGTAAGTAGTGTGGAATACTCAAGTTTTTCAATAAACATAAACAAAAATATTTTAATTTGATAGAGAAAGTATTTACATTCTGCCAGACATGGAAATTATGGGAAGAGGGAAATGCAAGGAAATTGGTAGACTCATCTGTTTCTGAAAGTTGTCCACTCCATGAAGCTTTTAGGTGTATTCATGTAGGACTTTTGTGTGTCCAAGACAATCCAAATGCAAGGCCACTCATGTCATCAGTTGTGTTTATGTTGGAAAATGAAACCACATTGCTTCCAGCACCAAAGGAGCCTGTATATTTTTCACCAAGGAGTAATGAAACTGAAGAAACAAGGAGAAACATAGAAGGTGTTTTGTGTACATCGTGTATCACAACACTAGAGGGCCGCTAGATGTTCACGCCAACTTTTGAAATACGGGTGAAGTCCCGGCTGCGAAAAAAAAAGTTCACGCCAACTTTTATCATGTACATGTTCAAGTCTTTGATTAACCATGTAGGCCTTTAGAGTAAGTGAATTTCAGTATAGGTGGTCGAAATATATGTGAACTTACAGTCTGCAAAATGTACATATGTGAGCTTACTGTACTGAATATATTGAATTGAAGCTTGCGGCTTGGAAAGAAAATGTAAATGATAATACAAGGATTTCAGAATTATGTGGTCAAGTACTCAAGTGTCATTTCTTTAGAATGTGCGCTGCAGTATTTGGTCAAGTGTCATACAAAGAATCCAATCAAATTTCACATGGAATTGCTTTAATCTTCAGTTGCTCTAATGCCAAAAGGTGAAGGCTGCCTAATCTTTCAGTACCTCATTCATAGAATTCTTCAGCTGTTATATTTTCTACAGCATAAAACTAGCAAACTTGCGGGTCGGTGATCATTGGAGACTCGAAAACAGCCAAAGTTCAGATGAATAAACTGTAGCAAGTTCAGAGGTGTTTTCAGCATTGTCACATACCTCGTATGTGGGTTTTTTCCTTTTCCTTTGAAGTCTTTTCAAAACTTGCTATTTGTATAAGATGAGCAAACAGTAGTACACTATGGCTTGCAGCTGGTAACTGCAAATATTGTGCTTGGCCAGGTTCACCAGGCATTTAGATGTTTATCTCCAACGCTCCAACGCTAGCTGCAAATGAAATTCAGGTTATTCAGCAAATTGCCACTGACAGGCAGAGCTCACACATTCAGCGGTTAGTCCGGGATTTTGTGTTACGGATTGACACTGCAAAAGCTCCGGATCATTAGTTCACCTGAATGTGTAGCACGCCACAGTACCCAC
Source organism: Themeda triandra (assembly GCA_018135685.1). Classification (NCBI taxonomy): domain Eukaryota; kingdom Viridiplantae; phylum Streptophyta; class Magnoliopsida; order Poales; family Poaceae; genus Themeda; species Themeda triandra. The sequence goes on from JAENPR010000274.1 coordinate 392,680, forward strand.
AGAGAGCAAATTACAACAGCATGCAGCTTAGCAATGGCAGCCGAACAGGCCAAATAGTATCCAAAACATACAACGGAAGTCCTGCCTGCATATTCTTCGAACTAAAACTAGGGATGGAAAATCCTAGATACTAGCAGGGGAGCTAGGGGATTTTTTTTTTCGAAAAGAGCTAGGGCAATTGGAGAAAGGAAGCAGAAAGAAGCAGCGAATCAAGGGAGCGTTCCCGCCAGAGCCCTCCTCATCCGGCCGGGCTCACAGAATCCGATATGATTTTTTTTTAAAACTTGGGGTCTCCCCATTTCCATTCAAAAGAACGGAAATACCGCTAAACAGAGTTTCAGAGAAAGAAAGACAGCAGAACAAAGAGGAAAAGCTAGAACGCGGCGCCAGCTCTAATCTAAACACTAAGTCTCCTAGCGCTACAGGCGGACGCTTATTACAACGTGCGCTTAACCAGCCAGCGCAAGAGGAAGCAGGTTTTTGGCCCAGCAAACGCTAAAGGCGACAGAAAGAACAGACTAAGTTTTTTCGCAACAGGCACCACAGCCTGAAGGGTTTGATACGCGCAGCATCTTCAGTTTTGAGTCGCTCCCCCGTCATCATCTGCACCTTGATTGTCATCAGAAGACATCCTGGGCTTCTTGGCGTGGAGAACCTTCAGCGCCACTTGCAGCATCAGCGCCACCCCTTCTTCGATTGCTTGCTTGTCCATCCCAGTGTAGAGCCCTACCCAGAATTTCATAAGAGCACCCGCATGGTAAATAATCTCAATCGGATTTTTGATAAGTTTCTTATCAAAGCATGCTTTGTTCCTGGCAGACCAAATCGCCCAACATATTGCAGCTATGCCAAGAATGTGGAAAGCTTTTCCATCAGGCATCCACTTTTCTAACCATGCCCAGCACTGGTCCAGGTCACATGGTATGTCATTAGCACCAATACACTTGGCTATGCAGCCCCATACTACTCTAGCAACTGAGCATTGAAAAAATAAATGTGCAATGGATTCATTGGCATTACAAAAGTAACAGTCAAGAGTGCCAATCCAGTTTCTTCTAATTAGATTGTCCTTAGTTAGAGTCACTTCATTTGTTAGCAACCACATGAAGAACTTTATTTTGGGAGGGATCTTCCCTTTCCAGATTTGTTTCAGATATATTCCAAAATCATTTTTTAGTCATTTTCTCATAAAGTGACTTAACAGTATACTTGCCCTTTGCACCCCATTTCCATCTAATAATATCAGCCCTGTCAGTTAACTGAAACATGTTGCTGAGTTCTAGGATTTTACCCCATATCATATACATATCCTGAGGCATCCATCTTCTAAAAGTGAGCTCTATGTCTCCTCTCTTAACAGCAGCAACACATATCTCTTTTTGATCACACAAACTATATATTTCTGGGACCAATTGGCAGAGTGGTCTATCAAAGAGCCACCTGTCCTCCCAGAATCTAGTATTTAGGCCATTGCCAATTTCAATGTTTCTTCCCTTCAGATATAAATTCTTGACCTTGATAAGGTCATACCATATAGGAGAATCATCCATTCTATGCTGGACAGTATGAATAGTGTGTTTACTAAGATATTTGGCTTTGATCAACTCTTGCCACAATCCTTCTTCATTTTCAAGCTTCCACCACCACTTACACATTAAGCTGATGTTCAGCTTTGTAAGGTCTTTGATCCCAACTCCTCCTTTTTTCTTGCTTTTACATACTTTGGCCCATTTTATCAGATGGTATTTCTTTTTTAAGCTCCCCCCTTGCCAGAAAAATTTTCTCCTAATCTTATCCATTTCTTTAATGGTTGATTTAGAAAGCAAATATACTGACATATGATAAATGGGGGCATTACTTAGACTTGCATCAATTAAAGTGGCCCTTCCAGCCATAGTCAAGGTGCCACCTTTCCAAATCTCCAGTTTCTTATAACATTTTTCTGGCAAAGGTGCCCAGTCCCTCACATGCAATCTGCTAGGACTTATGGGAACACCTAAATATTTGACAGGAAAGGAACCTACTTGACAATTGAATATCTCAGCATAAATTTGACCCCAGCTTTCACCATCATTGATCATCAAGATCTCACTCTTGTTGAAATTTATTTTTAACCCAGACAACAATTCAAACATGTAGAGCAATATTTTCATATTTCTAGCTCCCTCCAGGTCATGTTTGAGACACAATATGGTGTCATCTGCATATTGCAGAATGGCCACCCCCTAGGGATTATGTGTTCTACAAGACCAGTGAATAGATCATTATGTTGAGCTCTAATCACCATCCTGGTGAGACAGTCTACAACAAAATTAAACAGAATGGGGGAGAGAGGGTCTCCCTGCCTCACCCCTTTAAAACTTTTTATATAGGGCCCAAGCAAATCATTCATTTTGATACAGACAGTCCCCCCCATAACCACTTGTTTTATCCAAGTGCACCATTTAACATTAAAACCTCTCATTTCAAGGCAGTCAAACAGGAGCTTCCAGCTGACCTTGTCATACGCCTTTTCAAATTCAATCTTAAACAGGACCCCTATTTCATTTTTCCTTTTGGTTTCATGCATTATCTCATGGAGGCACATAACCCCTGAAGTTATAACCCTCCCCTTCATGAAGGCTGTTTGAGTGTTGTGAATCAGCTTATCAGCATAAGATTCGATTCTAATTGTCAAAACCTTTGTAATCAATTTATATAGGCAATTAAGAAGGCAAATGGGCCTAAACTGTTGAATCTTAGAAGCTTCTTTAATCTTGGGTAAGAGTGTGATGATCCCATAATTCAACTGGAGATATCTACTTTGTGTTTATGGAAGTCATCAAACAAAGCTATAATATCTTCTTTCACTATATCCCAACAGAACTGAAAAAACTCTATGGGCATCTTATCTGGCCCAGGTGCTTTATTTTTTTCCATCAAGAAAAGAGCTTTTTAATCTCCTCCGAAAAAAAGGCCGGCAAAGATTTTCATTATCTTTACTATTCAAATTCACACACCCATCCCATATACTAGGATCTAGGACAACATTATGGTCAGGTTCTGGACCAAAAAGTTCTCTATAATATGCAATTACATGATCTAGAAGGTTTTGCTCACCTTCAAAGATCACACCATCATTCTCTAAATTTAGTATAGCCATTTTCCACTTTCTGCCATTGGCACATTTATGAAAGTAACTTGTGTTCAGATCCCCTTTGTGAAGCCATGTCTCATGACTTCGATTTTGCCAGTATGACTCCTCTTCTAATAGGAATTTCATGTTATCGGTTAAAAGGTTCATTTTCCTTTCAATCTGATTTTGATTTAAGTCAATAGTTTCTTCAATTGACTTTAATTCAGCTAATTCTTCCTGGATGGCTTTCCTTTTTTTCTTAATTCTCCTTGGAGATTGAAACCCCAGCCCTTGAAGTACTTGTTTAACCAATTTTATTTTTTCTTGGATTTTATCCAAGTGAGATTTAGCCCGACATGGAGCTTCCCATATCTTTTTCACACCATCATAGAACTCAGGATTACCAATCCAGCTATTCTCAAATCTAAACTGAATATATGGAGTCTTTTTATTCTGACCAATGAATAGAATCAAGGGGTTATGGTCAGACACCTCTCTGGGCAATTTCCTAACAACAGCTTGAGGGAAGATATTCTCCCACTCACTAGACATCAAAATCCTATCCAATTTTTCCAAGGTAGGGGGTGTCTGGTTGTTGGACCAAGTATACCCACCTCCAATCATGTTCAGCTCTCTAAGTTCATAAAAACTGATGAGGGCATTAAAAGCCCTGTATGCTTATGGATGCCACCATTCCCATTCTTCTCATGGGCAAATCTGATAATGTTGAAGTCCCTCCCAATAAGGTAAGGTTCCTGACTTGTGGAGCAGAATTTGGATAATTCAGATAAGAAAGGGAGCTTCCCTTCTTCTTGAGCATCTCCATATACTACTATCAAATTCCATTTAACTTTGAGCAATTTATCCCAGATATTCATTTGTAGCAAGTATTTACCTTGTTTAAAAGACCCCACATCATAAATGTCAGTTCTAACCCCCACTAAAATACCTCCAGATCTCCCTCTGGATGGATTCCATAACCAAAGGTAGTCCTGATGGGTATCAAACTCTTTAGTAATAGGATCATCAATGTCTTCTACCATTGTTTCTTGTATGCCAATAAAGTTGAACTATTTTTGAGAGATGAGATTTCGAAGGAATGTAGCAGTCCCTTTTTTCGAGACCCCTACAATTTCATATTAGTCCTTGCATATTCATTTTTTTCTTCTACCTTTTCGTCTTTGTGTCTTAGGATCTTCCCGATTTTTTTCTCGCTTTTATAATTGGCGGGAGAAAACCTAATGTTTTTCCTCACCTCCCTTTTCTTTTTTCGGATAAAACTTCAATAAAACCATCGTGGTCGAGGTCTCCCTCTGTTGCCCACTCAAGTAATGGAATCTCGGGGCTTTTTGCCTCATTACTAATATTATTTTCATCAGTATGTTCAGTAATTTCAGAAATCTGGACATTTGTCCTGTCATTCTGTTGTTTATGATACGGTTTAATCTAACTTGTTCAATTTCCCTAAGCAGATCAAAGGAATTATAACTAGAGACAGTAGATTTAACTCCTATCTTCACAGATATATCATGCAACACATCATTAGACAAATCAGTAATGTTGGGTTGGGCTTGAGATTTACCTTCAAGGTTTCTCTTCTTTGCCATAGCATCAATCTTCTCTTGTGTAGTCTTGGTCAATTCATTCCTGAGCCTGTCACTCCTTCTTTCTCCAGGTTGCCCACCCTTGAGCACAGCATTGACATAGCTGTTAGTCTCTTTAGCTTCTGTCTGAGCCAGTGAATCATCCCCTATCATCACCTCTCCTCTTGTTGCATTGTCCTCAACTGAATGGTTCATGTCACCATCCTCCATCTCATGGCTCATCTCAGTTGGAACTGTGTTTTCATTCTGAATGTTAACTTCATCAATACCCTCAGGCACACTATCTTGTGTGTTGATGATCTGATCCTCATCAATAATCACCTCAGGAGAGTTGAAGATTGGAATTTCATCATTTGCATCCACAAATCCCTGAGTGGTTTGAATTTCTGATTCAGTTTTGCCACTTTTTCTAGCACCATCCTCCTTGCTGAATTCATATATATTAGGGACCAAGTGACTCCCAAACATCCAGATTTGAGTGCCCCCATCTTTAGAGCTGCCTTGCCTAGCATCACCATAAGCTCCAATTTCCTTTAATTTGTCACTAAGAGAGCCACTATCTGAGTCTGAGTCCTCCAAGGTTTCTGGTATGTAAACTCTATCCTCCTCCCCTCTTGACTAATTTTTGTAAGATTTCTGAGCATCACCCATAAGTTTACCACTCTCCACGGCCTTTCCAGCCGGCCTAGGAGGTGCAGACCTGAACACCTTATCACTTTGGGTCTGACTTCTGTTGGATCCAGCCCCCATCCTAGCAAACTTGCTGTTACTTCTCTCATTGGCCACATCATATTTCTGCCCTTTGACATCCTTAGACACATCTTTTTTTGGTGTTGATTGGTTGTTCTCCCCCACAACTATGCCACTTCTCAAGATCTTTTCACCAGCTTCAACTTCCACTTCTCTCTCATAAGTGAACATGAATATATCATCCCCAAGTGCACATTTGGCAGTGCTAGGAACCTTGGTAACATCCATACAAGCAATTTTCATCCTTACATACTCAAGACTAAGCCTTGTGGACTCATCCACCTCCTTAGTTTTCCCAACCAGACCCCCACTTGAACTAATGTTTTGATAGATCTCTGCTCAGGAGTGTAAGTGCAATCAAGCCCTAATGTGGGTTTTGGCGTTGATGACCACCAAATTAGGGAACTAATGAGACTTATTGAGATGACAAGCAGGCAATGAATTACAGAAGAATGATGTACAGGTTGGAGGGGTCCCCGTTTCTAAAAGAAGGCTTTGCCGAACTCAAAAGAGGTTTAAATTCTTTTTCGGTTTGAATTTGAGTTTAGGAAAAGCCGTACTATCAAGAGAGATCCTAAGGTTGTTAGTCAAAAGTGTTACCAAATGCTCAATCCTTCAACATCAACCTCATCCAGCCACCAAAACAGCTAGCCATCAACTCAATTTCATCTTGCTGTTTTGGGGGAGTGCTGCGCCTATAAGTGACCGTTGGGACCCAGGGGTATTTATACCTGTTGATGCAAAATGTGACCACCCTGCGTCTCACACACAGCAAGCCGGAAAGCCTAGCTTCAATCGGGTGCCCGGGTGTCTGAATCCGGTGGCGTGCCAGTCGATTTGACCTGAAAATCGACAAGGGATAAAACGGTAAGATCATAACCGGAACGTGCCGGGTGAGACCAGACAGTTCCATCTTTACGGCCCTGAAGCCACTTACGACGACATATAGCTATGGAAGCTATCTCGCAACAGGATGCGATTCATTCGGCTAAAATAACATAAAGCGATGTAAACAACAAACTAGCCGAATATAGTAGATGAAGACATGTTTGAACAAGATTAAATCATTAAAACATATCAAACTATATCTCAAGTTTAAAGCATCATCAAGCACTTAATAATTATGGATAAGTAACTTATAAATATAAATCGACTAAACAACACATGCATAGGCTACTCCAACTAGTCTGCCGCACGTCTAGCCTTCATAAACCCGTCGAGCATAAACTCAAGCAAGCTAATCCACCGCATGATACCACTCACTATGAATTTACACCACTCCTTGCTACTAGATCAATCCACCGCATGATACAATCTAGCAATAAAGAGCTAAAAGCACATAATTATCTAACAGATCTATAGATACTTGCTACATGTATAAGCATAACCGTATCGGCAAGATTGCCGAATCGGGGTCCATGAAAAAGGAACAAACAAGTAACATATAGAGGAGCCTATCGATTAAACCGATCTCTAGTCCACCGGATGACTAGTTCTAGAGTAACCCAAAGACCTCGCATCCGCCGCACGATACCCGGTCTGTCAAGGCTTATCTACATATAACGTGAATGAACCCGCAACATGTAACAATCTAGATCGATCTAATTCGGCTATATGAGCTTGATCTACTCGGTATTGAATAAGCATGAAAGGAACGACCAACAAGCCGAAATAGTGTCAATCTAGATTGGGCAAAAGAGTGTTGCAAACAATTAAACATTAAATAAACATGCAACACATGATAACTTAATGAATCTATTAGATCATGCCAAATCTAAAAGAGCCGATAACTAGCCTCTAAGCTTAGATCTTAGCCTGCCGCACGACTCATGACCTAATCAGAGAAACTTTGGTAACTAGCTCCTAGCTAATCTTAGCCTGCCGCACGACTCATGACTAACACGGAACCCTCTTGGTTCAATGCTTAAATCCACCGCATGATACTAAGCATTGCAACAAGACTTCTTGCATCACATCTAAATCCGCCGCACGATACTAGACATGATAACAAGGTTGCCGGGACTTACGGAGGTCGACGGATCGATTGGCCCTCTCGAAGAACTCGACGACACGACTGAAGGACTCGAAGGGTGGCGCGTAGCCGGTTGTATTGATTTGGTTGTGAACCCTTATTACAATGGTCGAGGGTTTATATTTATACCCTGGACAGAACATGAGTCCTAAGCACTTACGAACTATCTAAACAAAATTGGAAAGACCAGACACGCTAACTCTATCCATAATCGGAGTCCTTGACTATCACGACTCCTTCCCTTTCGGTCGCTTCATCTTCCCTTTTGTCGTCTTCAAACGAAGCCGTTACCGACCGCTTCATTGTTTACCGAATACACGGAAATTAGCCGACCGCATACGCATTTGCCGAATTACTCTCCCGCTTCCCCTGCGGGTCCACCCCGTCATATTCTTGACCAAATTCGGGTGTTAACACATGCCCCCTCAATTTCGAGATAAAAGGATTTTATTTTGAAATTGACCGTAAGCGCCTTCCGCCTAGGTCATCACCACCGCCGCCCGCAGCCCGCCACCCGAGATCTCGTGTGCTCGCCTTGTCTTCAATGGCGATGGACACTTCAACCAGCTCCATCATGGCAACGGGAACCCAAGAAGAGTTTCTAGAGGTAACCCTACCTGCTTTTCCTATTCGGCAATTTTCTTAAATCGGTTCTCGTACGCACTTCTTTGATCCATTCACTTCAATTTCTTCTTGAAGGAAATGAAGAATGAGATCTTAATCTCCAATCTTGCGTGTCCTGGATCATTTTTTCTTGGTCCGATGGGAGACCCCAATTCGAGGGATTTTATTGAAAGGGAAACTTTGAGGATCCCATTTAAATCTAGGATTGCCCCTTCAAATAGATGGCCAAACACTTTCAAGACCTGGCCCCTTCCTTCAATCACGGGATGGCGCGATTGGTACCGTAGGATGCAATCCCGGGAATAGCGATTTCGGGAATCTCAAGACATTCAAGCCTTTATCGGAGCTTTCTTTAGCCGAAATGCCGAGAAATGACTCCCTCTTGATAGCTGCTTCCCACTTTTGGTCTCGATGCTATCAATGCATTTGTCTTCGGTCATGGCCCAATGTCGTTACTCTATCGGACATTTTCATGATGACGGGTCGAATATCACCAAACCAACCTACCCCTTCAAATACAAAAGCACTAGCTCTGTAGGAAGGCGTTAAATCGGGAGGAGGTTGGGCCAAGTATGTTCGGACTTATGCTTCAACCGGCCCCGTGTCGATAAAGAATATAGGGCCTTTATGAACATGTGGTTATGCAGATTCATCTTCGTGGCAAATCCAATGAGCCCACTCGAATCACATAGTGATGGTGAAGAATTGGCCGAGCAAGCCGATTCCTTTGGGCAAATATCTGTTGGGAGCATCCTACCACATGATGCATCAAATCACTTGTCCAAATGAGGAATCAAGGTGAAATTTCCTGTGTTAATGGACCATGGTGGCTTCTTCAAATGTGGTTGCAACTATATATGCATCGATTGTTTCGTTGATCTCCACAACCTGAATTTTCCTTCAATCAACTATCTTTGAAGGTGAAGATCCGAGATACAAGTCTGTCGGACATATGGAGAAGTTTGCATCTTCAATCACCATTGACTTGGACTGGGCCATCTTTTCAAGATCTTCTACAAGGGATTCAACCATGTGCTCTGGTTCCCCTACCGAGAGAATGAAAATTTGACACTTCCCCGCAGATTTAGCTATGAGTGGGCCGCATAGATGATGATTCTAAGGACATCTACAATTCCTTCATCAAACCCTGTGCCTTGCCAGCAGAATTTCATCATGGCCGGTTGATAAGTTCAACTTATGAATTTTATAATCCAAACATGGTTGCCAGGCAGTTTGGACTTGGTCAATTGCCCCCAAGGCCATATTTCTCAAGTATCATCGGGCCTAGGGAGTCATTGCTTTGAACAAGATGCGAGGCCAATAAAGTTTTCAATCTTGGATGCAAGCTTCCAAGTATATGAACCCAATCCTCTAGTGATAATTGAAGCTGTTCATCCTTCATTCAACCTCGGTGGCGGGGTGGCATTCTCATATTTTCGAGCACAAGTCCATCCTTTATGCCAAGTCTTGATGCCCTCATTCTCTTCGATGATGAGGTACATGCTTATGGCCACCTTTTACTTCACGTTTGTTTTGTTTCTAATCATCTTTTAAGCAGGACATTGCTCCTCCAAGTCCTCCAGAAGTCCAATATTGGCAACCTGGCCCTCGTGCTGCTCTGGGGCATGATGCTCCAAGTTTGTCAGTATTCAACAAAATTCCCGCTGATGATACAGTGCTCTTGAAGGACCTTAAAAGAAAAACTCCTACTTCCCCTATCAAGGACACTGCAGTTCCCAAGAAAACAAGATCAAAGAAAGCTAAGCCACTCCCTCAGGTATGAATGCTTTTTGATTTCTTATTTTCCACCCTGTAAATGTATTTGCACTTATCACTTTCTCTTAATAGATACGGGCCAATCCTCAAAGTCGACGGGGTGGTGATCTGGATAACTCCCCCGATACTTCTATTGGCCAAGCAAATGCCAATGAATCTGCTAGCAATCCTGGTATGTTCTCATATTTGTTACTTTCATCTTTTCATTCACACACCAAACTTATCTTATCTTATTCGATAATCAACAAAGAACAGAAGAAACTTCTCCTCATCGGGCGGGTGATCAAGCGGCGAACAAGGAAAAGTAGCGAAGAGATCCCTTCTCATCAGGTGATGAACAATCAGTAATCGAGGAGGAGAGAGAAAAATCCCCCTCACCGAGCTTTGGACAAAGAGAAGCGAAACTCTCCCTCATCAATCGGGAGAAGCAACAGAGAAAATTCTTCTCCAAGATATACAGATTTAACTCCTTCGGCAATCCAAGATGCATCAACAAGCCATGACACCGCTAACCTTGAGGTGGCAAATCGCATTAGTCACTCAAAGTCTTGATGCTACCGATCAAGTCCTTGTCGAAGAGGTATTATCTTGATCTTTTCCTCAATCATTCCCTATTTGAACTAAGTCATTCTTGGCCAAGAATAAATTCTCCTCCGTTATCGTGGTACGCTCTCCAACGAGACTAGCTTTTCTCTTATTGCCGAAGAGTTTGCCGATGACGACGAAGTCTCTTCCGTCGGCAACTATCATCGAGGATCAAGTTAAGCGAAGGCCATAATCTCATTCTTGGAGAGAGATATCGTTGACTGACTCGAGAATCGACAAAATAAGGGAAATAGCAGAGCCACTTGGCCAAGAGCTCCCTTCGACCTCAAGGATGCTATAAACGCTTTGTCTCATCTTGACGACCACTTTGTCGTTGTCAAGAGAGCATATAAGAACATATCGACAAGGCCATCTTAGAGAGGCGGCAAGGCAACCGAAAAACTTGACGAGGTTAAAGAGCTCTACTCCGAATTTAAATCAGCCAACCAGTCTCGGGACACCTTGGAGCCGGAGTTGCGAGCATGAAAGATGAGAGGACTAGGCGGCAGCCCAGTTGGCTCAATTGGATGCCAACATTCAATCTCATGAAGCCAAACTTGCCAATCGCCACCCATTGACTCGGCCAAGACCAAGATAAGCTCTCTTATCAAAGAGACCAAGCAAATCGAGGGTAGATTGCGAGATCCAAAGCTCGAAGTTGAAGATAAAAGAGCCCTTGATGAAGTTAATAGAATCAAGGCCGATGCTCGAACACCATCGGCTCTTATCCGAATGTGTAAACTTCGGTTTGTATGATGATACATGTAAACATTATGCTCTGAATGCATTGCATTCGGCAATTTATTTCCTCCTGATTTTGTTTTTCTCTTTCTTCTCTGCTTCTGTTATCATTCGGCTGCTCTTGAATGTGATTATACTTTCACCTGTGCAAATCAGCCGAACATAACCGCCGTAGGCTCCAAGTGTTTGCTTTAGCCGAATAGCTTTCATCAGCTATTTTGCCGACCGAGCGTATGGGTAACTGAATCGCCAGTGGTGATGGGCTCGGCCCAACTCATCATAGGCCCATAAGTGTGGAAAACCCTATCTCGTCGTTTGGCTTTCCCTTGAGTCTCGCCACGGCTCCCTGTTCATAAATAGGACCAAGTCGGCTCCCACCATCATCACACAAGCACAAGCGGTTGCCATCACCCTCAATCTCTTCCACTTCCTCTTCGCCTTCAAGCTCCAAGAAACCCCCACCACCATCCATGGCGAGCGGCGGAGATCGCAACAAGCGTCCTGCCCAGGACGAGGCAGAGGGCAGCAGCAACCTGCGCCGGTGGTGAAATCTTCAACCCCTTGAGCTATGCTTTTTTTTTTTTTTTTTTTTTTTGATAATTTTTACCCGATCCGAATTTACGCCCCCTTTGCGGTTGTTCATCTTCTCGATCTCGTTTCGGGGTTCTCAGGAACGCCGGCGACTACGTCGCCAACATCCGGAGGCGGGTCGCCCGGCCGGCACCCACACCGCTTCTTCCGCCCGCTCCCGCTCCCGTGGCGGACGCGGCGGAGGGCGGCCGTCGGGCCGTCGTCGCGAGTAAGAGACAATCTCCTCATCTTGTCCGTGATTTTTCCGATTTAGCCGATTTTAATTGCACCCTGTTTTGTAGGACGGCGAGGATCGCACCGGCCAATGGCGCTTCGGCGCCGGCCGCGGCGTTCGACGCCTCGCCCCCGGCTCCGGCTCCGGCCCGGCTCCTGCTCCGGCTCCGGCACCGCCGGCCGGCCTCATCGGGGTCGGCCTCGTACGTTCCCATATGGGAGAGGAACGACGAGGAGATCCGCCGTACGGCCGCTATGACGCCGCCGCGTACCGCCGCGAGCGGGATGAGGCGATGGAGCTTCTTGGTGAAGAAACCAAGAAGTTCGGGATCGCTCAGCTGGAGTTGGAGGACAACTGCCGGCAGATGAGCGAGGCCATCACCAGTATTTGCTCTTTGCTGATTGCCTTTCGATCCCCGTTCTTCCCGATTCGTCTGCTCACTGATCCATCTTAATCCTTTTCTTTGCAGACCTCACCGCGGAGCTGGACCGCTTGAAGGTGGCGGCGACGGCGGCGGCCAACCACGTGAACGCCCAGGGGGCGACGCTGGAGGATCGCCTAGAGGCGGTGCCTGGTCAGGTCGATCAGGTTGCCCTTCATGGCGTGCGCCTCGGCACCGCGCTCGGCCTGGCGGGCATGTCGTCCCTGGGACCGGGGACGACTACACTACGATGCACCGGCTTCCGGACGGGCTTCCCCATGAGGTCGACGGCATCGAGGGCTCTCGGGGCGTACGACGACCACGCCGAGGCCATGGCCAACGCCACCAACCCAGAGTCTGTCCTCAACAAGCTCTTCACCAATGAAGAGGAGTAGCTTGTATTAGGATTGGCGCGGGTTGTAAATAAAACTTAAATGAAGAATATTGGCCGTCGGCTTGATCTTGCTTATACGTGATGGTGTTTATCTGTTGCATTTGCTTTTTCGCAAATTTTTCCTTAGCTAGAACTTGATCGCAACATTCTTCCGAACGAAATCTCCCGAATCGCGTGACATCGCCTTAGCCGATTAGATCTCGATCCTGTTCCACGATTTGACGGTTTGTAGTGTAGCACTTCAATTCCCTTTATCTTCTCCCGATAAACCTATCACCGAGAGGTAAGATCAAACTGTTCACTTACACTTTTAAAAAAATCGACTAAAGGCGATACAACCGTATCGGCTATTTTTGTTCGAAAGACGATACACACGATATCGGCTATCTCTCCACTAGAGGCAATAATATTATCGGTTATTTTTTCCCAACCTCTTTCCTTTACTCTGAAGGCGATTTTATTCAATCGGCTATACCACGCTTACGTCATAATCACAATTAAGATCCAACTTCGATACTTGGAAAAAACTTCTTAAGGTATACGCCATTGATGGCTCTAGTAAGTTCCTCTCCAAACAGCGTTTTTAATATATACGCATTGCCGGTGCGCAATCGACAACCCGAAAAGGTCCTTCCCAATTCGGAGACCACTTGCCGAATATTCTCGTCTTTGGTACCAATTGGCAATATTGTTTTCCAAACCAATTCTCCTTTCGCAAATTGCTTAATCTTAACTCTCTTGTTGTAGTATTTGGCAACACGTATTTTATTCTTCTCAATATTCTCCAAGGCCTTAAGACGAATCAAATGCAAATCTTCTAACTCATCCATCATCGATCCTTATAATCTTTTCTCGTCAGGTCCTTTTGTAACTCAACTCTCCTTGATCCCGATTGCAACTCCCAAGGCATCACGGCATTATGTCCATAAACCAACTCATATGGAGATGCTTGTGTGGACCCATGACAAGCCATTCGGTAAGCCCACAATGCTTCATTAAGGACCAAGTGCCATCTCCTTGGCTTCTCATCGATTTTCTTCTCGAATAATTTTGATCATGATCTTATTTGACGCCTCGCTTGGCCATTGGCTTGTGCATAATAAGGAGAAGAATTATACAAGCCTTATCCCCATGTTTTCGGCAAAATCACAAAACTCGAAGAAGTGAACCGAGTCCCCGATCGGTTGTAATGGTCTGTGGAATCCCAAACCTATGAATTATATGTTCCTTGACAAAACTGATCATATTTTTTCGATGTGACCTTTTTCAAAGGGATAGCTTCAACCCACTTGGTGAAATAATCTGTTGCTAGCAACACAAACTTGTGTCCTTTGCTAGATGGAGGATTGATCTGTCCAATTAAATCTATACCCCATCCTCTCGAACGGCCAAGGTTTAATTATCGGATTCAGAACAGATGCGGGTGCTCTCCCGAACATTACCAAATATCGACAATCTCGACACCCTTTGTAATATTCAAAGCAATCCTCCAACATAGTCGGCCAAAAGTACCCTGTCCTCCTTATTATCCATTTCATTCGGTAAGCCGATTTTGATGTGCACCACAAGCTCCTTCATGGACTTCAAACATAATCTTCTTAGCTTCTTCTTGGCTCAAGCATTTGAGCAACACTCCATCTATAGACTTGTGGTACAACCGATCATCAAGAAGCACAAATTTAAATGCCTTATACCCGAGCCTCCGGAAACTCTCTCGAGATGGATCTTTCAGATAGTTGATAATGTCACTTCTCCAGTCATTACTTATCGATCGAATTGAAAACATCTTCTTCTCGCTGTATAGACTTCATGATTTTCCCGATATCCGAAGCGGCTTGAGCTAATTTATTTGCTTCTCCATTGTGCTCTCGGGTATATGATGCAAAGTAACTACGAAAAAACTTTTCAGAAGTTCCCTACATTGTTCATGGTACCCTTGCAAGACATCATTTTTGCATTCATATTGTCCTGTCAACCGATTGATTACCAATTCGAGAATCACCAAATACCTCAACAAGAATGACCTTGAGTTCTACCAACAAGCCGAAGCCCTCTAAGCAAAGCCTCATACTCTGCTTGGTTGTTAGTGACAGGATATTCAATTGAAAAAGCAAACTCAAATATCTTTCCACGTGGGGATATCAAAAGAATACCAAGCACCACCACCTTTGTCACATGATGATCCATCAAAAAATAATGCCCATGGGGCAATGTTAATCATATCAACAGATAAATCACGATGTTGAGTAATAAAATCGGCAATTGCCTGTCCTTTCACCGCTTTTGCCGACTCATACTTTAAATTAAACTCCGACGGTGCTAATACCCATTTGCCGATTCTCCCACTTAAAATCGGCATTGACAACATGTGTTTAATTACATCAAAACTAGATATAACCACACATTCGGCATTTAACAAATAGTGCCGAAATTTGGTGCATGAGTAATAAACACACAAACGAGCTTTTCTATAGCCGAATACCTTGTTTCGGGATCTAACGGTTTTCGGCTAAGGTAAGCTATTACTCTCTTTCCCATCAAACTCTTGCATAAGGGCCGATCCTATTGTTAGGCTATCGGCCGCCACATACAGCTTGAAAGGCTTCTCAAGTTGTGGAGGTACCAACACGGCGGTGCCTTCATATATTGCTTGATTTCATCAAAAGCCTTTTGCCGTATGTCACCCTGCATAAATTTTCGATCTTTCTTGAGCTTCAACAATGGAGAGAAAGGCAACACTCTTTCGATAAATTGGATATGAATCTTCTCACGAAATTGACCTTGCCCAAAGCAATGATTGCAATTCAGTAAGGTTAGTTGGGGGCACAACTTTGTCTATTGCCTCCATGCTCTTTTTTCCAACTTCTATCCCTCCTTTGTGAATCAAAAACCCTAAAAACTCACCAAAGCCGAGACTCCAAAAGCACACTTGTTTGGATTCATCTTTAAGCCATGTCTCCTTGTGCACTCCAAAGTCTTCCTTAAATCGGCTAAATGTCCTTTATGGTCTCCGGATTTGACTACTACATCATCAATATAAATTTCTACAATCTTGCCGATTAACTCATGAAAGATATAGTTCATAGCTCTCTCGATAAGTTGCACCAAAGCATTCTTCAATCCAAATGTCATCACTATCCACTCAAACAATCCAATGTGACCAGGACATCCGAATGCGTCTTTGCAATATCTTCAACTCGCCATGAAAATTTGATTGTAGCCGCATTGCCATCCATAAAACCGATAACTTCATAACCCGCGCGCATCCACTAATAAATCGGCAAATCGGCATTGGGTATCCATCCATTGGAGTGGCTTTGTTGAGATCTCTCGAAATCTATGCATACCCTCATCTTTCCATTCTTCTTGTAGACAGTACTATATTTGAAATCCATTCGCATACCGCGCATGGCCGAATAAAGTTTGCTTCAATTAATCTCTCAATCTCTTTCTTTACATCGGCCAACACCTCCTCTTTATAGATTTTCCGTGGAGGTTGTTTGAAAGGACGAAATCCAGGTTTTATAGGCAGCCTTATGCTCAACAATTGATCGATCCAACCAGGCATCTCTGTGTAATCCCAAGCAAAACAATCTTTGAACTCATTCAAGAACTCTATTAACTCCAATTTATATTCTCGGGTCTAAATTTGCACCGATATACATCGGCCTTGACTTTGTGCTATCACCAACATTGATTTCTTCTAATTTGTCGGCCGACATGAAACCACGACCCGTTTGCCTTTGTTGCCATCGATTGGATTGCCCATTAAAAGTTCTTGTCGAGCCTGAACGCTTGGATCGGTCTGTTGATCCCCGTCGAACACATTGACAGGACCTTCTTTCCATACCTTACCCGAAAGGCAATCTAGTCCATCATACTCCCAATAAGTGGCTCGAAGTGGCAACACTCACTCGAATCATCGGCTGAACAACTTCTACATCATCTCCTACCCTTTGAATAAGGATTTGATGCATAGTTGAGGGTATACAAAAGAATTAGCATGGATCCAATCCCTTCCCGAAGCATGCTATATGCCCCCTTGCCATCAATGACAAAGAAGGTAGTGATCAAGGTCTTGGATCCAATCATTAGCTCCACATGTACCGCTCCACGAGTATCGAAGCATTGCCGACAAAATCTCTAAGGATCATGTCGGTCCTGACAAATCTTCATTTGTCATACCAAGTTTCGAAAGTAGCATAGGGCATAATATTGATAGCGGCCCCTCCATCAACAAGCATCTTAGTTAAAGGCTTGCCATTGACATATCCCTTCAAGTACAATGGTTTCGATGACGATTTTTAACCGGCTTATCAAAGATTGCTTGCCGAGTCAACACAAGTTGAGCCATCAGGTCTCGGCATTCAGTCTCATCAAAATCTGAATATACCTCATCTTGCACTTCTTGGTCTTCAGGAGCTTTAAACTCTAATGGAATGAAGAACACCATGTTAGTATTAGCCGATGGGCCCTGTCCACCATCCTTTTTCTTAGGACGCCATACTGGCTTCTTTTCGGCTATTTCCTGCTTCATCTCTTGATTTCTCAAACGCTGAACTCTTCTCTTCTGGCTTTTCCGCAGACCAGGAGGACACCATTGACCTTTTTGCCATCTGTAGGAGCTCTCTTCCGCATTATGGACACTCTTGTGAGCCCATGTTTGGTCTCGCAAATCTTTTCTCTCGATATCCATCAAAGCTGTTTGTTTATTTTTAGGCGCCGATCGTTCTCGGAACTTTCATCCCAAGTCTATCATGAACGGGACGGCGGTTGACTCGAGATTGCCTGTACTCTGAATATTGATCACTGCATTCAGGGCAATTGTTTCTGGCAGGCAATTTCAAGCCTTCATTCCAACAGTGTCTGAAGAAGGAACAATTCCAATGAGATTGCTCTTGCTCTCTCCTGTATTCTTCTTGTTCCCTTTGGCGCACTTCTGCTTCATATCTCCGACGTTCGCCATGAACTGCGCTCTTCCTCAATGTACTGCTTGTTCCTCATCATACTCCATCTTCTTTTCCCATTGCCACTTATTCAATAAGTGTCGTCGTAACCCTGCGCTTCGGATCAGCGTGTATTCGGCAATTTCCCTTAGCTGCATCTGAAGTTTGACCCTTCTCTGTTCGGCTATTCTTGAACTGCGCTTGTTGCACTTCCTCCTTGGTAACTTGCCGATTAGGGTCAACAGAACCAATTTCTTTGGCTCTTTCAGATGTCAGAACCTTCATCTTTCCCTTTTCCTTGGACTCACTGGCATCAACCATGCCTATGGAGAAAGAGACCATGTTCTGAGGGAATGGGTTTTTGTCTACTTTCATCTTGCCATCAAATCTTAAGTGTCCATCTTGAATAGCCTTCTCGAATTTTTACTCGAACACTCGGCAATCATTGATATGATGAGAGTTTGTATCATGAAATCCACAAGTATTTCTTGTCCTTTACTCCTTCGGCGCGCAAAGATAGGATGTCCTTTCCGGCGGCTTAACGCGTCCTTCTTGGACCAGATACAAAAAGAGCTTATCTGCTTTACCGACATCAAAATCATAAGATCCCTTCGCGCTTTACCCATCGATGATCGACCAAAGTAGGCTCTTTTGTCCAGGTCAACTCGCAGCCAGCCTACTTCATCTTCATCTTCATATTCGATGCTTCCTCCGAAATCCTCGATACATATCACGGTTACTTGTTCTTGAAAACGAGCATCTCTTTCGAACCCTTGGGCTTGATTGCTCATTCTTGTCGGCTTTTGTGCAAGTTGTCCAAGATCTTCAAACTCCATGCCGAATAGCTTGTCTCTAATATGTGGCAAAGCATGCCTGCAATGACCAATTGTGCAAGCCGATCATCGGGAATAGTCGAGAATAGCACATGTTCTTTGCTTCTCTCGAATCTGCGGAGATACTCCATTGGTGTCTCGTAGTTTTCATCCTCATAGACCACAGATCAACCATCTTCTTCTCATTGGTTCCTGTATAAAAGTACGAATGGAACTTTTGCTCCATTCGCCCATGTACCAATGGAATTGGCCGGCTGCGATGCAAACCATGTGAAAGCCGGCCCCGTCGAGACATAGGAAAATATCGATCCTCCAAGCTTCATCGCAGCGGCTTCTCCAAGTTGCATCGATATCTATCCGACATGCTCAATGGTACCGGTATCATCCGACCCGAGAGAACTTGGTCAAATCCGTTGGTGGTTTAACTCTTGGTGGAAGAGCTACCCTATTGTACCATTTCGGGAAAGGAGATTTGTATGCATATGTCTCGATGCTTTGGTTTCGGGCCGAATTGATTCCCGCATCATATCAGCCATTCCGCTTTAGGAGCTCATCATTTGCATCTTTTGCTCCCTGTCTCCTAGAAGGCACTCCTGATGCACTCCCGTATCCCGGATTCGGCAAAGCATCCGAGCACCGTAATCGTGAATTCACTATACCCATCTCCATAGACACTCTTCTCGCAATCTGTTTGCTACCGGAGAAATCTTATAGCGGATGCGGGTATATCTCGTTGTCGCACCAAAAGCTACCCGACCATGAGTTTGCCGCTCGGTCACGGGAGGCTTCTCTTTTCCATCATGAATAGCTCCATCTTTGCTTGTACCGATTATCTCCTCTCCTCCAGTTAACTTCCCCGAAGATTCTTGAGTGTTGAAGTACACGGCCAAACAAGCTCTCCAAATCTTGCTTCAAATCGTTTGTCAAGCTGCCGGACCAAAAGTTTCAGCCATGATTTTGCGGAAGGTGCCTTAAAAGCCGTGTTGTGATTCAACATAGTGTCTCCTACTGACTTTGTAGATGGCTCCAACTACCCTCCGCATCTCCTCTTCGTCAAGTAACATCGATCGACCAAATGAGAAGAACTCGTGGCAGTGCTTGCTTGATCATCACTTTTTCCACTCTTGTTCTTGGAAAAGGACATCGAGACATTTCGATGAAATTGTTCCATTGCTTGCTCCACCATCCGGCGTTGCTCGGCGCGGCTCGTCCATGGTCACGTTCGAACGTGGATCGTTGTCAATTTCCGATCCCATCTTATATTGAAACGTTGTCCCACCGGGCGTGCCAAAAAGTGTGTTGACGCAAAATGTGACCACCCTGCGTCTCACACACAGCAAGCCGGAAAGCCTAGCTTCAATCGGGTGCCCGGGTGTCTGAATCCGGTGGCGTGCCAGTCGATTTGACCTGAAAATCGACAAGGGATAAAACGGTAAGATCATAACTGGAACGTGCCGGGTGAGACCAGACAGTTCCATCTTTACGGCCCTGAAGCCACTTACGACGACATATAGCTATGGAAGCTATCTGCCAACAGGATGCAGTTCATTCGGCTAAAATAACATAACTGATGTAAACAGAACAAACTAGCCGAATATAGTAGATGAAGACATGTTTGAACAAGATTAAATCATTAAAACATATCAAACTATATCTCAAGTTTAAAGCATCATCAAGCACTTAATAATTATGGATAAGTAACTTATAAATATAAATCGACTAAACAACACATGCATAGGCTACTCCAACTAGTCGGGCCGCACGTCTAGCCTTCATAAACCCGTCGAGCATAAACTCAAGCAAGCTAATCCACCGCATGATACCACTCACTATGAATTTACACCACTCCTTGCTACTAGATCAATCCACCGCATGATACAATCTAGCAATAAAGAGCTAAAAGCACATAATTATCTAACAGATCTATAGATACTTGCTACATGTATAAGCATAACCGTATCGGCAAGATTGCCGAATCGGGGTCCATGAAAAAGGAACAAACAAGTAACATATAGAGGAGCCTATCGATTAAACCGATCTCTAGTCCACCGGGATGACTAGTTCTAGAGTAACCCAAAGACCTGCATCTGCCGCACGATACCCGGTCCTGTCAAGGCTTATCTACATATAACGTGAATGAACCCGCAACATGTAACAATCTAGATCGATCTAATTCGGCTATATGAGCTTGATCTACTCGGTATTGAATAAGCATGAAAGGAACGACCAACAAGCCGAAATAGTGTCAATCTAGATTGGGCAAAAGAGTGTTGCAAACAATTAAACATTAAATAAACATGCAACACATGATAACTTAATGAATCTATTAGATCATGCCAAATCTAAAAGAGCCGATAACTAGCCTCTAAGCTTAGATCTTAGCTCGCCGCACGACTCATGACCTAATCGAGAAACTTTGGTAACTAGCTCCTAGCTAATCTTAGCCCGCCGCACGACTCATGACTAACACGGAACCCTCTTGGTTCAATGCTTAAATCCACCGCATGATACTAAGCATTGCAACAAGACTTCTTGCATCACATCTAAATCCGCCGCACGATACTAGACATGATAACAAGGTTGCCGGGACTTACGGAGGTCGACGGATCGATTGGCCCTCTCGAAGAACTCGACGACACGATCGAAGGACTCGAAGGGTGGCGCGTAGCCGGTTGTATTGATTTGGTTGTGAACCCTTATTACAATGGTCGAGGGTTTATATTTATACCCGGACGTAACATGAGTCCTAAGCACTTACGAACTATCTAAACAAAATTGGAAAGACCAGACACGCTAACTCTATCCATAATCGGAGTCCTTGACTATCACGACTCCTTCCCCTTCTCGGTCGCTTCATCTTCCCTTTTGTCGTCTTCAAACGAAGCCGTTACCGACCGCTTCATTGTTTACCGAATACACGGAAATTAGCCGACCGCATACGCATTTGCCGAATTACTCTCCCTGCTCCCTGCGGGTCCACCTGTCATATTCTTGACCAAATTCTGGTGTTAACAATACCCATCTGTTGGCCCACATCACTTACCTCTTCGTCTACCTCGCGACATATCCGTTGGGGGCAGGAGTGGAATTGGCCACCCCGTCCCCCCTAATCGTATACGCCTCATGTGTTTAATGTGCGCAGGTACGGGCGATAGCGCAGGAAGGCGCGCATCCGGTGTCAGCGCCAGTCGGAAACCCCGATAGCGCGGGACGGCGCGCATCCGGGGTCAGCGCCTGCCGGAAACCCCGATAGCGCGGGACGGCGCGCATCCGGTGTCGGCGCGCCGGAAACCCCGATAGCGCGGGACGGCGCGCATCCGGCGTCGGCGCCGAGCGGAAGCCCCGATGGCGCGGGAAGGCGCGAACCCCGCCGGCGCCAGCGGAAACTCCGATAAGGCGGGACGGCGCGCATCCGGCGTCAGCGCCAGGCGGAAGCCCCGATAGCGCGGGAAGGCGCGTATCCGGCCTCGTCGCCAGGCGGGAGCCCCGATAGCGCGGGAAGGCGTGCATCCGGCGCCGACGGCGCGGGGAGGAAATCCCGATAGCGCGAGAGGCGCGCATTCGGCTCGAGAGCTGGACGCATTCGGCGGGCGGGCGAGACGAGCCCGAATGCGTCCCGGGTCGGTGGTTGACCGACATAGGTGGGCCCTCGGTCCATTTACTTGTCCGCCCGTGTCGGCCGCTCCGTACGTTGAAATTAGGGTTGCCGAGGGCATTCTTGTACAAAATGTAACGCGGCTTCCTATAAGTAGACCCCTCTGGGGACGATGTAGAGGGCTTCTGGACTCCGTGCATTTTTGCCGGAGCACAAGGAATATAAGGTTCGTGTTGTTCATTTCGTTTCGTAGTTCTGCATTTCCTTTATCTCCTGTTTGGGTCCTTCAGGGGGTGCAACCCCAAAGGGCCGAAACAACATTGGCGCCCACCGTGGTTGGCGCACGGACTTGTCATGCCACCAAAGGGAAAAGCTAGAGGTCCAGCTATCAGGAAGACAATGCCATCCGTGGAAGAAACTGTTCCTTCCACTGCAAACGGCTCGGATCCGCCACGCACCGAGCTCACCGCATCGGGATCGGCGGTTCCTCCGCCGATTCCGGCTCCTCGCAAGCGGATCCGGCTATTGAGGACAACGTATTCGGGCCGGGCCGCCGGAACGCAGGATCGGCCCGGCGAGGGGGGATGTTGCCGCTGAAGTGGCCGAGATGACGCCGAGGTCCAACCGGAGCCCGAAGCCCCGAATGTGATGGATGAGTTGATGCTACGAATTCCAAGCTCCTAAAGATCCGGACGAGCACACCTCCGAGAATTGAAGAACTAAAAGCGTATCGGGATCGGCCCTACGGGAGACATCGAAGCAAGAAACAGAATATCGGCAACTCAAGTGGCCGTCGACCGGGCGGCCGGGGAGGCGAAAGGTTACACGGGAGATTCGGGCACTCGGCGCAAGGGCCGAAACCGAAAGTGAAGTCGTACACTCCGGGATCGCCTCGGGCAAGGGGGTACCGGACTCGATTGACATGGCATCCCCGTTGTCCCCAGAGCTGCAGAAATACCCATGGCCATCCGGTTACAAGCCTAAGATCCCGCATTTCAACGGCAAATCTAATCCAAGAAGGTTCATATCAAGCTATGAGGCTGCAATATATTCGGCAGGTGGCAACGAAGCCTTGTTGGCCAAAACTTTGATCTTGGCCATGCAAGATGTGGCGCACGACTGGTTCATGTCGCTGCGGCCCTTGTCCATCCGGTCATGGAGACAGCGAAAGAGGAGCCGTTGGCAACGTTTCGGGGCCTTCGTGCCGACAAGAAAACCATTATGGACTTGCTCACCTTGCATCAACCGGACGATGAGCCAATGGCCAAGTACCCGGAGCGTATCATTCGACGAGGGCGCAAGTCCCGAATGTGTCCGACGAAACGGTCATTGCATCGGCCATAAGGGGCCTCAAGATCGGTCCGTGCGCAGAATTGTTAACCAGGGAGGTACCCAAAACCGTGAAGCGGTTGTTTGATGAAATGCGAAAGTTCGCCATATCGAAGAAGACTTGCGTAAGCGCAAGGTCTCCGGGAATAGCCTCAAGCAAAACACCCCGAAACAAAACCAGCGAGATCGGCAGAGGTGGGGGTCCAATCAAGGCTATGTCAACAACCTCCGGAAGAGTCACCCAACCAGGCACCCCCGGCGCATGACGGCCCGGCCTCATGAAAACCGAGGCGGAGGTCGCAGAATCGGGGAGGACGGGGGAAAGAGGCGGACGCGGACGAGGGCGCAATGGTGGCGCCCTAAAACACCGTATTGTTGCGCATGCGGCGAAAACAAAGGCCATTTCACCAGAGACTGCAAATACACGCAGCAGGCCAAAGAGCAAAAGGAAAGAGATGACGCCATAGGGAAAACGGAAACCGCAAAGCACGTATTCCACACGGCACCGTCACAACCCTACGCTTTCCCCCATCAAATGGCCGCTTTCCAGTCTGGGCAGCCAGGGAATCCGTACCTCGCCCCAAATGTTCATGCGCATTGGGGAGGGTCGCCAAGCATGCAGTACCAACAATACCAGCAGCCGATGATCGCGCATCCGATGCCAGTATCGGCTGTGTCTTCCTCAGCGCCTACCGAGAATAGACAGCAGCAGCAGCAGTCAGCAAGGCAGGAAACTTCCAAGGAGTTGCAGATCGTACACACTGTAGCACCCGCGAATGTGATGCCATCCAACGGGCACATATACGCCATCATTGGAGGTTCCAATATAGAGCATGACAGCAAGAGAACGCGAAGAGAATATCAGAGGCGCGTAATGGCTATATCATCAGCCGCTCCGGCGACTCGGGCCGCGTGGAAGCTACAGCCCATCACCTTCACTGAAGAGGATAATAAGATCCGGGATTACCCGCACTATGATGCTTTCGTGGCAACCGCTTTCGTAGGCGGGTACACTCTACACAACATTCTTATTGACAACGGGAGCTCGGCGGACATCCCGTTCACCAAAGCGTATGATAGCATGAAACTTGACAGCGTTCGCTCGATCGGGCGGGCAATGCCTTATTCGGCTTTGGTGGAAAGAAAATAGATGCACTTGGGAAGAAGACACTCACTGTAGCGTTTAGCGAAGGAGAGAAAGTGCGGGCGGAGGAGATATCGTTTGATGTGGTACAAATGGAATACCCATATACGGCAATCTTCGGAAGGGGAATCATAAACAAGTTTGACATCATAATCAAGCAGAGCTACCTATGCATCAAGCTGCCCTCCCCTTTCGGGGTAATCATGGTGCATGGCGATCAAATCGCAGCCTTTAAAGATAGATGGCAAACCAATATCGGGTTACAAAGATGGTGCACGAGGTAAAAAAGCCTGCAAGGAAAGAGGATACAAACGAAGCCCCAGAGCGGAAAGAGCGGAGAGCAGAGCGTACGAGGGCACGAGAAGAGTGCCCAGATCGGCAAACCGCCCGGATCGTGCGTGCATATCGGGGCAAGTCTTTCGAACAGACGCTTCGGGAGCCGCTAGCATTTCGGCCGAGAATAAGGACGTATTCGCGTGGACTACTAAAGACCTCAAGGGGGTTGACAGGGAATTGGCCCAGCACAGCCTCAACGTCAGCAAAACAGCAAAGCCACGGAAGCAAAAGTTGAGGAAGATGTCATCCGAAAGAGCAGACGCGGCGGCCGCAGAAGTGCAAAGGCTCTTGGACGCAGATGTGATCAGGCCAGTGCAGTATCCGGAATGGCTAGCCAATGTGGTAATGGTCAAGAAGAAAAGTGGCAAATGGCGCATGTGCGTGGATTTCACAGATCTAAACAAACACTGCCCGAAAGACCCATACCCGCTACCGCGGATCGACAAGCTAGTCGATATCGCGTCCGGTTGCGAGTTGTTAAGTTTACTGGATTGTTTCTCAGGGTACCATCAGGTATGGCTGAATGAAGAAGACCAGGAGAAAACGAGTTTCATCACTCCCGGGGGAACCTTTTGCTACAAGCGCATGCCTGAGGGTCTGCGCAACGCCGGCCCTACTTTCTCCGAATGACAGACGACGAGGTCTTTAGGGAGCGAGAAAAAGAGGAAAAACCTGGTCGCTTACGTGGATGATATAGTGGTGAAAAGCGATAAGAAAAGCACACACATCGAGGATCTAAAGGAAACTTTTGTGAACCTTCGAGCAAGCGGATGAAGCTAAACCCGGAAAAATGCATATTCGGGGTGAGCAAGGGCAAGATGTTGGGATGTCTGGTATCCGCCAGAGGCATAGAAGCTAACCCAGACAAGATTGCCGCTATTGTGAACATGAGACCGCCCGAGACCAAAAAGCAGGTACAGAAGCTCACTGGCAGGATCGCCGCTCTGGGGAGGTTCATATCCAGAAGCGCGGAACGGGGCCTTCCATTTTTCCGAATCCTAAAAAATTCAGAGGGTTTCGGATGGGGCCCGGCTCAGCGGCAAGCATTCGATGACCTAAAAGCTTACCCGTCAAAGGCCACAACATTATCAAGCCCATCGCCGATGATGCGACCCCGTTACTATACATAGCGGCGTCCCACGCCGCGGTGAGCGCGGTTCCGTGGAAGAAAAAGAGAACGAGGGGAAGTTAAGCAGTTCCCAATCTATTTCGTATCGAAGCGTTGACATCGGCGAAGGCAAACTATTCGAGCCTGGAGAAAATCGCATATTCGGTGGTCATGGCGTCGCGAAAGCTCAAGCACTATTTTCGGCTCATCACATTCGGGTTTTGTCCGCTCGGCCCCTAGAAGCCCCGTTCGTAAACGCGAAGCGGTAGGCCGGATAGGCAAGTGGGCGCGTCGAGCGAATGAATATGTCATTGACTACGAGCACGAGATCGGCCATCAAGTCGCAGTCATAGCGGACTTTATCGCGGATTGGACCCCATGTGGGGACAACACCACCCTCGCTTCGAGGAGCCAGAATGGACTGTGCACACGGATGGGGCATGGTGCTCAGCTGGAGCAGGCATATCCGCGGTATTGACACCTCCAACTGGCCCAAAGCTGCGATACGCAGCAAGGCTACAGTATCGCACCACCAACAACACAGCCGAATACGAGGCAGTCCTGCTGGGTCTCAGGAAACTCCGAGCGCTAGGAATCCGCAGATGCGTCATCAAGTCTGATTTGCAAGTAATTGTGGGGCACATCCGAAAGGAATACACAGCAAAGGAACCGGCTCTGGCCAGGTATCTGGAAGCCGTTCGGCGAATGGAGAAATATTTCCTTGGTTTCACCTTGCAATACATCCCAAGGGCGGACAACACAGAGGCGACGCGCCGGCAAAAGCCGCAGCCCAAAACACCCCTTGCCCGCCGATGTTTTCTACCGAGTCTTGACGGCCCGCGGTGGTGCGGACGGAGGAGGAACGACCGGCAAGTAATTCACGCTATCGCGAGTGACGACGGAGAGCACCGATATGGGCATTCATCTCTCGGAACTTATGAGCCAGGAGACAGAAGCAACAACAAAGGATGGAGTCCGAGCCAAGCAATACTCCATAATCGGGAGAGAATGTACAAGGAAGGAGTGGTAGCACCACTACTGAAGTGCATCAGCCGGAACGAGGGGGTCCAGCTTTTGCATGATATACATTCGGGAACTTGCGGGGCCCACAGAGGTCCGCATGAAATCGCTCACAGAGCAATGAGACAAGGCTTTTATTGGCCAACCGCTGTCGAGGACGCCAAGCAACTGGTGAAATCGTGCCAGGGCTGCCAGAAGTTCGCAAAACACCAGAGGGCTCCAGCAAATCTAACCTCCCCGATATGTCCAACTTGGCCGCTACGGAGATGGGGCATCGACATAGTCGGACCGCTCCCGCCGGCGCCCGGGAATATGAAATTCACCGCAGCGGCACCGGAATACTTCACCAAATGGGTTGAAGCTAAAGCGTTGGCGACAATATCATCCGGCACCTTAGTCGGCTTCGTGTGGCGAGAGAATCATGCAGATTCGGGGTTCCTTCCTACATAACGGTGGACAACGGGAAGCGGTTTGACAAAGACCAAGTTCGAACTTTCGTGAAGACACGGGGATCAAAGCGACGTTTGCTTGATAAATCACCCGAGAATCGAATGGCGCAGTTGAACGGGTTAACGGTGACATATTCACTACCATATCCAAGACCCTCGAAAACACCGAGAAGAAAGGTAGATGGGCCCAGGAGTTAACGGCTACGGTGTGGGGGCACAATATATCCAAGTCGCGCTACCGGTTTCACGCCTTTCGACTTCTCTTCGGGAAGAAGCCGTTACCCCGAAGAGGTGCAGCCGGGATCTTTCCGAACCGAGATCATGGCCACCACCCTGCACAGCGGTACACTCGGCTCGAAACGGCCGATTCACTAAGGCTACGAGCAGCGGAAAACCTCGACAGGTACCATCGGGAAACAAAGGCTTGGAGAGATAAAAAAGTGTTGAGGCAGGTCATCAACCCAGGAGATATGGTCCTTATTCGGCAACCCGACAAGCAAGGCAAATTGCAATCGCCATGGTACGGGCCGTACATCGTCGCAAGAATGGTAAAAGAAGGAGTCTACACGCCGGTGAAAGAGGACGGCACGAGTCCAGCCATACCCGGAACGCCGACAACTCGCGCCGCTTCTACCCATGAAATTACCCCATCGGGGTTGTAATTTTCCTTTCTTAATTCTACGGAACACAATTCGAGGGGCGCGCTCTTTTTCCTCGCAGGGGAAGCCTTTTCGGAGGTGTGAGGTTTTTTAATGAGGCGTCCCTATGTACCCCTGTTTAATATTTTTCAATTCACGTTTCCCCTAAAGTGTGGATCCGTAACGTTTTCTCCGATCCGAAAAAGTCAGTGCCATATGTGTCATCGACCCTATTCGGAGAAGTTTTGTCAGTTGCAAGCAACCAAAAGCCAAAAACGGCTAGTATACTCAGCAAAACGCTGAAGCATCATGAATGCACCAAACAACCCAAATGCGCGCAACAAAGCGCTGCGCAGCGAACTCGGCAAAAACGCCGAAGTATCGCGAAATCGGCAAAACGCCGAATGCGTGCAAACAACGCCTCGGGTGAAACGAACCTCGGAGAAAAAGACCCGAAGGTTACGATAACGCAAAGTTACAATCAATTTTCATCTCGCAATGTCGACTTCTTATTCATCATATTTCGCCGGTATAATTACACCAAAGGCGCTCGGGGTGTTTAACATCACAATCAAAAGCAGCACACCCGCTATATCGAGCAATGCCTCGAGAATGTGCGCAATTAGGGTCCCTCGGACTCTCGAAAGGAGCGCTGTTCTGCACCACTATCGAGCGAGCTCCGCTGACAGAACCCCTCGGTCTCTCAAAAGGAGTGTCGATCGCACCATTATCGAGCGTTATCGGCCCGAATATGGCATACAAAGCAGGTAAAAAGGCCGAATGCCCACTTCCAGTCCGGCTAGTGAGAGCTGGGTAGCGAATGCGGCATTTGGTCTGACGGCAATACAAATCCCAAAACCTCCCATTCCAGCAAGACATAAGCGGGATCTGCGGGTGGTAAAACAAAAAACAAAGGTCTTAGCGGCCATGATAAAAACCAGGAGCTCGACCGATTATATAATCTAGCCATTCAGCCTCTGAGACGAGTCAAATTTATGACTCACCTAACAAACGTACAACGGCGTCATGGTGTAAAGGGTGTTTCACGGCACGATGACCCAAACGGCATTATATATGCATAACACCTCCCATAATGCAAAGCCATGCCGGTCAAAACAAACTCATCCCGCTCGAAAATTAAGGCTAGTAGGAATGAGAGGAGTCAGGAAAGGAGCCAGCACTCGTCCTCCCGTTTCAGTTGTGAGAGCTGAGCAAATAGGCACAGCCAGGTTCAACTCGGGAGGAGTCAGGAGGGGAGTCAGTACTAGTCCTCCCGTTTCAGTTGTGAGCTTGGAGAAGCCAGGTGCAGCCAGTATAGAATCGGCTGCCTAAGCAAAATCAGCAAGCGCGCAATAGCAGAGATGCGCAGAAACGCGCGCCTCCCTACTCCCAAGAATGACCGAAAATACCGGCTCCCGCACGGCGACTAGTCCATATTCGGGATTCCGGCCCACGGCAAGCTTGGGGCAAACATAAGGCTTGGGATCCAGTCTACGGATGCGGTTCGGTGCTCTACCGCCTATAAGCGAGAAAGGGCATAGGCGCGCCTATTCGGGCGTTGGAAGCCGACTCCTACCGCTTCGAGACGGGACTCATCCAGTTTACGCAATGAGGCCATACAGAGTTCCATTCGGTGGCGTGCGTAACGCATATGCATTTTGTAATAACCACTACAAACTCTTAAGTAAAAACAACCGCCGGAGGGCTTAACTCAAAAACCCTCGAATGCGCCTCCACCGCTCAAATTCGGGGCGGCGCTCTAGGTCTCCATGCAACGCCGGAGGGCTTAACTCAAAAACTCTCGAATGCGCCCTCCACCGCTCAAATTCGGGGGCGGCGCTCTATGTCTCCATGCACCGCCGGAGGGCTTAACTCAAAAACTCTCGAATGCGCCTCCACCGCTCAAATTCGGGGCGGCGCTCTAAGTCTCCATGCACCGCTGGAGGGCTTAACTCAAAAACTCTCGAATGCGCCCTCCACCGCTCAAATTCGGGGGCGGCGCTCTAGGTCTCCATGCACCGGAGGGCTTAACTCAAAAACTCTCGAATGCGCCTCCACCGCTCAAATTCGGGGGGCGGCGCTCTAAGTCTCCATGCACCGCCTGGAGGGCTTAACTCAAAAACTCTCGAATGCGCCCTCCACCGCTCAAATTCGGGGCGTCGGCGCTCTAAGTCTCCATGCACCGCCGGAGGGCTTAACTCAAAAACTCTCGAATGCGCCCTCCACCGCTCAAATTCGGGGGGTGGCGCTCTAAGTCTCCATGCAACGCCGGAGGGCTTAACTCAAAAACTCACGAATGTGCCCTCCACCGCTCAAATTCGGGGCGGCGCTCTAAGCCTACACGCAACGCCGGGGAGCTTAAGGAGGAATTACCCGAATGCGCCCGCCACCGCTTGAACCAAGGGGGACGTGGTGTTCCACACAATGGTGGTGCGCTCAAAAAGTTCATTCTACAAAGCATTCGCGGATCCGGAATTTTCAAGTCCCCGAATGCGATTTGGATCGAAAGCGGTAACACAATCGCGCAGGAAAACAAACAAATAGTTAAACTATGAACGCATTCGGTTCCGGTACCGCAAAATATGTTCAAGAAGTTCTAGGGTTCCCCGAACCCCGGCCACGCAGGGCCACAAACACGGCCACGCAGGGCCAAGCACGACAGAGTTAAGTTCTTACAAAGGGATACATCAAGAGTTAGCCGGTTTCAGCCGGGGAGACTGAGGACCAGGCACGCCAGCTTCGGTGGACGCCGCCGCGGAAGGGTTCGCGGCACCAGATTGATCGACTCGTGCGGCACTTTCGGGCGCACGGGCCATCTCCGGAGACCGAAGCGCGCTGGAGGACGGCGTGTCGCCCGCCGCGGCCGCCTCGCGCTCGTCCCTACCCCGAATGTAGGCCACGACCCGGTCACGGATAATGGCCTCTTCCGCCTCATCCCCCTAAAAGAAAGAAGCACGAAAATGGTCATGTTAGTTAAAAGATTCCTAACCCAACCCATCAAAAGTGACAAGCGCCATTCGGCAGTTTTTACCTCCGCCACGCTTAGTGCCGCCCGAAGCAAGCTGAGATTGCGACCGCCACCGTTCCAGAAGCCGCTGAAGAACTTCACGGCGGCCTCGTGTGCGTCCCCATCCGGGACCCAGAAGCGGTCCACGTCATCGGGAGCCGGAAGTGCGGCCGCATGTGGACAGCCCGCGTCCTTCAGCGCCTTGCACAGCGCACGGGTGGTTTCAAGGGCGGCCCAGTGGCGTCCGAGCTCCATTTGGCCCTCCAATGCGGCGAGCCCGGTCCGGAGGAACCTGCAAAATCAAACACCGAGGTGTCCTCCCCGATAGCGGGCACCACCACCTCGTCGCCAACTCCGGCCACCAGACGCGCGAATATGGTAGCGGCCTGGTTAAGTTCGTCGAGTTGCTGGCGACGGGCGGACCGCTGCAGTTGGTTTTGGGTGTTCCTTTCGGTCCTGGCGGTCTGGGCGTCCGATTCGGCCCGCTCGCGCGCCGTCTTCTCTCTGTTAAGCTCAGTGCGAGCTTGCGCCAGCTCCTCCTTCAGCCTGCGCACCTCGGCCTCGCTTTCGGTGAGTTTAGACTCAACGAAAGCGACAGCGGCGCAATCCTGCTTGGCGAGCGCAGCACTTATAACAGATTGCTGCGCGACATTTAAAAGAGTGAGAATGTAAACAACCCGAAAAGGAAAAGACTCGATCATTCGGGGTCGAAAACTTACGAAATAGCGTGGAAATTGATGGCCGAGAGGAGCTCCGGGCGATCCACCTTGGTCGATCCCTTTCGGTGGTGGTGGCACTAAAGGAGGTGTCTTGACCGGGTCCGCGAAAGCGACACCCGCCGCGCCCGGCAAGCAAGCCGCTTGCGCGGCAGTCCACCCCCGCGATTAAGCGAGCGTCCGAAGCCGCCCCTAGAGCACGAGCAAGTTGGTAAGTCCTTTCACGGTCTGGGCTCGTGTCCTCGGGAGATGAGCACCCCGAATACACGCGCATGTGGTCGCATTCGCCTGGGGCTCGCTCTAAGGAGAGCCTGCCATGTCCAAATAGAGCACACGCCGCGGTTTCGGGGGTCATGCGACTGAGCTCGCGGTGGAATCGGGACTTACCGGGTCTCCTGGCCGGATTCGGGTCCGGGTCCGAAACGGACCGGGACGCTTCCGCGGAAGCAGGCGGCGGCATTGGAGCAGGCGCCGCACCGGCCGCAGTACACCGGTGGCCCGGGTCATTTCGTCATCGCGAAAGCGCCCGGAGGTGTCTCGCTGGCCTCTTCAAGCTCACGCCCGGGGAACTCGGCGTCGGGTGCGCTTTCGGAGGCAAGCGGCATGGGTCAGCAATTTTCTTGCGCGTTCCGGCCATCGAGCTAGAACCGCCGGTTTCGCCCCGCAAAACATAAGGGCAAAAATGTCACATTAGTCCATGACGCCCGGGATGCCAAAGCCTACGCCCTAATGCGCAACGCGTGTCCGGCTCTACCATTTCGGCATGCAAAGGCCCAGGACCCTCGGAAGCCCTAGGAGAATTTAGAGCTGCTTTTCGGAGGCTTGGTCCACGGTCGTCCGGCCATTTCGCGGCATACCGAACATCGCGAGCCTCCGGTTCCGGCGTTCCGGCTTTGCCTTGCGCGCTTTCGCTTCTCGGCGGCAACGGTGCTGGCAGCCCGAATCGGTGCAGAAGGACCAGGGTGCTGTGCGGGGGCTGATCTGGGCGCTCCCGATCCTGTCCCGCGCCTTGCGCCAGCTTCCGGCTCATTGACATCATCGCTGCTTTGGGCCTTGGGCGCTTTCGGAGCTGGGGGCAGCCTCTCCGAATACCGAATACCCATGCAGTCTAGAATGCGGTTCTTCCTAGGAGAATTTCCAAGTCGAATCATTTTCTTCTTGTGCTCCCTTTCTCCATACGGCCCGCACAACCGGACAGCCTTCTTCTCCAGCCGCAGCCCGGGTATCTGCGTCGAGGTAAAGTGATCCGGCGCTCGAGAAGATAATCGGACCCCGATAGCCACCGATGTCCCGAATAGGCTCGAATTTCACAAGTTCGCATAAGGGCCATTCGTCGATAGCTATCATTTCTTCTGCCAAGTCACGGCTAGTTTGCCGGCTGGCGGTAAGAGAGTACGCTTCCGCGACCGCGTGATCTGCCGGTCCGAAAGCGTCGTGAGGCGGATGTTTCTCGCCAATCATCACGGTCATCAAAGACACCAACGGGTTAGCCCGGCGACGCCTTACTCTCTGGGCAGCGTCTATCTCCTCGTCCGAGGCAACCCGAATGTAAAACCAAAACTTGGTCCATTCTTCCCACTTCTCTTTGAAGGTGGGTACCAAGCGTTCGCTCTTGCCCCGGAGCCGGCACAAAATTGTAAGACCCATACTCGGCGCGAATATTGGGCCGCCCATCAACTTTCCCCACTTTCGAGTGGAAGTGTGTGCAATGAAGCTTCACGAAATGGGCAACACTCGGCTCGTGGCCCATCATCTTCGTGGCCATGGCGTATATCTTTGGCCGAGGCGATCGCATTCGGGGTTAGATGGTGGATCTGCAGCGGAATTTTTGCGAACGGCTACAAAGAACGGAGCCACGGGAAACCTCAACCCGGCGATGAAGAAGTCGCGGAACACAACAGCCTCATTCGGCCTCGGTTTCGGTGTAACCTCGTCCCCCGGAGCCCGGCTCCTTTCGCGCTCAAAGGCACTCAGAAGGCCGTTGCGTTGGTACGAGTCGAGACGCTCCTCGTCAATCTTAGATCGGCATATGATGCCGGTGTGCCCCTCGATTCTGACACGGCGGTTTCTACGGGTCGGTCCAGATTCGATGCCTTCACCCCCATCCGATCCAGCGGACGCTGCGCTTCTTTCTGCACCATCACATTCCGCAGATTCGGCGTATTCTTCACCTGCCACCCCAGCGCTCCCTTGACCGCTAACAGTTTCTTCAGCGGACAAGCCGACCACGGGAGCCGCTATCGCGGGCGCTACAGCGCGAATCGGTACAACTATTTCTGGCTCACCAAAGCTGGCTCCGAATCGTGTGACATGTTTCTCGATCCGGATTGGCTTAGGGGCGCCAATTCGGCGCAAAAAGCGGAGAGCCCGGATGCGGATTCGTGGGCTATTTTGGCCGAATCCCCGGACGAAGAGCTTTCGGACATATGCGATTACTCCAAAAGAGTGCCTTGGCTTCCGAGCTATGAAGAAAAACGAAATCGTGTTCAATAGGGCCGATAGTGGCATCCGAATCTTACCTAGATCAGCCCAACCCGGCCCGAAAGCGTAAACAACTCAAAAGAATCGAAAGTGCAAATGCCTTACCGAATGAGGAGGAAGATCCCGGATGCGGAGACCGAAAGTGAACCTCGAATGCGTGAGTGGCAGGCGCGCTGGAGCTAAGTGCCCGCCCCCTCACGCGCCTCTGCCTTTTATAGGCAGGGGGCGGCCGTGGGGGAGCCGACGCGTCGGTTCACGCGAATCGAGGCAAAAAAAAAAAAATATTATTACGTCTCCTCATCCTAGGGGCGGCGCTTGCACATTCGGCGCGGCCACATTCGGCATAGCGATATATTGCCGGCCTTGCCGGAAGGGACCGCCCTTTCGGGCAAGACCGGAGGGCTACTTGTTGGGGGCGGGAGTGGAATTGGCCACCCCGTCCCCCTAATCGTATACGCCTCATGTGTTTAATGTGCGCAGTACGGGCGATAGCGCGGGAAGGCGCGCATCCGGTGTCGGCGCCGTCGGAAACCCCGATAGCGCGGGGACGGCGCGCATCCGGGGGTCGCGCTGTCGGAAACCCCGATAGCGCGGGCGGCGCGCATCCGGTGTCGGCGCTCGGAAACCCCGATAGCGCGGGGACGGCGCGCATCCGGCGTCGGCGCCAGGCGGAAGCCCCGATGGCGCGGGAAGGCGCGAACCCGGCTTCGGCGCCAGGCGGAAACTCCGATAGCGCTGGACGGCGCGCATCCGGCGTCAGCGCCAGGCGGAAGCCCCGATAGCGCGGGAAGGCGCGTATCCGGCCTCGTCGCCAGGCGGGAGCCCCGATAGCGCGGGAAGGCGTGCATCCGGCGCCGACGGGCGCCAGGAGGAAATCCCGATAGCGCGAGAGGGCGCGCATTCGGCTCGAGACTGGACGCATTCGGCGGCTGGGCAGAGACGAGAGCCCGAATGCGTCCTGGTCGGTGGTTGACCGACATAGGTGGGCCCTCGGTCCATTTACTTGTCTGCCCCGTGTCGGCTGCTCCTGTACGTTGAAATTAGGGTTGCCGAGGGCATTCTTGTACAAAATGTAACGCGGCTTCCTATAAGTAGACCCCTCTGGGGACGATGTAGAGGGCTTCTGGACTCCGTGCGTTTTTGCCGGAGCACAAGGAATATAAGGTTCGTGTTGTTCATTTCGTTTCGTAGTTCTGCATTTCCTTTATCTCCTGTTTGGGTCCTTCAGGGGGTGCAACCCCAAAGGGCCGAAACAACAATACCCATCTGTTGGCCCACATCACTTACCTCTTCGTCTACCTCGCGACATATCCATTAGACTCGAACCAGAAGCTCTCTCTCTCACTCTCCATTGCTCCCCTCAAGCTCCCAACTCATTCCCATCAAATCCACCACGGAATCTTGAAAAAAAGGGCAGCAAACTTCGATTGGAGAGTGGATCCACTGATTCCCACTGCCAAAAGAGCATTTGGTGCACGTTTGGCCGGCGCCCTAGGGTTTGTTACTCTTGGAGCTTTCCTCCTAGCCGGCTAGGCGTTGCCCTAGAGCTGCCAACTTGTGTGGCTGCCTAGGGAGATTTGTAAACTCATCCCAATACTAAGAAATCACCCCTCATCTCAAGAGTTCACTCTCTTGACTTGAGACCGAGGAGTAAGCTAGCCTTAGTGGTGAGCTCGAGTCTGTGGACTCTCTCAACAATGTGGACTTAGGCCAGCCTTAGTGGCGAGCTGAACCACGGGATAAATACTCGTGTCTCTTGTGCTATCCAGTCTTCATAGTCTTACTTGTTGTTTGAGGTGTTTTCTAGGGTTTGAGGTCGATCTGCTTCCTCCTACCTCTTGAGCTGTGTTTGGCTCTCGATCTATATTCTCTGCAGGTATAGGAAGCTTGGAAAGTCACTTGGTAAAGTTGTATCTGCTTAGATTTCAATTCACACTCATTTCAGTTTGCATAGCGCGGCAGTGCCGCGGGTACAGTGCGGCAGTGCCGCGCCCTCTGGACTGACAGCAGTTCGAAGAAATTTGTTGCAGGCCTATTCACCCCCCTCTAGGCCGTTTTACTCTTCCAGAGATCCTACAAGTGGTATCGGAGCCTCGTTGCTTCGTATACGCTTAACTGCGTGAAGTATGGAAGAGGCCGGAGCATCAAAGCCAGCTCCCAAGGCAAAGAGTGTTGAGCTGAACTCTTCAGAGGATAGCAGTGA
Organism: Themeda triandra; assembly: GCA_018135685.1. Classification (NCBI taxonomy): domain Eukaryota; kingdom Viridiplantae; phylum Streptophyta; class Magnoliopsida; order Poales; family Poaceae; genus Themeda; species Themeda triandra. The sequence goes on from JAENPR010000274.1 coordinate 429,332, forward strand.
CGCTTCTATGTCCACTGCTGATAATGCCACTATCAGAGATGGTGGCAAGACCACAGATGTGAGTGATGCCGAGAGAAGAAGAAGAAAGAAGGAAAGGAGAGAAGCACTCAAGAAAAGAAGAGAGCTCGATGATAAGTTGAGCAGAAAAGAAGCTAGAAGGCTTATCCGAGAACAAAGAGAAGAAAGAAGAAAAGCCAAGGCACGTGCTAAGGAAGAGGAGAAGAAGAAGAAGCAGGAGATTGAGTTGTCACCATCTAGTGAGCTCTCTAGCAGCTCAGATGATGGTGATGATGACGTCTCATATCACTCTTCCAAGAATCCCAAAGGAAGCCACAAGAAGGATGAGAAGAAGAGCATCAAGGACAAAGGCAGCAGCAACAACAAGAAGAAATACACCGCCGTATCCTTTAATTATTCTCATCTAACCCATCGTGATCGCAAGTCTATTGTCAATGTGCCCATGGGCAAGTTATCCCGGTTTGATGGGACTAACTATGCCAAGTGGAAGCACTTGATGAGAAACTATCTTTCAGGTGTTCATCAAGGGCTTTGGGAGATTGTGGAGAAGGGAGTGCAGCAGCCACAAAACCCCGAAGACCCAACAAATGAAGAATTCTTGGCTGCCCAGTTCAACAGTCAAGCCACAAGCATCCTACTGAGTGCTCTTGATGGCAATGAGTACAACCGAGTGATGAATGTCAATGTGGCAAAAGAGATTTGAGATGCCTTGATTATTGCACATGAAGGTGTTGATAAAGTGAGGAAGGCAAAAATTGAAGTCTTGATGGCCAAGCTCAACCGATTTGTGATTAAAGGTGAAGAAGGGCCACAAGAAATGTTTGATAGGTTGATGGTGTTGGTTGGACAAATCAAAGGATTTGGTTGTGAGGATCTTGATGATCATAAAGTGGTGAAGGTGATGCTAGAAGCCTACTCTCCAAGAAATGAAACCGTTGTGACATTGATTAGAGACAAGAAGAAGTTTGAGCACTTCACTCCAAATGATGTGCTTGGACGGTTGTTGACCTTTGACATGCAAAGAGAAGAAGCAAATGAGAGAAAGAGGCTCGGTGAGCTTCAATCCAAGCTTGATGGGATGAAGATCAAGGAAGTTGCACTCAAAGCTAGCAAGCCCCATAAGCACACTTCAGCTTGCAATCATAAGGGCAGCAAGCAAGCTTCAACAAGTCAGCCCAAGGAGATCAAGCAAGCACCACAAGAAGAAGATTCAACATCCACATCAAGTGAGAGTGAGGACAATGGGGCTGATCACAAGAAAATAGAAGACATGTCATTGTTTATAAAGAACTACAACAAAGATATCAAGAACAATGGCTACAAGCTCACCAAGAGAAGGTTTCCAAGCAAGAAAAAGAGAACATGCTTCAGATGTGGCAGCATCGAACACTTTATTGCTGAATGTCCACTTGAGAAGAATCAAGGCAAGAACAAGAAAGAAAGAAAAGATGGGAAGAGGAGATACAAGAATGCCGGGGAGGCACACATTGGGCTGTTTCCACGGAAAAATCCCTCACAAGCAGAGGATCTCTCTATGCGAAATAAATAAATAATGCGCGGGCGTGCTAGTGTACTAAAGTACACAAAATAAATAAGAAAGATGAGAACACATATTTATTCATATTTAACGAAAATACAAATATAGGTTCTCGATACATGTGTGCGCTCATAGCCTGCTGGCGGCAATCTGACATAGGCGATTATGGTCTTCATGGTTCCTGGGGCCTCAGAAAGCTCCTAGTTAATTACCCCTGCGAGTCAAGCTCACAGAGCACCTCTGATTAAGCTGCTTTGGTCGTCGTCGTCGGTCTTCGCTTCACGTCTCCATGCATGGTGTTGGTGTAGATGTGGGTGGCGTTGGCATGAGGACCTCGTCGGTCCATAGCCTGTACAACATGGCTGGAAAAGGGGCCATGTCCGCCTGTGTCGATCGCCTTGTCGGTGTCGAACGAACACGTGGTGTCATCATAGTCGTCACTTGCATGGTTGGTGTAGTTTGGATCGGCTCGGACTTCCTTGGCAGCATCGTCGTGGTACATCGTGGAACTTGATCATGGTGGAGTAGTTGCAGTTGTAGTAGTTCGATGAAGACTTGCGCCTTAGCAGACTAGCGCGTAGTGGTCGCAGTAGATGGAGTCGCCCAGCGGCATCGTCGATGTCGAGCGGTGCGGACGGCTGCACCTGTACACGAAATATGATAAAAATTATACAAACTTAATTCAGGGCTCGAACGACAGCCGAGCTCCCTATGGTTTGGTTCAAAGCACACAAACATACATGTATACATATACATGTATATGTGCAGCTTGATGGTTGCTGGTGTCCTCCTAGCTAGCTTGTTAGCATGCGTATATGGGCATGCATATACAAGCAAACATGTATATGAGCACACAGGTGCAAGCACACATGCATGAATGTGTCGTCGTTGCGCCTCCCTCGATGGTGGCACAGGTCGAGCTGCAAGGCTGAACCAAGCCACTTCATCATCGATGGATCTTGGTGGCAGCAGTGTCATCATGGACTCCGGCGGCGGCGTGTTGTACGTGAATGGAGGCTGCATCGCTGCAGCGCTCTGCTCTCAGGTGGGGGCGCAGCAGTGCGGCCATTTCCTTCTGCTCCGACTGCCGATTGTCCTCAGGTAGGATGGCCTGCTTATGGATGGGTCTTGGCCGTCTGCAGCGTGGTGATTGGGCAGAGCCAGGCGTGCACAACGGCGCTATCCTCCCTGCGTGCTAATGGCTTGAACAGATGGAGTTTATGCCGTGCATCGACGTGTATCATCGTCCATGCATGCCCCCCGGCGGCGGCGTGATAAGCATTGGCGCAGCTAAGGCATAGGCGTCGCTGCGCTCCCGCCATCCAGCGTGCGGATTTCCTCGGGCGCCGAGTGCAGGTGCGGCGAGCCTTTGGCGTCTGGTACGGCTGCCTCCACGGCTACCCTCGGTCTCTGGCGGGCGGCGTGGTATATGGCACACACCAGTGCTGAGTGCACTGCTCATCTCCTCTTGCTCGATGCAAGGCATGTGGTGGTGCAACTCCCTCCATGTAAATGGAATGAAGCGGTGGCGGCGGCCGGTGGCTCTCTCATAGGAGTTGACCTTATCGACGAACGCGTCTCCTGCATCGGTCGCGTCGATGACGGAAGGGAAGAAGCTGCGGGCGCTCCTTCAGTGCGTCCACAGGTAGGCGAAGGCAACTCGTCATGCTCTAAGCCCCTCGTAGATGCTGTAGGTGGCAGGTCGTCGCATGCGACCTTCTCCTGTCCATTGCATCGTCCTGGCCGGCGGCGCATAGTAGATGACCGGCGACGCATAGCAGATGAACACAATAGAGAATTCATGGCTGGCGGCGTAACCATGTGGCCATCGTCGTGATGCAGCCGCCGGACGACCATCTCGTCATCTCTCGGCTCGACGCGTATCTGGATCTGGGCACGTCTGCCTCGGTGCAAGCCATCTAGATGCGTCAGCCTCCCAGCGCAGATGAGTTGAGGCCAGGGCTGTACATCTACATCGCCGGCGCCGTAACACGGCAGCAGCCTTCTTCGTGATCCTCCGTCGAGCAGCCTGGCGGCGCTCCTTGCTTCCAATGTCGTCCAGCTCCGGGAATAGAGACGTGCAGCCCTCTCGCGACGCTCTCGATGAAGAGGAGCAGCCCTTCTCGAAGAGGAGCAGCCTGGCGGCACTCTTCCTTTCTCGTAGATGCATGGGAGCAGCCTGGCGGCGCTCATCTTGCGCTTGACCCCCCTCTCTCGTCATGGCCTGGGCCTGCTTTTATAGGCTAAGAGCTAGGGCTGTGGAGATGTGTGGCTCGCTGTACGCGCCACCAGGTTCTGTTGAAGGCTAGCCGAGATATCCGGGCTGAGTCTGTTGTGATCCTTCACCTCTTTGGCTTTTAGATCAGTTGAGTTTATCTAGATAACAAACCAGACGCTCGGGCCTCGTGAGATGGACATGTGGGTTCCCTTCATTCTAGAGGCCTCCCAGGCCAGAAGATATCGTAGCTCGTGTAGTGCTGAGCCGCACTCCTTCTAGATGTGCAGCACTCCTTCTTAGTATTTTAAAAACGTTGGCTCTCCCATTGGTATTGGCTATATATGCAGCTTGAGATAGGACAGCCAGGGGACATGACCATTAGGGGTCGTTGCGTAACCATGGCAACATGGCTCCCACGATTTTGCCCCATTGTGTGCTTGAATGTGTAGACCTCTGCCTTGGTGTATCCGCTGGGGTGAAGGGAATTCTTGCTCTAGACTCCCTTGCATTGAGTTGAACCACAGCCGCTCGCTCTCTCTAACACGGAGGCGTAGGTACGGCTGCGCTGGTGTTTGGTTTTAGGTAACGGCTTCTGGAATTCGCCACACTTTTGCCAAAGATGGTGAACGACTACCTCCGCCTTCCATTTGTATTGAGCTTGACGATGGAGCTTGCCGATTGAACTTCTTGATTGAACTTTATTGAGCTTGATAGTTGAGCTTGTTGATTGAGTTTTTTTTTTTGCTCAACATGATGAACTTGAAATGCCTCAACGTGATGACTTGAAGCACCTTCTCCCGAGGAGCTTGGACTTGGAGTGCCTCAACCCGAGGAACTTGGAGGGTAGCCATTCACCTCTGTGGAACAAAGGGAATCCTTGCTGGCATTGTGTGTTTTTCTGATGGTCCCTTGTTGTCACATCCCAGGGTGGCAAGAGGCATCACACTTGGCACAACCTGTGTTGCACCAGGTAGCCCTTTCTTGCTCTTTTTCAACGGTCTTCCCCGGAGTGTGTGTCGCCCTATGTCAGGAAGCACGAGCGGCATGGTCCCCTCGCTGCTTAGGAGTGGCCCAAGCCATCTTCCCACTGCCCCCAGCGGAGACGCGTCTAGCGTCAGTCGTGTGTCCTGCGTGATGTGGTGGTTTGTCGCGGGCTCCATGTACCAGGTTGTTGCCCCCGGCCCTTCTGGTGATGTCTCAAGGCAGCCAAATCTTCTATTGCAGCTATAGCTTGGTACGTAGGAGAGCCTTGTGTGTGTGTGTGTGTGTGTGTTTGCTATGCAATAAAAAAAATGCATGTTGACCATCTCAAGAAAGGAGAAAACATATGCAAAATAAATGAAAATTAAGAACCTCCCGTTATTGTGGAGCTTCGACTGAAGATGTCGGAGGCAATGCCAAAAAGCCTTCCGCGACGTAGATGCTTGCATAGGCGCACCATTGCTCCTAGTGCTGCCGTTCTCCGAGCTCACGCCAAAACGCTATTGGCATGGGAGATGAGCCGGGAGGTGTGATGCTACTCCCGGGATTTGTCGATGTAGACGAGACGCCTTTGTGGCCGTTAGTGTAGACGACCAGGGAGGTGTGGTGCTACTCCCAGCATTGTCGATGTTGAAGGCGGTGCCAGAAGACCATCAGCGCTATGGTCGGACACCGTGGAGCTGTTTAGGACGGCGTCCTCATTAGCCTCGACCTCGGTGCGCTTGGCATAGAGGTGGAGCTATGCTTGATGGCATCCGCATACTCGCCTCGAAGCCTCCTGGTCTTGCGGTGTTGGACGTGTGAATAAGTGTGTCCCCGCGTGTATCGTGTGTCCCCGGTGTGCTTGATGTCGATGACGACGTCGGAGAGTTACAGACGCCATTGGACATCGGGGAGAGCTGAGGTGCTGCCCCCCGCATGTTGTTGACATAGAAGATGCCGCCAGAAGAACGTCGGCACCGTAGAGCACTGGGCAGCTGTAATGCTGCCCCCAGTGTGTGCTTGATGATGTCGTAGGTGATGCCGGAGTGCGGGCACCGTCGTTGGACACCGAGATGTTGTGGTGCGCTAGAGGATTAGCGGCGTCAATCAGAGTCGGGATATGTGTTGTTCCTGAAGCGGTTGATGAGGAGGGTGACGCCGGTAGGCTGTCAGCTCCATAGCGGACAGAGGAGTTGTACTGCATTGTTGCCATCAGCGATAAGCTGACGGAGTTGCCAACTCATTGTGGACCTCAGCGTCGTCTCTCGTGAAGGCGACAACTTTGCGAAGTCTGTTTGGTAGCTGCTTAGGGCGCCAGTAGAGCATGGACACGTCCCTCGTCACAGCCACCTCGTGGATTTGAGGTCGAGGAAGACTTCCTGGATGAAGCAACAGGTTGCCTCCGATCCTTGCATCCGCGCGTCGTTTCGGCGGCATCGCTGGACCTCCGTTGGGTCTTCTTCTCGAGTCCTTCGAGATGGTGTAGCATGAACGGCGCAATCGGCCGAGTACAAGGCATTGAGAGGTGCTTAAGTCTCCAGGCAGTAGCCCCAAGATGGTTGGAGCCTGGACACATCTCCATCGACCGTAGCAGCTTATGACAGTAGCACATACATACATGTGCATACAATTCGACACATGTTCGAACCAGCTTGCTAGTAGCAGCATGTGTGTGTGCATTGCACATATGGCCCTTGCCTTGCTTGCATGAGCATATGCAAATGCACAAGCACGTGTCAGTACACGGTGATGAGCACATTGAAAATGAAAATGCACATCATCACGTTGCACCGTGTTGATATTGTTAGCGTCTCCGGCAAGATTGGATGCTGGCAACAGCCTTGCACTGTCAGCATGTATTGGAGCCATTGCCATACGACTTCCTGCAATAGGAGATCATCGGCTCTCGGGATCGAAGTTGATGGAGCCATCATCTCCCACGGCATCCTGCGTCTTGCTCGCGCTCCGAGGACATGTCGGATGAGCTCCATGGAGTTTAGCACTCCGGCTTGGTGCTTTGGAGCTGTCGGAGCGTCATCCGCAGTGCTTCAGGTCGCCTTATAGTTTCTTGGGCTACTATAATAGCCAGCGGTGTTGAAGGTGGATGGACGTGTGGTTGGAGCGAGCCGTCATCGCTGAGTAACCACCTCAACAGCACACAGGGCGCACATATATAGAATGCCCACCTTGTTAGCTTGTTGGCTTGTGACTATAGCACGTTCATGCATGCAAGGCCACAACTAGCTCGTTTACCGCAATTCACGTGTCTAGCGTGCTCACTTCTGCCAGCGTGACGGAACCAAGCGTGAGGACGCCCCTCCTTGTTGCCTGGGCGATGTGCGTGTCGCTCCAGCAGGGAAAGTTCGGCGCGCGAGGCCGAACTGCATCATGTCGCCGATGCAGACGTCGGGAAGGTCGCCACGGCCAGAGACTTGCTATATGGTCTCAAATGGAGCTGGTGTGCTGCCGCGGTGGCTTCTCTTCAAGTTGTCATCTCGGCCAAGCACGTGTGGCCGAGGCACTCATGTTGACGAAGTGCGAAGCCGTGGAGGTTGCTGACTTTCATATGCATGGCCAGTCACAGCGTCGATGCTGCCCAGGCGCCGCATCTCCTGTGTACATGGTGATGTTGCCAATGGCATGGACTCGGCTCAGCATCAGAGTCAGCGAAGTCACCGTGCCCCGCTGGTCCGGAATGCGTTGCTTGTACTACGAAGATCACGTCAGGTGTCTTCGATGGAGTCTAGCTCGGGGCCATCAGCTCGCCAACCAAGCTGGTGAAGTCGCCATCCCACGAGGTCCACGCCTTGCCTATGCCAGGACACAGCCCGTGCAGCTTGATGTATGCCCCTGGTGTGTCTCTGTGTCGGCTTCATGGAGCTGCCCCCAGCGACTAATCAAGGGCTCAACACTTAGAGTTCCCAGCAGGGCTTCGTTGTACGTGCACCCGTCAAGTTGAAGGTGTCGATGCCAAGCAACTATGTTGCCACTCACGATCTCGACGTCGTCAGGGACGTCGGAGTGAGTTGCCTCGTCATGGCAAGCCAAATTGCCCCAGCGTGGGCTGGGATGGAGGTGTTGTTGGCTCAGCCGTGACCATGTCATGGGGTCCATGCCTCACTTGCGACACCAGGACACGTCGGGCAGCCTCGATGGAGGTTTGATGCATGCGCCATTTTGTGTCTTTGAGTTGGCTCGATGGTGCCCCCAGCGATAATCGATTGCACACGTCAAGTCGCCACTGTAGATGGACGCAAGTAATGGTGCTGCCACCCTCGACCTTGACGAGGGACGCCGGAGTAAGTCGCCTTGTCATGGCAAGCAAAATTTTGCCCCCAGGGAGGATGCGGCAAGCAAAATTGCCCTAGCATGGCGGACCGGAGATGGCAAGCAAAATTGCCCCTCGCGTGGAGATGGACCATGACCTTGTCGGCGTAGTAGATAAGCTCCTGCATTGTACAAAGCATGAGCATCCACCATAGTCCCTGTATGAAGAACATAAAAATAAAACTGCGTAGGATTTATAACTACCCAAACATGGGCTATTGTAGGTCTCAAACAAAATAAGACATCTAAAATTGCACTAGTAAAAATTCGGGCTATTATATGAGGAGTCTCAGACCAAGCGAGACATCCAAAATAACACCATCATATATGACCAACCCTCAACCACATTGGAGAAGGTGTGAGCATACGAAGACGACGACCATTTGCGCAGCAAAGATGGGAGGAGAACCATGTCCCACCGGGCGTGCCAATTTGTTTCCACGGAAAAATCCCTCACAAGCAGAGGATCTCTCTATGCGAAATAAATAAATAATGCACGGGCGTGCCAGTGTACTAAAGTACACAAAATAAATAAGAAAGACGAGAACACATATTTATTCATATTTAACGAAAATACAAATATAGGTTCTCGATACATGTGTGCGCTCATAGCCTGCTGGCGGCGATCTGACATAGGCGATTATGGTCTTCATGGTTCCTGGGGCCTCGGAAAGCTCCCAGTTAATTACCCCTGCGAGTCAAGCTCACAGAGCACCTCCGATTAAGCTGCTTTGGTCGTCGTCGTCGGTCTTCGCTTCACGTCTCCATGCATGGTGTTGGTGTAGATGTGGGTGGCGTTGGCATGAGGACCTCGTCGGTCCATAGCCTGTACAACATGGCTGGAAAAGGGGCCATGTCCGCCTGTGTCGATCGCCTTGTCGGTGTCGAACGAACACGTGGTGTCATCGTAGTCGTCACTTGCATGGTTGGTGTAGTTTGGATCGGCTCGGACTTCCTTGGCAGCATCGTCGTGGTACACCGTGGAACTTGATCATGGTGGAGTAGTTGCAGTTGTAGTAGTTCGATGAAGACTTGCGCCTTAGCAGACTAGCGCGTAGTGGTCGCAGTAGATGGAGTCGCCCAGCGGCATCGTCGATGTCGAGCGGTGCGGACGGCTGCACCTGTACACGAAATATGATAAAAATTATACAAACTTAATTCAGGGCTCGAACGACAGCCGAGCTCCCTATGGTTTGGTTCAAAGCACACAAACATACATGTATACATATACATGTATATGTGCAGCTTGATGGTTGCTGGTGTCCTCCTAGCTAGCTTGTTAGCATGCGTATATGGGCATGCATATACAAGCAAACATGTATATGAGCACACAGGTGCAAGCACACATGCATGAATGTGTCGTCGTTGCGCCTCCCTCGATGGTGGCACAGGTCGAGCTGCAAGGCTGAACCAAGCCACTTCGTCATCGATGGATCTTGGTGGCAGCAGTGTCATCATGGACTCCGGCGGCGGCGTGTTGTACGTGAATGGAGGCTGCATCGCTGCAGCGCTCTGCTCTCAGGTGGGGGCGCAGCAGTGCGGCCATTTCCTTCTGCTCCGACTGCCGATTGTCCTCAGGTAGGATGGCCTGCTTATGGATGGGTCTTGGCCATCTGCAGCGTGGTGATTGGGCAGAGCCAGGCGTGCACAACGGCGCTATCCTCCCTGCGTGCCAATGGCTTGAACAGATGGAGTTTATGCCGTGCATCGACGTGTATCATCGTCCATGCATGCCCCCCGGCGGCGGCGTGATAAGCATTGGCGCAGCCAAGGCATGGGCGTCGCTGCGCTCCCGCCATCCAGCGTGCGGATTTCCTCGGGCGCCGAGTGCAGGTGCGGCGAGCCTTTGGCGTCTGGTACGGCTGCCTCCACGGCTACCCTCGGTCTCTGGCGGGCGGCGTGGTATATGGCACACACGAGGCTAAGCACGGATGCATCCGTGCACCAGTGCTGAGTGCACTGCTCATCTCCTCTTGCTCGATGCAAGGCATGTGGTGGTGCAACTCCCACCATGTAAAAGGAATGAAGCGGTGGCGGCGGCCGGTGGCTCTCTCATAGGAGTTGACCTTATCGACGAACGCGTCTCCTGCATCGGTCGCGTCGATGACGGAAGGGAAGAAGCTGCGGGCGCTCCTTCAGTGCGTCCACAGGTAGGCGAAGGCAACTCGTCATGCTCTAAGCCCCTCGTAGATGCTGTAGGTGGCAGGTCGTCGCATGCGACCTTCTCCTGTCCATTGCATCGTCCTGGCCGGCGGCGCATAGTAGATGACCGGCGACGCATAGCAGATGAACACAATAGAGAATTCATGGCTGGCGGCGTAACCATGTGGCCATCGTCGTGATGCAGCCGCCGGACGACCATCTCGTCATCTCTCGGCTCGAAGCGTATCTGGATCTGGGCACGTCTGCCTCGGTGCAAGCCATCTAGATGCGTCAGCCTCCCAGCGCAGATGAGTTGAGGCCAGGGCTGTACATCTACATCGCCGACGCCGTAACACGGCAGCAGCCTTCTTCATGATCCTCCGTCGAGCAGCCTGGCGGCGCTCCTTGCTTCCAATGTCGTCCGGCTCCGGGAATAGAGACGTGCAGCCCTCTCGCGACGCTCTCGATGAAGAGGAGCAGCCCTTCTCGAAGAGGAGCAGCCTGGCGGCGCTCTTCCTTTCTCGTAGATGCATGGGAGCAGCCTGGCGGCACTCATCTTGCGCTTGACCCCCCTCTCTCGTCATGGCCTGGGCCTGCTTTTATAGGCTGAGAGCTAGGGCTGTGGAGATGTGTGGCTCGCTGTACGCGCCGCCAGGTTCTGTTGAAGGCTAGCCGAGATATCCGGGCTGAGTCTGTTGTGATCCTTCACCTCTTTGGCTTTTAGATCAGTTGAGTTTATCTAGATAACAAACCAGACGCTCGGGCCTCGTGAGATGGACATGTGGGTTCCCTTCATTCTAGAGGCCTCCCAGGCCAGAAGATATCGTAGCTCGTGTAGTGCTGAGCCGCACTCCTTCTAGATTCATGGACGCGATGCACATACTGGCTGTCAGCTAAGCCACTGATCTTGAGCACACGGTACACATGTACGTATCGTCCAGCACGTATATATATACGTATATCCAAAGCCAACATATAATTATTGGCTTGCTTTTTCTTATCCCTCGTACAAATAGCACACCTGGATACATACATGCACATATGCTTTTGTTTTATTTATCTTCTCTTCATCAAGTACAAAATATTTCTTGATGACACATATTAATATATACTCATATTCAAGAAAATTTTGTACAAAATCTCGTCGAACATGGGCATGAATGGGACTCAACTAAAGAGTCAAGTGATGAAGATGGAGAGGTTGCAACAGTAGCTATACACAACACATCTTCCTCACCAAGACTCTTCAACAACATGTACGATGATGATGACTCCCATCACATTTGTCTTATGGCAAAAGGTGAAAAGGTAAAACTGAACAAGAAATCCTCTTCTCCATCTCCTAGTGACATATCTAGTAGTGATCTAAGTGATTCTAGTGATGAAGATTCTAGTGAGAGTTTGAAACCCGCTAAGAATCTTAATCCTAGAACCAAGCGTTTTATTGCAGCTCTCATGGAGGAGTTAGAACATGTCAAAGCTGAGCTAGAACATAGAGAAAATGTCATTGAAAAGACTGAAAATCTCTATATTGATAGTGAGGAAGCTCTTGAGCAAGAGAAAAGGGAGACAAGCTCTTTGAGGAAAGAGCTTGCTCTTACAAAGAAGATTAATATTGCTCTCAATGACAAGTATTGTGTCTTGGTTGAAAAGCACAACAAACTTGAGAAGCAATATAGTCATCTTTGTGAGAGCACCCCACCTCTTTCTAGCTCAAATGACAATTCTAAGGCCTCTACCAGTGAAGGTTGTGGAAAGTGCTATAATCTTGATATAAATGCTTATTCCACTAACCTTGCAAATATGAAACCTATGAAGGATGAGATTGCTAGATTGAACAGCATGCTGGACACAAAAGGCAAAAACAGCAAGCAAGTGACAGGTGGCAAAGCAAATCAACCAAAGATGCCACAATATAAAGGTGGAAGAAATCCTCGTATCAAGGATGGGCTTGGACATAAGAAAGGTGCCAAGACAAATGGAAGAAAGATGGTAAATGGCATTGAGTGTGTCCAATTCATGAGCAAGGACAAGGCTGGTACAGAAAAGCCTGCACAGAGTGTGGTACAAAAGCAGCCCCAATCAGCAGCAGCTGCCAAGCGCGGCAGTGCCGCGGTTGGGCGCGGCAGTGCCGCACCCCCACAGAAAGGGAAGGCTACCAGCACTGCCGCTTATCATGTTAAGCCCAAGAAGCAGGTTCCACTGAAGAAACAGAGTCTCAAGAAGTCAAAAACTTCTACCATGGCACCTAAGCAAGAAAGCTTCTATCAGTCAAGTGTCAAGACACCTCTTCAAGTGTTGAACTCTAACTTTGTTTTGCAGCATGACACTAAGGGGAAGGTGTTTGCCAAATTTGTTGGCAATGGTAGAAATGTTTTTCGTAATACTTCTATTTGGGTTTCTAAAGTTCTTGTGACTAACCTTGAAGTCCCCAAGAAAGATTGGAGACCTAAATCAAGCAACTAAACTTGTGTTGCAGGCACACTCCTCCGGTGGGTCAAGTTGGGTGCTTGACAGTGGATGTACAAATCATATGACCGGAGACAAGAGTATGTTTTCATTCTACTCCCCAACTACAAAAGTCAGTGACAACATCATCTTTGCTGATAACTCTAAAGGGGGAGTAGTTGGTCTTGGAAAAGTTGCTATCACACTTGAGCATTCAATTTCAAATGTCTTTCATGTTGAATCATTGAAGTTCAATTTGTTGTCTGTTTCACAACTATGTGAGATGGGCTACAATTGTCTCTTCACTGATAAAGGTGTGGATGTCTTTAAGAGGGAGGATTCCTTTATTGTCTTTACGAGAAAACTCAAGAATAAGCTCTACCTAGTTGATTTCAGCAAAGGGAAAGCTAAGCTTGAGACCTGTTTAGTGGCAAAATCCAGCATGGGTTGGTTATGGCATCGCCAACTAGCTCATGTTGGGATGAGGAACTTGGCCAAACTCCAAAAAGACAACCATATCCTTGGACTAACAAATGTTCAATTTGAGAAAGACAGGATATGCAGCTCATGCCAGGCAGGAAAGCAAGTAGGCGTACCACACCCACCAAAGAGCATCATGACTACTACTCAACCCTTGGAGTTGATTCATATGGATCTCTTTGGACCGGTTGCCTACCTCAGCCTAGGGGGTGATAAGTATGGTTTAGTTATTGTTGATGATTACTCTCGCTTCACTTGGGTATTCTTTGTCTATGATAAGTGCCAGGTACAGGACAAGGTGAAGACTTTTGTTAGAAGGGCACAAAGAGAATTTGGTCTCCAAATCAAGAAGATAAGAAGTGATAATGGGACTGAATTCAAGTATACTCAAGTTGAAGAGTTTCTTGAAGATGAAGGCATTAAGCATGAATTTTCAGCTCCATACACCCCCCAGCAGAACGGTGTAGTAGAGAGGAAGAATAGAACACTCATTGACACGCCAAGAACAATGCTTGATGAGTACAAGACTTTGGATCTATTTTGGGTAGATGCCGTCAAGACAGCTTGCCATGCCATCAACCGCCTCTACTTACACAAGAAGCTCAACAAGACTTCCTATGAGATTCTAACCGGTAACAAACCTAAGGTGTCTTACTTTAGGGTTTTTGGGTGCAAGTGTTTCATACTTAACAAAAGACCCAAAACCCCTAAGTTTGCATCTAAGGTAGATGAAGGAATTCTTATTGGTTATGGATCAAATGAGCATGCCTACCGTGTCTTCAACAAAACCTTGGGTAGAACTGAGGTCACGGTAGATGTGACATTTGATGAATCTAACGGCTCTCAAGTAGAGCAAATTGATTCAAGTGTTGTAGGAAAGGAGGACCCACCTTGTAAGGCAATCAAGCAAATGGCCATTGGTGATGTAAGACCACAAGAAGAACAAGGATCAGATGATGAGGGTTCTCAAGCTGCTGTTGCACCAATTTCCGCTGACAAACTCTGTAAGAAGGTGCAGCACTCTCCTGCTGGAGAACAGCAGTGCGGCAGTGCCGCACCCTCCACCTCAGCAGCAGCTTCTCCAACTTCTACTTCACCTGTTCAAGGGCTCAATCTGGAGCCTATACTTGAGCAAGTAGATGCTGAAGGTTCTGAAGATAATGAAGATGAAAGTGTTGAGCATCCGAGGCTAAGGCAAACTATTCAATGTGACCATCCCGTTGATAACATCCTTGGGAGTATCAAAAGAGGATAACAACTCGTTCTCACTTGGTCAATTTTTGCCAATTTTACTCGTTTGTTTCCTCTTTGGAGCCTCTCAAAGTAAAAGAAGCACTTGGAGATCCGGATTGGGTCATGGCCATGCAAGAAGAGCTCAACAACTTCGAAAGAAACCAAGTGTGGACTTTAGTGGAAAGACCCAACACAAACATCATTGGTACCAAATGGGTTTTCCGCAACAAGCAAGATGAAAATGGAGTGGTGACAAGGAACAAGGCAAGATTAGTGGCTCAAGGCTTCACTCAAGTTGAAGGCTTGGACTTTGAGGAAACCTTTGCACCGGTGGCAAGGCTTGAAGCAATCCGAATGCTTTTAGCCTTTGCTGCCCATCATGACTTCAAGCTGCATCAAATGGATGTGAAGAGTGCTTTCCTTAATGGTCCTATACAAGAAGAAGTGTATGTCAAGCAGCCACCTGGTTTTGAAGATCCCAAGTTCCCACACCATGTCTACAAACTCCGAAAGGCACTCTATGGGCTGAAACAAGCTCCAAGAGCATGGTATGAATGCCTTAAGGAATTCTTGCTTAAACAAGGCTTTGAAATAGGCAAAGCTGATCCTACTCTCTTCACTCATAAAGTTGGAAATGATATCTTTGTGTGCCAAATATATGTCGATGACATAATATTTGGTAGTACTAATCATGTGTATGTTGAGGAGTTTAGTAGGACAATGACACAAAAGTTTGAGATGTCCATGATGGGTGAGCTAAAGTTCTTCCTCGGGTTTCAAATCAAGCAATTGAAGGAAGGGACTTTTCTAAGTCAAACCAAGTACACCCATGATATTCTGAAGAAATTTGACATGGATAAGGCAAAGCCTATCAATACTCCCATGGCATCAAATGGGCATCTTGAGCTTGATTCAAAAGGGAAATCTGCAGACATAAAGGTATATCGCTCCATGATTGGATCCCTGCTTTACCTTTGTGCATCTAGGCCAGATATTATGCTTAGCGTGTGCATGTGTGCTAGGTTTCAAGCTGACCCGAAAGAGTGCCATTTAATGGCCGTTAAGAGGATCTTGAGATATCTAGTTCACACACCTAACCTTGGCTTGTGGTATCCCAAGGGCTCCAAGTTCACTCTACTTGGCTATTCAGATTCTGATTATGCCGGTTGCAAAGTAGAGAGAAAAAGCACTTCGGGGACATGTCAATTCCTTGGACGGTCCCTAGTGTCTTGGAGCTCTAAGAAGCAAAATTGTGCAGCCCTATCCACAGCTGAGGCCGAGTATGTTGCAGCCGGCGCTTGTTGTGCTCAACTACTTTGGATGAATGTTGGTATTTTTAACGCACACAGATAAATCCGCAAGCGCACGGATACCTTTGTAGCTTTCACCCGGAGGGTTTTAAATATCGTATCCACAGGGAAACGTGTGTGGGCCGCCAAACAACTAGTTTATCTATGGGTAGCAATCAAGGTTTAAGATATGATGGGTAAAGAGGATTCCTATGGTAATGATCCTATGCAAGGCAAGGTTATGAAGCAATTGTCCTTCTAATGTTCACTTCGGGACGCCACTAGACGGGAAAGCACCACAAAGGATAACTCTACCGACACGACTATGGTCCTACTAATTTAAGAACCTACTCAATTCGGTGTGGACGGGGCTGTCACCTCCCGTAACTACCACACAACCGAGAGAATAGGGCGCAAACACGGTAACCGATGCCCTAAGCACCACGCTTATGCTAACAATTACTACTCTAATTCAGAGCGCTAACAAGAACTAGAGCAATCATAAGAACTGTGAACCAATGAACAAAAGAGTAAAATAAATACTTGAATAAAGATCTGTCGGGTACCTAGATTAGGGGGTCCAAATCCAGGTGGATTAAAGATGGGCAAACTAACTTTATTCCACTCTAAAAATCCCAAAAACTGACTGAAGAAACCCCCAATCCTTCTCACACTGGGCCGGCCCACTATCAGGCCCATAAAGCCTCAGAAACCTTCTAGCTCGAGCAGCGGCCGCTCACCCGCTCGAGAGAGAAGTACGGAAACCGCTCGAGCGAGCGACCACTCGAGACGGTGACGTAAACCGCTCGAGCGAGTGACTGCTCGAGCGGGAACAGAAAACGCTCGAGCGAACAGCCGCTCGAGTCTGCCCGCAATAATTGCCTACCCAGAACACGCACATGGCTACAGGGCTCGAACAGCGCCAGAGTACACTGACGCCGCCTAACTCCATGGCTACAGGGCCCGCAATAGTGGAGCGTACGCCGGTCGCTTCACCATTACGCTGCCCATCCCCCGGATTCGAGGATGGCAGGCGCCACTATTAAGCCAGGCTTTGTACTGTGCCACGTACGGCACCCCCTTCAAGCACCGTTGTCAACTCTCCGTACCACCTAATCCGCTGCTCAGTCCCATCGCACGGGACGTCGACCCCTCGAGCCGGCCTCCAGGCGCTCGAGGAAATGATGGCGGACGCGATTGGCGTACGGAGCAAGCAGTGGCCAGTCCATCCCTCCTCGACGGCCATCCTGCGGGGTTCCCGGGCAGGCCATCATCGCCCACTCCTCCATTTTGTCAGCCCTCGTCAGGCGAGGACAAGCAGGCCATCACCAGCCATGCTGCTACAGGGTCGAACCGGACCAAAGCATGGTTCCACAGGCTCGAACCGGACAAAAGGGAGCGTCTACAGTCTCGGCGACTCGACATGGCACCCATACCTCGACGTCACGCCCACAACAGCCCTAACCACCGTGTAACCCTGAGCCTCCCCTTGGCCTATAAAAGGGGACGCCAGGGCCTTGTATAGGGCAGGCTTTTACGCACACACGTTCCCATATTTTCACATACTCATTCACGGCTAAGTCCCGCTTGTATTCACCCCTGTACAAGCACTTCGGTGCAAGATAATACAAGTCTTCTCCCCCCGCTGGACGTAGGGCTTTCTTTTGCCCGAACCAGGATAAAAATCTTGTGTTCTTCTTGCATCACCATCCGGATTAGGGAGCACGCATAGAAATTTACTCGTTGGTGTGATACCCCCTGGGTACGAAACACCGACAAGATCAATTACCAGAAGTATCCCGGATGCAGGCTTGGAGAAGCCTGAATCCGCCGAAGTACAAGCCCGAGGGGGAGCACCGACATGCCGGCACCACCTCCAACTCTTCCCTCGCTCTCTATCTCTCTATTATGCTAAGACTAGATCCTAATGAGGACTAATCTCCTCTTGATGGCTAGGTTTAGCGGGGAGATCCATTCAAGGGACCCCTCTCAGCTGATCCCGGCTGGAGCAAATGAAATTAGGGTTTAAGGGATGCCTCCTCCAGGGGCCAGGGGCTCTGTTTATATAGCGCTCTAGGATGCACCACAGCCCTCGGATCAAACCGACCTAAACGGACGATTATTATTCATCCTCAAAGGCGGTGGAACAGGGATCCACGAGGCTGACGCTGATTGGCTGCCGGCGCGGGGCGGCCGACTTCATGCCCGGGGCGGCCGCCCCGTCACCGAGCCGGTTCGGGCTCCCGTTTGGTCCAGAGCCTTCTCGAACCTTCGTGATTACAGAATTTTGGTCGGTTCCCGATTATCTCTATGTAAACCTGACATGTGGGCCTTCCTTGGGTATTTTCGGTGACACCCCGAAAAAGACATTCACCAAAACTCATGGAATTCCATTAGTGTAAGCCCTATATCTAGAAGGTAATTATGTTTAGGTCCTTTCTCATGTTTAGTTGACGGTAAAAATTGACACTTAACGACCGTCAACAACTCCCCCAAGCTTACCTTTTGCTTGTCCCTGAGCAAAGATAAAGTCAGTGTGGATCAGGAGTTGCTACAATGCTTTCACGCCTCAAAAGTACACATGCATTCAAACAAGAACTCTCCTCCGAATTAGAGTGAACTATTCTGACTCAAAACTTACTCATATTACCTTCCACCATGGGGCTTGTAACCGTCACTTGGGTCTTGAGCTGTTGAAAGATAGAACGGTCAAGTCAAGCGCCATGTTTCTCACTCTTTGATCAACTATTATTCCGGAGTTTTCACAAAGGATTAAAATAAAACTCAGAGTTCCTTGTATGAACCTTTCAGGTCTCTCATTTGTGGTATTTATGGATCCTCTCCAAGGCATGAGTAGTGTATGCCTTCTCTCTTCTCTCAGAATATGTGGTATTTGTGGAACTAAGGCATTGTGAAAAAGTGCCTTCTCTCTCTCACCCTACTTCTAATAGGCTTATGTGGAGCTCATAGGTGGGGAGTCACTCAAACTCACTTGCATATATTGCATAGTTAAGACATGGATCCAAAAGGAACTAAATAATCAAGTCATATGTGCATGTGAATGAGGGAAAGGAATAAATGATAGGATGATGATGATAAGGAAATGATTATGATGGGTGATCACTTTGTGAACATCTACTTCTACACTCGCTCCTTTGGGGATAACATAACTCCCTTTATTCGGAATCTTTGAAACTTACGGAAGACTTGGCTACTCTTTCTTCTCTTTCTTTTTTTTTCTCTCTTTTTTTTCTTCTCTTTTTTTTCTTTTTTTTTTTTTTACTTTAGAGCAACCAATCCTTTGCAACGAAACTTTAGCAACGGGGAGTGTATAACTTGAAATGATAATGACTGGAGCTTTTATGTAGGCAAAGGGGATGGCGATGATTATTTCTAGATGTTCACACCCACGATAGGAGTAGAACCTTTTCAGGATGGAATGGAATGAATGGCGTATATATATGTGGATGGATGGATGCATACTCCCAGGGTAGAAGCAGCATAGGTGCGTATCTCCAGGGTAGAGACAACACAATATATGGGGGAATGCGTACTCCCAGGGTAGGAGCAGCATAGGTGCGTATCTCCAGGGTAGAGATAGCACAATATGTGGTGGATATGGATCTATATGTAGGTGGTACCTCTAGGGACAGAAGTAGCACAGAATGAAAGTAGTATTTATAAAATGGGTCATGCTTCTGAGGACAGAAGTAGCATAGATCAATGGATGGAGAGCACATAATATTGACTTAAACTGCATGACTGATTCCTTACGGGTCCACAGCATAAAAACACTCAATGCCTATAAAGACTACACTCAAAGCCTACAAAATGATCTATACAAATAGCTGGGTCTTCCTAATCTAGTAAGCATGAATATATGGTTGTGGTAGGAATTTGAACTCTCATCATAAAGGAACTCATCATGCAGGAATTTTATATTTTCACAGATAAATTCTCCAAAACTCTAGTATATCTAGGAACAAGATGGATAGCAGCTCAAAACCTTCCCATATCATACCCGTCAACCACCTAGACTTAGATCAAATGTTTGCTACCCACAAGTTTCAGGTTCAGAGCAAATCTCGAATCTAAACAGTTATGTCTAAAACTCGAGAGAGTTCAAGATTGAAAACTAGGTACTTGAAAGGAATTACGGAAGAGCAACTATTCATCATTTCCATATAAGAGTTTATTCTAGGGGTTCATTTTAGCAAGACGAACTTTAGCACAGTTGATAAGTAGATAGATGAATGAAAAAATAAGCTAGTGATACTTAGCTGGATACATGGGGGTGCTCTCCCCAAGCTGAATGTTGACGTAGTCCTGTTGATGTTGCCGACGGGCGGTGAAGGTGTCTTGCTCTTCTGGAGTGTCGGGGATGATGGCGTAAAGACAACACTATGATTATTGAAAACAAGCACTCCAAGGGGAGAGGACGTCCTTCTGCCTATTTAGCTCTTCTTGATAACTCCTGCTCAATTCAAATAAACAACAAAACTCGTGGAATAGATTAAGAGTTAGTAAATTAAGCATTACTTGTCTAGAGAATTGCCCATGATTTATGCAGGACTAAGCAGGATACCCTTTTTCTTTCTTTTAGTAACTTCAAATTCTATATAATTAATTATGTCCAATTCTTCTTGGTGGTTGTGCATCAAAGAAAACTTTTAGACGTTGACCATTCACCTTGAAAAGTTTGCCTTCATCGTTTTGAAGAGTGACTGCTCCATGTGATGCCACTTCAATTACCTTGAATGGTCCTTCCCATTTACTTCGTAGTTTCCCATGTCCAAATAGCTTTACTCTAGAGTTGAATAGTAACACCTTGTCACCTGGTTTGAATTCCTTCTGCTTTAGTCTTTTGTCATGCCACCTCTTTGTCCTCTCTTTGTAGATCTTTGCATTATGATATGCTTTTTCTCGCCATTCTTCAAGCTCAAAGAGTTGCATCTTTCTTTTCTCCCCAGCTGCTTCAAAGTCCATGTTCCATCTCTTTATGGCCCAGCGTGCCTTGAATTCTAGTTCGATCGGCAAGTGGCATGTCTTCCCATAGACCGGTTGGTATGGTGACATTCCAAGAGGTGTTTTGTAGGCTGTTCGTAAGCCCATAATGCTCCATGAAGCTTGTCCTTCCAGGCTGTCCCCATTTCATTGACAGTCTTTTACAGAATATTCTTGATTTGCTTGTTTGTTATTTCTGCTTGCCCACTTGTTTGAGGATGGTATGGCGTCGCAACATTGTGACAGACCCCATGATTGTGTAAGAAGTGTTGAAACTTCCTATCAATGAAGTGAGAGCCTCCATCACTAATCACCATGCGTTGAACTCCAAAGCGTGGAAAGATGGTTTCTGCAAACATCCTTTTGGCATGATTGGAATCTGCAGCTCGACATGGTAGAGCTTCAACCCACTTTGAAACATAGTCCACCGCCACTAAGATGTATTCACACTGCTTGGACTTAGGAAATGGTCCCATGTAGTCTATTCCCCGGACATCAAAGAGTTCTATCTCGGAGGTTGTTGGTGAGTGGCATGGCATCTCGTGTATTTATGTTCCCATGCCTCTGACATGCTCCACATCTCCGGATGAAATCTTTCGTGTCTTCATACATGGTTGGCCAGAAAAATCCACATTGCCAGATTTTTGCATGAGTGCAGAATACCCCATAATGTCCTCCATATGGTGATGAATGGCATCTTCCAATGATCTTGATCCCTTCTTCGGTTGGTACACACCTCCTGAGTAGACCATCAGAGCAGACTCGGAAGAGGTACGGTTCATCCCATATGTGTTGACGACTCTCTTGGATGAGCTTCCGTTTGTTCTCCCCTGGTGGTACATAACCCGCAACCATAAAATTGACAATATTTGCGTACCAGGGGTCGATGCTCACGACCTTGTAGAGCATGTCGTCTCGGAGGTAGTCATTGATGGGCAAATCCTGTGGTTTTTCAAACTGCATCCTAGACAAGTGATCTGCTACAGAATTTTCTACTCCCTTTCTATCTTTTATTTCTAAGTCAAATTCTTGGAGTAACAAGATTCATCTTATAAGTCATGGTTTAGCATCTTTCTTAGTGAGCAGGTATTTCAAAGCAGCATGATCGGTATGAACAATCACCTTAGCTCCTACTAAGTAAGATCTAAACTTGTCAACGGCAAAAACAACGGCCGGGAGCTCTTTTTTAGTTGTTGCATAATTAAGTTGAGGTCCTAACAGAGTTTTACTAGCATAAGCAATTGCATGATGCTTTCTATCCTTTGTTTGACCCAAAACTACCCCCACAGCATAATCACTAGCATCACACATGATTTCAAAAGGTAGCGACCAATCAGGGGGTTGAATGATTGGTGCAGAGATGAGTGCTTTCTTAAGAATATGAAAAGCATCTAAACACTCATCATCAAACTCAAAGGGAGCATCCTTGGCTACCAAACTTGTAAGGGGTCTAGCAATATAAGAAAAGTCTTTTATAAAACGTCTATAGAACCCCGCATGGCCAAGAAAACTTCGTACCCCTTTGACATTTGTGGGAGGTGGCAACTTCTCTATTACTTCTATCTTTGCACGGTCTACCTCGATCCCACGTTCAGACACTAAGTGTCCAAGCACTATGCCTTCTCTAACCATGAAATGGCATTTTTCCCAATTAAGAACTAAGTGCTTTTCCACACATCTTTGCAAAACCTTGTCTAAGTTTCCTAAGCGAGTCATCAAAAGTTTTTCCATATATAGAAAAGTCATCCATGAAAACTTCCATGATCTTTTCTATCATATCTGAAAATATAGACATCATGCACCTTTGGAATGAAGCCGGCGCATTGCACGAGACCGAAAGACATCCTACGATAGGCAAAAGTTCCATAGGGACAAGTAAAAGTGGTTTTGCTTTGGTCATCGGGATGGATTGGGATTTGATGGTAACCGAGAATACCCATCAAGGAAACAAAAGAAAGAGTGCTTTGCAAGCCGTTCCAAAGCATCTCATCGATGAAGGGTAACGGGAAGTGATCTTTCTTTGTTGCCTTATTAAGTTTTCGATAATCAATGCACATTCTCCATCCAAGTGACGGTTCGTTGTGGAATCAATTCATTTCTCTCATTTCTTACCACAAGTCATACCCCCTTTCTTGGGTACAACTTGTACCGGGCTTACCCACTCACTATGTGGTACGGGATAGATTATCCTAGCTCGCAAGAGTTTCAAAACCTCTTTCTTAACAACATCCCTCAACGCATTGTTGAGCCTTCTTTGGGGCTCCCTAGAAGGTGTATAAGCTGGGTCTATTGGAATGCGATGAGTGCAAAGGGCTGGACTAACTCCCTTGAGGTCTTCGAGTGAGTAGCCAAAAGCAGAACGATGCTTTTCTAAAACAGTAAGGAGTCGAAAGGTCTCATATTCAAAAAGTTTATCACTAATTATGACAGGAGACTCCTTGTTGTCATTTAGGAAAGCATATTTCAATCCTGGAGGAAGGGGTTTTAGCTCAATGGGGGATTTTGGAGGTTCCTGAGTTTCATCCAAGGGTAAAGGATCTCGCAGTTGTTCTACTTCTTTGATGAAATCTTTGGCAACTTCTTCGAGATCTTTGTCGGATGCATCTAGGAGAGACATCGCCATTATCTCTTCCATTGGTTCTTGCTCGGGACTTAGCTCTACCTTGGCATGGAGTGAATGAGTGATGGGAATGGAAAGGTTTAAGTTTTTCCCAAGATGTATATTTATACTCCCCTTTCTTCCTTCATGGACAAGTCTCTTTATTGGATGCCCAATTAAAAGGTCGAATTCCCTAGTATTGAAAATATAGAAACTAAGGTACAGTTTGGTTTCGTCTACTTTGATAGGGATGAGATGGAAGATTCCTTCACTAGGAAGGATTTGGCCTGAGAGACTTTTTAGAAGCCTAGTCGTTGGAGTTAAATTCATGTCGTCAAAAAGTGTCTGTGCAAGAGACTCAGACATGATATTTACACCTACAACTGGATTGTAAAGACCATCAAAGAAGGTTTGATGAATCTGACAACTAATATAGGTAGAAGGAGAATCTAGACGAATGACTTCATGAGAAAGCTCGGATTCTCTCAACCATTCATTGCATACAATTGTTGTCAACTCCTTCATGGTATCTTTAAGGAATTTATCTTCAGTTGGATCAGAAAGGTGCTGGTTGGGTGCAGATGGTGCCGAAGACTTCCTAATTGCAGAATAATTCGAGGTGTTTCCATAATTCGAGAAAAGATCCTCCTCGAAATTAAACATGTCTTCCGAAAGTGGAATTTCTTCCTCCTTCGGCGGTTCAGGAACTTGGAGGATAGTTGAGGCTAAAAGTGGAGTAGCTAAAGGTTCGGGCTCAACTATCATAGGTTCTTCCTCGGGAGCTATCTCAACTATATCTTCCGGGGGATCATCGAAATGCTAGTGTACGGAGTGTTTTCAAGAATTTTTGTAAGGATTTCTCTCGCTTCACTAGCGAGAGAGATGCAAGAAAGAACCTACGAGAGGATGTGTCAAGAATTTGTTTGGTTTCTCCACTAAGACCCACATAAAAGTGTTGCAAGAGCATTTGGTCTTGAATGGAAAGGTTAGGGCGGAATTGACTAGGTCATTAAAACGTGCCCAAGCCACGCCAAGAGATTCTTTTTCTTTTTGTTCAAAAGTTAGAACCTACGTTCGAAGTTTAACAACGAGAGAGGATGGGAAAGAAATGTAAGAAAAATCTAGAGCATAGAGTTCCCCGGTCTCCCGCACACTCCCTATGGTTCGGGAATACCAGTGTCTAGCTTTTCCCGTTAAAGAGAAAGGAAATAGCTTCCACCTTAAGGTTTCATGTGACATGCCTTCAATTTGCAAGCATGCACAAATTAGCTCAAATTCCCGCATATGTGTGTATGGGTTTTCATCGTCTTTTCCTGAGAATGAATGGTCCTTGACCATCTTTATCAAAGACGGACGCAAGTCATAGCTAGGTGTGAGGATAGGTTTGGAAGATTCCAGTGGCTCCAGTTGTGCGCCCGTGGGAGCAGCATATTGATTGATAGGAGTGATATTATCCATGCTTGACAAGGTAAGATATAAGAACAAAAAATGATTTGACGAATCACAAGCAACCGTTTCCCCGGCAACGGCGCTTTAAAGCTTGTTGGTATTTTTAACGCACACGAGATAAATCCGCAAGCGCACGGATACCGTTGTAGCTTTCACCCGGAGGGTTTTAAATATTGTATCCACAGGGAAACGTGTGTGGGTCGCCAAACAACTAGTTTATCTATGGGTAGCAATCAAGGTTTAAGATATGATGGGTAAAGAGGATTCCTATGGTAATGATCCTATGCAAGGCAAGGTTATGAAGCAATTGTCCTTATAATGTTCACTTCGGGACGCCACTAGACGGGAAAGCACCACAAAGGATAACTCTACCGACGCGACTATGGTTCTACTAATTTAAGAACCTACTCAATTCGGTGTGGACGGGGCTGTCACCTTCCGTAACTACCACACAACCAGAGAATAGGGCGCAAACACAGGTAACCGACAGCCTAAGCACCACGCTTATGCTAACAATTACTACTCTAATTCAGAGCGCTAACAAGAACTAGAGCAATCATAAGAACTGTGAACCAATGAACAAAAGAGTAAAATAAATACTTGAATAAAGATCAATTACCGAAGTATCCGGATGCGGGCTTGGAGAAGCCCGAATCCGCCGAAGTACAAGCCCGAGGGGGAGCACCGACATGCCGACACCACCTCCAACTCTTCCTCGCTCTCTATCTCTCTATTATGCTAAGACTAGATCCTAATGAGGACTAATCTTCTCTTGATGGCTAGGTTTAGCGGGGAGATCCATTCAAGGGACCTCTCTCACCTGATCCCGGCTGGAGCAAATGAAATTAGGGTTTAAGGGATGCCTTCTCCGGGGCCGGGGGGCTGTTTATATAGCCCTCTAGGATGCACCACAGCCCTCGAATCAAACCGACCTAAACGGACGATTATTATTCATCCTCAAAGGCGGTGGAACAGGGATCCGCGAGGCTGACGCTGATTGGCTGCCGGCGCGGGGCGGCCGACTTCATGCCCGGGGCAGCCGCCCCGTCACTGAGCCGGTTCGGGCTCCCGTTTGGTCTAGAGCCTTCTCGAACCTTCCTGATTACAGAATTTTGGTCGGTTCCCGATTATCTCTATGTAAACCTGACATGTGGGCCTTCCTTGGGTATTTTCAGCTGACACCCTGTAGAAACAGACATTCACCAAAACTCGTGGAATTCCATTAGTGTAAGCCCTATATCTAGAAGGTAATTATGTTTAGGTCCTTTCTCATGTTTAGTTGACGGTAAAAATTGACACTTAACGACCGTCAACAATGAAGCAGACCCTCCTTGATTTCGGATGTCGTTTCACCAAAATCCCACTTTTGTGTGATAATGAGAGTGCCATAGAGCTTGCAAACAATCCTGTAAACCACTCAAGAACAAAGCACATAGACATCCGACATCATTTCTTGAGAGACCACAAAACCAAAGGAGATATCGAACTTCGCTATGTGAGCACCGAAAAACAACTAGCCGATATCTTCACTAAGCCTCTTGACGAGTCAAGGTTCTGTGAGCTGCGTGGTGAACTAAATATCCTTGATTCCAGCAACGTGGTTTGAAGTCTAGCATGCCACTGATTGATATACTAGTATGCTAGGTTAAAGCTTTTCAAAACTCTAATATATGTCTTTCAAAATCATTTATAAAATCCTTCTTCATATGACATGACAATAGCTTTGTATTGATTGTCTTGTCACTGGTCATGAAATATGAATAATATGTGTCCATATCTAATGTAAAGATTTTCATAAAAGCTAGTAGCAGTCTGTCTGTCTGGTGCGGCAGTGCCGCGCCAGGGGGAGCGGCAGTGCCGCGCTCTGGGTCTGTTTTCTGGATGGACCCGCAGCTGACTAGTGGGCCCAGTTTTCTCTCTTATTCTTTTCTGGCCCACGGTTCTCTTCCTTCTCTCTCATTCTTATCCTGACACGCCGTCTCTCTTTCTCGCGAGCGCGTGAAGGCGACAGGGGATGGCTCGTGCACCCGTCGCCCGCTGCTGACCGGCAGTCTGCTGGTCCGGCAGTGCTGCACCATCACCGGCCACTCCCTCGCTGCGCAGGCGGTGCTGGGCGTCCTTCCCAGGGCACTGCTCCTCTTATCCCTTTGCTCCACGAGGTGAGGTAAACCCTAACCGCCCGATCTATGCAATCTTGACTCGTTGGCTATGGATTTGAGCTCTCAGAGGATGAGTGAAGGAGTTAGAAGAGAATTTAGTGGTGGATTTGAATTGAGTTGGCTTCACATCAGTTGAATGAAGGGGATGCCCTGCGGCAGTGCCGCAGGGGGAGGCACGGCAGTGCCGTGGCTAAGTGTGTAGTCTGACTGCACTTAGTTCTTTGTCAAAGAACTGAACCTTCATTCTATTGATGAGAAACTAACTCAATTGGGGTTCATTACTATCTTCTCTAATCCAAACTCCTTTATGTCTTCTATTCAAATTCATGATAATGGTTCGGTCAATCATCTATCTTGTGTCTAGAGAGTATAAGAGAATGTAGTAGAAGAAGGTGGATTGAAAATTTAGTTGAGGAACTAAAATGACAAGTGACATGGTGAGCTGAGCAAGTGCGGCAGTGCCGCAGGGGGAGCGCGGCAGTGCCGCACCCCCTGCAGAAGCACTGCCAGCTCTGCTCACCACATCATTGGTTAAGTTATTTCCTCAACTAACGTTGTCATTCACCTAATTCTTTACCTCTCTTACAATTTCTTACACAACTTGTCTGATTGCATAGATGGATCAAGGAGGAGGGAATCAAGGAAAAAGGAAGGGATCAGCCCTTGCAAAGCAGCCACCTCGCAGAGGCAAAGGAGCAGGAACCTCATCCACTCATGCTGCACCATTGTCTAGAGAAGAAAGAGAGCAGCAGATCAGAGATGAGGAGATGAGAATTAGAGAAGGGTACACCATTCCTCCAGCTGGACAGCAAGGTACTCCTGAGCACATTGAAGAGTTTGATGATAGTTACATCAGGAATGAGACTGATAGCTATGAGATGCATGCACCTGAAGATACAGTACCTCATCAAGTAATTGATTACTACAAGAAATACAAAATAGTTGAGGCTGAAAGAGAGAGAAATCCCTATGAGCAGAGGGAGGCAAATGGCATTGACTACAGATTTTGGAATGTCTTTCATTCCAACTTCTATCGCTCTGTGTGCATGAGAAGGAAAATCAGCAACATGGGTTACATAGAATGGGACAAGGTGAAAGCTCAGAAGAAGCCAGAATTCAATGCAGCAGAAAAGATTTGTGAGAGATTTGAGATGAAGGAAATCATGGCTTTCAGATATGACTGGAACAGGGAGGTGCTTGCTCAGTTCCATGCCACTTACTTTTGGGATCGGGAGGCAGATGTTGTTCACTGGATGACAGGACCTATGCACTATACAGTTGATTTTGTCACCTTCTGTCAGATTCTTGGGTTTGGAGAGCAGCACAGAGGCTATGACAGGATCCATTCTCAGAGAGACCCTATTGATGCACATGCTGATGAGCTAAGGCATGTGTGGAAGAATCCTGATAGCCAGAATGTTGGCAAGAGGAATGAGCTAATTGGAATATATTATGTGGTGAACAACATAATCAGGAACACCATCAATCCAAAGGATGGGGCAGCATCAGATTTGAATGGCTATGTGAGAGATGTGCTTGCTCGGTTCCCCAGAGGCAGGAGATTCAATGTGCCTAGATTTATGTGGATTGAGTTAGCCACTGCCATGGATGATGGAAGGAGGAATCTGCCATATGCTCCATACTTGATGTTCATGATTGAGAGAGTGACAGGCAAACACTTTCCCAAGGACTGCACTCACACACCCTACACTCCAAAGAAGACTTCCGCTGACGACAAGGGTGCAGGTGCAGATGTAGTTGAGGAAAGTGATGAAGAAGAAGAAGAGGGCAGCCACCATGACACTCTTGAGGATAGCCCAGTTCATCCCTCTAGCAGCTATAGGCACAGGAAGAAGTCCTCTAGGTGGAAGAAGCTTGGCTCCTATTTGAAGTCAATGATGTCTCATTGCACTTATGCTTCCCAGAGAGCCTACAAGGACAGTCTCCAGAGCAGAGAGACTATTCAGCTTGTGAGAGAGCGGCAGGGACTTCCACCACTTTCACCTGTGCCTTCTCCTCCACCTATTCCAGATTCACCACATTTCACTTAGTCATCTGAGGAGGATGAGGAGGATGAGGAGCAGTCTGAGCAGCAGTCAGAGGATGATGATGGTGATGATATCCATGAGGAGCACTCAGCTGAGAGAGTTTTTCAGAGGAGGCGCAAGGCAGCTCATGATCCCAATCCTACAGCAGCTCCATCTTCTTCAGCTAGACCTCCATGCTTCACCTCTCACACTCACCGCCAGAGTCGTGCTCGTATTGACAGTGATGAGGAGTGATTCTTCTGCTTCTTTTCTCCCTTTTTGATGCTTGGTGACAAAGGGGGAGAAAATTAGAGGGGTCCAACTTTTGCGAGACTTGGTAGTGATCCTGTTGCAGCAGCTATGTCCAATCCTAGTAGTGTCAGTTTGAGAGTTGAGAGTAGTTCCTTTAGTTTGTGAGATGTGAGCGTCGTTCAAAAACTATTTTATGTAATAATGCTACCTTTATGACTCTCTTTATGTTGGATATGGACATGTACTTTGTGTGCTTACTTAGCTTGTCATAATCTGCTCTAGAAAGTTTGCTTTAGCTGTGGTTCTCTGTGTGTGGTGCCTGTTGCTTACCTTGCTGGTCAGGCAGCGCGGCAGTGCCGCTCTCTGGCGCGGCAGTGCCGCGCCCTGCTGACAGCAGATACCAAGTGTTGAAACTGCTTTGTCATATGCATCACGTAGTTGCTTGTGACACTCTTTAGCACCCCACAGGAGGCATGAATGTAGGGGGAGGCTCCCTTGCACTTTCCTAAAAATGTGAATGTTGGTTTCTTATACCAATTCTTGGAATTCAAATCCTATTCACATATTTAGGGGGAGGCCCTACATTCATGTCTCGAAAAGTCTCAGTTTATTTAATATCTTTTGTGAAGCTCTAATTAGGTTGTTATCAATCACCAAAAAGGGGGAGTTTGTAAGTGCAATCAAGCCCTAATGTGGGTTTTGGCGTTGATGACCACCAAATTAGGGAACTAATGAGACTTATTGAGATGACAAGCAGGCAATGAATTACGGAAGAATGATGTACAGGTTGGAGGGGTCCCCGTTTCTAAAAGAAGGCTTTGCCGAACTCAAAGGAGGTTTAAATTCTTTTTCGGTTTGAATTTGAGTTTAGGAAAAGCCGTACTATCAAGAGGGATCCTAAGGTTGTTAGTCAAAAGTGTTACCAAATGCTCAATCCTTCAACACCAACCTCATCCAGCCACCAAAACAGCCAGCCATCAACTCAATTTCATCTTGCTGTTTTGGGGGGCGCGGCAGTGCCATGCCTATAAGTGACCGTTGGGACCCAGGGGTATTTATACCCATCTGTTGGCCCACATCACTTACCTCTTCGTCTACCTCGTGACATATCCGTTAGACTCGAACCAGAAGCTCTCTCTCTCACTCTCCATTGCTCCCCTCAAGCTCCCAACTCATTCCCATCAAATCCACCACGGATTCTTGAAAAAAAGGGCAGCAAACTTCGATTGGAGAGTGGATCCACTGATTCCCACTGTCAAAAGAGCATTTGGTGCACGTTTGGCCGGCACCCTAGGGTTTGTTACTCTTGGAGCTTTGCTCCTAGCCGGCTAGGCGTCGCCCTAGAGCTGCCAACTTGTGTGGCTGCCTAGGGAGGTTTGTAACCTCATCCCAATACTAAGAAATCACCCCTCATCTCAAGAGTTC
The DNA here is from genome assembly GCA_018135685.1 of Themeda triandra. Classification (NCBI taxonomy): domain Eukaryota; kingdom Viridiplantae; phylum Streptophyta; class Magnoliopsida; order Poales; family Poaceae; genus Themeda; species Themeda triandra. The sequence goes on from JAENPR010000274.1 coordinate 459,902, forward strand.
ACTCTCTTGACTTGAGACCGAGGAGTAAGCTAGCCTTAGTGGTGAGCTCGAGTCTGTGGACTCCCTCAACAACGTGGACTTAGGCCAGCCTTAGTGGCGAGCTGAACCATGGGATAAATACTCGTGTCTCTTGTGCTATCCAGTCTTCATAGTCTTACTTGTTGTTTGAGGTGTTTTCTAGGGTTTGAGGTCGATCTGCTTCCTCCTACCTCTTGAGCTGTGTTTGGCTCTCGATCTGTATTCTCTGCAGGTATAGGAAGCTTGGAAAGTCACTTGGTAAAGTTGTATCTGCTCAGATTTCAATTCACACTCATTTCAGTTTGCATAGCGCGGCAGTGCCGCGGGTACAGTGCGGCAGTGCCGCGCCCTCTGGACTGACAGCAGTTCGAAGAAATTTGTTGCAGGCCTATTCACCCCCCTCTAGGCCGTTTTACTCTTCCAGAGATCCTACAAGGAGGAATTCCATGTACTCTGAACCAAGCATTCTGCAACTTGCCAATAGCTCCCACAGAAGAACTCCAGGGTTCAACCCTCATTGTAGCCTTAGCACAGTCCATGGGTAAGAATCTGAAGTGAGACAATTGACCCAACACCTTGGCACTAGGGAACCTCATGACAAACTTGTTATCTCCCATGCTCTTAGCTTTCTACTTCCAAGTTTTAGATCCCAGAACACTAGCTATTTCATTCTCAATTTGCTTGGCAGTTGCCTCCCCTTCCAGGATACTAATGACAGTAGTGCTTTCTCTCTCTTTAGTTATGTTAGGATCAACTATCTCTGGTATGTAGAAAAACCCCTGATCTTCCACTTGTGCAGCGCACAACTCTGGGCCAAAATTCCATGGCACACATTTGATACATGTGAATGTAGTATGACTACAGAAACCACAGAACTCACAATACTGCCTTCTACAATCCCTTGTCAGATGGTTGAAGAGCCCACAAATCTCACAAGGGAACCGATTGCCCTGAGCCCCCTCATACCATTACCACCAGGGTTAGTGTTGTTCAGAGCATCATTACCTTGCCTGTTTGCCTCAGCTTGTATTGGTGCACCCTTGTTCCCACGATTTCCTTGGTCCAGCTCTTCGATCTTGACTTGCTTGTTCTTGTCAGTCCCATCTTGCTCTTTGCCCTCCTCCTGAACAGCACGATTGCCGTGCTGCGCGCCACCTTGATCCTCCTGGAAGTCATCCCTCTTGTCAGTTGCACGCCACACAAACCCTCGGGCTGCCGTCCGGCCGCCGCCTCTCCCCTGACGCCCAGCTCCAAAGCCCTCTCTCGCCTCCCTCCAGTCACCGCGCCCCCTATCCATGATCTGGATAGTTGCAGCCGACACTGATTTTAGGGCCGAAGCGTAGGATTTGGTGGATGAATTCTCCCACAGATGCCCGACGAATTTTGCTAGGTTAGATTTCTTGACGCGCCCTCTCGCAGGGTCGCGTAGAGTGTCAATCGGATCTGAATTCACCACATTGGGGTGTTTAGGTTGAGATGGGGATCTGGATTGCTCTTTGCAATTGCCCCCCTCCAACACAGCACCTTGTGACTCCACTCCCGGGTTAATGCCAAGAACCCCCTCAATGATCTGGTTCTTCACAGGCAATCCAAACCAACGACCATCATGCACCGGGTTCACCGAACCAACGTCAGCTATTCCCCTGAAATTTGACTTCCCACCTCCTCTCGCCGGGGTTTTACCGCCGGTGATCTTCCATTGGAATTGGAGAGGGAAATCGTTGAAGGTCACCTTCCCGTAATCGATTGTGCCAAAATGAATCGATTGCAGCTTATGCCCTCTGCCAGAGTCCGTCAGAGAACAAGTTCTGCCCTGATTCCTAGAAGAATTACCAGGATCGGTCTCCAATCCCTGCTCCAATCGAATCGGTGTAGGGTTCTCCCACAACTCCGTCGATTTAGGATTGTCAGCTTGTTGCTCTTGAAGTCGTTTCCAACCCTCAGTCCCTAAATTCTCCACCAATGGAGGGTATTTTCCCCTGTTCCCATCAGAATCACCGCCGCCCCTGAAATCCGTCGCCGGCGCCGCCGGGGAGCTTCCCCGGTCGCCGTCATCACCTCCCTCAAACACCGTCGCTACCCGAGATGTCTGGTGAGCCCCCGAGGAAGTTCCTAGGGTTCCGCCACCAGCAACTCTTGTCGCTCCGGTGCTCCCGAGCTTGGCCCAGTAGCTCTCACACAGCTGCCGGTCCTCCTCCTGCCACCGCGCCCACTCAGCCGAGGACGCGGGGGCTCCCTGGAACGCCGTCGACGGCGTGGCGCGCCGCTCACCTGCTTCGCCCGCGTCGCCCGTGCGACTGCCTCTCCCCGTAACCGACCTCATCTCACCTCACCAACCATGATAAAACTCTGAATAGTCCCAGAATCCGATATGATGGGGAAATCTAACAGCAATCTGATATGATGGGGAAATCTAACAGCACGGTGTCCACTAGCATCAGTAACCAGAGTGACCCACCCGTTGGCTACTCAACTTGCACGGTGGACGGACGCGAGGAGGTAGCCAGAGACAGAGAGAGCAAGCGAGATGGAAGAGGCCAGCACCAAGACGCAGGAGACGGCAGCGTCCGCGCCACGGCCCCCGGCGCTGCCGTGGACGGTGCGGCTCCAGATCTTCGGCCTCGTCGCCGTCACCGACGTCGCCCAGCGGGCCGACGGCACGGTGAACCGCTTCGTATTCTCGCTCGCGGACTGCCAGGCCCGCCCCAGCGCGCGCCCTGACAGACTTGGCGTCGTGTCCGCAGACGTCGCCGTGGACGCGTCGCGCGGCCTGTGGGCGCGCGTGTTCTCGCCGTCCAAACCCGCCGCCGCCGCAGACCCCGTCCCCGTCCCCGTGGTGGTCTACTTCCACGGCGGCGGCTTTGCGCTGCTCTCAGCGGCGTCGACGCCCTACGACGCCATGTGCCGCCAGTTCTGTCGCGAGCTGGGCGCCGTGGTCGTGTCCGTCAACTACCGCCTCGCCCCCGAGCACCGGTACCCCGCGGCCTACGACGACGGGATGGACGTGCTCCGGTTCCTCACGGACGGCGGCCTCCTCCCCGACGGTGTCGCCGTGCCGGTCAACATCTCGCGCTGCTTCCTCGCCGGGGACAGCGCCGGCGGCAACATCGCGCACCACGTCGCGTGCCGTTGGATGGCCTCCGGCGACCCGGCGGCCGTCCGCATCGCCGGCATCGTGCTGCTGCAGCCCTACTTCGGCGGGGAGGAGCGCACGACGGCCGAGCTGAGGCTGGAAGGCGTGGTGCCGGTGGTGAACATGCGGCGCTCCGACTGGTCGTGGAGGGCGTTCCTCCCGGAGGGCGCCACCCGGGACCACCCGGCCGCGCACGTGACAGTCTTGGCGGAGCCCGAGCTTCCGGAGGCGTTTCCGCCGGCGCTGGTGGTGATCGGCGGGCTCGACCCGCTGCAGGACTGGCAGCAGCGGTACGCCGAAATGCTGGGGCGGGAGGGGAAGTACGTGCAGGTGGTGGAGTTCACCGAAGCCATCCACGGGTTCTACATCTTCCCCAAGCTCGCCGCCGCCGGCGAGGTCATAAAGCGGATCAAGGCGTTCATGGATGCAACGTCCAAGCCGGCTGCTTGACGATCACAGTGACAGCAGCTTGCAAATCGATCGATCGTTCTTGGATCTACGTAGCTATAAGCAATATGTTGTCGAAATGCTCTTCCTAGTTTCTTGCATTGCACATCGATCGATTGTTCTTCCTCTAGTTTGTGAGGAATTGTATGATGATTTGTCAACCTCACCAAGTTGTTGGCCGTGGAGAATACGCTCGGCGCTCGACACGGTGCCAGTGCGTTACCGTGCATGCTGCCTGCCGCTCATGTCTCGTCAGCTCTGTAAAGACTGCTCGCCGGCCACACCGGAGCACGGGCACGACTGCACTCTGAAGCATACAGCGGCAGCATTTGTCCACTTATTGTACTCCCGAGGAGAAAAATAAAACAGAAAAAACAACATCTAGTATTCTAGTGAGACTAAATAATGATGACGTGGACTTAGTAGGGATCATGTGGACACTTTTCGTGAAGAGACAGAACATCATGGGCTAATAAGTGAAGAATAACGTGGGCATCTTGTATGAAAAAAGAGAAATCATCTAGTGGGGTTTAACTTTCTTAGACTTATAGGTTAAGAGATGACATGGACTTAATAAAGATCACACGAACACCTTGCATGAAGAAATAGAATATCTAGTGAGCTCGTTAGTGGAGAATGATGTAGACATCTTGCATCAAGAGAGAAATCATCCAGTGAAATTTAATTTTATTAGAGTTATAGATTCATCGATGGATGGAGCCCATCGGCCACGGCACTAGATTTAGAAGCGAGAGCAGAGACCCCGAGTACAATAGTGCAGTATCGTACTGCTATGATAGGAAGAAGAGCGGAGTGGTTAGGGGTCCTCCACCTATGCTCTCAACCTCCGCAATCTGCACTCTGCGCCATTTGGCTCCCGACTGTCACAACGGTACCTCGCCGGCAAAATGGCATCAAGGGGCGACGGTGAAGTCCTCCGAAGAACACCCAATTAGATTTTTTTAAAAAAATTATACAGTAGAACGTAGACGGCCACAACACCTAAAGATGGCCTACTAGGGCCTTCTTCGCTTTTGGAGCGGCCCAGTCAATCGGGACATGCTCTAGCCCCCTACTAGTCAGGCCTTAGTTTTCTTAAAAAAAAAAAACTAGGCAGGCCTTGGCTTTGCTAAAAAAAACAAAAATTAGGCAGACCTTGGCACTTGTACAGCCCAGCTCTCCCGTGATCAAGGTTCTTTTTACCGCTCGGTTTACCGTGGTAAACCGCGGTTACTGGACTTACCGGGCCGGGCCGGTTCCGGTCCGGTCTGGTCCGGTTCGGTATTCCCCAAATTTAAATTTAAAATTTGAAAAAAAACACTGAAAAAATTTCTAAAAATTGTTCATGATTTATAAAAGCCAATGGTGTAAAAATTATTCAAATTTGAGTTCATTTAGTATTTATTTAGACGTTTAGAAGTTTGAAAAAAAAAAAGAAAAAGAAAAATACATAGCCGGCCCGTTAAAGGCCCATTAAATCATGAAGGTCGAAAAATATACTAAACACACTCAAATTTGAAAATTTTGACATCATTGGATTCTATAAATCATGAAGCATTTTTAGAAATTTTTTAGCATTTTTTTAAAAAAATATAAATTTGAATTTTGAAAAAACCAAGCGGTTACCACCTTACCGAGCGGTAAACCGCTCAAACCGAGCGGTTTCGCTCGGTAAGCCGGGTTTAAACCGAAGCAAAGCGAAGTTTGAATTCAAATTCAAACTTGGCCGGTAACCGACCAAACCCTGGTAAACCGGAAGCGGAGCTCGGCGGTTTAGGCTAATCGGTCGGTAAAAAAACCTGCCCGTGATGCCCTTGCAGACAGGGCACACAAATCGATCTGACGTTTCCTCACGATCTGGCACATGCACGTGCATGGATTTTTTTTTTCGACAACCGTGCTTGGAATTGGAACAGCTCCCAATCGTGCAGTAGGGACAGCATGGTCCTGCAGTTGCACCTACGAGCAAGTTGGTCCTGCAGTTGCACCTACGAGCACGTTGTGAGTCAGTGTGTGTTATCCGGAGGGGAGGCCCGTATTGAATGAAACACAGTACTTGTTCCGTCGCCAAATAATTGTTGTTTTTTTAGTTTCGTAGATCAAGTTAAGAGATGTGGTGACCTGACTTTAAGGTTAAAAGACGAAAATCAGACTTTCATAAGGCTAGTCTCCGATGGAGATTTCGTAGGCGTGTAAATACGCACATTAAATAGGATCCGCGTGAGCTAAAAAAGAGAATCTTTGCATGAAACAGAGAGGAGAGAGAAGGAAAACGTTTCATCCCGGTGAAACGCGTGAGCACTGTTTCCAACCACTCGAAAACAGTGTAAAACTCATGAAACTCTCGTTGAGACATATGAATTGTTTCATGGGCTAAAAATACAAAAGTACTGTGGAGAAAAGAGAGAGTAGGACCCATACAACTAAAAATAGCAAGTGAAATCGTATAATAAAACGGTGCATTGAGAGAGATACCTATTTTATTTATAATTTTATGTTTTGGGAAACCATAAGATGAAACATTACATTGAGACTAGCCTAAGAAGTTATGAGGAAAAAAAATGATTTTTTCGAGAAAAAACGCGTGGACTCAGTCAATAATGGGTCGACGCCGCGGTACAGCCGTAGTTCACCCGGACCCGGCCCATGTACTAGCGTCATGCATCATGAATGTTAGGATTGTCAGCTAGCAATTAACCGGCCGGGGATGCAGTGCCGGCCCAGGGAGCGCGCAGGTGAGGATTAATGCTCGGGCCACACCGCAGCAACCAATTGACTCGTTGACTTAAGCTATTGACTTGCTGCCTCTCTCAATTTTAAATTATAAAGACAGCTCCAGTTAAGCTAAGTTTAATTATTTTCTTATTATATTTTAATATAAGAGAGAAAAGCACTGGTGGAGCCAAGGGTCAGCGAGGCCCATGCCCCCTAACAAAACATTTTTTATATAATGCATATAGTAAATAAATATTCTATGTTTATCTTAAAAGAGTATAGTAAAGAATGGCAGTGAACAAATTCAGAAACATAGGACCATAACTCTAGGACAAAAGTCCAATAAATAAACTAACTCAATTCCTATACTTTGAATTTTTTCGGCTAGCACTCCTTATACATAATTCCTGACTCCATCATTGGAGAAAAACTAGCTCTTGCATACATTTCTAAGTTATGTAAAGTGTCATGTGGGATTATCGTGTTAAAACTATGTGCTAAAGTTAGTGCTAGCGGAGAAGTTGGCTTAGAACTATTAGATCTAACCATTATGGGTGCTCTAAGTCATTCTAACTTTTTCTTGCAAAGCATTTTAAGTTTCAAGAAACTTATAAAGATTTATGACATTAAATAGGCAAATATAATTAGTGAAGAATCTAATAATGCTTATTATTTAGTATTATAAATATTATTATTTTATTATATAAACTTGGCCACGGAAATTTGGAATCATAATGAACTAGACACTTCCACACATGGACATTAATTAGCGAACAACTTTGTTACTGTAGGGGCTAATTTCTAATGGCAAATTCGATATATAATTTCTAGTGGGATGATCCTATCATCGTGAACTAGCTATTTATGAAGCAAAATACTACTAGAAAAGGATGGGCTCAACGTGCCTCTCTGTCTCCTTCAACCTAAACATGTACGGAGCACTCCCTCGATCCTTAGTTAAAAAGGAACAGAGAGAGTAGGTTGGAGAGAAAAAAAATCGTTACAATAAATTTTATTAGATCAGCCTCAGTGGAAGTTTAATCGTAGTCTAAGTTTCATGTAATAAATTGTCACATAAGTGTTTTGTCGTGACAACATTTTTTAAGAAAGAAGAGAGAAGAAGTGAGGTTTATGAGGATAAAATTATCTTGACATGGTTAGGACAGTCCCAATACAAGACTCTATCACAGAGTCCAAGACTATTTATTACTCTTCTATTTATTGTATTTTGCTGATATGATGGTATATTTACCTCGAATATTGTGGACTTAAAGTCTAAATAAGACTTGAAGTCTTGGTTTTTCTGCCTCTCTCTTCAATAAATATACCGTCATATCAACAAATCATAATTAACAGAAGGGTAATAAATAGTCTTGCACTCTATGGTAGAGTCTGCACTGTGAATGCCCTTACCGACTCTTTATAAGTCATGAAATTAAATGTCTATAAAAATATAGAAATGAAACTCACCATTGACAATGTATGTTTCATTCATATTTTATTTCATTCTATGTGACATGGCAGTCTTGCAAACAACCTCATAAAACTCTCTGTTAGGATCGACGGACATCAAATGCGGCATCGGAGATGTGAATTTTGTTTTCTTGATTCTTTTTTTTTTTTGAAATTTGCGTTAATGCCAAACATGTACCATGGTCCAACTTTTTCACATATATAGCAGCCTCCCCTGATGTGATTTCTCTAGAGAAAGAACAAAGATACACGCCACATGGCCGCTCTCAACCTCCTCGCCATGGTATTTGCCATGCTACTACTTCTTTTCCTTAGAGCCTCCGGCGCCAGCATTTCGTCGGATATGCTAAAGAACGGGGGCAACATCACCGATGGCGAGACGCTGCTCTCCGCCGGTGGTTCATTCACCCTGGGTTTCTTCTCGCCATCGACTACGGTGCCAACCAAAAGATACCTCGGTATCTGGTTCACCGCGTCTGGTACTACGGACGCTGTGTTGTGGGTGGCCAACCGTGACACCCCGCTAAACAGCACCTCGGGCGTCCTGGTGATGAGGAGTCGGGTGGGCCTTCGCCTTCTCGACGGCTCTGGCAGGACCGCCTGGTCCTCAAACACAACCGATGCCTCTGCCTCTTCGGCGGCGCAGCTGCTTGAGTCCGGCAACCTTGTTGTGCGCGAGCAGAGCAGCAACGCCAGCCTGTGGCAGTCATTCGACCACCCGTCGAACACCTTGCTCCCTGGCATGAGGCTCGGCAAGAACCCACAGACCGGCGAGGAATGGTCTCTCACGTCGTGGCGCTCTCCGAACGACCCGGCGATAGGGGACTCTCGCCTGGTAATGGACACCAAGGGCCTGCCAGAGATTCTCTCGTGGCAAGGCAACGTCAAGAAGTACAGCTCGGGCCCGTGGAACGGCCTGAGGTTCGGCGGCATCCCCGAGACAGCGTCCTACTCTGGGGTGTTCTCCGTTGTAACACCTCCAGTGTTAAGCACTAATTAATCTTGCTTAAGCATGTTATCATTTGCATAAGCATGCATTATCATCCTGTCATCTAGTGTGTGATTGTTTAATTTGATGGAATAGGTTATTCTATGTGATTGCCTGCAAATGATGATTAGTAGTGTTAAGTATAGTGGTAATATATGATTAAGAATCCTCCTAAAGGATTGCAATTAGTTGGCTTGATTTAGATATCAATAGGTTGACTCGTGTAATTTACTGAATGTCTTTGTCGGTTTTGTAAAAAAAGTATTTCTCGGGCATTCCAAATGCTTTTGAGGTCTAAAGGTTTTAGATGCGAAATTTTATAAGGAATAAAAGTCCCAAAGACAACTTCTTTGAAAAATGGGTGTAAGGTATATATTTTTGAGGTAGAAGACAGGACTTCCTTTTTAATGGATTTTAAAAAGGGTTTTTCTTTGGGAATTTATATTTCAAAAACAATGCAGAATTTGGGAAAACTTCCTAAAGATGAAATATTCTACTCTTTGAGAGGAATACTTTTCATGTAGAAAGTTTCTCCAAATTCTCTTTAGTTTAGAAGATATCGTCGCTTTAAAAATCGTGTAGAAGGTTTATTTTTATAAATTTAATAATTAATTTCGAGGGACCCACCCGTCGTCTCAGGAACCTACGGGCAGATCCCCGTGTCGAGCCGTCGACGGCCGATGGCCGTATGGCCGGCGCGTGGGAGGCCGCGTGTCGCACGAGCTCGCCTGCTCGGAGCGATGAGGACGAGGACGGACGCCCGAGACCGTCGCCCTCCTCATTCTCGCCCTCCCGGTCCGCTCGCCTCGGCTCTCCCTGCTCCCTCTCGCGTACTCCGCTTCGGGAGAGCGCAGTCGCCATCGCCGCCGGAGCTCGGCTAGCACCCGCGGCACCGCGTCGAGCTCGCCCAACCCAGCCGCTCGGCTCGCGCGCGCGCGCTCCACGCCGCGCCATAGCGCCGCACGTCACCTCATCGAGGCTCGCGCACGCAGCCGCCATGGCGTCGCTCGCCATGGCCGAGCAGCCGTGCCGCACGAGCCGGCATATCCTAGTCCTTGCGCTCCACTTCTTCATCGTCATCACCTTCGCGTCGGCGGCTGCGGAGCCGAGGCTGCCCTTGCATCGCGCCGCCGTGGTCGGCGTCATCGTCACCCGCGCAGCTCCGCCGCCGGCCGATTCCCCGTCGCGTGGCTAGCGGGCCTCGGGCCACCGCGGAGCGGGCCGAGGGCTCCGGGCCGGTGCGCGGGACCGGCGCGACGCCCCGCTGCCCGCCAAGGACTGCCGGCGAGGCCTCCTCCGACCGGGACGGCGAGCACATCGCGCTCCTCTGTTTTCCCCACCCGAGGACCTCCATCCTAGAATTTAAAGAAAGGATCGCGATTAGGGATTCGTCGGGAAGGACAAGGATCCCGAAGGACAAGTCGCGAAGGAAGTTCCCGCACGGGGAGGTGATCGGGAGCCTGACGTGAAGTGATCGAGCGTTTGGAACCTCGACGACGAAAGGCAAGCCCGGAGCATTTTAACTTCCTAACTTTTATAATTACTAAATACTTTATGATTGTTGCATTAAGTTCTAAGAATTGAATTGGAACCCTTGCTGCATTTATATCATTCCTTGTCCAGTTATCATCCCCGAAATCCTAATGATATGATACCGTAGCATTTGCTTAGCCATGCTTAAACGGTAGAAGTCGAGTGATTAATGATCACTTGCGAGAATTAGGATGATGGTTCACGGTTGGCTATATGTGCTATCGTGCAAATAACCATATGGATGTAAATCGACGGTAAGGCGGAACGTGGACGTCACGGGGCCGGGAGCTTTGTAATCAAGCGAACCGCCATACCGATTAATCACCTACAAGGAATGGAGCCCATCTTAGTCATGTTGAACAGTGCCTAGCACTTAGCCATTTGGATCGAGGTTATCCGCCGCGAAGCCTAGTAGCTCAACTTAGGCCGGATCGCGAAGAGTATCAAGTCTCACCCGCCGACGGGTGTTATAATTCCGATCCATTGGCATATCCGGCGTGGTATGTCCGTGTGGGAAGTCATGTCCGTAAGTCCGAGGCGGGTGTTATAATTCCCGACCTCATGGCATGGTGGCGACCCTAAGTGAGGCGCTGTTCGGATCCGTGATTCCGAGTTGTACGAATGGTGTTCTACGGTTACCCTTAGCGGGGCTTACCGGGAGAGTGTTAGGAATATTTCCCATTTGGGTTGTAATCGATTCGAATCGCCATCGTCTCCTGGATAGTGAGAAGCTTGACGGGATCATCTCCATATTTGAAAACAATAAGTTGTTTGGATGGTTAATGGAACTTCACAAGATAGCTATTGATGAACCCGATATGGTTATGTATTTCTCTACTCGGTTGCTTGTTTAGCACGGGTGCAAACCTAGATAACGGGTTAATGAAGATTAACTTGATGCTAATAACAACATGCTTACTCTTATCATCTAAAACTTTTACGCAAAATGAGTTAAGCCAACTCCACCTATAAAGCTTGCATAATCCTTGAAGTCTTTATTTGTTTCATGTCGGGTAAGTCTTGTTGAGTACAATTGAGTACTCGGGGTTTATTCCCTCCGTTGCGAGATGACATCTTCTATAATGGTTGCCGCAACTACGCCTTCTCCCCTCGGGAATGAAGACTAGACCATTGGGCATGGTCTCTAGTAGACTTCTTACCTTGTATTGCTTTTGTAAGATATGAGCTCGGCGGCAATGTAAACCTTATCTATGGTTTTGTTTCAAAACTATGCTTCTTCCGCTACCTTGTATTCTGGTTTGTAATAACTAAAGTGTACTCCGATATTATATAATCTATGTAGATTATTTGTAAAAGGTTGTAACAGGTGATGTGGTTATGCTGAATCACTACGATCTTGGTTCGTTGCAAGTTGGTTTGAAATCCTTCGTGATTTCGTTGGACTACCGGGTTTATATAAGACAAAGTATACGAGTGTCAACGTATTAACGGGGACATCTCGTACTTAATCTTGTATAAATTGGTCGGTTCCGTGACTGCTGGCATCGGAGCATGGTTCAGCACTAAACACGTCATTTGTGTAATAAAACAAAAGCTTTTGCGAAAACTTAATTTCAAACCTAAAGGTTGCCAGTGTTCATATCTTTTATGCCCATATAAGGACTTACAGGTGGCTTAGTAAGTACTAACTTGGGGGAAATTTAAATCTGGCATCGCGCTTTGCTAAGGTATGAAGAGTGATAACTTGACCGCAATAGTTACCCTGTGGTCTAATGTTGGTGGTAACCTTCATATATGAATTAGCCATATATGTCGCTAGTGTTAATGTTTGAATCGTCGCCAAGGTAAGGTGAGTTGTGAGAGCATGATCGGATAAACGCCGATCTAGGGGAGTGCTTATATGGTACTGAAGTATTCACATGTTCCACATATGTTTATATGAAAGTGCCCCATGTGTGGGTGTTTTCCGCCATTCTTGGTGATGCCGTCTTCTGACGATGATTCGGGTATCGTGCACCTACATGTATGTATATTGGGAATATGCATAGATGGAGGGGGGTGCGTAACATGTGTTACTGCTTTCCTTGTGTGTTATATTGGAAATTGTTGGGCTGAAATGAAGTTTTCGCAGTACGCTAACCACGCAAGATCGTGTAGCCCGACTAGTTATCGTTATATGAGAGCACGTTAGTATGCCACCGCCTAGACGCTAGAATCGATGGTTATCTAGGTTTGTGAGAACGTACGAAACGTGCATGCATCATGATATATGCTCATCTCATATGAACTGCATCATTCTTTCCTTATAAATTGAAAGCTTCTCTTCGATAAAATTTATCAACTTAACCCACGCTTCATGAGAGTCGAGATTCAATGGTACAAATGGCATAAGTGAAGTATAATCAGCAAAAGTCAACTAGAGGATGAGTGCTGCATCAACAACCTGTCAGTTGTGAGCTTTGTGGTGCCAAGAAGTTTTTGTGAAGCATAGAGAGCCCTCTCTGCTGTAGTAAGTTTTATACTTTGTGGGCCCGTAACCCACAGGTTGAGAGCTTAGCTATCAGTAGAGTTTGGAGCTAGAGAATCAGCATCCAAGTTTGTTCCCAGTTGAGGTAGTGATTTCCGCCAAGTGTGATAATGTGTCCCTTTGCTTGGACCTCTGTTATCGCTCGAGGTAGGAACTCCTTGGCGGTATCATGTTAGCTTATGGTTTAGTCTTGAACGTTGTTGTGGTTTAAGAGAATGTTTAACTCTTGTCCTTGGAAAATTCGCTTCTCTATTCTTCGGTTTATGAGGATATGACGACATTGATTTCTTGAGTCACATGTCTAGACCGTTTAAAAGCGAATCTTGTTATCCATCATACCTGTAGGAACAACATGACAGTAGTGGGTAGTTTATGCCATGTTGGATGCCTACATACTCCTTGCATTTGTAGCCTCCAAATTTTAAATCAGATTCTTTTTACCTCATCTTGTGCCCAAAGTTGTCGGTACAAGATGCCCTTCCAATTATAGGGTATGTTTGATAAAAATCATATCATTGGTTGTGGATTTGGTGATATAGACTCGATTGAAGTTCGCAGTGCCGCGATGGAACCTAGGACCCCCTGTGAATTGATCAGCACATGGTTGGGATACTAGGAGACGCGCCAGCATTGTGATTACCAATCGTAACATGTTACCTTAGCTACACCAGTGTAATATTTCTGCCATGTTTCCATCCTACGACATTCCCTGCAAGTTGTAGGGTATAACCTTTCGAGATAATCCTCCAGCACATAGTCGTATTATCAGAAGTCTGATAATGTCACTGTCGGTGGGGTGATTTTTCTCCCCATCTCCTTTAAGGTTGGAATAGTGCCTTGTACATTTTCCTTGATTGATTGGCTATATGCTTATGCACATGTTCAGTTTTCAATAGTAGAGTGATTGATAAAATAGTCTCTTTGTTATGGCTTGTGCGAATAGCAAAACGTTAATGGTAGTTTAACCTCATGCCCAAAGTGATTAGTGGCTTTTTGCTGATCCTTGGGCATTAGACTTGCTATTTGCTAATCCTCGTATTGGCAACTAACTTAGAATTTTGTAATGATTGTCTAACTAAGGTAGTTCCCAACAAGCCTTGTATTGGGAAACCATTTCGTCAAATTGGAGGAATAACCATGAAGATGGTGTGCCACGAATCATTCCTTATTTTTCCTTATTATTCCCTAACTTTGCGACCATCTTTGATTGGTCTTGTTTCTATCTTGCGCATGATGCTGATCCGTGCGAGAATACGCTTTGTCGTGCAAAAATTGCACCTCGATGTGTAATTTTCTATGATGGTGTCTTGAGGAATACCCAACAGTGTCGCAATGCAACTGAGAGCTCCCTGTGGCCGCGGACTCATGGTCGAGCTATTTGGTACTCGCGAACATTGTGGTTGTTAACCTCGACCTATTACACAGAATACCTCGATGTGAGATTTTGTGTGACTCTACCTTGATTATCTTCAATATTCATTGGTCATCTTGTGATAATGTTGACCATGAAGCCTTTCCCGAAGTGCGACATAAGTTTGGTTTGAGAAGGATAGGTCACTAACATTAACCTTGTCTTGACTAGGAGAGATGGTAGGCCAATGGACTACCAAGTGTTTCCCCGGAATCACATAATCTCTCGTAGAATGTGTGCTCTTCTATAGTTCGTGTAGAGTATACAATGTGTTTTGATGCGTGTTTGAGAGGTGTTTTGGGATGAACAATCATGTGTTCAATGCTGAGAGCTTTTGAGAGCGAAGTCCGAGTACGATTGGTTGAGCTCTTGATGGTGTCTAGTTGTTTCTTTGCTCCTATTGGAATCTCTCTTACCGACACGAGTGTCAGAGTAGTGGAGCCGTCGGTGTGGATTTAAATGGATATAAGGTTTTGCTGATCAGCGGAATGAATTTCTACCCCATGGAACCCCTTATCCAGAAGTTGGAATTCTTTTAAGGGGGTTAGACCTTTAAATGTCCTATAAGGTACTCTTGCCTTACGGGAAATCAAAAGAGAGCTCATCAAGTGAAGGTCTTTATTGGGATAATCTGACAAATGCCACATCCTTGGACATCCATTTTGTGGTATTAAATTGTCACCCGTCCATCTACAAGAAGCCAATGTGCCCTGTTGATAAGGTGAAGTCTCTACGTATAATTGGATGTTTGTAGTGCTAATGGATTCGCACCCGAATAAGGATCAGGTAGTCAGTACGCCTGAAATCTGTCATGCATCGGGTATGCATGGCATGAGTAATTTGATACGACCTCGGGTTCGTAAATTATGGACCTTACATGCCGTTCAAGCATTATTGGAATGTGCCTGTTGGCTCAATACGGAAACCCTTTTGGGTAAGGCTTGTCACGTGTATGGTTGGAATAAGGTACTTTTGGTACACCCAGAGTGGTGAATCCCTAATTCAAGAATATGTATTGTATGCAAGAAGATGCTACCCGAAGGTGCTTGCTAGATGGTTCGCTTAGCTTATCGGAACCGCTTAATGGAATAAGGAATCGGTGGGTTTTGATGAGTCAAGGAGTTCTTGACCTAAGAACTTTGACTTCTACATGAGAAGATTCGGATACCTTGGACCTAGGAATTTTGATTTCTACATGCAAGAGTTGAATATTTTTGATCAGAACGATTCCTATTGGCATGTCAATAGCCGGTGTTCCTATGAAGGGATGTGCCGATAGTGAATATGTGCGGATAAAGTCCTATGTTGCCACCTCGGAAGGGAGTCATGTGGTTTCCGTTTTGCGGAAGCTACGCTCCGCTTTTTAGTGGTAAACATTATGGATTTTGAAGCATCTTTTGATGTATTTGATGATGCGAATAGCAGATTTCCTCTCAAGTACCCTCGGTAATCTCCTATTGGGATAGTGTAACCTGGACTGAATCACCTAGCTGCGACAAGTGATGCAAAGTTTTAGACAAACATGATGTCAGTGGTAAAGCATGAGCTATCGCTATGAGAGTTGTCGCTTTTCGAAAATTAATCTACTTCTACCAAATCTCGGGACGAGATTTCTTTTAAGGGGGTTAGAGCTGTAACACCTCCAGTGTTAAGCACTAATTAATCTTGCTTAAGCATGTTATCATTTGCATAAGCATGCATTATCATCCTGTCATCTAGTGTGTGATTGTTTAATTTGATGGAATAGGTTATTCTATGTGATTGCCTGCAAATGATGATTAGTAGTGTTAAGTATAGTGGTAATATATGATTAAGAATCCTCCTAAAGGATTGCAATTAGTTGGCTTGATTTAGATATCAATAGGTTGACTCGTGTAATTTACTGAATGTCTTTGTCGGTTTTGTAAAAAAAGTATTTCTCGGGCATTCCAAATGCTTTTGAGGTCTAAAGGTTTTAGATGCGAAATTTTATAAGGAATAAAAGTCCCAAAGACAACTTCTTTG
The DNA here is from genome assembly GCA_018135685.1 of Themeda triandra. NCBI lineage: Eukaryota > Viridiplantae > Streptophyta > Magnoliopsida > Poales > Poaceae > Themeda > Themeda triandra. The sequence continues at coordinate 476,112 of JAENPR010000274.1, forward strand.
AAAAATGGGTGTAAGGTATATATTTTTGAGGTAGAAGACAGGACTTCCTTTTTAATGGATTTTAAAAAGGGTTTTTCTTTGGGAATTTATATTTCAAAAACAATGCAGAATTTGGGAAAACTTCCTAAAGATGAAATATTCTACTCTTTGAGAGGAATACTTTTCATGTAGAAAGTTTCTCCAAATTCTCTTTAGTTTAGAAGATATCGTCGCTTTAAAAATCGTGTACAAGGTTTATTTTTATAAATTTAATAATTAATTTCGAGGACCCACCCGTCGGTCTCGGGAACCTACGGGCAGATCCCCGTGTCGAGCCGTCGACGGCCGATGGCCGTATGGCCGGCGCGTGGGAGGCCGCGTGTCGCACGAGCTCGCCTGCTCGGAGCGATGAGGACGAGGACGGACGCCCGAGACCGTCGCCCTCCTCATTCTCGCCCTCTCCCGGTCCGCTCGCCTCGGCTCTCCCTGCTCCCTCTCGCGTACTCCGCTTCGGGAGAGCGCAGTCGCCATCGCCGCCGGAGCTCGGCTAGCACCCGCGGCACCGCGTCGAGCTCGCCCAACCCAGCCCGCTCGGCTCGCGCGCGCGCTCCACGCCGCGCCATAGCGCCGCACGTCACCTCATCGAGGCTCGCGCACGCAGCCGCCATGGCGTCGCTCGCCATGGCCGAGCAGCCGTGCCGCACGAGAGCCGGCATATCCTAGTCCTTGCGCTCCACTTCTTCATCGTCATCACCTTCGCGTCGGCGCTGCGGAGCCGAGGCTGCCCTTGCATCGCGCCGCCGTGGTCAGCGTCATCGTCACCGCGCAGCTCCGCCGCCGGCCGATTCCCCGTCGCGTGGCTAGCAGGCCTCGGGCCACCGCGGAGCGGGCCGAGGGCTCCAGCTGGTGCGCGGGACCGGCGCGATGCCCCGCCGCCCGCCAAGGACTGCCGGCGAGGCCTCCTCCGACCGGGACGGCGAGCACATCGCGCTCCTCTGTTTTCCCCACCCGAGGACCTCCATCCTAGAATTTAAAGAAAGGATCGCGATTAGGGATTCGTCGGGAAGGACAAGGATCCCGAAGGACAAGTCGCGAAGGAAGTTCCCGCACAGGAGGTGATCAGGAGCCTTACGTGAAGTGATCGAGCGTTTGGAACCTCGACGACGAAAGGCAAGCCCCGGAGCATTTTAACTTCCTAACTTTTATAATTACTAAATACTTTATGATTGTTGCATTAAGTTCTAAGAATTGAATTGGAACCCTTGCTGCATTTATATCATTTCTTGTCCAGTTATCATCCCTGAAATCCTAATGATATGATACCGTAGCATTTGCTTAGCCATGCTTAAACGGTAGAAGTCGAGTGATTAATGATCACTTGCGAGAATTAGGATGATGGTTCACGGTTGGCTATATGTGCTATCGTGCAAATAACCATATGGATGTAAATCGACGGTAAGGCGGAACGTGGACGTCACGGGGCCGGGAGCTTTGTAATCAAGCGAACCGCCATACTGATTAATCACCTACAAGGAATGGAGCCCATCTTAGTCATGTTGAACAGTGCCTAGCACTTAGCTGGCTGGATCTGAGGTTATCCGCCGCGAAGCCTAGTAGCTCAACTTAGGCCGGATCGCGAAGAGTATCAAGTCTCACCCGCCGACGGGTGTTATAATTCCCTGATCCATTGGCATATCCGGCGTGGTATGTCCGTGTGGGAAGTCATGTCCATAAGTCCGAGGCGGGTGTTATAATTCCTGACCTCATGGCATGGTGGCGACCCTAAGTGAGGCGCTGTTCGGATCCGTGATTCCTGAGTTGTACGAATGGTGTTCTACGGTTACCCTTAGCAGGGCTTACCGGGAGAGTGTTAGGAATATTTCCCAGTTTGGGTTGTAATCGATTCGAATCGCCATCGTCTCCTGGATAGTGAGAAGCTTGACGGGATCATCTCCATACTTGAAAACAATAAGTTGTTTGGATGGTTAATGGAACTTCACAAGATAGCTATTGATGAACCTGATATGGTTATGTATTTCTCTACTCAGTTGCTTGTTTAGCACAGGTGCAAACCTAGATAACAGGTTAATGAAGATTAACTTGATGCTAATAACAACATGCTTACCCTTATCATCTAAAACTTTTACGCAAAATGAGTTAAGCCAACTCCACCTATAAAGCTTGCATAATCCTTGAAGTCTTTATTTCTGTTTCATGTCGGGTAAGTCTTGTTGAGTACAATTGAGTACTCAGGGTTTATTCCCTCCTGTTGCAGATGACATCTTCTATAATGGTTGCTGCAACTACTGCCTTCTCCCTGCCGGGAATGAAGACTAGACCATTGGGCATGGTCTCTAGTAGACTTCTTACCTTGTATTGCTTTTGTAAGATATGAGCTCGAACTGGCAATGTAAACCTTATCTATGGTTTTGTTTCAAAACTATGCTTCTTCCGCTACCTTGTATTCTGGTTTGTAATAACTAAAGTGTACTCCGATATTATATAATCTATGTAGATTATTTGTAAAAGGTTGTAACAGGTGATGTGGTTATGCTGAATCACTACGATCTTGGTTCGTTGCAAGTTGGTTTGAAATCCTTCGTGATTTCGTTGGACTACCGGGTTTATATAAGACAAAGTATACGAGTGTCAACGTATTAACGGGGACATCTGTATAAATTAGTCGGTTCCGTGACATCCGTCCACCTTGTTGTCCGCCCCGACGAGGTCGCCTACATCGTCAATGCCATGCCCGGTGCGCCCTTCTCCCGCCTCGTACTGAACGACGACGGATCGGTGCAGCGTCTGGCGTGGGATCCGGCCAACCGGATCTGGAACGTCTGGCTGCGATCGCCAAGGGACATCTGCGACAACTACGCCGAGTGCGGCGCGTTCGGCCTGTGCAACTCGGCCACCGCGTCCACGCAGTTCTGCAGCTGCATAGACGGGTTCAGCCCGGCATCGCCGTCGCAGTGGTCCATGAGGGAGACCTCCGGTGGTTGCCGTCGGCATACGCCGCTGGACTGCAGCAACGGGACGACGACAGATGGGTTCATGGTGCTGGGAGGAGTGAAACTCCCTGACACGGACAACGCTGTGGTGGACATGAGCGCGACGCTGGAGCAGTGCAGGGCGCGGTGCCTCGCCAACTGCTCCTGCGTGGCGTACGCCGCCGCTGACATCCGAGGCGGAGGCGATGGCAATGGCTGCGTCATCTGGATGGGTGGCATCGTGGACGTTCGTTACGTTGATAAAGGGCAGGATCTCTACGTGAGATTGGCAAAGTCTGAATTTGGTAAGCAGAAAACTTCACCAGTTAGGCAAAATTCATCATCTCATCAACTACAATTAATATCTCCTATAACACACTTCTGCAGCAACAAGGAAAAGGAGGGTTGTGGTGACAATCTTGGTTCCAGTTGTGGCGTCTGTGCTTGCAGTCATGGTCACTGTCATGTGTCTTGTCTGGATATGCAAGCTTAGAGGTAGAATCAGAGAAACTACTTCACTACTAATAAAAACGGTTCAGGCACAATGCTTTTGTACTAGTACATTGTTTAATGACAAATGCATTGCTTTTCTTGTCAGCCAAACGTCGGAACAAAGATATTTTGAAGAAAGCCATCCTAGGATACTCAAGTGCGCCAAATGAACTTGGTGACGAAAATGTAGAGCTTCCATTTGTCAGCTTTGGAGATATTGCAGCTGCAACGAATAATTTTTCCGATGACAATATGCTCGGGCAAGGTGGCTTCGGAAAGGTTTATAAGGTGACAATATGTCTTGTAAACTTTGGAAATATGAGATTATGGTACTGCTTGTTCAATTTTAGGATGGTAAAATGATGCAGGGTACGCTGGGACTGAACATAGAAGTTGCAATCAAAAGGCTCAGTCAGGGTTCCGGACAAGGCATAGAGGAATTCAGAAATGAAGTCGTTTTGATTGCAAAGTTGCAGCACAGAAATCTCGTTAGACTTCTTGGATGCTGCATAGATGGAGATGAGAAGTTGCTGATCTACGAATACTTACCGAACAAAAGCTTGGATTCCATTATTTTTGGTATGTCTGAACTTATAATTTCCAACCTCTTTTAAAAAACAAAAGACATATTTGCAAACAAAAAAGGAACACGTGACATGGTTATATTTCCAATTGCTTACTTCACCATTATTTCAGATGCTGCAAGTACATCTCTCCTTGATTGGACAATACGTTTCAAGATAATTAAAGGAATATCTAGAGGACTTCTTTACCTGCACCAGGATTCAAGGTTGACTGTAATTCACAGAGATCTTAAAACAAGCAACATACTCTTGGATGTTGATATGAGCCCTAAGATATCGGATTTTGGTATGGCAAGAATCTTTGGTGGAAACCAACATGAAGCAAATACTAATCGAGTTGTTGGGACATAGTGAGTAATCATCGCGTCAAGTTCTAATGTGAAACTTTATTTCCCTATACTTATTGAAGGTTTACCTGTTTTGAGCAGTGGTTACATGTCCCCTGAATATGCAATGGATGGTGTATTTTCTGTCAAGTCAGATACATACAGCTTTGGTGTCATAATCATGGAGATTATAAGTGGCTTGAAGATTAGTTTAACTCATTGCAAAGGCTTCCCTAACCTACTAGCATATGTAAGTCTATGGTGTTATACTTATATTTTTTTCACAATGCAAACAAAAACCTTAATAATTCTTCAAAGCTTTGATCTCACTGGTTCAGGCATGGAGCCTATGGATAGATGACAAAGCAATGGATCTTGTGGACTCAACCCTGGCTAAGAATTGTTCCGCAACTGAAGTTTTACGGTGTATCCAGATAGGACTACTCTGTGTGCAAGATAATCCAAATAGTAGGCCACTCATGTCATCCGTGGTGACCATGCTTGAGAACGAAACTACACCACTTCCAATCCCCAAACAGCCTATGTATTTCGCATATTGGGGAAGAGGAACCCAAGTCTCTGAAGAAAATACTAGTAGTTCCATCAACAACATGAGCCTCACAACGATCGTAGAGGGACGGTAGGTGGTGAGAGACCCAAGACACTTGGTCTTGCTTCAATTTAAAGCTTACCCTCAACAAGTCATCACAGAAACCTAAAGATATGCACGAAACCTCTCCTAACAGAAGACCATTTGTAGATGGTTAGGATATGCATGTGCTTGTATGTGTTAGTTTCTAAAATAGATATGTATGATAGATCAGTACTTTAGATTCTTTTAGTAAGTTATGTTGCTATTGGATGCAAGATGAAACGGTACAAAAATAAACATTATTATGGGAAGTTAGATTTTGTTAAAGAAAAACGCCACCTTGTTTACAGTTCAGTACTACAAAAATAGCATACACCCTCGATGTTGGTTATATGGATATGTGCAGAATTGTAAATTGTGCTTCTGGCAAGGTTATGTGGCTCGGCAGTGATATCCCCATATCATTGCTGGTTGGTTGCTTTACTCGGTAGTGATATATCACTATCAGGTAGTGTCTCAACCCAGTAATGAGGCAATGCTTCACTACTGGGTCAATAGGATCTCCATCATTATCTGGATCCTAGACTTATGATGTAGCCGTGAAGGTGGAACATTGTCAGCTCTAGCACCCTTTGTGTGGTCTACATTAGTGAATAACATACAAGGATACTCCCTCCGTTCCAAATTGTTAGTCATTCAAAGAATTTTGGAGAGTCAAAGTTTTTAAAGTTTGACCAAAGTTACAGAGAAAAATATAATTGTGATATTGAATAGATGTAGAATAAAAATATAAGTAAAGAAGAATCTAATGGTATTTATTTGGCGTCATAAAAGTTATTATTTTATCATATAAATTTGGTCAAAGTTGAAAAAGTTTGACTCTCCAAGATTCTTGGAATGACTTACAATTTGGAACGGAGGGAGTATCTCTCTAGAGGGGTTTCAGAAGTACCGTTGGAGAAGCTTGAAGTAGAGGGGGAAGGAAAGAGACACCGACAAGTAGAAAGGAATTGTTGTGGTGCTGTTTGCGAATATTTAGATGCCCCTCTTGTTGATTCTAGTATTGGCTTATATATTGTTGCCTCTTATATTTTCATTCTGGTACTGCGATTGTACTCTATAATCTAGCCGCTTGGACTCAATCAGCCCATGGCCCATTTTTTTCCGAAAGGCGGCAAAAAAAAGCTTTTGCCGTATTTTTATTAGACGAGAGAAAAGAAATGAAACACAAAGTTACAAACAGGAAACACCACTAAAACTACCAACTCCTTTACTCTCCTACTCACTCTTGAAAACAAAAGGTTCCTGAGAGAGAAAAAGAAAAATAAGCTCCTAGCTCTATCACGCAGACACCTCATTTGGCCTCGCCGCCGATGATATTGATCAACCTCCTCTTTTGCAAAGAAAAGACACCTCTCTAGGTTGTAAGCTTTTGTTTGGAAAATTCCTCGATTCCGTTCCTTCTAAATGCTCCACCAAAAGTAAATTATAAGACCATCGAACTTTCGTCTGCACGACCTATCTTTGCCCGACCCATAAGTTCCAGCAATAATTGGTTCCTAACATCGAGCTAATCTCCCATCCGAGGCCTACCCAACAAGTCTCAAGTACAAGAGTTGCAACGAAAGCTTAACTTTAAATCACATTTTTAAAATTTGCACTGTTGCATCTTTCATTAATATCACTATATCCCTAAAACAAATATGCTACTAATGCACTATTACACATCTGTCCCAGAAACAGATATACAAACAACTACCGTCCCTCTAACATCGTTGTGAGACTCACATTATTCATAGAACTACGAGTATTTTCTTCTATCCCTTGGGTTATTCCCCGGTATGAGAAATACATTGGCTGTAGTGGTATTGGAAGTGGTGTAGTTTCATTCTCAAGCATGGTCACCACCGATGACATGAGTGGCCTACTATTTGGATTGTCTTGCACACACAGTAATCTGATCTGAATACACCGTAAAGCTTCACCGTAGGAACAACTATTAGCCAGATATGAGTCCATAAGATCCATCCCTCTGTCATTTATCCATAAACTCCATGCCTGATGAGCCGATGGGATCAAATCTTATTGAAATTAGAAAGCATTTGTTTGAATTATGAAAAAAAACAAGCTAAACACTGCACACTTACATAGGCCAGTAGGTTAGGGAAGCTCTTGCAATGAGTTAAACTACTCTTCAAGCCACTTATAATCTCCAAGACTATGACACCGAAACTATATGTATCAGACTTCACAGAAAACACACCGTCCATTGCATATTCAGGAGACATGTAACCACTGGTTGAAAGAAAGTAAAAAAAAATCTAGGTAAGTATATAGGGAAATAGAATTCACTTTGAAAATCAAGTCTATGATTACTCACTATGTCCCAACAACTCGATTAGTGTTTGCTTCATGTTGGTTTCCACCAAAGATTCTTGCCATACCAAAATCTGAAATCTTGGGGCTCATATCCCCGTCCAATAGTATGTTGCTCGTTTTAAGATCTCTGTGAATTATAGTCAACCTTGAATCTTGGTGAAGATAAAGAAGTCCTCTAGATACTCCTTTGATTATCTTGAAACGTGTTGGCCAATCAAGGAGATATTTACTTGCAGCATCTAAAGTAAGCAGTTCCAAAGGTAATTAATCATGTCACATGTTTCTCTTTTCTTTTTGCGAAAAGAATGTTTTTTTAAAAAAAAAAACTCGATGCTGTTTGGTAATTAATCATGTCATATGTTTCTCTTTGATTTTTTTCTTTTTTTGCGAAAAGAATGTTCTTTAAAAAACACGGAAATATAAGTTCAGACGTACCAAAAATAATGGAATCCAAGCTTCTGTTTGGTAAGTATTCATAAATCAGCAACTTCTCATCTCCATCGATGCAGCACCCAAGAAGCCTAACCAGATTTCTGTGCTGCAATTTCGCAAACAGAACAATTTCATTTCTGAATTCCTCCACGCCTTGTCCTGAACCTTGACCGAGCCTTTTGATTGCAACTTCTATGTTCTGTCCCAGCGTACCCTGCATCGTTTCACCATTATTAAACTGAACAAGAGGTGCCATAATTCTCACATTTCTACAGTCTATTTAAAAGACGTATTTTTACTAACCTTGTAAACCTTCCCAAAGCCACCTTGCCCAAGCATATTTTCCTCAGAAAAATTGTTTGTTGCAGCTGTAATGTCTCCAAAGCTGACAAATGGAAGCTCTACATTTTCATCACCGAGTTTGTTTGGCGCAGTCGAGTATCCTAGGATCGCTTTCCTCAAATTATCCTTGTTCCGACGTTTGGCTGTCAGGAAAAGAAATTCCAATTGTTACTAATAAACCTTACACTAGTACAAAGACATTGTGCCTGAATTGTTCTTCGTGGTGAAGTGGTTCTCTGATTGTACCTCTAAGCTTGCATATCCAAACAACTAGGTACATGCCAGTGGCCGTGAATGCAAGCACAGATGCCATAACTGGAACCAAGAGTTTTGCAACGCCCATCCTCTTCCCTGTAGCTGCAGAAAGAAAATGTAGAGCTTCGTAACAGTAGTAACAGCCTAACTGATGATTGGTGAAGTTTTCTGCTTACCTAATTCAGACTTGGATAACCTCACATACAGATCCTGCCCTTTGTCTACGTAACGAACATCCACGATGCCATCCGTCCACATGACGCAGCCACTCCCGCCTCCTCCACCTCGGATGTCAGCGGCGGCGTAAGCCACGCACGAGCAGTTGGCGAGGCACCTCGCCCTGCACTGCTCCAGCGTCGCGCTCATGTCCACCGTCGCGTTGTCCGTGTCGGGGAGTTTCACTCCCCACAACGCCATGAACCCGTCTGTCGTGGCCCCGTTACTGCACTCCAGTGGCACGTCCCTGCGGCAGCCACCGGAGGTGTCCTTGATGGACCACTCCGACGGCGATGCAGGGCTGAACCCGTGTATGCAGCTGCAGAACAGCGTGGACGCGGTGTTGGCGTCGCACAGGCCGAACACCCCGCACATGGCGTAGCTGTCGCAGACGTCCCTCGGCGTCCGCGCTATGGCGTTCCAGACCCGGCTGGCAGGGTCCCACAGCAGGCGCTGCACCAAACCGACCTCGTTGATCACGAGGCGGTTCAGTGGCGTGCCGGGCATGGCGGTGACGACGTAGGCGACCTCGTCGGGGCGGACAACCACCTGAAGGGAGAACATCCCAGAGTAGGACGCGGACGCCATCTCCGGGGTGCCGCTGAACCTCAGCCCGTTCCAGGGGCCGGTGCGTGTCTTCTTGACGTTGCCTTGCCATGTGACGCACTCCGGTAGGCCGTTGTCGTCCATCACCAAGCGCCAGTCCCCGGGCCTCGGGTCGTTTGGAGCGCGCCACGAAGTGAGGAACCACTCCGCGCCGGTCTCCGGGTTCTTGCCGAGCCTCATGCCGTCAAGCAAGGTGTTGGACGGGTGATCGAAAGACTGCCACAAGATGGCACCGCTGCTCTGCTCGCGGACTACTAGGTTGCCGAACTCGAGAAGCTGGCCGGTCACCGCTGGCGCTGAGGCAGAGGTCGTGTTGGACGACCACGCTGTCTGGCCATAGCCATCGCGAAGACGAAGGCTCCCCGTGTTGCTGATCACCAGCGCACCCGAGGTGGTGTTGAGTGGGCTGTCACGGTTGGCCACCCAGCAGATAGCGTCCGCCGACGCCGTGAACCAGATCCCGAGGTATCTCTTGGTTGGCACCTCGGTCAGGGAGAAGAAACCAAGTGTGAACGATCCGCCGGCCGAGACCAGCGTTGCACCGTCGGTGATGTTGCTGCCACTGTTGAGCGTGTCAGACGCAATGGCGGCGGAATTTCTAGGGAAGAAGAGGAGCACCGTGAAGATCAACGCTTGAAGACCGAGGAACTTGGTGGTTGCTGCCACCACCATAACTGGTGATGTTCCTTGGCCTTGCACTAAAATTTGCATCGTCGAACGGGATGTAATGCTATCTGATGTGCTGTTGTACAGGAGTGCTGTCTTCTCTGAAGCGCCTAACATACATCGGTTATTCTGGGGAGAAAAACGTGTGTGGTAGATATGGAGATCTTTCGTTGTCACACCAAAGGATATGGATCACAAATTTTCTGCACTTCGAGTTGATTTATGTGCATGTGCTCATCTAAACTGACTGAGTCCACGAATGATGATATGTGACTGCTTATATACAGTATATATAAGGTAATAGCTGGAAGTCACATACGTTAGGAGTTTTATGTAAATTGGTAAATGTCAAGTCCAATTACATAATTCTTGTAGATGCTCTTAGCTATGACACCAATCTCATGGACTGAGTACACATGCATGAATGAGGTACACCAATGGTTGAATTAGGAGAATCACTCTGGTCCACAGTCCAAAGCACGGATGTTGAAATCGAACGAAGAATGTGGCACGTTTCTTGTCTGCCCAGTGCCCACGGTAACTAGGGATGTTGACTTTGCTCCCACAAATGATAAGACACTTTTGTCACTGGTCACGAATGCAAAATTTCTTTATCTGATTAGGTGCAGTTTGATGGTTTTTTTTTTTTTCAAAAACACAAATTGGCCCGTACTTGGGGAAGTGGGCCGTCCACTGGTCCGAACATAGTGTGGTCTGACTACAAATACTACCTTGCTCAAGAATATAGACACAGCAGTCTTTGGTTAAAATGCTAAACGTTTAACCAAATATATAGTTAAAAATATTAATATTTAAACATATGACTCGGGCGACATGTCTGCCGCCGCCCCAAGCCCACCGTCACGTCATCTCTGGCTACCGCCGTCGTTGCTCCGGCGAACGGTGGTGCCGGCCAGCAGTACTAGCAGCTGCTTGGGAAATTATAAGATTTTTGAGACCCATTGGACCTTTGTTTTTGAATTGACAAGAAAAGGTACGAAACAATATCATGTGACAATAAGAACCTTCAAAATAGCCCACGTTGGCGGCGTCTATGAAAGTGTTCAAGACAGCGACAATATGTCCATTTAGTCAAGCCAATGGATATAGAGGTTGTCTGGCAAGATGTCCATGAAAAGTGTTCAAGACAGCGGCAATATGTCCATTTTAGCACGACTAACATTAAACAAGTGTGGCAAGCCAAAAAAAAAAAAAAGATGTGGCTAGAGATCCGTCCCGTTGGTTTGTTCTTTTCCGGCTGGCTGATTTCGGTATTGCAGATTTGTTTTGAGAGAAAAACACTGTTGAATCGCTAGCTGGTAAGTGCTGGTAGATCAAACGAACATGGTGTTAGAGGCCAAACTTTGTCGTGTAAGTCTTGTTGTGCTTTTGTACTCTATGACATCGCGGAATCTAAATGAATCTTCCTTAAGTTTATTATTAATTGTCAACTAAATAATTTCCAATATCAAAGTTGTTTAAGATGAAGCGTGAGGTGTGGCTAGCAATCAAACACTCTTGTAACATAGTCATATTAGGGCAATCCCAATGCAGACTCTATGATAGAGTCTAAAATTATCTATTACCTCGAACATTATGGACTTGGAGTCTAAATAAGACTTGGAGTCTTGTTTTTTCTTCCTCTTTCTTCAAATATGGTGTCACATCAGCGAAATACCATAAATAAGTTGTAATAAATAGTCTTAAACTTTGTGATAGAGTCTTGCATTGTGAATGCCCTAAATGTGCTAAGTCATGCCTCTTGACGTTACAAAAACAGCTAATTGCTAGAAATTCAATCTGACACGTGCTATTATAAGTATTAGCTTTAAATTAAAACAAAAAATCTGTTTGACCTATTTAAAGGGTCGCAATGCTACACCCCTTGTGACTTCATTGTCCATGTGTACTCCTTTAAGCGTCGAGCACTCGGTTGACTGATTAGCCTCGTGCTGCGGTGGACTCCAGAGTCTAGACCATATTGACTCGCGCAGTCGCACCTTCAGCCAACGGACACGGACCTAGCTCCTCGTGCCTCGTGGGCTCATGGGTCATGGCCCAGTCTCGTGCAGTTCGGCCAGCAGCTGCCATCACCTGCAGACGGCGGCCTGATTAGAGCTGAACTGTTTGGTAACTTAAGAGCATGTCGAGGTAGTTTTGAAAAGAAAAAAAAGTCCACTTTTCTTTTTCTAACTTTTGCATTCTTTTTCTCCCTCGACCATGAAACCGGACAAACCAACTATCTCAACTTTTTAAATCATACACTTTACCTCCCTAGAGTGTGGTTTTAAAGAGATCTTTATATTATTTAGTTTGGCTAATTTTTTTTTAAACAATCATAGTAAATCATAGGAAAATTATAAAATAAAAGATCATTTTTTGGACTCCACGTGAATGGATCTACACAAACACAGTGAGTACATAATGTAGTATGCTTTAGTACAAAGTTTTTATTGTAGATTTAGATCTACATTTTTTTTAATAAAATAAAATAAAATAATTGATAAGTGCAGTTTCTATGGTCTAATTGTGGTGAACTTTTTATAGTGACCTAATCATTGTGTATCTTACTCTGGGACAAGGAAAGAGAGCGGGCGGTGAAGACAATGGAAGCGCTATCAAGATTCTTGGAGCAAAACGACCCAAGCTAGTGGCCTGACAAAGGAAGAGCACGAAGACATCAAAGATGGAAGGGGGGAAACCGAAGAATGGAAGCTGGAGAAGAAACAACTCGGTGTCTTGTTGATTTTTCATCTTTTCAAAGTTACCTGTAAGCTTTAGTGTAACGTTTCTGGAGTTGGAGGTTGGTTTCTATGCGTTTTAGAGAGGTAACTTTAGTCTTCGCTCTAGCGCTTGGTTATGTGGAGCCTTTGGCTATGAACCTTTGAACCTTGTAAAGCTGGCAACCCCACTAACACTCATTTTGCTTTCTATAAAGCAGGGCCATATGGTCTATGGTCTAAAAAAAACCTAATCATTGTGTGATTGAACTACAGTAAAAACTATATACTCATTGAATCATGTACAACTTAGTTATAGTTTTATTTAGATTTAACAAGCATAAATCCGAAATAAATCTGTAACTAAGTTATGCATCATCCGATGTGTATGAAACTTTTACTATAATTTAAAAATACTATAATTAGGCTATCATAAAAGTTTCACCGTAATTGGACCATACCAACTACAGTTATGAATTATTCTAATTAATTATAGAAAAACATATATCTAAATCTACAGTAACAACTTTGTACTAAAGGATACTATAGTTTGTATTCACTATGTAGATCTACTCATGCGAGTCCAACAAAATTAAAATTTTAATTTTATAATATTCTATAATTTATTATATTTTTTAAAAAATAAACCAAAATAAATAAAAAAAATAAAAAGACAAAACCATCTTCAAAACCTCTCTAGGGAGGTAAAGTGTACAGTTTGAAAAGTTGAGAGAGGTGGTTTACTTTGTTTAGGGAATTTGTCGAGGGATACCTACCCATCCTAGTCCCCAACCCTATCAATGGAAGGGGGCATTTCTGCTAATCCTGGGCCTGGCCCCACGCTGGGTATTCATCCCCGTCTGGATGGCTAAGCTCTTATGTTATATGCTTGCCAAGATCCCAATTGATGTCATGGCACCCGCGCAACATCTCCATGCTCCCTAGTAGATGAGTGAGGGTGGCTAACAGGGTGGGTTAGGGCTGAGTGCTAAAACATGGACGACTGGATTGAGGCCTATATTGTTGGTAAACAATTGGATTCGAACATTTGACTAGCTAAACAGGGATCCTTGTGCGGATTGAGACCGATAAGTACTTCTTCATCCCTTTAAAATCTTTATGGGGGAGAAATTAATTATACATAACCCCGTCTTCTATAAGAGCATCTCCAACAGTTTGGTAAAACTCACTTGCCAAATCTTGTGATTTGGCAAGTTGCTAAAACATATGGCAAGTGAAATTTTTTTGTATCTCCAACAGTTTGCGAATTAGACTTGGTAAAACTTAAAAGAAGGCCCACAACCAACAACCAAATCAACTAATTTGTTTCTTCGTTGTTAATTCATGAGCATGCACCTGGAGATCACCTGACGAGCACGCACAACAGCAGGTGCTAGACGAACAAGTGCTACCGGAAAGACGCAAGATCACCTCGACCTGCTGCAGCACCTGCCGAACCATCGGGAGCAGATCTTCTCTGTTCCATCCATGAGCACTTGCACAGGCAGCTCTATCAAGATTTGCTTGCTCGATCGTCGTTGGTTTGGCTCACGACTGAATGGCCAACCGCACTACATTTGCTTGCTCGATCGATCGCCACACCGAGGCCTGAGCCTGTGGGAGTGGTGGACCACGATCCATCATGCATGTTCAAAGCCAGCGCCCGGCGGGTAGGCTGCCAGGCTGATCAAACAGTATGATGCGATCGGATTCGAGAGAGATCAGATCGATATGATAGCTTGCAACCGAGGCATGGAGATCGACTGGAAATAGATCGAGGAAAAACGTACCTCAACACTAGGCAGCCACCATTGGGATCTCCTCGGGAGGATGGAGGACGAGCGCGACTGCGTGATCGCCATGACGGAGGCCGGCGTTGCGCGCGGAGATGGCTTCGCCGGGATTAATCGCGAAGGAGACGAGGAAGTTGTTATATTCAAAGATCGATCTAGGTGTGGATCAGAGGGGTGTTCTTGGTATTTGTGATAAAGCAGCGGCACACCATCGAGTGGTGCACAAACACAGAGATAGAGAAGGAGAGAGAGGGGGGATAGACACAGGTCGACATACCAGACGGGTCGTCGCGGTAGTGGAGGTGGAGCCGGACGTCCTGGCGGCGGCGTGGACGTCGGGGACGTCGGGTTGGTGCAGGGGCGACGGTGAAGATGCCGGTGGCGCTTCCCGTCGCTGGCAGCACCTCCCTCTAGATCGGATTAGGGTTTGGACAGTGGGGTGGCGGCTCTGTTGAACCTCAAGTCTAGAGCCAGTGGCCCCCACCTCCTCTTATAGGCACGCGTGCGACGGGGCCCACCGACCAAGTCTTTGCCCGGGCTCCCCCGATCGGGGCGATCAAAGGCCACGACTCGGTCGTTGGACCGAGTCGGGGAGGAGATCAACTAACATTCTCCCCTTGATCTCAACATATACCTTACTTTTGACATTTTCACTTTTACACATTCCATTACAAATTAATGCATAGAAGCTGCTTCATCGTCACGGTCAATTGCCGATAGAATTCATGACTACAATACACATCTCCGTTACGAAATAAGTTCTTTAACTTTTGGGCCGTTTATTGTCCGGAAAACATAGGCTATACCATAAACCCATGTCGACTGTGTGTTCTCTAAACACACCGGGTGGTAAGCCTTTGGTAAGCGAGATCTGCAAGCACTTTCTTATTACTTTTATGTTCAATACTTTGAATATGATTCCGGACTTTCTCCTTTACAACGTAAACCTTTATGTCAATGTGTTTGGCATCACACTTGACTCGTTGTCTTAGGAGTGAACAACTTAAATGGTTATTGCTGTTGTGCACCATCATCAACTCCGGGTATAAGTTATCTTAATCATTTTGCCAATCCCGTAGCCTTGTTACATGCTATACCTTAACTTTGCATCACTAATGATACAAAATAGTTCTTTGTTGGAGCTTTTCCACAATAAAACTCCAAGCTGCGAGTGTTTAGAATGTGGATTTCTATACACATCTCGCCATATACAAACATTTGTACCCACAACGAGAGTACATACTCTTTCTTACTTAGCATGAGGCCAACATACTTTACTCCATTCCAGTGATCTATATACTGACCTGGTTTTTGCCAAAATAACCCGGATATGTGAACTGTGTTAGGGTAATGTCATACTTGCATTCTTTAGGCTTCCAACAGTAATTTGAAGCATATGGTACCATAATCATTTGAGCTTTTCATATCGATTCTTGGAACATTATATTTCTCAAATCCATTACCCTTAACTATAGGAACAGCGTAGGTTTTCACACTTGCATACTTTATTTCTTTAGAATCTTTTCTAAGTATGTCGATGCGATAGTCCCAATACCCCTTCTAATTTTATCACGGTGAATTTCAATTCGTATGACAAGATTCATTTCACCGAGAACATTCCTGTTGAACCTTGAGGACAAGAACTTCTCCTATAGTAGATTGACATCATTACTAGCAAGTAAGATGTCATCCTCATATATAGGATTTGGAAATGAATTTCCCATTCTATAACTTTGCACAAAAGCAATTGTCCCCTCATTCTCTTTAAAACCCAAACTTTCTAATTCAAATCAACTATGATAGTTGACTTCTTTAGGCGACATCCCTTATGCTCTTTTGCTTTCGACAAACTCTAAGGTTGTGCACATGTCAGTTCCTTACAAATCCCTATTGGGAAATGCCATCATTACTTTTATCATAACGTATCGCTAACACATATTGTAGTGCATTCTTTTGCTTTGCGTAAAACTTTCAATTCAAGACATGCTATATATATCTTCACATATTTCCTTTGGAGTCACATATTTTGTCTTGTAAACCCATTACGGCCCTCTTGTTTTGGCTCCATTAGGAATTACTTATGAATCCCAACCATCGTTGGTAATCTTTGATTTCATTTTAGCATGCTTAGCTCATTGCCATTTAGACAAGCGAGTGCTTTCATAGCTTCTTCTTTGAGATGGTATTACCCTCCATTTGAATTTCACTATGTCTCTCATTTGGTTATTGCCAAGAGGCAATCGATTCTATAGTCTCCTATATCATAGGATACTTGTTTACTCATTCATTTTCTGGAGAGCTAACGATAGGTATCTTCATATCATGCTCCCCCAGTTACTCCACCCTCTATGAGGATAGTGTATCTTCAAACTTTCTTATTTGGGTTTAGTCTGTATACCTCATATGGCGCTTAAAGCACTATATCTTAGTATTTCTTAATCTCATCGGAACTATAAAAGATCCAGCAATTTAGCTATTCCTTTACTTTTGGGGTATCATTATTATGACCGTTGTACTCCCTCAACGATCATATTCATACTTTATAGATCACATTTTCTCTAAATTTAAACTATACAATGGGGAATATCTTTCAATCGTCTTTATCCGTCTTTATCAATTACCTTTCTGATTTATATCAGATTTCTCCCCCTCGAAATATGGCATAAATTTTGTTGCCATACTTTCGAAAACATTCATAACTTTTAGAAATGAGGAAACATTTATCACTTTACTTCGTTCACATGATCGAGTCATGCAAAACAAAGTTATTTCTAAAATCTTTTGGGAGCACATTTTCTCATTCCACTTCATGAACTCAACTATTCCTTTAATACTTTTGCAAGTTACACTTGCGTGTCATTCTTTTCTTTAGGTTCATCTGTAACTTTCTGTTCTCCTTAAACTCATTGAATGCTTAATGACTATGACACAATGGAAGTGCACGGCCAACACTAAAGCACACGAGTCATCGTAACTTTCTCCCGTGCAGGATGAGTATTATGCCAAACTTCACCTGCTATGCGGGATTTGATCAACATTTGCACTATGTTAACTTTACCCCGCCATGGGGTTGCTTTGTCAACCTTTTCTCGCTATACGAGATAATCCCTTTAAGGGATATAAGTGCCATGATGGCTCTCAGGGCATATTCAATCATCAGAATCAAAAAATATTCCGAATACTTTGTACCACATATCACACACATGGTTAATCCGACGTCGGTCAAATTAGACATGTATATGACTTATTACAACTCTTATCAGAGTGTGCTTGGAACTAAAGATTAATTTATTCTTTATAAAAGGAGCACATAAAATACATTTGCTAAAATAAAACATAAAAAAAAATAGTTATTAAACTAAACTCTTCTTTTCTTATGTCATATCCCGAAAACTTTTCTTTTCGATCCATTCGTGAAGAGAACATTATCCCTTAAACAATTGGCTTTCTTTCTTACAAAACTTGCCCTTAGGCCTTTCATCATCGAGTCACAAGTACCCAACTTATTTCTTTCGCCTTCAAGAATGAAAGCATGAAGATCCTTTTGTCGAAAAGCATTCAACAATAATAATCAATAATGAGCATGAAAATAACCCTACATTGATCTGGTTAAAACATACTCATTAAACTTTTAATCATTCTTTTGTATTCTACATCACCGATGGGTAGAAATAGAACAAAACATCATCCTTTTATATTAATTCCACATCACCGTTGGGCAGAAATGGAATTAACATTTGAAAAACTCAATAATCCTATAACATTCTTCAAATTAAACTCTCCCGTTGGTTCGAGTTTAATTAGAAGATAATCATTAACATTGCAGCGGAAACTTGTAAAATGCAATTCTTTATCTTTATGTATTCTCTGAAGATTGGTCACTTTGATGCAAAATATATCGAGAAATAAACTTTAAGCTCATAAATAAACTTATAATATTGCTATCATCAACGTTGGTGAGAAAATAACAATATTATAATTTAACTTTATCAATAAACCATATGTTCCTCCAATTAAAATTTAACCTTTAACTTTGCGCGGAAACGTGACAATTTTTCAATTGTTCTTCTTTAGAATTTTGGTCCGAAGACCTACTTTTGTCGGCAAGCCGGCTCGTTCGCGCGTGGCAAGCGACTCATCTCCCCCCCGCGAGCACTCTAGCGGCGGGAGCATTGCATAAAATTATCAATAACATCATAATATTGCTATTAATCAACGTTGGTCGAATAATAACAATATTACAATAAGCTATAAAATTATCCATTTTCAAACATTAAACTCTCCGTTGGTTCGAATTTAATAATGAAAATGATAATAACTTTAAATACGCAGACGGAAACTTTAACTTTGCATAATCAATTTTCCGAAACATAAAGGACACTTTACTAATCTACGAACAAAATTATCGTTGGATAAAAATTTGTACAGAAATTAGCATCAAAATCATTTCAAATAGAGCAAAATATACTCAAAACTGTTTACGGAAAAAAGAGAAACAAAACTCTTGCAATTTCCTATTCAATCGGCCATTTCGGCCCAAGGTTTGCGCGGCCCGCTAGCGGCTCGGGCGTGCACGCGCGGCTGTTGGCTGCGGCCCGGTGGCCAGCGCGGCCCGTTACTGTGCATGGAGTCCCTTTTTTTTATTATTATTATTCGAATGGCCGGCGGCATAGGTCGGCCCAGTGGCACATAGGTCGGCCCAGTAGCGAGCATGGCCGGCGGCCCAGCCGCGCGGCGCGTGCTCCCCCGCGCCCAGGCCGTAACCTGGGCCTGGGCCGGGAATTCGACCACCCTCCTGGGCCTAAAGCCAGTCCAGTCAATCAGGACCATTCAATTCAATCTGACGGCCACCCTTCTTTTTCGCAGGAACAAAACCGGCAGCTGTTGACCGACACCCGAAAACCCTAGCCATTTCTGCTTTTCCCGTTCTCTCTCGCTCACCCACCGACGGCGCCCTTCAACAGAGGTCTGGCGGCGGCGGCGGCGGCCATGGCGAGGTAGTGCGCCGCCCGGAACAAGTCCGGCCGAGCCCTTCCTCCTCTATTTGTTCTCTTCTCCCTTCTCTCTCTCCACTCACCGACGACGTCCCGTCGGAGTACGACGACGACGCGCACGAGTGGCTGGAGGTAGAGGTGGTGGTGCCGTCGCGGGACCCCTCGCCGGCGCGCGCGCTCGCCCGAGGCAGAGCGCGCCGCCGTCGAGCGGACGTGCGGCGGTGCCCGGTCATGCGCCCGAGGCGGAGGCTTCGCGTCTGGCGCTCGCGCGCTCACACACGCCGGCCATCTGATCCGCGCGCCCGGCGAGCGGCGGCGGTCGGTCGGCGGTGAGCCCAGGTAGACCCAGGTAGGACCTCCCGTCTCCTTTCTGTTCTTTGCTTAGGGTTAGGGCTTTGAATCTTTTCCCTTTCCCGATCTGTTTCTTAGGGTTAGGGTTGAGGAGGCTTTGCCGATCTGAGATCGGTTCTTTCTTGATCCAATCGGATCAACTGCTTTTCTACCCAATCTAGATCAACGCCTAGCCAGGCTCGTGATACCATTGTTATATTCAAAGATCGATCTAGGTGTGGATCAGAGGGGTGTTCTTGGTATTTGTGATAAAGCTGCGGCACACCATCGAGTGGTGCACAAACACAGAGATAGAGAAGGAGAGAGAGGGGGGATAGACACAGGTCGACATACCAGACGGGTCGTCGCGGTAGTGGAGGTGGAGCCGGACGTCCTGGCGGCGGCGTGGACGTCGGGGACGTCGGGTTGGTGCAGGGGCGACGGTGAAGATGCCGGTGGCGCTTCCCGTCGCTGGCAGCACCTCCCTCTAGATCGGATTAGGGTTTGGACAGTGGGGTGGCGGCTCTGTTGAACCTCAAGTCTAGAGCCAGTGGCCCCCACCTCCTCTTATAGGCACTGTGCGACAGGGGCCCACCAGCCAAGTCTTTGACTGGGCTCCCCCCGATCAGGGGCGATCAAAGGCCCTGACTCGGTCGTTGGACCGAGTCAGGAGGAGATCAACTAACAGAAGTTTCCCCTCGCGCCCGGGAAGTGAAGCTGTGATCAAGGAACGATCAAGGAACGAGGTTTCTGGCCGCGGCGAAGTGGTCTGGGCGCGCGATCAAGGAACGATCGCGACGGGGTTTCTGGCCGCGGCGGCGTCCCGGTTCCCGGCGCGGTCGCGAAGGAGGAGTTGCGAGGATTGCCTAGATCGCGATCTGCATATATGCCGGGAAGAGGACCGGAAATTTCCGCTCGCACGCGCGAAGCAGCTCCTTCTCGTGCGGGCTCGCGATGGCAAGCGGGATGCGCACGCAAAAATATACGCGCGCGGCTCCGCTGGATGGCAAGTGAAGAAAGATTGAGGACATTTTTGCCATAACCATTGTGTGGACTTTTGTGTGATGAGTGATTGTCAACATGCCAACACAAGGCGTGTGTGTTCTTACTAACCGATGGCACGCGGATACGTGTCAAACAATGGTGTCTCTTGGCTCATGGTGTCTGCAGGTGTCGAGCTCGGAGACGGTGGTCGACGGTTGGTGAAGATCAAGTAGGGCGTGCCGTGCGACGGACCGGGTGCGGTGAAGGGCGGACATGAGGCTTGGATCGAGGGACCGAGGACCGGGTGGCCAGCCGTGGTGGGTGACAGCTAGGACATCGACGAGCGCAAGTGTACACGGCGGGGGACGCGTACGGGCTACGCTACTCGCGGAGGGTTTGGTGGTTTCGCCTCAAAACCATCGGCGGCGGGTTTCCCTGGTTTGGGCCTCAAAACCGGGGTGGTCCAGTAGGACGGACGACACGTGGCGGCATCGGGGAGATTGCTTGGAAGCAAGGCTACCGGTGAGGAGGCGCGGTGGCCGTCGGATCAAGTGAAGCTCGAGTTGGACCCTTATGCCCCCGGCTAAGTGGTTTGGCTCTTCATGTACCCAAGGGCAAAGAAGGAATGTAAAATAGGCTTGCCCCTATAAATAAAGGATGAGGGTCTCCCTTCCTCACCTCTTCCATTCCTCATTTTCCCTTCTCTTAGTCTAGAGTTTGCTCATGTGAGAGAGGTCCCGAGGAACCAAAAATTCGTGGGTAATATTGTGTGATATTTGTGTGGGAATGGAGGCCCGAATCCTCCTTTGGTCCTCCGGGATTTGATATATTTTTCTGTGATTTTCGTGCTCTTTGTTTTCCCCTTTTTGTTCTTGGCTACGATCTGAAATTCCCGGAGTTATAGTTCACCTCGAGTGATGATTTTCTGGGATTTGGTTCTTGCCAAGATGAATTTGAACTGTGCGAAATCTGAACTCAAGTGCTTTTGAATTGAGAAAGATCCTGTTGTTTTTCGTGCTCGCAAGTTCTTTATTCTTGCGCAGACACGGCTGCTTATCGAAATCTGGAGAACGGGAATAGCGGCCTTGCTGCGGCGCTAAAAGCGCCTCCAAATCCGATGTAAGACGAAGCGTCTGCAGCTGTTGTCCGCTGTCGTGGTTTGATTTGCTAGCTTGCTGTTCATCTACTGTGCGTGCTTGGAAGCCAGCGAGCGGCGGCTTTTGTTTTCGATCGTAGCACCAACAACTTGACCTTATCTTCGAGCGGATCGATGTGGACTTTTGTAGTACATCGAACAGGTCGGTAGTAGCAGCGTGAGACAAGAAAGCTTCGTGCTTGAGTTTTGATTGGCCAGAAAATTTAGTTTATGCAAACGTGATTTGCTTCTTACCTTTTGAGATGTCTCTTTCGATCTAGTAGAGTGATTATTTTACTTGAGTACTAGTACTACGGTGTTTCCTGGAGTTTGGAGTTTTCAGTTCAGTTCTTTATATTTGTCGATCTTTCACTCATCTCTCGCTATCATCGATCTTTGGATCAGCTCTGTCGGCTTGAGGTAGAACAGCGCTCTGCATCTTTGGGTAAATCCAGCGGCCGCCCGGCGGTGCGGTCGGCACCGAGCTCAAGGCCAAACCCAGTGAGCGTGCCTCTACTCCGTATTTTGTGAGCATTTGTGCTCTATTTGAGAAGATAAAATTGTTGGTAGGTCGTGCATCTTCGAGTGCGTTAAAATCCAACAATTTTCTTGGGTGTGGTTGTTTTGCGGGGATCCAGTTCTCCCTGGTAAAATAGAGTGCTCCATTTTTAAGCCGTTACTCTATCCTTTTTTCTTGGTGATTTTCTATTGAATTTTCTCTGGCCCTGATTTTCTGTTTTGTGCGCAACTTGGTCGTTTGGACTCCAATTTGCATTACGTCTGTTGCATTGGTTTCGTGGTGTCCCATTTGTGTTCCTAGAGAACATCCACCCACTCATTTGGGTCGTGGACACCGCCTTATTTGAATTGCTTCTTGGGGTTTGATTTTGGGACAGTGGCCAAATATTTCGAAAGAAATTTGAGGCTCCCATTCACCCCCCTCTGGTCACCGTTTCCGGTCCTTCAATTGGTATCGGAGCCGGTTAAGGATCACTTCACCTTAATCGGTCCGTGATCCCTGAAGGCGACATCATGGAGAACCGTGGGCTTGGAAAGCCACCGCACTTCGATGGCAAGAACTATCCCTATTGGAAGATCCGCATGTCGGCGCATCTCCAAGGGATTGATTCGCGTGTTTGGGAGATCTGTGAGAATGCGGACTACGTGGTACTTGCTGCCCGTGTTGACCAAGCACGCAGATCGACCAACACAAGGCGAACAACTTTTGCCCGGAAGCTGTCTTGTTTTACGCTCTTTCTATGGAGGAATTTGAGCGTGTTTACGATTGTACCCTTTGCTCGAGAGATCTGGTCTAGGCTGAGAAATACCATGAGGGTGCTTGCCCATGTCAAGACTAGACTCTATGAGACACACAAGAGAGAGTATGAGAACTTTGTTCAAAAGCGATGGTGAATCTATTGATTCTTTGTTCACTCGCTTTCAAACCATCGTGAACAAGATGAGGGCAAACAACCCTCGAGATGCCCTATGACGATCATCGAGAGAGCGCTTAAGCTTCTATATGCTCTAGATCGGAGGGTTTGGGAAGTGAAGGTCTCGGCGATCATCGAATCGCCGGCTATGAGACTCTCCTTGTGTAGATGAGCTACATTCGGTAAGCTCAAGTCCACCGAGATTGACCACCGAGACGCGGCGAGGATCGGAAATCCATCTGCTCCTACCATGGCTTTAGTCTCGAGTACGGGAGGTTCAAGTTCTTTGGCTAACCCTTCTGTTTGTCTTTTGCCTTGTCTTCTCTAGTCTCGGCTACGGAGGAGCGAGATGGAGGCTCTTGGGGACGACGAGCTCGCCTTGGTGATTAGCCGGTTCTCACGGTTTCACAACAACCGTTTGAATCGCCGGCGTGGCATCACCAAGCAAGGATGCTTCGGGTGTGGAGATCCCGACCACTACTTCGCCAACTTGTCCCAAGGCCGACAAGAACCACTACAACAACAAGAACAACTACGGCAAGCGCAAGGACAAGCACGAGTCTTCTGCACCCAAGTACAAGTACAAGTACAAGGGAGGATTCGACAAGGAAGGCGGTCAAGAAGAAGTACTTTGAGAAGCAAGAGGCAAGGCGGCGAGCTTTCCTCGCATCCTCGGTGACCTCGACGACGACTCGACAGCGGCTCACCTCCAAGTGATGATGAGGCCGAGCAGAAGGTCGAGAACAAGTTCAACGGGCTGTGCTTCTTCGCTGACTCCAAGCCTGGAGGCTACTGCACCATGGCGCTCGATGAGTCTACCCCAAGCATTGAGAAGAACGACGACACCGAGCCTAAGGTAGAACAAACTCTTGAATCTCTTGCTGGTGAGGTTGATAGCTTGACTACCACTTTGCTTAGACAAGATGCTCTGCTTAAGCTTGCTGCTCGTGAAAGGAAAGATTTCAAGGCTAAGTGGTTGCTTCTTTGTCAAAGAGCTAGAGTCTATTAGGGAGCGTGCACATCTCGATGAGTGCGAATGTGATGCTTGTGCCATTCATATGGCAAACCTAGCTGATGTGCAGTCCAAGTATGTAGCTTTGGTAGATGAGCTTGATGAGGTTAAGGCTAAGTTTGTCTCTGTGAGTCCTTGCAAATCTTGTGATGAGTTGAAGTCTGAGCTAGGAGAGAAAATGACTAGGATTGCCATGCTAGAGAAAACTAGTCAAGTTTCTAGATGTGTTTGTTGTGAGGCTTTGGAACTAGAAGCTGGACTCTTGTAGGCATGACAAGAAAAGAAATTTGAAGAAGAAATCACAAATCTTCGGTCCATGCTCGGTTGGTTGTCTAGCGGTGAGCCACGGCTTGGCATGATGATGAGTCAGTTCAAGAGGGGAAGCGACACAACGGGTTTAGGCTTTGCTACGGGTGGGAAGGGTGAAAATGTTTTTGGCAAGGTTGGTGAACACGGTGGTCGAGTGCATCCGAAAAATCCACCAAGCCTTCCACTACTCCCAAGTTGATCAAAATCACCCCCCACTGACCTAACAAGCCCAATGTGAAAGATGGTGTGTTTGAGGAACCTCCCAAAGCTTCACCTCCAAAACAAGTGTGGACTCCCAAGCCAAACCACCTAAGGAACCCACTTGACACACTTCCCGACATCTCTATTAAACCCCCTCCAAAGAACAAGCAAACCCGAAGAGTGACCCATACCCATGAGAGAGTGAGCAAACCACCACCCAAGAGAGAGGTGTATCACTGTGATTATTGTCACCATGATGGTCACTTGTTTGAGTTTTGCTTTCGGAGGAAGAGAGATGAGCGGCATGAGTATGAGCTTTTCCATAACTCTACTCATGGTGTGTTTGCTCCACGTTTCCAGAGGCACAGTACTAGGCCAAGAGGTGCAACACCTCAAGGACCTAGGCCTCAAGGTGTGAGACCACGAGGTGGTCGTGCCTGCGGGGTTCGGGTTTTTCTTATGACCTTGGATCTCGTGACCGTGGCTTTCGGTCTTATAGGATGAGCGGACCACGTTTTCTCGTCGTGGTGATCGCTCTACTCAAATGGGACATGGCATGCATGATGCTTTTGCTAACACTTCTCGTGGGCGAATGAGCCAACACTTTGGTTTTCTCCTCGGTTTACTAACCCCGGTGTTGGATCATTTGCTCATCCCATGTCTCGCTATTGATGCGGGATGAAGGGTGGAGAACACGTGGCTAGTTGATTCCGGTTGCTCTCGACACATGACCGGGAACTCAAAATGGTTCTCCGGCCTCACCCAAATGAAGTGTAGTGAATACATTACATTTGGGGATAACAGCAAGAAGGGTAAAGTGCTTTCACGTGGGTCCATCCGTCTGAATGAGAACTTTGTGCTTAAGGATGTGGCCTTGGTTTCAAATTTGCACTTCAATCGCTTTGTTTCTCGGCTTCTTGATGACGGTTTTGAGGTTCGATTTAAGCCAAGACTTTGTCGTGTTCTTGATGCTCGGAAAACCTCGTTTGCAAGATTGTGCCTTTCGAGAAAGTGTTTCGTGCTGATTTTTCTCGCTCATTTGGTCTTTCCTTTGTTTGATGGCAAACTCCTCCTCGAGCTTTGGAAGTGGCACCGCAGACTTGGTCACTTGAGTTTCGACTTGCTTGCAAGATTGAGCTCACTTGATCTAATTCGGGGTTTGCCCAAGCTCAAGTTTGAGAAGGATCTTGTTTGTCATCCGTGCCGTCACGGGAAGATGATTGCAGCTTCTCATCCTCCCGTGAACCAAGTGATGACCAAGGGGCCCGGCGAGCTTTTACATATGGACACCGTAGGTCCGGCTCGGGTCCGATCGGATGGTGGAAAGTGGTACGTGTTGGTCGTGGTTGATGACTTTTCTCGCTATTCGTGGGTCTTTTTCATGGAGAGAAAAGATGAGGTTTTTACTCATGTTCATGACTTGATCTTAAGGTTGCAAAATGAGTTACCAAAGCATGCCATGCGAGCTATTCGCAGTGACAATGGCACTTTGAATTCAAGAATACTCATTTTGAGACCTTTTGCTCTTCCATAGGTCTTGAACATCGGTTTTCCTCGCCATATGTCCCATGCAAAATGGGATTGTTGAACGCAAGAATCGGACCCTTGTTGAGATGGCCAGGATGATGCTTGATGAGCATAGGACTCCTAGGCGCTATTGGGCCGAAGCGATCAACACGGCTTGTTATGTTTCAAATCGCATCTTCCTTCGAGCTTTTACGAAGAAGACTTATTATGAGTTGTGGTTTGACCGCTTGCCCAAAGTGAGCCATTTTCGGGTGTTTGGCTGCAAGTGCTTTATCTTGAAGAAGGAAACTTAGACAAATTTAAATCGAGATCTTCGACGGGATTTTTCTTGGTTATGCATCTCATTTGCATGTTTATCGAGTACTTAACCTTGAAACTAACCGTGTCATGGAGACTTGTGAAGTCACCTTCGACGAGACCGCACCTTGTTCTTCTTTTGTCTTTGAGAGTGC
The DNA here is from genome assembly GCA_018135685.1 of Themeda triandra. Classification (NCBI taxonomy): domain Eukaryota; kingdom Viridiplantae; phylum Streptophyta; class Magnoliopsida; order Poales; family Poaceae; genus Themeda; species Themeda triandra. Next base: position 502,861 of record JAENPR010000274.1, read on the forward strand.
GAGGTGATGAGGAGATGAACAAGAGCATTTTTGTGGAGGAGGAGCGGGACGATGCCGATTGGGGTGATCGAGCCGACTCCACCGGCTGCCCCGGTTGACCCTGCGATGACTACTTCGGTTGATGGCCCCCACTCCTACATCCTCCACCACATGGGGACCGTACGACCGAGGCTCCTTAGCTTGTTCATTGCACTTCGAGGGAGCTCCAGTGCTATTGAGGGAAGGCGTCTTCATCAAGAGAAGCACCGCGACACATTCAAGCATCGCCATCCTCCTTCAACCATGATCGGTAACATAAATGAGCGGGTCACTCGCAACGGATCTTATGAGATTTCACACTTTGCACATTCCCGCTTTTGTTGCAAATTTCGAACCCAAAGAAGTGGTTGAGGCATTAACTAATCCAGTTGGGTAAATGCCATGCATGAGGAGCTTGAGAACTTTGAGAGAAACCAAGTGTGGGTTTTAGTGCCACCTCCACCTCAGTGTCATCCCATAGGAACCAAGTGGGTGTTCAAGAACAAGCGAGTGAGGATGGGGTTGTGGTGAGAAACAAGGCTAGGTTGGTTGCTCGGGGGTGCTTGTCGAGAAAGAGGGGATAGATTATGAGGAAACTTTTGCACTGTTGCCCATTTAGAAGCCATTAGGATCTTCCTAGCCTATGCGGCTTCGAAAGGGTTCAAGCTGTATCAAATGGATGTAAAGAGTGCTTTTCTAAATGGGTACATAGATGAGGAAGTGTATGTGAGGCAACCCCCGGGCTTTGAAAATCCCAAGCATCCCGACCATGTTTTTAAACTCCACAAAGCACTATATGGTCTCAAACAAGCCCCAAGAGCATGGTATGAGCGATTGAAGTCCTTTTTTTGGGCAAGGGTTTTACCATGGGGTCGGTTGATAAAACCTTGTTTCTCCTCAAGCATGGCGGTGACACTCTCTTGGTGCGAGATTTATGTCGATGACATCATTTTTGGTGGTTCGTCACATGCTCTTGTTGCAAAGTTTTCAGACATGATGAGCAGGGAGTTCGAGATGAGCATGATGGGCGAGCTAACGTTCTTTCTCGGTTTGCAAATCAAGCAAACTCGAGAAGGGACATTTGTACATTAAGGCAAGTACACGAAGGATCTTCTGAAGCGCTTCGACATGGGTGATGCCAAGCCACTTCAAACTCCCATGTCGACCACGGCTTGCCTTGGATGCCGATCTAGAAGGAGAAGTCGTGGACCGGAAGAAGTACCGCAGCATGATCGGGTCGTTCTTTGTGCGACGGCGACAAGGCCCGACATCCGGTTCGCCGTCTGCCTTTGTGCACGCTTCCGGTCTTCACCGCGCACTTCACATCGGCGGATTTGTCATCCAAACGCATCTTACGGTACCTTCGCTTCACTCCCGAGCTTGGTCTATGGTACTCGACCTCTTCATCTCTTTCTCTTTCGGGTTATTCGATGCGATTATGCGGGTGATCGAATTAAGAGAAAGTCCACTTCGGGAACTTGTGAGTTTTGGGTTCGTCATTGATCTCTTGGTCTTCTCGCAAAAGCAGTCTTCTATTTTCCAATCCACTTGTGAGGCCGAGTATGTCGGCTGGCTGCTGCGTGTTGTTCTCGGTTGCTTTGGGTGGTTGCTACCTTGAGAGACTATGGGTTGAACTTTAGGAAAGTGCCTCTTTTCGGTGAAGCACTAGTGCCATTAGCGTTGCTAAGAACCCAAGTACTCCACTCAAAAACCAAGCACATTGAGATCCGATATCACTTCTTGAGAGATCACCAAGAGAAAGGAGACATAGACCTTGGCTGTGCGAACCCATGAACGGCTTGCGGATATCTTCACAAAGCCCCTCGACCAAACCCAGTTTGCCCACTTGAGAGCGGAGTTGGGCATTTGCTATCCTTTTTAGAGTGGGGTATTTGTATCTTGATGTATAGTATGATCTTTGGCTTTAGTCTTTGCTTTTGTTTCTTTGTTTTCATGTGTATCATATTGCATATCATCTTGTATCATATTACCTTTATTGAGCTTCATGACTATAGCGGTTTTTGATTACATTCATGCTCTTGCTAGTATATCTTGTGTATGTCTCTTGGAAGCTTGCGGCTTAGGCTTCTTCTGATCACTTGTTACATGTTATGAGCTAAGCCTGTTTTCTAAATGTGAACCTGTTTTAATCTTGATGCAACCCGAAAAATATTCACCTTTGAGATGGCAACTAGCATGTGTAGGTTTTGTGAGAACCTTGTTGCTTTCATATGTATGCTTGAGTTGCTATGTCTCATGTTTCTTGAGTCATTCACTTAGCTCGGATCTCTTGATAATCTTGTGCTAAAACTTGATGTCTAAGCTAAGAAATGATGAAAAGTTTTGAGTTGGATCTTTTCTGTCCCACGGCAATGTCACGAGATTGCTTCTCATTCATTCGAGTGAGATGAACTTGGGCATTGTAGTGTTAGTCCACAACCACTCGTGACGAGACAGCTTCCCACTTGCACTAAGGGATGAACTCGGCGTGGTTGAAAAACATGATAAAAACAACCTTTTTGGCGGACAGTTTTTGATCCTCTCGTACACACCTGTCTAAATGAAACCTTGTTAACTACTGTTTTAACTCTGATCAGTGTTGTAGTAACAAGTGTTGTTAAGTGTATCTTTGAGACATGATGTGTGACCGTTATATGGGGTAGTTCACTCTTGTATACATGTGTTAGCACTTGATTGATCTCCTGCTTATATGTGCTAGGTGCTATTCTTTTTGGTGAATACCTTTTATAAAATGCCCAACACCTGATCAAATGCTTATGTTTCATACTCCGTACCACTTGATCAGCTTGAGCATTGGTTTTGTCTTGTGCCATTTGCTATACACTTGCCATACTTGCTAGATCATCCATGTACTCAAATTGCTATACTTGTGAAGCTCTACCTTTTGCATTTCTTTCATGGCATGATTTGAGGGGGAGTTGCAGTTTCTTTTGACCTAATCTTGATAAGTGCATGTGCCAACAAGGGGAGAAACATCCACAAATCCAGAGAGTTCATTGGTGAGTATGCTTTTGTCAAGGGGGAGTTGCACTCCGGGCTTTGCGTTGCTAGATGTGTTGAGCCGTTGCCTCTTCTTGAGGGTTTAGCGGTTTTCGGGTGTTCTTTGCTTTGCTAGTGGTGTTGAGCCTTTTGCCTCTTCTTGAGGGCTAGCTTTGGTTTTCTTGGTCGCGTCGAGCCGTTGCCCATGTCTTTGGGGACCAAGTTGTGACTTTGCTTTGCTTATTGCAAATGACTGTTTTCTGCTTGTCTTTGGCTCTTGGTCATTTGGATGGGTTGTCTCTGGTTTGTGTTGGTGTTGACAATGCACTCATCAAGGGGAGATTGAGGACACATGGTTTTTGCCATAACCATTGTGTGGACTTTTGTGTGATGAGTGATTGTCAACATGCCAACACAAGGCGTGTGTGTTCTTACTAACCGATGGCACGCGGATACGTGTCAAACAATGGTGTCTCTTGGCTCATGGTGTCTGCAGGTGTCGAGCTCGGAGACGGTGATCGACGGTTGGTGAAGATCAAGTAGGGCGTGCCGTGGCCGACGGACCGGGTGAGGTGAAGGGCGGACGTGAGGCTTGGATCGAGGACGAGGACCGGGTGGCCAGCCGTGGTGGGGGCGGCTAGGACATCGACGAGCGCAAGTGTACACGGCGGGGGACGCGTACGGGCTACGCTACTCGCTGAGGGTTTGGTGGTTTCGCCTCAAAACCATCGGCGGCGGGTTTCCCTAGTTTGGGCCTCAAAACCGGGGTGGTCCAGTGCGGACGGACGACACGTGGCGGCATCGGGGAGATTGCTTGGAAGCAAGGCTACCGGTGAGGAGGCGCGGTGGCCGTCGGATCAAGTGAAGCCTGAGTTGGACCCTTATGCCCCTGGCTAAGTGGTTTGGCTCTTCATGTACCCAAGGGCAAAGAAGGAATGTAAAATAGGCTTGCCCCTATAAATAAAGGATGAGGGTCTCCCTTCCCCCTCACCTCTTCTATTCCTCATTTTCCCCTTCTCTTAGTCTAGAGTTTGCTCATGTGAGAGAGGTCCCCAAGAACCAAAAATTCGTGGGTAATATTGTGTGATATTTGTGTGGGAATGGAGGCCCGAATCCTCCTTTGGTCCTCCGGGATTTGATATATTTTTCTGTGATTTTCGTGCTCTTTGTTTTCCCCTTTTTGTTCTTGGCTACGATCTGAAATTCCCGGAGTTATAGTTCACCTCGAGTGATGATTTTCGGGGATTTGGTTCTTGCCAAGTTGAATTTGATCTGTGCAAAATCTGAACTCAAGTGCTTTTGAATTGAGAAAGATCCTGTTGTTTTTCGTGCTCGCAAGTTCTTTTTGTTTTTGCGAGACGCTTATCGAAATCTGGAGAACGGAATAGCAGCCTTTGCTTAGCGCTAAAAGCGCCTCCAAATCCGTGTGAAGCAGCGTCTGCAGCTGTTGTCCGCTGTCGTGGTTTGATTTGCTAGCTTGCTGTTCATCTACTGTGCGTGCTTGGAAGCCAGCGAGCGGCGGCTTTTGTTTTCGATCTGTAGCACCAACAACTTGACCTGTATCTTCTGAGCAGATCGATGTGGACTTGCTGTAGTACATTGAACAGGTCACTGGTAGTAGCAGCGTGAGACAAGAAAGCTTCGTGCTTGAGTTTTGATTGGCCAGAAAATTTAGTTTATGCAAACGTAATTTGCTTCTTACCTTTTGAGATGTCTCTTTCGATCTATAGTAGAGTGATTATTTTACTTGAGTACTAGTACTACGGTGTTTCCTGGAGTTTGGAGTTTCCAGTTCAGTTCTTTATAGCTGTCGATCTTTCACTCATCTCTGCTATCATCGATCTTTGGATCAGCTCCTGTCAGCTTGAGGTAGAACAGCGCTCTGCATCTTTGGGTAAATCCAGCAGCCGCCCAGCAGCAGTGCAGTCAGCACCGAGCTCAAGGCCAAACCCAGCGAGCGTGCCTCTACTCCTGTATTTTGTGAACAGCTGTGCTCTATTTGAGAAGATAAAATTGTTGGTAGGTCGTGCATCTTCGAGTGCCGATAAAATCCAACAATTTTCTTGGGTGTGTTTGTTTTGCAGGGATCCAGTTCTCGCTGGTAAAATAGAGTGCTCCATTTTTAAGCCGTTACTCTGTCCGTTTTTCTTGGTGATTTTCTATTGAATTTTCTCGGCCCGATTTTTGTTTTGTGCGCAACTTGGTCGTTTGGACTCCAATTTGCATTACGTCATTGCGTTGGTTTCGTGGTGTCCGTGTTCCTAGGGAACATCCACCCACTCATTTGGGTCATGGACACCGCCTTATTTGAATTGCTTCTTGGGGTTTGATTTTTGGACAGTGGCCAAATATTTCGAAAGAAATTTGAGGCTCCCATTCACCCTCCGGTCGCCGTTTCCGGTCCTTCAAAGATGGCAACCAAGTTTAGTAAACTGTTGGAGAACATTTTTTTACACCTTTTGCCAAATTTTGAAGAATGACAAGTCATATAGCAAACTGTTGGAGATGCTCTAATAGGGAATTCCCAGCTAGGAATCGAGAATCATGGCTGGCCATCTCTATTAACATCGAGCTAATCTACGGTCCAAGGACTACACAACGAGTCTATAGTGAAGTATCATAGTTGCAACCAAAGCTAACCCCAAACCATCTTTTTAAAAAATTGCACTATTGGATCTTTCAATAATATCACAACTTCTCTAAAACAAATAAGATACTAATGCACCATTACACATTTGTTCCATAAAGGGACATACAAACAACTATCGTCCCTCTAACACCGTTGTGATGCTCATGGCATTCATAGAACTGCTAGTATTATCTTCTGTCCCTTGGTTCGTTCCCCTGTATGAGAAATACATTGGTTGTATTGGTACTGGAAGTGTAGTAGTTTCATTCTCAAGCATGGTCACCACCGATGACATGAGTGGCCTATTATCGGGATTGTCTTGCACACACAATAGTCCTATCTGGATACACCGTAAAGCTTCACTATAGGTACAACTCTTAGACAGGGATGACTCCACAAGATCTGTCGCTCTGTTATCTATCCATAAGCTCCATGCCTGATGAGCAACCAGTAGATGGGATCAAATCTTAACAGAAATAAAAATATTGTTTGAGTTGTGAAAAAAAAACATAACACCATGCACTTACATAAGCTAGTAGGTTAGGGAAGCCCTTGTAGCGAGTTAAACTGATCTTCAAGCCACTTATAATCTCCAAGACTATGACACCAAAGCTATATGTATCTGACTTGATAGAAAACGCACCGTCCATTGCATATTCAGGAGACATGTAACCGCTGCTCAAAAGAGAGAAACAATCTGAGCAAGCATACTGAGAAATACAGTTCGTTGTAAAAGTGAATGCGATGATTACTCACTATGTCCCAACAACTCGATTAGTATTTGCTTCATGCTGGTTTCCACCAAAGATTCTTGCCATACCAAAATCTGATATCTTGGGGCTCATATCTGCGTCTAACAGTATGTTGCTTGTTTTAAGATCTCTATGAATTATAGTCAACCTTGAATCCTGGTGAAGATAGAGAAGTCCTCTAGATACTCCTTTGATTATCTTGAAACGTGTTGGCCAATCAAGAAGATGTTTACTTGCAGAATCTAACGTAAGAAATTCACCATGTCACATGCTTCTTTATTTTTGCGAAAAAGAAATTTTGTCTGAAAATAATCATAAAAATATAAGTTCGAACATACCAAAAATAATGGAATCCAAGCTTCTGTTTGGTAAGTATTCGTAAATTAGCAACTTCTCATCTCCATCTATACAGCATCCAAGAAGCCTAACGAGGTTTCTGTGTTGCAATTTTGCAATTAGAACAACCTCATTTCTAAATTCCTCTACACCTTGTCCCGAACTTTGACCGAGCCTTTTGATTGCAACTTCTATGTTCTGTCCCAGCTTACCCTGCATTGTTTCACCATATTAAACTGAACAAGCTGTGCCACTAGTTCTCACACAGTTTGACTAAAAGATGTATATTTTGCTAACCTTATAAACTTTCCCAAAGCCACCTTGCCCGAGCATATTGTCCTCAGAAAAATTGTTTGTTGCTGCTGCAATTTCTCCAAAGCTGACAAATGGAAGCTCTACATTTTCACCGAGTTCGTTCGGCGCAGTCGAGTATCCTAGGATCACTTTCCTCAAATTATCCTTGTTCCGACGTTTCGCTGACAGGAAAAGCAATTCAAATTGTTATTAATATAAACCTTATACTAGTAGAAAACCATTGTTCCTGAATTGTTCTTGGTAGTGAAGTGGCTCTCTCTGGTTGTACCTCTCAGCTTGCATATCCAAACTAGGTACATGCCAGCTGCCGTGAGTACAAGCACAGACGCTATTACTGCAATTAAAATCTTTGCCACAGGCCCCTTCTTGATTGTAGCTGCAGAGATGCATTACAGGAAATATTAATCGTAGCTGATAAGATGATGAATTTTTCCTCAGAATTTAGACTAAGCATAGTAGCAGCTCCGTGACTGGTTCAGTTTTTCCTTACCTGATTCAGACTTAGCCAACCTCAGGTAGAGATCCTGCCCATTTTCTATGTACTTGACATCGACGATGTTATCCTTCCACATCACACAGCCGCTGCCATTACCCTCTCCTCGGATGTCGGCTGGGGCATAGGCAACGCACGAGCAGTTGGCGAGGCACCTCTCCCTGCACTGCTCCAGGGTCGCGCCCATGTCCACCGTCGCGTTGTCCGTGTCAGGGAGTTTCACCCCGTGCACAGGCGTGAACCGGGTCCGTCGTCACCGTCCCGTTGCCGCACTCCAGCTGCACGTCCCTCTGACACCCGCCGGAGGATTGCTTCCTGGACCAATCCGAGAGCTTCACAGGGCTGAACCCCTCGGCGCAGCTGCAGGACGGCGCCGACGCGGAGCCGACGCTGCACAGTCCGAACGCACCGCACGACGCGTAGTCGTCGCAGGCGTCTTGAGGCAACCATGGGAACTCTCTCCACAGCCGGCTGGACGGGAGCCACATCATCACGAGCACCTTGCCAGCCTCGTCCAGCACGACGCGCGTGAAGAGCGTGCCGGTCGTGGCGTTGACGCCGTTGAGGACGTAGGCGACCTCGTCGGGGTTGTCTACCATCTGGACGGAGAAAAGCTTGTACTCTGAATCCATCTCCGGCACGCCGCTGAACCAGCGACCGTTCCACGGGCCGGCGCGGTACTCCTTGGCGCTGCCGTGCCAAGTGACGATGTCCGGCAGGCCCCTTGTGTCCATGACCCGACGGTAGTCACCCGTCGCCGGGTCGTCCTTCGCCCGCCACGACGTGAGGGACCACTCCAGGCCGGTCTTCAGGTTCTTGCCGAATTTCATGCCGGCGAGCATGGTGTTCGACGGGTGGTCGAACGACTGCCACTGGAAGGCGGCGCCGGAGCTGCTGCTCTGCTCGAGAACGATGACAAGGTTGCCGGACTCGAGTAGCTGCGCAACCGAAGAGGCGGAGACGCCGGTTGTGTTCGAGGACCATGCGGTCTGGCCAGAGCCGTCGAGAAGGCGAAGGCCCACCCGGCTACTCATCACCAGGACGCCGGAGGTGGTGTTCAGCGGCGTGTCGCGGTTGGCCACCCACACGACGGCGTCCGTACCAGACGCCGTGAACCAGATCCCGAGGTACCTCTTGTTTGGCACCGTGGTCGACGGGGAGAAGAAACCCAGGGTGAACGAGCCACCGGCGGAGAGCAGCGTCTCGCCATCGGTGATGTTGCCCCCGTTGTTCAGCGTGTCCGACGAAATGCCGGCGCCGGCGCCGGAGCTTCTTCTGAGAAGCAGTAGTAGCGTGACAAAAATCAGGGCGAGGTGGTTGAGAATCGCCATGTGCGATGTATCTTTGTCCTTGCACACCAAATCAGCGTGGGGAGGCGGCTAACTATTATATTATTATGCGGAAACGAAAAATGAAACTGTTGCACCATCGCATTTTCGCAATTAACGCATAGTAGACCAGTCGCGTCATATCTTCAGACAAAAGTAAGTACACATCACTTTTGTGATGATTTAAACATAGTTAAGTTTGAGTTTATAGAAAATAATATCAATATTAGTAACTCTAATTATTATAGAAGCACATTCTACGATCAATCTGCTGTCATTGCTTGTGGTCGATCTCTGAGATATAAGTTTCGTCTAGACCGCTCTTTGTCGTTTTCACTATTAAGCTTCCGAACAAAATAGTGCAGGCCTCATTCCCTTACACCAGTAACGGACACACTACAAACGCATTTCGTGTGATTCTGCATGACTACAAGTCTCCCCGAGTGCAATAGTGGTGCGCACTGGTGTGCACAAGCATTAAGGGGTAAGATGTCAATGCAAAATTTCACTAAACACTAGGCCCTCCTAGAGCAAGCACTAGTTTAAATACTTTTAAAAGTATCTATACTAATCACCTAATTCTTTGTTAAGAACTTCACTGCAGCTAGTGCAGCTAGACATGAGTCTAAGCTCACACTTAACTTACTTGACCTCTATTCACCTCCTTCGTGAAGGTGTTTGCCGAAGAATCTCTGCGGGCCACCGCTCCTCCACCTTGGTCACTATGGTCATCTTACTGCAGCTTTTTGCGCTTTATGTTTCTCCTCACCTGGGTTTATCTTGGTAGTGTTTGTTGTAGCCGTAGTCATGGTCGGTTCCGGTGGATGCTTTACTGCCGAGGTGTTTCTGGCGGATGCTTTGCCGCCGAGGGGTTTATCATTGCTTGGGCGGAAGCTTTGCCGCCGGTGTATCTTCAAGTAAGTTCTCCTCGCACGTGGTTCTGGGGGCAATGGCCCTAGTGACTCGGAGGAGCAATTGGATTCCGGGGTCGCGTTTCCAGCGGGCGTGTTACCGCCGAGGTCATGGTTATTTCCGGCGGATGCTTTGCCACCGAGGTGGTTCCTGTGGATGGTCATCAAGGTTGTTCTCTTTCTGGCAGATGCTTTGCTGCCAAGGTCGGTTTGGGCGGATGCTTGTGCCGTGTGGACTTCTAGAGGATTTCTTTGCCATTGTTATCTTCTATGGCTCCAATCATTACTGGCTACCTAGGTGTTGAGTTATTTATTATATTAGGCTCAGTTGTTGGGTTGTCTGATGGAGGGTCCCCCATCCCTCATGTTTCTTGTTTTAGGTTTGTATTGAGGATCTCATTGGTAATCCATATGTATTATCTACGAACCCTCTTTGTATCAACTATGTGTAGATATATTGATCATTATGTTCTACTTAATGAAAAACGAGTTATATTCCCAATCTCAAAAAAAAATCAAACATCAAAATTCAACTTAATGGCCATAGTGTTGATTTTGAGTGTAAAAGTAAATAGGAAGAAACATGTGAAGGCACCATATATATAGGAAAGGATGAGCTCGATACTGGAGTTGACGAATTAAAACTGAGTCGATTCACTGCTACGTACTCTCTTGTCAGTAGCACCGACGCCACCTCCACCTCTTGTCAGTAGCACCGACGCCACCTCCACCTGGATCCATATTCGGAGACAAATAAAGCCACAGAGCATCCTGCGTTGAAATAAAATCTTGCCAACAATGCAGCGGTGGACAAAGGTTACACATTGTTCTGGCGTTATTTCTTGGGTGCATAGCAGAGGGATCCACAAAAACAAACCTGCGCTGCGTACTTAACTGTACTGGCCGGATTGTACGTAGTACTTGTACGCAGGCATGCAGCGCGTCGAGCCAGCAGCCATGGCCCCTGCCGAACAAAGGCGACGACGACGTACGCTGACTGGGGACCTGTGTTTTTTTACCGAACCGGACGACCGAACGGCCGAGCTCGGAGGCGGTTTACCGGGCGGTTTTGTGAAACCGCCCGGTAACCGACCAGATTCAAAATCAAATTTGAATCCGTAGTTCTTCCGGTTTGCACCGGTAAACCGGCTGGTTTGTGGCGGTTACCGGCCGGTTTTTCCGGTAACCGCTGCAAACCGGTTTTTTTTTTTTTTGCTTGAATAAACACTTGTTTTGGGTAGTTTTTGGCACCTATTAATGTTCACATACAACACAATGTGGTACTAAATAGCATAAGTCACTAAAGCAACAATATTTAGTCGAATACAAATACAACTACAAACCGATACGTAGTCTCATACAAATAAATCGTCGTATACAAATACAACCACGTCGTCGCATACAAACACAACCACATAGTCTCATTCACTCGAGAATGTATGGGAAGACCCCATATCGGCACGACGCTTTAATATTCGGGCGGTGGACATAAGAGAGATACCCCGCTCCCGGAGCAGTTCGGCCTTGTATTGTTGCCAAGTTTTGCCCATCTTCTTTGTTGTCTCCCAATCCCGAACTAATGTTCTATAAAACTCGAGGTCTTCCCATTCAAACACCCATTTATTAGCAGGCTGCACGCTCACGTCAGGAATGGGATAGCTATAAGTAGGCTGTGAGGTATCACTGTAGGAGGAAGAAGAGTACTGTGGGGTGTCGTAGTCCGTCGGTGCATATGATCTCCTCTGCGATGACCTCCTCTCTGTCGAACAGTTTGTTCGTACTCATACTGTGTTCTCGACATGTTCATTGCTGCCTGCATCTGAGCCTCATATTCCTCATCACCAAGGGGTTGGTTTCCCTCTTGTGCAGCCGCCTCCTGTGCCAGCTTTACTCGAGCCCGGTCATTGCTTCTTTCCTTAGTACTGTCAAGCTCTCGCCGAAAGTAGGCACGCACATCTGGTGGCACTCTGTTGCAATGCACGACATCCGTCCCGCGCCCTGCCAAATGCTGCTTGAATCTAGTGCAACCACCGCCATGTTTCGTCAGTTTACAGTAACTGCAATACCATCCAGGAGAAAGGTTTTGACCATGCTCCCATACACGATCGTGGGGTCTGCCCGACATTGTCTACCTGCATGAACGAACAACAACATACACATACCAATATATAAATACACCAAGTGCACGAAATGTATGTCAAGAATATATATGAAGTCACTAAGTCACACCTAAATTCCATGTATCTCAACAATATATAACAAAAAAATACATGCATCCTACCCCAAATCCTACCTAAATCATACCCTACACTATAAAATCCTACCTAAATCATAGATCGGCCCCAAAATCATACACTAGAAGCATTTCCTACCTAAATCCTAGAGCCAAAACTACTCTAAACAAAAAAAAAAAATCTTACCTACCCCGCGGCTAACCGACCGAGCCGGTCGATAAACGCCCGCGCCTCCGGCCGGGAAACCGCGCCTCCGGGCGGTTTACGAACGCCCCGCCCGGGGCGCGGTTCCGCTCTTCCGGACCGGGAAACCATGGCCCCCGCGCGGTTGGTCGGGCGCGGAAGCGAAGCGGAGGAGCGGAAGACAGAGGGCGGCGGATGGCTATCCGGGGGCGTTGACCCCCCCCCGTAGCCGCGCCGTCATATGCGCCCCTACGGCCACTATTGGGCCTGATGGGCCTTAACGAACATGGGTTTTTTTTTTTAACGACCGAAATTTGAATTTTTTCATATCAAACGAGTTCCAATTTCAAAAAATTTTACACCATTGGGTTCTATAATTCATGAGCTATTTTTAGGAATTTTTTGTTTTTTTTTTCAAATTTCGAATTTGAAATTTGGCCGTCCGAACCGAGCCGGACCCGGCCCGGGAAGCTCGGTTACCGCGGTTTACCGCGGTAAACCGAGCGGTAAAAAAAACGCAGCTGGGGCCCCGCCGACGTCGGGCATTAATCGATCCTCATCTGTGCGCTCGCTCCCCGGCCGCTATATCAATCGCAACTTTGCCATGGATGATGTGATGGTAGATGGGACGGGTGACGACGTGACGCTAGGGCGTTGCAGGAAGCTGTCAAACAAGGCACGCGCTGACGCGGCACGTACTGTAGAGCAAAAAGTTCGATCCGCGTGTACTGGCCGCACTCCACCGGATCCGCGGTGCTTGCTCAGGCCTTAGTTCATCCAAACTCCTAATTTTGGCACTATGTAAAAAGAAGATTAAGATTTACATCAAACTTGTAATGCGTGATGGAGTCTTAAATATAGATAAAATTAAAAACTAATTGTACAGTTTTGTTGTACTTTGTGAGAGGATTTTTTTAGTATAATTTATCAATATTTGGACAATATTTCACAAATACAAACAAAATTGTTATAGTGCGCTCCTGAATTTAGACTCCCAATTTTGGGATCTAAACAAGGCACAAGGCCTCAGTTCTTCGCATTGGCTCACCGTACCAATTCGCGGTCACGGTGCATGAGCATACTTAACCATCCGCGCGCGCGCCGCCCGCGCCTCCCGGCCGGCCGTGATGTCCATGCGGTCAATTCAACGATGACGCGGCGAGAGCGAGACCAACCGAGTCGTCTGGTGCCGTCGTCTAGGCCTAGTAATCTGCTGTATGTAGTACGTGCATGCTGTGACTGTGAGCTTGCTTGTGAACACAGCGTATATTGCAGTCTTGCCCCAGGCTATCGCCGTGGTCCAAGGTAATTAAATTACGGCGTCCATCCAGCGGTGCCGGCGGATATGCATGCCTGATGGAGCTCTCAGGCGATACATCGTTAGCTCCCTCCGAGCCTCTGACGACGCCGTCCAAGTCCAAGTCCAAGTCCAACATAAGGTCTCCATTGCTTCGGACCATGTCGTTGATTTTTTGGCCCGTAGCTTTCCAAGCTGTTAATGTTTCATCTTCCATCCTTCAATGTGCTGTCTGCTGAGAACAGTACGTTTCTGTACCACGATCGGAGAAAGGCCTGAAGCGAACGTGCAAGTTCCCCCTTGTCGTCCTCCTGTTCTCTTTCATGCCAATCCAATGGCCAGTGCACACACCATAAAGCAGAGGCATATCCCCTCCCCAGTACAAGAGGCCGTGACTGACGACTCGCAGGACTGACGACACAAGCAACGAAGGCCACCATCGTATTCTGCATGCAAACTACAGTAGCTAGTGAAGACTGTACTCGTATCTTAACACAAAATGATGTTTTTATTTTGCATTCTCGAGAAAGAAAAAAGGAAAAACACGTTTGTTGGGCTTGCACCTCATCCTTTCTGGGCTTCGGTGTTCGGACCTCTGAGTGTTTTCGGTCTAGCCCATCAATTCAAAAAAAAAAGGGAGAAGGCCCAGACAGAGAAGCCAACGTCGGAAGCAGCTCGCGCCCTGGCCATCGCGCCAAACAGCCAACCCGTTGTGTCGACGGCGGCACGGGCCAAGGCCACTGGTCACTGGAGAAGAAGTTTCATGGCTTCAAGCCTCCGACTCGATCTCTCGACCAATCGACCTCACGTCCTCACGGTCAGACAAAACCATTGTTACAGAGGGTACAAAAAACGCTCGTGCATTCACCATGGCTGCCTGTACATATATCAATCACCGGACAAAATGAGCGTCGCGCTTGGTCACGGCCGCACATGAGCGGCATGTGCTCGGTCGGGTTCACGCAGGTGCTGCCACGATGGGGGCGTGAGGTTTGTGGCCAAGTTCACGCGGCGCATGGGAGACGGCTAGACGCTCAACACACCGGTGTTCGCGAGCGCTAGCTGTCGCAAGCTTCATGCACCACGCTGCGTGGCTGTAACGGTGGATTCTAGGGGATAGTCTTCCCCAGCTTGTAGCCAAAGCTGGTGACGATTGCACCCTCATGCGCTCCTTGGAGGTGTCCTCAAAGATCCATCTGTATGTCACCTCGTTGAATTTGATCTCTGGCTGTGGCGTCCCGAAAAAATATGAGGCCATGTTTAAAACACACTAAGTGGAGGCCTAATATGTAGTACCCAAACAAAAAAACTACTTACGACTCAAAGTATAGGAGCATAGAATAGATAGGGGCTAGGCACGAAATTTACCACGCGATCGCCGACTCCAATCTAGCTCTAGATTAAGGTTAGGTCTCGAATGAAGATTAACAACGTCGGTGAGGGCGAGGAATAGGAAGTCCGTTTGATCTCCGGGGTACAATCAGAATAGCCGACGCCCATGTTCGCAACTAAATTATACATATATAGTGTACTTAGTATTTCCGGGCCTATGATTTTTTGGGCCCCTATTCAGTCGCACAGCCCGCATGGGCCCAAGGACGCCCCTGCTCTGGGTGTAAACCTAAAGAGGTGATTCCGGACAAGCGTTGGTGGCATTTTTCGATGTTATTCTCTTTGTGGATGCATTGCTTTGGAGACAAACTTTACCTCTCTATACACAATTCAAACCCACCTGTGGTGTGTTCCAGCCCCTCCTCTCCGATGTTTTCCACAAGTTCGAATTAGAAAGTTTTATTTCTGGTTTCCTAGCTAGCTCTGCGATTTGATCGCTATCTTATCAAATGGCGATAATGATACCATATTCCTCTCTCTTGGATCTCCTTGCACTCCATTTGCCGCTCCCTCCTCCATTGAGGTTTCCTCATCTCAATGGGCATCAGTGAACGTGAATTGGGTCCTAAATGTGCTTTAACGACGATGTAATTACAACGTACTGTCACTGTCGGCCAAATCGACTGGAAGCTTAATGATCGCTGTTGGAGTGAGGTCATTGGAGTTCAGCGGATTGGCCGTGGTGTTTGTTGTCCTCTTCTAATAGGAGGTTCTGTTTACCATGTTCAATCACGGGCAATGTCAGAGCAAGTTTGCACAACAAAGGAGACCCAGTGGTGGCACAGCTGAACACAGTTTCACAAGACATCCTTGTACCATTATACTAGTGAAGATGCTGGCCTTAACTTTGTTTAAATAATAAGTATACAATTCCATTTCCATACAATAAGGAAGTGCCCTAAATCTCGATAACCACGTACTGTGCTAAAAATGTAACCTAATATTAGGTGTACTCCAACTCTTGGCCCAATATATAAAGTATAAATAGATGTAACCTACTAACCACTTACCGTCCCTCCATCATTGAGGCACTCACGTCATTCATGGAGCTATTTGTATTTTCTCCTGTTCCTTGGGCTTCTAAATACCATTGGGAGAAGTACATGGGTTGCTTTGGGACTGAACGTAATGTGGTTTCGTTCTCCAACATGAACACAACCGATGACATAAGTGGCCTACTATTTGGATTGTCTTGCACACACAAGAGTCCTATGTGGATGCATCGCAAAGCTTCAACTGATGAACAAGTCCCAACAATTTATGAGTCCACAAGATCAATTGCCTTACCATCTTTCCATAAGCTCCATGCCTAAACCAATTCAACCAAGTTCAACAATATCAGCACATTTATTGAACTATGGACAATTCAAGAATACCACAAAACTCACATAAGCTAATAAGCTAGGGAAGCTGGTGGACTGAGTCGATGTGATCTTTTGACCACTTATAATCTCCAAGAGTATGACACCGAAGCTATATGTATCTGACTTGACTGAAAAGGCGCCATCCATTGCATATTCAGGAGACATGTAACCACTACATACAAAGTTAGCACAAAGTATAAACAGATTGAAAGAATGGGAAAAAATCATATAAAGCATGCTGCATGGATTACTCACTATGTCCCGACAACTCGATTAGTATTTGCTTCTTGTTGGTTTCCACCAAAGATTCTTGCCATACCGAAATCTGATATCTTTGGGCTCATATCTGCATCTAAGAGTATATTGCTTGTTTTGATATCTCTGTGAATTATAGTCAATCTTGAATCTGTTGGAGATAAAGAAGTCCTCTGGAAATTCCTTTAATTATCTTGAATCTTGTTGGCCAATCAAGGGCTCTTTTACTTGCATGATCTATATGTACGGTAGTAAAATATAAGTGAGCAGAAAATTTTACATATCAACTATAGGAAACATTTATTTATTTCTTGCAAATATGAGAACAATTACCAAAAATGAAGCAATCCAAGCTTTTGTTTGGTAAATACTCGTAAATTAGTAGCCTCTCGTCTCTATGAATGCAGCAACCAAGAAGTCTAACAAGGTTTCTGTGTTGTAGTTTGGCAATTAGAACAACTTCATTTCTGAATTCCTCTGCCCCTTGTCTAGAACCCTTACCAAGCCTTTTGATTGCTACTACTTTGTTATCGGGCAGCACACCCTACATGATTTCATCATTAAGGAAATGTTAAAGTTTCGAACAACACTTTGTGTCGTATTATTGTATAGGAATTTTATTGTAGTTACCTTATAAACATTCCCAAAGCCTCCTTGTCCAAGCATGTTACCATCTGAAAAGTTGTTTGTTGCAGAGACAATATCTCTAAAGCTAAGAAAGGAAGCTCGAGATCTTCTTCATCACCAAGTTCATTTGATGTGCTCTTTAAACCTACATTCTTCCCACTACCATTGTTTTGATATGGGCCTTTCCAAGAAAGTTGTATTAGCATAGTTTGTTAACATGTGCACTCCAAGTAAAAAAATAAGTTGACATGGGGAGAGAACTCCACTAGTCAATTAACCTCAGTGAGATTCTCTTCTCTAAGATATGGACTCTGAGTTATTTTTTGGAGGGTCATCAAAAGCTTTGCCGAGATATTATTACTAAAATAAGAAGGAAAAGCTTATTTACAAAACAACACGGGCGCCCGGGAACCCAAAAAAAAAAGGAAAGAAAGCACTGAAAATGGAGATCACACTGGGGGGCAAACTTAGAACTTACAAACCCATATTTTTTTTTTTTTTGAGGAAGACAAACCCGTATTCTAAGAACTGTTGAAAAAGAAAAAGAAAAACACCCCCAAAAAAACCAAAGACTTGATTTCTTGTAGTAAAGTCTAAAGTGTGTTTACCTCTATGCTTGCATATCCAAACAAGGTACATGCCTGCTGCCGTGGCTGCTAGCAGAGATGCTGCGACTGGAAGCACGATTTTTGCCACACTCCTCCTCTTCCTTTGAGCTGCAGAAATTTGTTGATGAACAGATGATGAAACGAGTTTACTGCTGATAGGAACTGACGGAGCCGGAAATTTGAACTTACCTATATCCAATTCAGACTTGGCCAGCCTCAGGTAGAGACGATCCTGCCCCTTGTCTACATCCCGGACATCAACAATGTTATCCTTCCACATGACGCAGCCACTGCCATCACCGCCTCCTCGGATGTCGGCTGCAGCATAGGCGACGCATGAGCAGTTGGCGAGGCACCTCACCCTGCACTGCTCCAGCGTCGCGCCCATATCCACCGTTGCGTTGTCCGTGTCAGGGAGCTTAACTCCCCGCAGCACCATAAACCCGTCCGTCGTCGTCCCATTGTCGTGGCATTCTAGCGGCAGGTTCCTCCGGCATCCGCCTCCGTATTGCCTCATGGACCACTGTGAGGGGTTCACAGGGGTGAACCCCACGACACAGCTGCAGAACAGCGTGGCTGTGGTGTACATGATGCACAGACCGAACGCACCACACATGGCGTAGCCGTCGCAGATGTCCTTGGGCGTCTGGGCGAAGTCATTCCATACCATGCTGGTCGGATCCCACGTCATATGATGCATCACGCCGGCATCATTCAGCACGAGGCGGGAGAAGGGCCCGTCGGTCCTGGCGTTGAAGATGTATGCGATCTCGTTGGGGCGGATGACGACTTGGTGGGAGTACGGATGACGACTTGGTGGGAGTACGGATCCGAGTCCGACACCCTTGCCATTTCCGGGATGCCGCTGAAAGATAGGCCGTTCCAGGGGCCCGATCGGTACTTCTTGGTGTTTCCTTGCAACGAGAAGATGTCCGGGAGCCCCCTAGTGTCCAGCACACGCTTGCAGTCCCCAGTCGCCGGGTCGTTCCATGCACGCCACGACATGATGGACCACTCCGCACCAGTCTGCGGGTCCTTGCCGATTCTCATGCCGGCGAGCAAGGTGTTCGATGGGTAATCGAACGACTGCCAGAGCACGACACCACTGCTCTGCTCGAGCACCACACTACTGCAACCAAGGACTATAGGGGCGGCTAAAATAGGTCTATAAGGGCGGTTGGGCGAGCCGCCCTTACGCCCCCGATCTTACAGTGAGGGGCACTGTAGGGGCGGTTCCCCACAAGCCGCCCTTGCAAAAATTACACAGTAAGGGCGGCTGAAACAACAACCGCCCCTATAGTGTAATTAAAAAAAAAAAAAAAAAATCCGGACGACCAGTCGTGCAGCTCGCCGGGAACCGCTGCCGTGCTTCTTTGTCGCGGTCGTTCCGCCCCGCCGTCGACCAGCTTCTCCCACGCTCCCACACCCCTGCTCGTTGGGACCGAGGCCGCGCCGCCGCCATCCAGGCTGTGCCAGCGCGACCAGATCTGCAGCGGGGCCGCCCACGATGCTGCCGGCTTGGCCCTTCTCCGGGTCGCCGCCACCGCCGCCGCGCTGATGTCGGGCGCCACAAGTGCCACCGCTAGCCGAGGGAGGGAGGAGGCCGCATCCACCGGAGGGACAGGGGATGTCGCATCCATGGCGAGGAAGGGAGTGGAGGGAGGACGGGCTGGGGCCGCGCCCGCGCCGCCTAGCTTGAGTAGGAGACCCGGCCGGTTGGGGTCGTGCTCGCGTCGCCGCCGCTGCCGGGAGGAGTAGGAGGAGCGCCGCCGCCGCCGCCCTGGGAACGCGGCCGGGAGGAGCGGGGAGGAGCGCGCCGCCGCCACCGCCGCCGGCCCGGGAACGCGCCGCCGGGAGGAGCGGGGAGGAGCGCCACCGCCGGGAACGCGCGGCCGCCCGCTCGAGCTGGTGGCGCGCCCATGGCGAAGAACATGCGGCCGCCCGCTCGAGCTGGAGCACCAGGAGCTTCGTGTTCTAAGTTTGGGGAAGAATAGAGAGGAGAGATGAGAGAGATGGCGTGTGGGTGGGAGTAAAAGCAGGGAGTATTTAATGTGGTAGCCTCGGATGCTTGTGCATGTGACCGACAGCCCTGCATGCGCATGTGACATCTCAGCTTTTTTTTGAATCCCCAGCACGCGTCCTCCACCGCGTAGATATTTTGTCTGGGAAACTGCAACCGCTCTTACAGATGACAATAGTAGGGGCGGCGGGCTTTATAGCCGCCCTTATAGTGGCTTATGATTTATAGGAGCGGCTCACACACCAACCGCCCCTATAATAAAAGGGGAAGCGCTCTTATAGTGCTTTTTTCACGTAGTGCCACAAGGTTGCCGGAGTCAAGCAACTGCGCCGTCGCTGGAGCGGACCTACTCGTCGTCGTGTTGGAAGACCACGCGGTCTGGCCAAAGCCATCGAGAAGGCGAAGGCTCCCGGTGATTCCGACCACCAGTACGCCCGAGGTGCTGTTGAGGGGGGTGTCGCGGTTGGCCACGCAACAGACGGCATCCGGGGACGCGGTGAACCAGATGCCAAGGTATCTCTTGGCTGGCACGCCGGTAGGGGAGAAGAAGCCCAGGGTGAAGGTGCTGCCGGATGAGACCAGCGTTGCACCATCGGTGATGTTGCCACCGTTGTTGAGCTTGTCAGGTGCAGTGCCGGCGGCGGATGTTGTGAGGGAAAGGATCATGGAGGTCAGGGCAGCAAGGTTCAGAAGTCTTGTCATTGCTGTCGCCACTAGTGATGATGTTTGTTGTGGTAGCTCAAAAAATTTCATGGTGCACTGTGTGTGTATATGTACATACCAGAAACAGCAAAAGCACTAGTGACACAAGCCAGTAGCACACAGGTTACTTGTTTCAAGACTGAAGAACAGAACACCTAGGACCGCGGACGAGCAGCAACCACTGCGTGCATTCCTCTTGTCCCCGTGTTCAATAGTGGAGGTCGTGGCTCGTTGTCTCCCCGTGTGACATCGGGATTTGTCGATGTTTTCTTTTCTTTTTCTTTTTCTAGATTAACTAAATGATTAATTGTAAATCTAAAAATGCAACTAATTTCTTTGGGATATTCCCCTCTTGGTAAGAGCATCTCCCATAGTACCCTATAATTCTTCGCAGTCAATGATTACTTGGAAGAATGAAAAAATCCATCTTCAACGACTCTCAAACCCAATCTCAATTTTTTAGCATTTGGGGGAAAAACCCCCATTATTACGTGTAAAGTTAGACCATATCAAGAGTATCCTATTTTTCATTCTCAAAAATGTTGTTTTCCAACTCCCAAAATGGTATTGGGAGAAAAAAAACCATCTACAAGAATTTCTCATAGATCACTTCAAAAAAAAAAAAATTGGTCCCGCCAGGATTTTTTTTCAGTGTTTTTTTTGACATGACATCGCAGGGTCGCACCAAACCCTTCCCACCACCTCCTCTCTGTTGGCCACCACCACCTTCCAGCCAAATCGACCGAGCAGCCTCCTATGTGGCGGCCTAGGCATCGGCGTCGTCACCACTGCCTTCTTCCTACTAGCCGTCGCCATCTCCCAGCCGAATCAACTGTGCAGCCTATGTTGGTGGCCTAGGCGTCGGCGTCGGCCACTTCTAGGTACTTGACGGAGAGGGAGTTGTGGCACTGGAAGGTGAGGTGGCCAATGTGGCCGTACTCCTCTATGCAAGCGTAGCCTAAAACATAAAAATCAGGCTATTGTAAGTTCCGGTGGTAGGATTATGAGGACTATTTTTCCGGTGGTAAGTGACATGCCTATCCATAATGAGGCATATGTGTTTATTCCAAGATGCCGATAGGATATTGATATGAATATGTGTACAAAGTATCTGCCTAGTATGAAAAAAAAAAAAATCAAATTGTTGCCTTGATCCCAATGACCACGGGTAGAACCGGGGAGGCCAGCGGCGGTCTTGTAACACCCCCCCCCCCCCCCCCCCAACCCCTACCCCCTACACACACACAGTGAATATGTGTGCAAGATTCAGGTTGTTGCCTTGATCCTAATGACCATGGGTAGGACCAGGGAGGCCAGTAGCGGCCGTGTCCCCCCCCCCCCCCCCCACACACCCCCCAATGAATATGTGTGCAAAGTGTTATAAAACCTCTATGTGTGGGTGAATCACTATTGGAGGGAGAGTACAAATGGGCAGCGTTGCTTGCCCGTTAGCCCGTCGACCCGCTGACCCGTTATCGGTTCTTTAAATAGGGGGCTGTGGCCACCCTTTGTACACACTGATAACCAGATTAATGAAGAGCTCTCTCTCCCTCCTATTTCTCTGTGTTCATGTCTTCTTCTATTCATGTGTGCTTGTGATACGCTTGCAATCTTGTGTGTGAAAGAACGCTATTTCTAACACAAAGTGCCTGCCTAGTTTGAAAAAAAAGGATTAATGTTGTTGCCTTGATCTCAATGACCATGGATAGAACCAGGGAGGCCAGCAGCAGCCGTGCCCCCCTCCCCCACACACCAACCCCCTCCTCCCACAAGCACAATAAATTCATATGTATAAAAAAAGGTTATTAATTCACTCCTTTTAATGATAAATATCATATTTTTTTATGTGTGTGAAAACGTTGAAAAGATATTAGACGTACACTTGTTGGACACATTTATTATCTTCATGAAATGTCATCGTATTGGCCCTCTTATTAAAAGTTCTGGTTCCGCCATAACAACTAGTTGATGCAACAAGCAAAGCCATATATTCAGGGTGCTTGCCTGTGACGCAAAGCCGTATATTCAGGGTGCTTGGCTGTGACAGCTGCAGGGTAACGATACCGAACAATGGCTACACAGATGTCTCCTTTTGCATATAGCTGGAATCTGTAAGCGCAGCTGTGAATCTGTGGCTGTGGATGCTCCGCCACTTGGTAGTCCTGCGGCATCCCCTTCAGCGACTCGGCCAACTTAACTGCCGTCACCGCAGCTGCGAAGGGCACCAAGCGAGTCAAGCCGTGTGCTCTCTGCTCTGCTATTAGTTGGGTCCTTTATGGCCCAAATTAAATAGGTAAACGGGCGGCACGGCAGTAGCCTGACACTAACACCGGCACTATGTTGTACGGCATTATTCCGTCTTACCTGTGTTGTACCGTGCAACCGTCTCGTCCAGGCATGGCACTATGACCCCTTGTCCTTGCCGTGCCGACACTATGAGCATGGCAGCCTACCGTGAACGTGCCGGTTCGGGCACTACACCTGAGCGTCGTCGTTGCGGCTGTCCCCGTTCCCTGCGTCACCGGGAGAGAGCGCGAGCGAGACAGAGGGGGGAAGTCGGGGCACCGGCCGAAGGTGACGGCCTCTCCAAAGTGAGTGAGCGAGAGAGGAAGTCGGCGATTTGGAAGAGTGATTTTATATCTTGGTTTTGCTCGTCAGATGTATCAATAGTTGAGAAAGGAAAGGATATAGGAGCAATGAGGTCGGTATATTGCCAACCTATTTAGCTGTGTCAGCATGCCATGACGCCGGATGGCCTAGCTCGCTCCCCGTTGCGTCATCCTCCTGTACGTTCTCTTCTCTCCGAGAATGTATTGAAATCTTTTTTTTTCGCGAGTGGACGATATAGCCCGTTTTTTATTAAGAGGAGTGAATTCTGAGTCGGTATGAGAGAACCCTCATAAAGACAAATTACGCACCACTAAGATGGTAGCGAGTAATCTGGGAAACACAAAAAAACAAGAAACAGAGAAACAAGAAAGGATACAATAGAAGAGCGACTACTCTCAACACCAAAACCTATAATAGAAGAACGTATGGAAATCCAATGGCCAGTTGACAAACAAAGCAGAGGCATTATTGTTTCCTCCTTTGTGATACCGTTGCACAAGCAAAGAAGAAGGCCGTGTCCCGTGTGCCCTTGTGTGTCGCAATGATGATCAGCTAAACTTGTTACTAGTAGTAGGGCCGGCGGCGCTGGTCTCTGCCAAAGCGCATTGTTGTAATCCAAGACTGAATGATTGTGCAAATGCTCTGCGTACGCAAGAAGCACTGAACCAGAATAAGATAAAAATACGACGCGTCTGTTGGACATGGGCCTCTTGGAGTGTTTTCGGCCTAGCCCAGCTGCCCAGAGGACGGATCATAAGAAGACAGAGACATAGAAGGCCCAGACAGAACGCCCAATGTCGGAAACAGCTTGCGCCCGGCCAACATCCAACCTATTCGGTCGACGGCGGCACGGTGCCAAGGCCACTGGTCACTGGTCACTGCTGAAAAAATTTCATGGCTCTTCGAGCCGACTCGATCACTCGACCAATCAACCTCACGGTCAGAAAAAAAAAAAAAAAAAAAACAGTGTGACAGTGTCACCGCGTCGGATACAAAACGCTCGTGCTCGTGCGTTCACCATGGCAGCTAGCAGCTGTACATCAATCACCGGACAATATTCAGAACAAAAGCAAGTTCGCACAGGAAGAACAGACAACAGTTTCACAGGGTGTACGTCGTCTTGTGCCATTTATTATGCCAGCAAATTAAGCTAGCCTTAGCTTTGCTGAAACAAATACACAGTTCCATTTCCATGCAATTCGGAGCAGGGTGTCCTAGTAACCATGTAACGAATGTTCTAAAAATATAATGTAATAAACAAATGTAACCTAATAAATAACCACATACCATTATTCACCTTCCCTCCAATACTGAGACACTAAGATCATTCATGGAGCTTTTTATATTTTCTCCTATTCCTTGGTCTTCTAAATACCACTGGGAGAAGTACATGGGCCGCTTTGGGACTGAATGTATTGTGGTTTCGTTCGCTCCATGCCTAAACCAATTCAACAAGTCCATAGGATATCAGCATGATTTTACTGAACTGTGGACATTTAAGGAATAGCACAATACTTACATAAGCTAATAAGCTAGGAAAGCCAGTGAACTGAGTCGAAGTGATCTTTAAACCACTTATAATCTCCAAGAGTATGACACCGAAGCTATATGTATCTGACTTGACCGAAAAGGCACCATCCATTGCATATTCAGGAGACATGTAACCACTATATAAAATTTAGCACTAAGTATCAACAAATTGAAAGAATGAAAAAAACATATAAAGCATGATGCATGGATTACTCACTATGTCCCGACAACTCGATTAGTATTTGCTTCTTGTTGGTTTCCACCAAAGATTCTTGCCATACCGAAATCTGATCTTTGGGCTCATATCTACATCTAAGAGTATATTGCTTGTCTTGATATCTCTGTGAATTATAGTCAACCTTGAATCCTGTTGGAGAGATAAAGAAGTCCTCTAGAAATTCCTTTGATTATCTTGAATCTTGTTGGCCAATCAAGAACTGTTTTACTTGCGGGATCTATATGTAGTGTAGTAAAATATAAGCCGACAAATTTTACATGGTTACTATAGCAATCATTTATTTATTTTTTTAAAAACATGAGAATAACTACCAAAAATGAAGCAATCCAAGCTTTTATTTTGGTAAATACTCATAAATTAGTAGCCTCTCATCTCCATGAATGCAGCAACAAAGAAGTCTGACAAGGTTTCTGTGTTGCAGTTTGGCAATTAGAACAACTTCGTTTCTAAATTCCTCTGCCCCTTGTCTAGAACCCTTACCAAGTCTTTTGATTGCAACTTCTCTGTTATTGGGCAGCATACCCTGCATGATTTCATTCAGGAAATGTCGAAAGTTTCAAAAATCACTTGGTTGTATAAGAATTTCATTATAGTTACCTTATAAACATTCCCGAAGCCTCCTCGTCCAAGCATATTACCATTAAAAAAGTTGTTTGTTGTAGAGACAATATCTCTAAAGCTAAGAAATGGAAGCTCGTGATCTTCTTGGTCCCCAAGTTCATTTGACGTGCTCTCTAAACCTAGCAAGAAAGTTATATTGTGTAGTTTGTTAACATATATATGCACTCCAATAAAACAAAAGTTGACTACGGGAGAGACCTCCACTAGTCAATTAATCTCAGGCCTTGTTTAGTTCCGCCAAATTGGGGGTTGTCAATTTGGCATTGCTACTGTAGCGCACTGTAGCATTTCATTTGTATTTGTGAAATATTGTCCAAATATTGATTAACTAGGCTCAAAAGATTCGTCTCGCAAAGTACAACTAAACTGTGCAATTAGTTTTTAATTTTATCTAAATTTAGTACTTTATGCATGTGCCGATATTATGATGTGATGGGGAATCTTTCACTATGCCAAATTGGCAACCCCCAATTTGGGGGAACTAAAGAGAGATTCTACAGTATATGCACTCTGAATTGATTTTTTTGAAAGGGTCAGCAAAAGATTTGCCTAGATTTTCCTAATAGGATAAAAAGGAAAAGGTTATTTACAAAATGACACGTTGTCCCCTGGGGATGCACATAAAACTATAAAATAGAAAGAAAGCACTGAAAACGAAGACCAGCGAGGGGACTAACTTAAAACTTGCAAACCCATATTCTAAGAGCTTCTGAAAAAAAAAAAGCCCAAAAAACTTAAAGACTTGTTTACCTCTATGCTTGCATCTCCAGACAAGGTACATGCCTGCTGCCGTGGCTGCTAGCAGAGATGCTGTGACTGGAAGCACGATCTTTGCCACACCCCTCTTCTTGCTTTGAGCTGCAGAAATTTGTTGATGAACAGATGATGAAACAGGTTTAGTGCTGATAGGAAGTGCGGAGCCAGAAACTTTTAGAATGTTGGACGATTCTTCTTATGAAAAAAATAGGACGATTACTCTTTAATATACAAATGACATCGGTGCTTACCTATGTCTAATTCAGACTTGGCCAACCTCAGGTATAGACGATCCTGCCCCTTGTATACGTACCGGATGTCAACAATGTAATTCGTCCACATGACGCAGCCACTGCCATCACCGCCTCCCCTGATGTCGGCGGCGGCGTAGGCAATGCAGGAGCAGTTGGCGAGGCACCTCGCCCTGCACTGCTCAAGCGTCGCGCCCATGTCCACCGTTGCGTTGTCTGTGTCAGGGAGCTTGACTGGCCGCGCCACCGGCATAAACCCGTCCGTCGTCGTCCCGTTGCCGTGGCATTCCAGCGGCACGTTCCTCCGGCATCCACTACTGTATTGCCTAATGGACCACTGCGAGGGGTTCACGGGGCTGAACCCCACGACGCAGCTGCAAAACAGCGTGGACGCCGTGTCCATGCTGCACAGGCTGAACGCGCCGCATATGGCGTAGTCGTCGCAGACGTCCCTCGGCACCTGCGACAAGACGCTCCACACCCGGGTGGCGGGGTCCTATGCCAGCCGCTGCAGCACGCCGACCTCGTTCAGCACAATGCGGGAGAAGTCTGCGTCGGTCCTGGCGTTGAAGATGATGCATGCGATCCCGTTGGGGCGGACGACGACCTGTCTGGGGTACGCATCCGAGTCCGACACCCTCGCCATCTCTGGGACGCCGCTGAAAAATAGGCCGTCCCAGGGGCCCGATCGGGACTGCTTGGCGTTTCCTTGCCACGAGATGATGTCCGGGAGCCCCTTGGTGTCCATCGCACGCCTGCGATCCCCAGTCGCCGGGTCGTTCGATGCACGCCACGACGTGAGGGACCACTCCACTCCAGTCTGCGGATCCTTGCCGAGTCTCATACCGGCGAGCAAGGTGTTCGACGGGTGATCGAACGACTGCCAGAGCACGTCGCCGCTCCTCTGCTCGCGTACGACGAGGTTGCCGGACTCAAGCAGCTGCGCCTTGGCAGGAGCGGAGCTCGTCGTGTTGGAAGACCACGCGGTGTGGCCAGAGCCATCGAGGGCGAAGGCTCTCGATGCTGCCTACCACCAGTACGCCCGAGGTGTTGTTGAGGGGGGTGTCGCGGTCGCGGTTGGCCACCCAGCAGACGGCATCCGGGAACGCGGTGAACCAGATGCCAAGGTATCTCTTGGCTGGCACGCCGGTAGGGGAGAAGAAGCCCAGGGTGAAGGTGCTGCCGGATGAGACCAACGTCTCGCCGTCGGTGATGTTGCCGCCGCTGCTGAGCGTGTCAGTTCCAGTGCTGGCGGCGGACGTTGTGAGGCAGAGCATGGTCAGGGCATAAAGGTTCAGAAGTTTTGTCATTGCTGTCGCAATTAGTGATGATGTTTGTTGTGTTAGCTTAGGAGTATCATGTGTGTGTATATATACATACATACCAGAAACAGCAAAAGCACTAGTGACACCGGCCAGTAGAAGTAGGGCACTGGTTATTTGTTGTTTCAAGACTGTCAAACAACACACAACACTGCGCGGACGAGCAGCAACCATTGCGTGCGTTCCTCTTGTCCCCGTGTTCACAAGTAGAAGTCGTCGCTCGTTGCCTCCCCGTGTGACATGGGGATTTGACAAAGTTTCCTTTTTATTCTTTTAGATTAATTAGAAATGTAAAGAAAAATGTTGAAATTTGTTTAGGATATTACCCTATAATCCATCCCAATATCAGATTATTTGAAAGAATTAAAAAATATCCGACAACTTCCAAACCTACCTCCCAATTTATTAGCACTGGAATCCAATTGAAATTGGCCCCCTCTATGTTTTGTTTCTAGCTCTGCCACTGCACATATCGGCTTTGTCCACGCGGTGTTCCATTTCATGTGCGAAATGGCGGCCTCGACTAGGCGTTCGGCATGAGGAAGTTCGTGTGCGGCTAGACTTTAGCCTGATCGCACTGGGAAACGGTATATGCTCCTGTAGGACCGGATAGAGGAAAAATCCTCTGCAGCGGCGTCCAGTAAACAATACTCTATGGTCCCGGACGGGCGCTTCATCCTCCAAATGTAGCATGATAGCGGGATTCCGCTACCGCACAACGTGGCGTAGGGCCCGTCTCCTCCCACAAGTGCCTCTGCTCCTCCCACCTCCACGCCGAGCGCCTCTCCTCCCCCGAGCATCTCCTCTGCTCCTCCCCTGAGCGCCACCACGTAGAGAGGAAGCAAGGAGCCGCGCCTGCCCACCGCACGCCGGAGGCAGATCTGCCGCCCTCAGAGCCCAGCAACAGCGCACGGGGATGGAGCTCGGTGGGACAACGGATCTCGGAGCTCGGCAGTGGAGGATCTCAGAGTGGAAGACCTCGTCAGCTGCGCAAGGGGACGGAACTCGGTGGCGCATAGGGACGGAGGGCGGGCGCGTCGGGTCTGGTCAGGCCTACTCGTTGCCGCGGCTAGGTACCGCTAGGTTTGGCGGCCATCTCTTCACGAAATACGAGAAGATTGGGCCCAAGCGCGTCGAGAAGTGGTGGGCGGGGGGGGGCCGGAGGCCGCCGTAGGCGGGGGGGTGCAGGCCGCCGCCTTCGGGCGCCGCCATTTCCGCAGTCGCCGAGCATGGGTTTGGCAGAGGGAGAGGCCAACAAAGATGGAGATCTGGGCGCGCAAACGAGGGCAGTAAAGGATGTCGCCGCCGTCGTTGCCCTTGCCGAAGATGGGCTCAGAGCAAGCCACAACAAGCAGGTGAGTGTGGGGGAGGAAGACGGCAGCCTGAGCGAGGGACCTGCACCGCTGGCGTGGGAGGGACGAAGATATTGGACGGCGAGCGACGTCGGCGTCTGTCCCTTGCCCCCGTGCTCGGAGGTGGGGGAGAGAGAGAGAGAGAGAGAGAGAGAGAGAGAGAGAGAGAGAGAGAGAGGATGGCGCCGAACCGGAGAGAGATAATGGTGAGGGGGAAGGAATAAAAAACTAACGCGTCGGTCTCATCGATATAGAGTATTAGAGATATAGAGGATGGATGAATGTAGGAAAAAGAGATATAGAGAAGAGAACTTTGATGATCAGGATGGAATATTTTTTTAGAGGATTGATTTAGAGTATAAAGACTGCGGATAGCCTCATACGCTTTGTGCCTCTGATCAGTCATCGAGAGTTAGCTGACGTACAGCCACGCTGGGCTCCATGGCCTGTTGGCACCATTAGAGCAGCCGCAATGTATCTTCCCTATATGGGTAGTAAGATGGGGCCATATGTCAGTAGGGAGTAGTAGTTGTTTGAGCTTCACAATGCACTAGGTATTAAGGTGGGTGTATGCAAAATAAAAAATGCCAGCCCAAAGTGAGAGAGGACAGAGAGAGAATACGGAGGTGATGATGGTGCTGCACATGCATGACAGACACAAGAGAGAGAATGATTCTTTTACTATTTTTTACCCACTGCTGCATGCATCATTGTACTGGTGAGAGGGAGATGATGGTTTTTTTATTACTTGTTCCGTGGGTGTAGTGCTACTACCGGGAGCAACTAAACCCTGGTTTTACTCCCACCCCAACAATGTATCCTACCAGGAATATCACCTTATTCCCCCTTACTCCCTCCCATTGCGGGTGCCCTTAAAGCCTCTACTAATCGCTGGAACGTACTAGGACGGACCATGGCATCTGCTGCATGCTCACACACTGTCCAGCATTAAGCATGTACTATGCACTAACCGCAGTTGACTCCAAGTCCACCATTTCGACCGTGTTACATCCATGCGTTCCCACGCCCGTGACACAAGCAGCTGTTTTTTTTTTCAATCAAGCATAAGATTTGCACACTTTTTCATTAAGAAGAAGAGTTTGTTACAACGCCTTACAGTTTTGCAATGGAGAGGTGCTTTGCACCGACTTGGACCCATAGCTCTGCCTGTTGCTAGATCAAGGCCTTGAGCGCTGGAATTTGCGTGGCTTCCCAGGTGATGAGCGCAACCATGGAGTCCCCCCCCGGCGGTTGACAAGATGGAGTCCGTCCCTTTGGCGAAGGGTGACGACCATAGGGTTCTCCAGGTCCAGCAAGATTTATTATCGTTCGGCTTATTTGACAAGAAAAAAAAATAGAATTTCTAATCATCTTCTAAAGATTTTTGTGCTTTTTTTTAGCAGATAAAGATTTTTTGTCTTTGCTATCTTCCACTTTTTAAGCCTGCATATAAATTGGCCTGGCCCAGCCCAAATCACCCCATGCACACATTTCTTTTTTTTTTCAAGCTTCATTTTTTTTATATTTCTTGTATTTGTTATATTCTTTTAATTTTTATTCTAAATATTTCTTAGTTCATTTCTGTCTTCATTTTCTGTTGTTGCAAATTTTTTAATATTTTTTATGTTCTATCATGATTTTAATAATGATTTATCTTGATAAGAAAAATATTTGTAAATAAAATCTAAATATATCTATGCGAGATCTTGTTTTGAAGGATTTATTATAACGAGTTCAATGGTGTAATCGGAATTTAATTTGGATGTTTAATTTGTTAATTATAACTTTTTAAGTTCATGAAAAAGTGGAAGATAGCTAATAAGAAAATCTTGTAAAGATGTGTAGTCACTCAAACAAAAAAAAGGAGATGCGTTTGCTGAACTTAATGAACCTCTTCGAGTGCTTTCGACCTAGCCCAGCGGCCCATAACAAAGTTCAGAACAAAGTTGACCATGGCAGCCTCTACATCAATCACGTGACAATATTCAGAACAAAAAGTTTCGCATGGCGAAGGAGACCCGGCAGTGGCATCACACAACAGTTTCACATGGCATCGTCTTGTACTCTTGTGCCATATATTAAAGCTGGCTACAGCGTTAGCTTTGTTTAAATAAGTACAATTCAGTCCCATTTCCATACAATAAGGAGCTAGGTGTCCTAATAACAGTTGTAATGACTGATCTAAAAATATACTCCCTCTGTCACTAAAAAAACCAATTCCTAAAGTGTCTTAAGTCAAAATTTTCAAGTTTATCTATTTTTTTTAAAAATATGACAATATTTATGACATCAAATGAACACATTATGAAAATATATTTCAAGTCATCTCGGTATTCTTTTCTATTAATTCAAACAAACTTAAAATTTAAATTAGGCCAACTCTAGAAGTTAATTTATTTGGAGACATAGGGAGTAACCTACTACTGATTGTACCCCAATTTTTGTCCCAAAATATTTTTTTTTTTTTTTAAAATAATGAAAGCACATCCAGCTTCATCACCACAACTGAGAAATCAGACCAAAATTATTACAGGATACAAAAGCTCAAAATGAAAGAGTATTACGCGCCAAATAAACTTAATTAGTTTGTAAGCCTAAAGACATAAAAGGCCACCCATGTGAGGCGAACAAGGCCATTATCGCAGACTACAATGTGCGGCGAGCAAAGATGAGGGTTCTTTCTTGTCGTCACAACAATGCAATATACTTCAATGAAGCAAATGTAACCTAATCACTTACTGTTACCGTCCCTCCAACACTGAGACACCTATGTTGTTATTCATCATGGAACTGTTTGTGTTTTCTCCTGTTCCTTGGGCTTCTAAATACCATTGCGAGATGTACAAGGGCTGTTTTGGGGGTGAAAATAATGTCGTTTTGTTCTCCAACATGAACACAACTGTTGACATAAGTGGCCTACTATTTGGGTTATCTTGCACACACAAGAGTCCTATGTGGATGCACCTCAAAGCTTCGTTTGGTAAACAACTCTCAACAAGGGATGAGTCCACCAAATCCATCGCCTTGTCATTATTCCATAAGCTCCATGCCTAGACCAATCCAAGAAAATTCATAGAATATCAACATGTTTTGTGTGAATTTGTAAGATTTGAAGAATGCCATTATACTTACATAAGCTAATAGGTTGCGGAAGCTCGTGGAGTGAGTCGAAGTGATCTTTAGACCACTTATGATCTCCAACAGTATAACACCAAGGCTATATGTATCGACATGACAGAAAAAGCTCCATCCATTGCATATTCAGGAGACATGTAACCACTGCTTAAAATTAATTAGCCATATTTATGTAAAAATATTGGACATGTATTGGAAAAAGAGAAAACATAGAGGCCTGGATGATTACTTACTATGTCCCAACAACTTTGTTCGTATTTGCTTCTTGTTGGTTCCCTCCAAAGATTCTTGCCATACCAAAATCTGATATCTTAGGGTTCATATCTGCATCCAACAATATGTTGCTTGTTTTGAGGTCTCGGTGCACAATTGTCAATCTTGAATCCTCGTGTAGATAAAGAACTCCCCTTGATATTCCTTTGATTATCCTGAACCTTGTTGGCCAATCAAGAACTTTTTTCCTTGCAGTATCTATATAAGGAAGTATAAGTATAAAGTACTAAAGCAAGCAAATTAGAATAGTAGCTATGACTACCTTCTCTTTTTTCACTGTATAAAATACAACTAGTTTATGCATACCAAAAATAAAGCAATCCAAGCTTTTGTTTAGTAAGTATTCGTAAATTAGCAACTTCTCATCTCCATGGATGCAGCAACCAAGGAGCCTAACAAGGTTTTTGTGCTGCAATTTTGCAATTAGGACTACTTCATTTCTGAATTCCTCTATGCCTTGTCCAGAGCCCTGACTAAGCCTTTTGATAGCAACCTCCCTGTTTTCACCCAGAATACCCTGCATGATCTCACCATCAATCAATTGAGCAAGCAACCTTAGAATTTCCATGCTGTCATGGTTTAAAATACTTATTTTTATTACCTTATAAACTTTCCCAAAGCCTCCTTGTCCGAGCATATTGTCTTCAGAAAAATTATTTGTTGCAGAAACCATATCTCCAAAGCTAAAAAACGGTAGGTCGAGATTTTCATCACCAAGTGTATTTGTCTCATCCATCTTCTGGACACCCGTGTTTCGACGTTTGTCTAACAGAAATATAATATTTCAAATATTAATGTTATTGTTCAGTACGAATCATCATCCACTTCCGTGTGGTGAAGTGAATATGGCTGTACCTCTAAGCTTGCGCCATATCCAAACAAAGAACATCCCCATCAGAGCAAGCAGACATGCCGTAACTGGTGGCAAGATTATTATTACCAAGTTCCTCTTCTTCTCAACTGCAGAAATATGTATGTTGCAACATGGGAATATATAGATGATGAAACTTGTTCGTGATTTACACTGGAAGATATAGCTGTGCTTACCTAATTCAGACTTTGCCAACCTCAGGTAGATATCCTGCCCTTTATCAACGTAACGAACATCCACGATTGCATCCGTCCACATGACGCAGCCACTGCCATCACCCCCTCCTCGGATGTCAGCGGCGGCGTAGGCCACGCACGAGCAGTCGGCAAGGCACCTCGCCCTGCACTGCTCCAGCGTCGCGCCCATGTCCACCGTCGCGTTGTCCGTGTCGGGGACCTTCACTGCCCACACCATCTTGAACCCGTCCGTCGTCGTCCCGTTGCCGCACTCCAGCGGCACGTTCCTCCGGCATCCGCCACGGGTCTCCCTCATGGACCACTGCGAGGGGTTCACGGGGCTGAACCCCACGACGCAGCTGCAGAACAGCGTGGACGCCGTGTTCACGTCGCACAGGCCGAACGCGCCGCACTTGGCGTAGTCGTCGCAGACGTCCCTGGGCGCCTGCGTGAAGACGTTCCACACCCGGCTGACCGGGTCCCAACCCAGCTGCTGCACCATGCCGACCTCGTTCAGCACGAGGCGGCAGAAGGGCGCGCCGGCGGCGGCGTTGAAGATGTATGCGATCTCGTCGGGGCGGACGACGACCTCGGCGGAGTACAGCTCCTTGTACGATGCCGTCTCCGGGATGCCGCTGAACCACAGCCCGTTCCAGGGCCCCGTCCGGTACTTCTTGGCGTTGCCTTGCCACGAGACGGAGTCCAGGAGCCCCCTGGTGTCCAGCACACGACGGTAGTTCCCCGGCGTCGGGTCGTTGGACGCACGCCACGACGTGAGGAACCACTCGGCACCAGTCTGCGGGTTCTTACCGAATCTCATGCCTGCGAGCAAGGTGTTCGCCGGGTGATCGAATGACTGCCAGAGCACATCGCCACCGCCGCTCTGGTCGCGCACCACGAGGTTGCCAGACTCAAGCAGCTGCGCCTGGGCCGAGACAGGAGCAGACGAACTCGTCGTGTTGGCAGACCATGCTGTTCGGCCAGACGAACCGTCGAGAAGGCGAAGGCTCCCGGTGCTGCCGATGACCAGTACTCCTGATGAGGTGTTGCTGAGGAACTTTGCACGGTTGGCCACCCAACAGATGGCATCCGGCGAAGCGGTGAACCAGATCCCGAGGTACCTCTTGCTTGGCACCCCGGTCGGGGAGAAGAAACCGAGGGTGAAGGATCCGCCGGCCGAGACCAGCGTTGCACCGTCGGTGAAGTTGCTGCCGCTATCGAGTGTGTCAGACGCAGTGCCGGCAGTCGATGTTGTGAGGCAAAGGATCATGGGGAAGATCAGGGCAGTAAGGCACAAAAATCTTGTCATTATTCCGGTCGCACCTAGTGAAGGGTGATGAGGTTTTTGTTGCAGAAATTTCATGGTATACTGCGATATTTATATGAATACGTTAGTGCTCGCTTACTACTTGCAAAGTACCATCAAAGTTGTGGGATTATCCAGATCAATTTTAACCTGGTTAATTCAGCAGGTGCAGATCTAACGTTTTGGATGGCTAAAATTTCCCATGAGTTGCCATATTCCATTGAAGAATCTCATCAGTACACAGTGGATAATGCAATTGGTACCATTTAACAGTACATGGAACCTTTTGTAGATTAGTGACGACTGATAATGTTGCTGCTCGCCACCCAATCTGCTGTTGTGTTGCTTACCTGAGCCAGAGGAGATGGACACGAGCCGCTGCTGTTGTCGGTCTGAAGTGACAACAAAAGACTAGCTACTTCTGTTGAGCAGAACAAACTGTCGTTGATCTGACAATAGTAGGCTGCTATTGCTCAGAACTAAACATGAGGCATGACTAGAAAATTCGAGCAACAGTTCAGACAAGAAAACTGAACAGGCTGCAATTTCAAAATCAGTAGACAAGATAACATGAGTGACGGTTCAAACTGAATTTCAGAACGAACACAGTGAATTGTCCACGGGGACAGTATTGAACAGAATGAATCCAAGTTGAGTTGCTTTGAACCAATGTTGTCAGTCTGTGGTTACACTGAACAGATGATAATGGAAGCACAAACACAGTCGCAAAAGAACAGAAACCTGTCCAAGAATTCAGATCGCAACAACTGTTGTTGATCTGACAATAGTAGGCTGCAACATGACCCCTGACTAGAAAGAATGAGCAACAGTTCAGACAAGACAACTGAACAGGCTGCCGTTTCAAAATCTGTGGACAAGAGAGTGACAGTTCAAACTGAACTGCACTTTCAGAACGAACATTCAGTGATTGTCCACAGACAGTATCGAACAGAATGAATCCAAGCTGAGTTGCTTTGAACCAAACTGAGAATTCAGAGAACAAACCAGCCAAGATGTACACGACTACACGCTACTGCCACCGCTCGCCTGATGCTGCGGTGTCGACCTCAAGTTGTTGCTGCACCATGAATAACCAAGCCCCCAATCCGAGCTGCACCTGCACTGCTGCTGTCAACCTGCTGTGAACTGAATAACAGAGCAACAAAATCTTAGAAGATCCTCAGTCATTGTGCCCTGTAATACATAAATGAATGGCAAATTGTTT
The DNA here is from genome assembly GCA_018135685.1 of Themeda triandra. Lineage (NCBI taxonomy): Eukaryota > Viridiplantae > Streptophyta > Magnoliopsida > Poales > Poaceae > Themeda > Themeda triandra. The sequence continues at coordinate 538,991 of JAENPR010000274.1, forward strand.
CATCACCATACCGACCAAGCATACCTGTCTCATTTCGTGCCGTCGATCGTCTACTTCCCCTAGGATGCGAGTTGCGAGCTTCTTCTACGGGCTCCGCTGGCCTGTTGGAGGAACGCAACCTCTTCAACTGGAGGAACGCCTTCGTTTGCATGATGTCATCTTTGATGACGATCAGACCACTCCTTATTTTTTTTTTGAATGAACTGGAGGGGCCAGGCCCTCTGCAGAAATTTATTTGACAGTCCTTAATTTCCCAAGTTGAAACTAAAGGATCGGCAAGTCCACTAAAATTTCGTAGATCCAAGATCAACCTCGTGTCAGGATTGGATCCCGTTGGCTTTTGGCTGTGAATTTATTTATCTAGACGTCTTTGTATCATGGATTTGTTCGTATACTACTAATGTGAATATGTGAATACTGAAGACGTCATCGGTTGATATCAAAATGAACATGACTGACGTGGTTACGAGGATCTCCACGAGGATTAATTCCCCGCACGAGGACGGGGATGGGGGGAAAGTCTCCCCGATGACACTTGATGGGGACGGGGACGGAGACGGGGATGGGAGGCATTCTCCGAAGGGAAATTCTCCATTGACATCTTGATTTGTGTAGAATGGTCAAAGCACGTGTACCCTTTCTTTTCTTTTGTTTTTGACTAAGCACATGTACCTTTATTGTGTGCTTATATTCTGATCGAGCATAATATACAAGAAAAAAAACATGACGGAAAGGAGCAGTCGAGCAGATTGTGGCCCCGCTTTTAATTAAGAGGATGCTGGGTTAACCAGTTGCCCACGAGATCACCTACTATAAGGTACAATAGAGAACCATATGGGTTGGATTCCTTGTTTTATTATGCTCCTGTTCATCCTCCACCGTGATGCTGTTCCAAGTTAAGACCCAAGAGAGCGGCCTGACCCAGTACACGCGTTGCCGGTCCGATGATGATGATGTTTACCCGAAATCGGCCCGTCGGAGTTCCTTGGTAACCTCAAAACACCCCCCGCTTACTGGTTCTAATGCCATCCCCATTCAGTCGACCGGCTGCGTGCATCACCGGCAAGCAAACCTCGTCCCTGATGGCGGTGCCAATGCCATTCCTACTCCCTCAGCTGAGGCGTCTAGGTCTCAACCAACCGGCTCAAACCCCGTTCTTTCTGGTGCTAACGCCATTCCTTTGGGTAAAACTCCGGTGATCACCGGCGGGCAACCTTCTTCCCTCACTGGCGCCAACGCCGTCCCTCTTGGTGGCGCACACCCTCGCGTGGTTCCGTGGCAGCAGACTGACACCCCTCGTCCTGACAACCATCATGCCACGAGCAGGGACAGCAGGCTGGCTCGGACCTGCACCCACTGCCTCTCTCATGCGCACTGGAGAGTCAACTGCTCTCAGCCTATCCGGTGCCATGCTTGCTTCCGCCCCGGACATGTTGCTGCCTTTTGCCTTGATGCTTCTACTGCCAGGGGACAACAAAATCTTGGCATGCCCAATAGGAGAGTTGTCAGGGCCAGTAAGCAGGCCTGGGTCAAAATTAATTCTGCGTCTCAACCGTCCGCGGCCGGCCCGGGAACCGATTCGACGGCTCACCCGCCTCGGTCTTCTAGGCCTGCCATGGAACTTGTGCCTGCATTTACTGTTCATAGTGACCCAAGGCCCAACTCGGCTAGATGGGCTGCCGAACCGGGTGTGGAGAGTTTAAACAGTGCTCCTGACCCCTGCGACTGGAGGCTTTTCACCCTGAACCCTTCGTCTTCCTCTCCGAGCAGTGGCTCTGCTCCTTCTACCTCCGTCCAGGAAAACCCCAATCCCTCCTCCCACCACATCCCAGACCTCAACCTCGCCCCTGGCAACGAAGATTCCATGGCGTTCCTCCGGGCTGACCCCATGCCGTTCATCCCGGAGCACATGGAGCTGGTGAACATTCCCAACAGAAGATTCAAGGTGAGGGCGGTGGCGCCTGTCCGCCCGTTGGCAAAAAATGAGAACCTGGCGATCGTCTACATCGATCCTCTTCGGGTAACCCAATGCACTTTCCTCCTGTTAGAGGGGTCCTGAGAGATTTTCAGAGGGATCAAGTGCGAATAGCTTATCAGGACATACAGCTACCAGCTTAGGACAGGCAATGGTTAGACTGGATCATGCTCACACTAGAGATGTTTTGGTTGCTAACAGTCCTCATGTTTTTGACAATGTCCTGATTTCATTCACCAAACATGACCGGTGAAGGAATTGGAGGGGGGCTAACTTTAATCATGAATGCTGGTTGTTGTTGATGGACTTCCCACGGGATTACATTTCAGAAAGGCATGTGTATCAGGCTATTGGGGATTTTGCTCGTGTCCTACTTCTCCAATGGGAAGAGAACTTTGCCTCCAGGATACTGCTTAGGACTAGAGTTCGGGATGTGCAGCAAGTTCCCCAGTTTGTGGTACTGGAAGATCCAGACACTGTCGGAGGTGAATCTTTCACAGTGCAATGTGAAGTCCTCAGTTTCAATCAGCCTAATGAGGCTCCCCAGCCACAGGACCCGGCGCCGGCAAATAATATCATTGAGCATGCCCTACCCTATGACTTCATGGGCTTAAGACAGCCGGTTCATGATCAGGATGACCAAGATGAAGATGAAGACCAGGGGCAAGATCAGGAAGACAATGACTGGAACCCATGGCCTCAACAGATTCAGAATCAGGAGCAGCAGGTTGATGCACCACAAGCTCAAGCCCAAGGACAGCTGAACATTGCACCTGATGCAGCAGCAGATGAAAACAATCCTGGAGATCAGGCCCTTGACCTCAACCAACCCCTTCTTGACCAGGACCTTGACCCAGTCATCATTGACCCGGTTGAGAATGATCCATTAGGGCAAGGGGAGCATATTCATTACTTGCTACAAAATGAGGGTGAGGTGTATCTGCTGAACCAACAACCAGGGCATGAGGACATTGGATTAGAGGAACAACATGTTGAGCTAGCCCTGAACATTGAACAACAGCTTGGACAAGACCTCAATCTAAACATTGAGCAGCAGCAGGGACAGAACCTGAATTTGAACTTTGAGCAGCAGCAGGGGCGGAATTTTCTGGTGGAAGAATTCTCAGCTGATCAACTGATGCACATCGTTGATATTTCTGCAAATTCAGATAATATTGAGAGTTTTGGGCAGAAGCTTACAGGTGGTCAGCAACAAAATCTGGAAATAGAAGCCTCAGGGAGCCCAGGACACTCCCCAGTCAGAACTTTTGACCTAGCTCCTAATCATAATGATAACCAGCTCGCAGCAACTGTTCTGTTCAACTCTCAGCAGGGAGACTGGGCCAGCTCCTCTCAGGCCCAGCAGAGAAATCATGCAGAGCAGATGCCTTGTCTGGGAAGCCCTGCCTACAGTATTGGGCCTGCCCAACTGCCTGAAACTTTACAGCAACAGGCAATTGATACTAGCCACAGCTCAACCCCCTTGCCAGAAGGGGCTCAGAATCTGGATGGTGCTCAGAGAATTGGCAACCTCTTGACCCATTAGAATGATGAAGAAATAGGAAGCCATAGCCAACAGAATAATTGGGGTAGAAGATGAAGCCCATGGCACTGGTTTTGATGCATCTAATCAAGCTCTGACACAGCAGCCTAGTGAAGCATCAGCTGATAACATCAACCTGGTGACAGGCCAAATGACCCGAGAACTTTGATGCAGACAAATTTGGGTGACTCACATCCAGGAGGAGACAGCTAATCCTAATAGTGTGGCAGAAGCTGACATTAACTTAACCCATTTGGCACTTGGCAAGACTCCTGTCACTTTTCCAGAACAGGGGGCATTCTTGGAAGCTATGATAGCTGATAACTTTCAGCAGAAAGATGTTCAGTCTGGATTCAGCTCAACATGTTTGGGGAAGAATGACATGGAAGAATCTCAGTACTTAAAAGCTGAAGCAACAAGGTTATAGGCAAGGTTCTTTAACTCAGGTAACCCTGCCAATCTTATGATTAGTATACCTGCCAATTGGGCAAATTTCTTTACTGCCCAACTGTTAAACAACTGCAACTTTGATTGGATGAAACACTTGTTAGCTTCTGGACTAGCATGTAACTTAAGTTGCAGCTCTGATACTGGACATGTTGACTTCTCTATACCATCTACTTGTCCTGACTTTCAACTCCAATGCTTGGCAGTTGACGGGGAGGAAGCTCCAGGACCGGCTCGGGATGCGGAGCGAGAATGTACCTTGAAAAAGAGAAGCTACAAAAGGGCAGCTCCTTTGGTAGAGTCGAGAGGTAAGAAGAAGTCCTCGATTCAAAGTTCATAATAAAGGTTTCATGCACGATGGTTGTAAAGAAAAACATTGCTTTGGTTGTCGAGTAAAGCCCTCCAACCTTTGAAAAATCTTCAATCAAAAAAATTGCAATCAATTTCTGTAAAATGGATGAGTCTGAAATCTCTGATGATTTACTACAGGCTAAAATGAAGAAAACCCACCCGGTGGCAAGAGCGAGGCATTGTGCTTCAAGAGCTACGGGAAGGTTTGCAAGTGTGGATGAAGCTCTTTCTTGAAGGTGAAGGCTTGGCTCAACTCCTACCCGGTAATGTTAGGGGAGTGGAAGATAACAATCAAGTCAATGATGAGTAAAACAAGGGTCAGCAACAGAAGATGAGAAGGCACATTGAGTGTCTGGTGCTACTAGCTTTTGTAATAGACTTTAAGTTTGTATCCTCCTGGCGGCTTTGGCTTTGGCTTGGATTTATTTTGTGGGGTAAACTCATGGGTCTGTTTCAGTACTTTGTTCAGATCAGTGGATGTATCAGTTTGCAGACTTTTAAGGCTGTGTTGTTTAGTTCGGATCTTAGCTTTAAGCAGTCATGTGGTACTGCTCAGTGGACAAGTGTCAGCATCAGTGTAATACTGTTGCCCTCTAAACAATCCTACTTGTTTAATTAATGAATCTTAATTCAGTCAAAAGTTGGAATGTCTGTGTTGGAATGTCAGAGGTGTGAATTCAGTGAAAAAATGGGATTCCATTAAAAGCAAAGTTATGCAAGCTAACTGTGACATTGCTTGCCTTCAGGAAACAAAAAAGAGTAGCATTGATATGCAGTTCCTGAGGAAAATTCTGCCCCCCCAGTTAAACTCCTTCTACTTTGTTCCTTTTGTGGGGGCGTACGTTAGTGGCTTGGAAAGAGAGTCTATTCCATGGAACGCTAAAAAACATGAATGGCTTCTCCCTGACAATTGAATTCACTTCTAAGCTGGACGACTCTGTCTGGAACCTGGTAAATGTCTATGGGCCCTGCACTTCGAGGGGAAAAACTGAGTTTGCAAACTGGTTGAAGTCACTGAACATGAATGATGAAGAAGACTGGATAATCCTGGGTGATTTCAACCTCTATAGATTCCCAGAAAATAGAAATAGAGAGGGAGCTGACATAAATGACATGTTCCTTTTCAACAACATAATCAGCTACCTTGGCTTGGTTGAAATAACTTTGCTTGGAAAGAAATACACTTGGTCTAACATGCAGCAACCTCCCTTGCTAGAGAAGTTGGATTGGGTGTTCACAAACAGTGTCTGGACCCTCTCATATCCTGAAACAACCTGCAAAGCTCTGACAATGGAGATTTCTGACCACACCCCTCTACTCATCAATATCTCAACTCAGATCCCCAAAGCACACTTGTTTAGATTTGAGAACTTCTGGTTGTTAAGGAATGACTTTCACCAGTTAGTACAGGATAATTGGGTGTCAAACTCCAATATTTCTAACAGTGCAAAACTAGTCACCAAAAAATACAAGAACTTAAGAGCTTCCTTAAAATCTTGGAGTTTAAATTTGTTAAACCTCAAAATAGCCATTGCAAACATTTCAACCACAATTCAGTTCCTGGACACTCTAGAAGAGTACAGAGATCTTAGCCTGGAAGAATGGAATTTCAGGCTAATAATTAGAGAAAAGATGCTGACCCTGCTTGAGCAGCAGAGAATCTATTGGAAGCAAATAGGGTCCTTAAAATGGGCAACCCTGGGGGATGCTGGAACCAAGTTTTTTCATACTACTGCTACAATAAGACACAGAAGCAATGCCATTGCAACTCTGGAAGATGATGAAGGAAACTTACACAACTCTCATGTAGATAAGGAATTGCTACTTTGGGAATCTTTTAAAGAAAGGCTAGGACAGAGTGAGTGCAATGAAATGTTGTTTGACCTTGGATCCCTGATACAACCTTTGGAGGGACTTGATCACCTAGAAGATAAATTCACAACAGATGAGATTGATGCAGTGGTCAAGCGGTTGCCAAATGATAAGTCACCTGGTCCTGATGGTTTTAATAATGAATTCATCAAAAAATGTTGGCCAATCATCAAGACTGATTCTACAATTTGTGTTGGGATTTCCAATCATCAAATGCTTGCCTTCAAAGCATCAACTCTTCTTTCATTACTTTAATCCCAAAGGTGCCAAACCCTTCTAGGGTCTCTGACTTCAGGCCCATCTCACTCGAACTGCTCCATGAAGCTAATCACAAAGCTTTTGGCTAACAGGCTCCAAAAGGTAATCATCCCAATGGTTCATAAAAACCAGTATGGTTTCATTAAGCAAAGAACAATCCATGACTGCCTTGCTTGGTCATTTGAGTACCTCCATCTGTGTCATCACTCGAAAAAAGAAATCATAATCCTAAAACTTGACTTTGAGAAAGCCTTTGATAAAATAGAGCATGCTGCCATTCTGAAAATCCTTGCTGCCAAGGGTTTTGGTGACACCTGGAACTCTTGGATTCAGAATATTCTTCACAGTGGTACCTCCAAAGTGTTGCTCAATGGAGTACCTAGGAAAAATATTTTCTGCAAACGTGGAGTTAGGCAAGGGGACCCTCTCTCCCCACTTTTATTTGTCCTTGCAGCTGACTTACTGCAATCCATCCTCAATTGTGCAAGACAGAGGGGCCTCCTTACTTTGCCAATCCCCATAGCTCCTCTTCTGATTATCCAATCATACAATATGCCGATGATACCCTGATCATCATGGAAGGGGATGCTAGGCACCTCTTCTTTCTCAAGTCAATCCTACTTTCCTTCCATCAGTCCACTGGCCTTAAAGTGAACTTCAATAAATCTTTCATTGTTCCCATCAATATCCCTGAACATAAAACCTCCATCCTGGCTAACACCCTTGGATGTGAAATTGGGACTCTCCCTTTCACATACTTGGGCCTTCCACTTGGGATCTCTAGACCAAAAATTGAAGACTACCTCCCCCTGATTACTAAATGTGAAAGGAGACTTGTTTCCACTTCCAGCTTCCTTTCCCAAGCTGGCAGACTAGAAATCACTAATGCTGTTCTTACTGCCCTACCTACTTTCCATATGTGTGTCCTTGCTCTTCCTAAGGGAGTTATTAAGCAGATTGACAAAGCTAGAAGGCACTGCTTGTGGAGAGGGGCTGACATCAACTCAAAAAACCACCAAAGGCAGCCTGGGAGCTAGTGTTCAAAGGCAAGGAGGAAGGAGGCCTAGGAGTTATTGATCTGGAGAGACAAAATGATGCCTGTTAATGAAGAACCTTGACAAATTCTACAACAAAAAAGATATCCCTTGGGTAACTTTAGTTTGGGAAAAGCATTATCACAGTGGGAACCTCCCTAATCATATTGTGAAGGGATCTTTTTGGTGGAGGGATATTCTTAAGCTGGTTGAAGACTACAAGAAATTTGCATGTGTACAAGTGAACAGTGGACTTTCTTTCTTCCTTTGGTCAGACAAATGGAATAGGGTACCTCTTTTGATGCAAATGCCTGAACTTTACTCCTATGCAAAGAAAAAGAACATAACAGTGGAGGAGTGGGCCTCTCAGCAACACCCTGCTCACCTCTTTAATATCCCTTTGTCTGAAGAAGCCTTCAATCAGTTCCAACAACTTGAAACAATAAAAGAAAGCCTCGCTCTCACTCAGCTGAATGATACTTGGAACTGTGTTTGGGGGCCTTTCTCTACCTCAAGAGCTTATAAACATAACACTCAGCAGGCTCAGGTTCACCCTTCTTTTAGATGGCTATGGAAAAGTAGATGCCAGCCAAAACACAAAGTTTTCTACGGGCTTTTACTGGTCGACAGATTGAGCACAAGGGACATTCTTAGCAGAAGAGGAATGAATTTAAACTCGACTCAGTGTCTTCTTTGCCAAAGCTCTGTACTTGAAACTCTAAATCACTTGTTCCTAGCCTGCCCATTCATAGTTCAGTGTTGGGCAACAGTTGGTATTACATCCCAAAACCAGCAGGATATCCTCCAGGCAGTGGAGCAGATCAAGGTTCAAGCAAATGCTCCTTTCTTCATGGAATTGGCAATCCTCATGTGCTGGGCTATTTGGATAGTGAGAAATGACTGCATCTTTCAAGGCATTCAGCCATCAGTGGCTAGAGTGAAGGAGGTGTTCGACAAAGAAATCAGAATCCTTTCCCTAAGGGTTAAGGCAAAGTACTCTGCGGCTTTTGATTCATGGATCCAAAACCTGTTGTAATAAGTCTACTTTTCTTGATTTTTTTCATCTCCTTTTTTGTTTCTTGAATGAGCTTGTTTTGCTCTTCTTTCCCTTTTAGTAGCCGCTTTTGTTTTAGTTTCTAGCTTGTTTCTTTTTTTGGTCCTTCAGGCTTTGTACTCTTGTAAGGCACTGTTTTGTTTCAATAAATTCCCTGTAGGGGCCTTTCGGCCCTTCCAGTCCTTTCAAAAAAAAAGTAAATATCCTATATATGACAACAAAATAGAGTGCCATCTAGAGGACTTTTTATGCCAGCTAACAAGTAACAACTCCACTAGTTGTTAGAGAAATACATGGTTATCTTTTTGTCTAAGAAAAGATCAGCCATCGTCCATAGACTTTGAAAAAGTTCGCTGCTTTCAACCCCGACATTTTCATAAGAAATGTAAGAGGTCAACCACTGCATTCATAAGAAATTTAAGAGGTCAGTCATCCATAGACTTTAAATAAGTTTGCAGCTAGCTTTCAACCATTTACATTCATAAGAAGTGTTAGAGTATGCAGTGGATACAAAAGTCTTAGGACTAACTCAACCTAAAAGACTAGCCTGATATATGAATGTTACCCCTGCCTGCCATATATGTTTTGCTCTTTCACCATATCAGTTACCGATGTGGGAATAAACCTAACTAGAAATTAAACAAATAAGCTAGTGAATTAAAAATTAAACATGCCGTGATTGACTACGGAATGTGCCAATATTTTTTGTTTTGGAGGAATCTTGAGGGCCCGCAGCCCCTATAGTTTTTTTATGACAATAAAGGAGGGGTTCAAAGATAGACATAGAATCATTCAAAAGTAAAAACGGATGAATTCCCGGTCGTGAAAAAAAAGAAACATTCAAAGGTAAAAAAGGGATTCAAAGTCACTATCACGCATCACCTAGAGAGGTGGCATGTGACTCTAGCATATAAGAGCACAAGGCTTCGACCAATTCAAGTTGAATGAAAGGCAAGCAAGTAAAGAAAAAAGATACAAAGGAACCAAAAAAAAAAGAAAGTTAAACAAGACGGGGATTACAACATACTGATCCATACATCAAACAAGGCTGCTATACTAATAAGCTAAGCGGGCACCAACGTGATCATCCATGAATTTCCTTGAGCTACGCAACAAACATCCACCATCACTAGTACCGGCGACCACAATGACAAGACTTTTGTCGTACGTTATCACCCTAATCTTCGCCGTGTTCTTGCTTTTGCTCGAGCCTCCACGGCCATTGGCATTGCATCGACACACTCAGCAGCAGCAACATCACCGACACGCGGTCTCATCCGGCTAAGAGCACCTTCACCGGGCTTCTTCTCCCCGCCGGGGTGCCGGCCAAGAGATACCTTGGCATCGGTTCACCGCGTCCCTGGATGCCATCTGTTGGGTGGCCAACCGCGACACCCCCCTCAATAGCACCTCGGGCGCACTGGAGGTCGGCAGCACCGGGAGCCTTCTGTCAGGAACCTGACCAAGGGCATGGTCGTCGTCGATCAGCAGCCCTTTGAAGAGGGAGACGCGGTGTGAAGGTTGGGCAGGAATCATGTTCGAGCTCAAGATGGTTTCACCAGCGGGCCGTCGTCCTGGGCCGTTGCCGTCGTATTGGGCCAGAGGCCGTGTAATAGTATAAGTAGCGGCCGTTGTCTTGGTGGTGAAGTTAGCGAATTGAACCGAAAACCGATTCTGAACTCGATTCCCCATTTGCTTCTTCTGAATTCGAACCCCAGTTCATGCTCTCTACCCCAAATTCTGCCCAATTTATCCCAATTTGTATCTAATACTACTAGTAATCTCCAGAGTCCTAACAATTGGTATCTAGCTCCTGCGATATCCCGGCCAAATTTTTTGTTTCCACCTCGAATTGCTGCGTCCTGGCGCTGCGCGCAATCCGACCAAGTTTCAGGCAGCAATGGCGGCATCGCTGGATGAGCTCGCCGGCAAGTTCGAGGAGATGAAGACCACGCTCGAGAGCTTTGCGCAGGTGATGCGGGAGTTCGTCAGCCTCAATGAGATGGTGAAGAAGACGTTCGACTCCGTCCACGACATGCAGTCGAAGTAGACGGAGTCGGATCTCATCATCGCCGAGATGGTGACCAAGGCGGACGACTTCACCAAGCTGCTGGGCGACACGGCGTCGTGGGTCGATGGCCTGTACCGCCGCGTCGACGCCATCGATCCGGCGGGTGCTGGACCCGCTCCTGGGCCGGGGGTGCTCGGGGGATTGCCTCACCCGGGTGGCGGGGGAGCAACTGCTCCTCCTGGCGGTGGCGCGCTGCTCGTCGCGCACATCGCGGTCGAACAGCATCCACATCGGGTGCTCGACCTCAACTCTGTTCCTGCGTCATCGTCTCCATCACCGACGAGGGACGCGGAGCAGCTCAACGGGAATGGCGAACACGGCGGCGGGTTTACCCGGCCGTCGAACTACAACAGGGGTACGTGTCATGAGAATTTCTCCGATTCAAATCATCGCCGACCGTTTCCTAAGCTCGAGTTCCCTAAATTTGATGGTTCTAATGCTCGGCTTTGGCGTGATGATTGTCTGCTGTATTTTGACATCTACTCGGTCCACCCATCGCTCAAGACACGATTCGCAGCGCTGAATTTCGTGGGGTCGGCGAGGACATGGCTTCATACAGTGGAACGCAGAGGGCGCATTGAGGATTGGGATGAGCTGTGCAGGCAAGTGCTATCCAGGTTTGACAAGGATCAGTATCCTGTTGTCCTGCAGCAATTTGAATCGCTCTTGCAGTCAGCGTCTGTAGATGCCTATGTGCTTGAATTTGAGAAGGCTGCGCACAATTTGTTGTTATACAATGCGAGCTATGATGAGACTTACTTTGTCAAGAGATTTATGGGTGGGTTGAAGGAGGAGATCAGGGCTGGAATATTTCTGCACCGGCCAAAGGATGTGGATACAGCAAGTGCTCTGGCATTGTTGCAGGAAGCTGAATTGGCTATGCACAAAGGCAAGCAAGGGTGGAGGGATAATGCCAAATCAGGGCACAAATATGCTGGGGAGAAGAATAAGAGTACTGAGGCTGAATCATCCAAATCTCAGTCTACTCATGCAGATTCTGAAGCTTTTGCTAGTCTGAAGGCTTATCAGACTTATAGAAGGAAAAATAACTTGTGTTACAAGTGTGGGAATAAGTGGAGTAAGGATCACAAGTGTCCTCCAATGGTTCCAATCCATGTGGTAGAGGAACTCTTTGATGCTCTGGATACATCTAGTCAAGAAGAAGATAGCCAATGTGATGAAGAAGTTCAGTCTGATACTGTGATGACAGTAACTCAGGGATCTGCTTCAATGTCAGTTAAGAGGCAGACGCTGAGGTTATGTGCTTACATTGGGAAGCTTCCTATCTTGGTTCTGGTGGATTCAGGCAGTAATGCAACATTTATTAGTGCCTCCTTGGCCACAAAGTTTGCTCAAGCTTTGACTCCCTGTTCACCAAGCAGTTTTGTTACTGCTAATGGTGATAACATGGTGTGTGATCAGGAAATCAAGAATTTGCAATGGAGTTGTCAGGGCCATGTCTTCCATTCTCAAGCTGGGGTGTTACCATTGAGGTGCTTTGACATGATCCTTGGACAAGATTGGTTGGAGTCAGTGAGTCCTATGTGGGTGCACTGGCAGAAGAAGGTTATGAGATTTATGCATGCTGGTAAGAATGTTACACTGAGGGGGCTGAGTGCATCATCTGCACAGTGTACTCAGATTCCTGCATCTAAGCTGCAAGGATTGTTGAATAGAAAAGCTATTACACACTGTATTCAGTTGGGTTCTGAGATGAATGAGGATCTGGTGTATGTGCAGTGTACTCAAGAGGAGACAGTTCAGGCTGTTACTGATGTCTCTGTTCCAGAGGTGGTTAAGCACTTACTAGCTGAATATGAGGAATTGTTTACCACACCAAACCAGTTACCTCCAGCAAGGGCATTTGATCATCACATTGAGTTGATTCCAGGCTCCACTCCAGTGAACATCAGGCCCTACAGATATTCTCCTCAGCAGAAGTCTGAAATAGAGAAGCAGGTGAAAGAAATGTTATCTGCTAGAATTATTAAACACAACACTAGTCCATATGCATCTCCTGTGCTGCTAGTGAAAAAGAAGGATGCCACTTGGAGATTTTGTGTGGATTATAGGCAATTGAATGCTCAAACAGTGACAAACAAACATCCAATGCCTGTGGTTGAAGAATTATTGGATGAATTAGCTGGAGCTACTTGGTTCACTAAGTTGGATTTCGAGCGGGATATCATCAAATTTTCATTGATAAGCTTGATACTCACAAGGCGCATTCAAAACACATGAAGGCTTGTATGAGTTTTTGGTGATGCCATTTGGTTTGACAAATGCCCCAGCAACCTTTCAAGGGATTATGAACCTGATATTCTCTGAATTGTTGAGGAAAGGAGTCTTGATTTTTATGGATGACATATTGATTTATTTTAAAACATTGGAGGAACATGTGGCTCTTCTCACAAAGGTGTTTGATATCCTGAGGTAGCACAAGTTCTTCATCAAGTTGTCTAAGTGCTCTTTTGCTCAGAAGGAGGTGGAATATCTGGGCCATGTTATTTCAGCTAAAGGGGTAGCTACTGAAGATTCAAAAATTCAGTCTGTGCAGAATTGGCCTACACCCAGAAATCTGAAAGAACTCAGGGGTTTCCTTGGTCTTACTGGTTATTATAGAAGGTTTATCAGACATTATGGCATGATTAGTAGACCATTGGTGAATCTGTTAAAAAAGGGCCAGATATTTGCTTGGACTGCAATAACTGAAACTGCTTTTCAGCAGCTGAAAGTGGCTCTAACAACTGCTCCAGTATTGGCATTGCCTGATTTTGCAAAACCATTCACTTTAGAAACTGATGCTAGTGATATTGGGTTTGGAGCTGTGTTGATGCAAGATCACCATCCAATTGCTTATTTAAGCAAAGCTGTTTGTCCTAAAAATCAGGCTATGTCTACATATGAGAAGGAATGCTTGGCTATTCTACTTGCAGTGGATAAGTGGAGAGCCTATGTGCAAAATCAAGAGTTCATTATCAAAACTGATCATAGAAGCTTGTCTCACATTACTGAACAGAGAGTGGCATCAAAATTACAACTGAAAGCAATTCTGAAACTGATGGATTTGCAGTACAAGGTGATATACAGACAAGGGTCTTCAAACTTAGCAGCTGATGCTTTGTCTAGGATGCCCCAGGCTTCACCTGTTTGTGCAGTATCAACACTTTATGCTGATTGGATGGATAGAATCAAGATGGGTTATGAGGATGATCCTCAAGCATTGGAGCTGTTGCAGAGTTTGAAGGACAAACCACCAGCTCAATCAGGATTCAGTCTGGAAAAAGGCATTCTCAGGATGAATGGGAAGATTTGGTTGGGTACTAATAAGTTGGCTCAGAGTCACATATTACAAGCTGTTCATCCAAGTGTAGTTGGGGGCCATTCTGGTTATCTGCCTACATATCATAGACTTAAGCAGTTATTTACATGGCCTCATATGAAGAAGGATATTCAGGAATTCATTAAACAGTGTGCAGTCTGTCAACAGGCCAAGGTTGATCACACCAAATTACCAGGTCTGTTGCAACCTTTACCAGTTCCTAACCAAGCTTGGAAGATAATTTGCATGGATTTTATAGAGGGTCTTCCCAAGTCAAACAAATATGATTCTATTCTGGTGGTAATTGATAAGTTCACTAAATATGCTCATTTTATACCATTGAGTCATCCATATTCTGCTGTGGAAGTGGCTCAAGCCTTTGTTGACAATGTGTATAAGCTACATGGGCTACCTGAGGGGATTGTGACTGACAGAGACAGAATTTTCACAAGCATCTTCTAGAAAGAGTTAGTGAGATTGTCAGATTCACAACTGTTGATGAGTTCTTCTTATCATCCCCAGACTGATGGTCAAACTGAGAGATTGAACCAATGTCTGGAAAGTTTTCTGAGATGCAGTGTTCATGCTTGTCCTCGGCAATGGAGCAAATGGCTAACAGTAGTTGAGTTTTGGTATAATACTTCATATCATTCAGCTTTGGGTTTATCTCCATTTGAGGCTTTATATGGGTATACTCCAAAGATGTTTGGGATTCCAAGTGCAAACAGTTTGCATTGTCCAGATTTGGAGCAATGGCTCTTGGAGAAGAATCTGCTCAATGATCTCTTGTTCAGCCAGTTACACAGGGCTCAACAGAGAATGAAGCATCAGGCTGATAAAGGCAGAACTGAAAGAACTTTTGCTGTTGGTGATTGGGTTTATCTCAAGTTGCAACCCTATACACAATCTTCAGTAGCACCAAGAGGTAACAGCAAACTAATTTTCAAGTACTATGGGCCATATCAGATTCTGTCCAGGGTGGGGGAAGTGGCATACAAGTTAGCCTTGCCAGCTGGAGCTAAGATTCACCCTGTCATTCATGTTTCTCAACTCAAGATGCATGTGCCACCAGCAGTGCAGCCTGACTCTGAGTTGTGTCAGTTACCGCTGGAACCTGACTCTGAATTGCAAGTGCATGCTATACTGGAAACTCGCAGCATTCAGAAGGGTGGCTCAGTTCTCTGTCAGGTGCAGGTGGCTTGGGAAGGAGTGAGTTCTGAACCACATACTTGGGAGGAATTCAATGATGCTCAAAGGAGATTTCCAACAAGTCCGGCTTGGGGTCAAGCCGGCTTTCAAGAGGGGAGCAATGTCAGGAACCTGACCAAGGGCATGGTCGTCGTCGATCAGCAGCCGTCTGAAGAGGGAGACGCGGTGTGAAGGTTGGGCGGGAATCATGTTCGAGCTCAAGATGGTTTCACCAGCGGGCCGTCGTCCTGGGCCGCCGTCCTAGGCCGTTGCCGTCGTATTGGGCCAGAGGCCGTGTAATAGTATAAGTAGCGGCCGTTGTCTTGGCGGTGAAGTTAGCGAATTGAACCGGAAACCGATTCTGAACTCGATTCCCCATTTGCTTCTTTTGAATTCGAACCCCAGTTCATGCTCTCTACCCCAAATTCTGCCAAATTTATCCCAATTTGTATCTGATACTACTAGTAATCTCGAGAGTCCTAACACCTTCGCCTTCTCGATGGCTCTGGACACACCGCGTGGTCATCCAACACGACGACGAGTAGTTCCTCTACTCTAGCCGCGGCGCAGTTGCTCGACTCCGGCAACCTTGTCGTGCGCGAGCAGAGCAGCGGTGACGTGCTCTGGCAATCATTCGATCACCCGTCGAACACCTTTCTCGCCGGCATGAGAATCGGCAAGAACCCGCAGACTGGTGCGGAGTGGTCCCTCACGTCATGGCGCGCGTCGAACGACCCGACGACCGGGGACTGGAGGCAACGGATGGACACCATGGGGCTCCCAGACATAGTCGCGTGGCAAGGAAACACCAAGAAGTACCGAACGGGCCCCTGGAACGGACTATGTTTCAGCGGCTACCCGGTGATGGTGAGGGTGTCGGACTCGGATCCGTACTCCAGCCAGGTCGTCGTCCGCCCCAACGAGATTGCATACATCTTCAATGCTAGGACCGACGCGCCCTTCACCCGCCTCGTGCTGAATGATGTCGGCGTGCTGCAGCATCTGGGGTGGGATCCGGCCAACCAGGTGTGGAACATCTACTCGCAGGCGCCAAAAGACATCTGCCACAACTACGCCAACTGCGGCGCGTTCGGCCTGTGCAACGCGAACGCGGCGCACTCGCAGTTCTGCAGCTGCGTCGTGGGGTTCAGCCCCGTGAACCCCTCGCAGTGGTCTACGAGGCAATACGAAGGCGGATGCAGGAGGGACGTGCCGCTGGAATGCAACGACAACGGGACGACGACGGACGGATTCATGGTGTTGTGGGAAGTGAAGCTCCCCGACACGGACAACGCGACGGTGGACATGCACGCGACGCTGGAGCAGTGCAGGGCGAGGTGCCTCGCCAACTGCTCGTGCATCGCCTACGCCGCCGCCGACATCAGGGGAGGCGGTGATGGTAGTGGCTGCGTCATGTGGAAGGATAACATTGTTGATGTCCAGTACGTAGACAAGGGACAGGATCGACTCTACTTGAGGCTGGCCACGTCTGAATTGGATATAGGTAAGTTCCTAAAAGTTTTTGGCTCTGCCACTTCATATCAGCAGTAAACCGATTTCATCATCATCTGTTCTTCAACAAATTTCTGCAGCTCAAAGGAAGAGGAGGGGTGTGGCAAAGATCGTGGTTCCAGTCACAGCATCTCTGCTAGCAGCCACGGCTGCCGGCATGTACCTTGTTTGGATATGCAAGCTTAGAGGTACAGACACTTTACTACTCCATATAATTCAGAGTGCATATATTAGTGAATCTCACTGAGATTAATTGGCTAGTGCAGAGTAGAAGTCTCTCGTTCTCCCTCTCTCTCTATCGCCCCCTCTCTCTCCTAATCAATTTTTTTTTTACTCTCTCCGTTCCAAATTATAAGTTAATTTGGAACCGAATGCATGAGTATTAGAGATTTAGAGCGCATATATTAACAAGAGCTACTGTAAAATGGCTTTATTGTAAGGTGCACGTCGAAACAATAGTAGCGGGAAGAAAGTAATGCCTGGTACGGAGAGCACGTCAAATGAACTTGGCGATGAAGAAGATCTCGAGCTTCCATTTGTTAGCTTTAGAGATATTGTCTCCGCAACAGATAACTTCTCTGAGGGTAACATGCTTGGACGAGGAGGCTTTGGAAAAGTTTATAAGGTAACTACAATGAAATTCCTACACAACATAAGTGTTGTATGAAATTATCGACATTTCCTGAATAATAAAATCATGCAGGGTATGCTGCCCAATAACAAAGAAGTTGCAATCAAAAGACTTGATAAGGGTTCTAGACAAGGGGCAGAGGAATTCAGAAATGAAGTTATTCTCATTGCCAAACTGCAACAGAGAAACCTTGTCAGACTTCTTGGTTGCTGCATTCATGGAGACGAGAGGTTGCTCATTTATGAGTATTTACCAAACAAAAGCTTGGATTGCTTCATTTTTGGTAGTTAATCTCATATTTTCAAGAAAATATATGTTTGCTATAGTTACCATGTAAAATTTATCTGCTTACTTATATAGTACTACTACATATAGATCCTGCAAGTGAAAGAGCTCTCGATTGGTCAACAAGATTCAATATAATCAAAGGAATATCTAGAGGACTTCTTTATCTCCAACAAGATTCAAGGTTGACTATAATTCATAGAGATATCAAAACAAGCAACATCCTGTTGGATGCAGATATGAGCCCAAAGATATCAGATTTTGGTATGGCAAGAATCTTTGGTGGAAACCAACAAGAAGCAAATACTAATCGAGTTGTCGGGACATAGTGAGTAATCCATGCATCATATGCTTGATATGATTTTTACTTTCTCATTCTTTTAATTTGTTTATACTTAGTGTTAACTTTCTATGTAGTGGTTACATGTCTCCTGAATATGCAATGGATGGCGTCTTTTCAGTCAAGTCGGATACATATAGTTTTGGTGTCATACTCCTAGAGATTATAAGTGGTTTAAAGATCACTTCGATTCAGTTCACCAACTTCCCTAGCTTATTAGCTTATGTGAGTATATATTGTGCTATTCTTGAAATTCCACAATTCGATAAAAATGTGCTGACATCTTCCGTAGAAAAACATGCTGATATCCTATGAACTTGGTTGAATTGGTTCAGGCATGGAGCTTATGGAAAGATGGTAAGGCAATTGATCTTGTGGACTCATCAATTGTTGGGACTTGTTCACCGGTTGAAGTTTTGCGATGTATTCACATTGGACTCTTGTGCGTGCAAGACAATCCAAATAGTAGGCCACTCATGTCATCGGTTGTGTTTATGTTGGAGAACGAAACCACATTACGTTCAGTCCCAAAGCAGCCCATGTACTTCTCCCAATGGTATTTAGAAGCCCAAGGAACAGGAGAAAATAAAAATAGCTCCATGAATGACGTTAGTATCTCAATATTGGAGGGACGGTAGGTGGTTTGTAACATTTCTAATAGGTTATACTTTTAGAACAATGATTACATGGTTTTTAGGATTGAGGACACCTCCTTATTGCAAGGAAATAGAACTGTATATGTATACTATATAAACAAAGCTAAGGACAGCTTCTACGCAGTGCCAACGTTTTTCACTATGCAGAAAACGCTATCTGTGACGCGTCTAGAGGGTCATCCGTGACACGTAAAAAACGCGTCACTGTTTTTGCGTCTGAGATAAGGGCTTATCTGTGACGCGTAAAAACGCGTCACTGATAAACCTATATTGGTGACGCGTGTTCCCAAGACGCGTCACCAATAACCCTCTATCGGTGACGCATCCAACCAATACGCGTCACAGATAACCCTCTATTGGTGACATGTCCAACCAATACGCGTCACGGATAACCCTCTATCGGTGACATGTCCAACCAATACGCGTCACGGATAACCCTCTATCGGTGACATGTCCAACCAATACGCGTCACGGATAACCCTCTATCGGTGACATGTCCAACCAAATACGCGTCACGGATAACCCTCTATCAGTGACGCGTCCAACCAATACGTGTCACAGATAACTATTTCATAAAACAAAAAAAAAATACAATAATCCTGTATATATGCAATGATCCTATATATATATACACACACATCAAACATGATCCCATATATACACACATACACATCAGACGTACCACCGTTTCAACAATGAGTTATTTACCAACTTTTTTGAATGATCTGGAGGGGTTTACACCCCTACAATAATTACCAACTTTTTTAGATACATGTTATCGCCTTGGGCCATTGTATACAAGGTACAACCAATGTATTTGATGAGGACAAAGACAAGAAAAACACTTAATAATCCTAGAAGAGTAAAACCTTGTTTCCTCATCACTCGATCATGAAAGATAGCATCTGTCTCTATGTTCTTGGAAGAGCACCTGTAAAGGAGTGAAGAGTTGAGTGAACCAAGACATCATGTGAGGTGACAAAGGAATTATAAATGCAAAAAGTTCCATGGCTGACCACTGAACTATACAACGATGCATGTGTATGGACCTTTAATTCTACTAGAACATCAGGCGCCCGACTATTACTTTAATTACAAACATTAATATCCAACTCCACCAAGAGTCTACCATGACTTTAATTAAAAACATTAATATCCACCTCTGTCAAGAGTTCAAGACAGACGCGGGAACAAATTGGTAAGTTACAGCTTTTCACATCTCCTTAGAAAAAAAAACAAATAAATGGACTGATATAGATAGAATCTGTCCTATTTCATTATGAAGTTTTAAAAATCAGCATAGCAAATTATGTATAGAGAGCCCAACCATCAGATAGCAATTATGATCTAAAAATATGCACAAGTAGCTCAAGCACAACAAATTCAAAGCCATGTAGAAAAGATGTGTTCTCCTCTCCTTATCTAAACGGATGGAAAGGGATACTGAAATAAGAGTATTTTGAGGTCATCACTGCTTTGGTTTAAAAATCAAAGCATTGCTGAGTGTGCAGTCCTTTAATCTCTATGCTCGTCACATTACTTTTTAGTGATTATATGAAACAAATTTAGAAGAAAAAATGATAGACGTCATATCTGAACATCCTTAAAAATGATTTTTCTGGTAACATAGGTAATGAAGGTTATATTGTCTGGTCAGAACTCAGAAACATTCTGAATAAAAAAATCATCAAATGAGATCAAGCGTAAACAGTCAGTTGTGCACATCTAGATCCATACCTGGCTGGGAGTGATGGTAATTATAAGTTGTGCACCAGCAGACCATGCCACTGTTTCACCTGCCAGCACATAGCACAAAAGATTATAGCAAACAAACTGACCAAATGAAAGGACCTGCGAAGTGCCAATTTGCTAGAAAAAGATTATTTACTACACACAGTAGTAGCTTCTCATGAGGTAAACTGCAGATCCATTCTTACTAATGACTTAGATGGACATGCTCTAAAATAATCCAGAGTATGGCCTCACTGGTAAACAATACAAGGCACAAAAACATCTTGAATAACTGCCAATAAATAATACTGATGCTCGTAGAAGAACGCAATGCACATATAAATCCACAGGCTCCAGAACTGAATTGTTCAATAGACAAGTCCGTTCCTTTCTAGCCACTACATTATCATACACAATTGTCAAATAAACACTAACAATAACGAATCCATGTAAGAGGAACTACATAAATTTTAGTTAAAGTTGACATCTTCAGTATCTGAACCTCTAATTATCTCTCCTGACACCTTCACACATATTGGCAAACAGAGCATCCTCATCATGAATATAAATATAGAAAGCAGAGGGTTAAGCAGTAACAAAACTTTTGAATCAAAAGACTGGACCTAGAATAATGCTAGAGTCAGAGATTAGTTCATTTTTAGATAGAAGAATACACTGCTCTATTTTCAAATGAAGGCAACATGTTCTATAGTTACAAGGGTCTGTGTATGGAATAGACATATTCATTTGACACCAGAAAAACTGCGGGGTTAGTTTTAGACTGATAATGCAGTTTCAGGTGCAGATTGATCCCACATACATTGGATTGATCACCAAGCTAAGTAAAGTCAACAACCACAGGCCAGAAACATTTTTCTACAAGGTCAATTAGGCATGACCCTTCATCTAGTTGCAGGCACCCTATAAGTCAAACATAAGCACATCTAGAAGTGAACAATCCTAATAAACCCTGACCAGAAGAAGCCAGTGCTTCATGCCACAACTTGCATACCTGAACAAACACTGGCATCGTTTTCTCTTGTGATATACACCATCCAGTAAGTAAAAGAGAGCTATGCATTAACCAATTTTTCCCAGCAATAGCAGCATTCACGCAAGACCAAGCATACTTGTGAACCCCCACCCCCAACATTTCCATCTCGAACTGGGCGAAAATTTGAATCACAGATGCACGCACACGCCTCCTCCGAAGCAGACTTACGTTGGAATCCCACGTCCGCGCCCAAACGCAACTAACATCACGCGCCAAGGCAAGCGGAAATACAGGTGCCATCGACCAACATTTGAGCCTTCAAATGCTCGAGTCTGCAAAATCGGCCGCGGTGATGCGCGCCGCATTCCACAATTTGAAACCCAGGACCGCGCCCTAACAACACGGCTGAAATCCGCGCGTGGAAGCGAGCGGGAATACGAGACGGGAGCGCCCCTAAACCGGCAGCATTGCTCGAGACCGCGCAGCGAATCGGGGGAAACGGGACGAATCGAGGAGCGCGCGCGCGAGCGGCCTCGAGGAGCAGGGAGGGGAGCCGCTTACCCGGAGCGGAGGAGGAGGAGGAAGGGGGAACCCCGCGAGCTCGAGCCCGCTCGCGCGAGCGGCCGCGGCGGCGGGATTTGGGTCCAGCCGCCGAGACCCCGAACCATAGGCAATCCCGGCGCGCGGGTGGCGGGGCGGGCGAGGCGCGTTGGGTGGAGGTGGAGCGCGCACGGCGGCGCAGCGGGGTGGGGCGGGCGGCGACGGCGGACGGCGTGGCGCGGGCGCCCGTGCCGTCGGAGCGCCGCTCGAGGGAGCTGCGGTGTTGAGGCGGCGGCTTTGGAAGATTGGGAGGGAGAGGGCGTCGGACGTGGAGTTAGGGTTGAGGGAGTTGGTGTTGAGTTGGGCTGCTAGCGTGAAGGCCCATTTTAATTTCCGGCTAGGTGATTTGTGACGCGTGTTGTTACGAAGAGTGATTGATATGATTTCCTATGGGTGACGCGTCTAGGGAAAACGTGTCACATACCTTATCTGTGAAGCGTTTTGTTAAACCAGCGTCACCAATACGACCATCTATCGTGACACGCCTTGACAATACGCGTCACAATTTTTATCCGTGACGCGTCTTGTTAACACGCGTCACGAATACATAGTTATCAGTGACGCGTCTTGCTTCTGGGGCATGGGCACCAACTAATCGGTGACGCGTCATGCCAACCCGCGTCACGGATAGATTATTGGTGACGCGTTTCGTTTTTGTGTCACGAATCGTCGCGTCACTGATAGTGTTTTCTGGCATAGTGTTTTTTAGAGAAAAACGCAGTGCCAACGTTCAAAAAGAAACTTCTACGCTGGCATAATGGTACAAGGACTTCTTGTGCAGTTGTGCCAGTTTCCATTACAAAGAAGTTTTGGTGCTGATTTCTTTCTCGTGTGAGTTCATGGGTCATGGTTTTGTCTCTTATCGTCCTTATGCGTCTCTTATTTCTGGATTTGGATCAATGCAAACAAATCACCGATGTGTAACGACCTATCATAGCTGTGTTTCTTTAGAGAGAAGTATAATGGTACCCTATCAATGCATAATGGTACCCGGTTGCCTAGATTAATATTAATAATAAGAGAGAAGTATAGAGAGTAAGAATGTCCTTACAAGAGCAAGGAGCGCTACCATCCATATGCGGTTAAGCAAAGACCTGTTTCATAGTTACAAGTTCCTCTGACTAAAATTTGTCAATGAACACATATGAGAACATCTAACGACCCTCTAGCACCGTGAGGCTCATGTCATTCACGGACAACTGCATCTTCTCACTAGCCTTTCCAGGTTGTGCTGCAAAATACATAGGTTCAATTGGTACTGGAAGCAACGTGGTCCTGTTCTCCAACATGACCACAACTTCTGACATGAGTGGCCTATAGTTTGGGTTGTCTTGAACACACAAAAGTCCTATGTGCATGCATCGTGAAACTTCATCGAGATAACAGTCATCTCTAACTGATTTGTCCAGCAAATCCTCTGTTTTCCCATCCTTCCACAGGTTCCATGCCTAAGCAGAGATTTTTTTATTAGAGTAGACTAGTATACTACTAAAAACACTAAGTAGTTGTACTTGCTTTGGAGGATGAAGACTTACATAGACTATAAGGTTAGGAAAATCCATGACGACATGTGGTGAGCTGATTTTTAATCCACTCACAATCTCTAATAGTAGAACGCCGAAGCTGTATGTGTCAGACTTGACTGAAAATGCACCTTTCATTGCATATTTAGGTGACATGTAACCACTGTGCAATACATTTCACTGATAAGATGTATGCATTGTGAACAAGCAAGAGCAAATAAATCCCATATGAAGAATTTGATAGCGCAGGACGCCAGGAATAACTTACTATGTCCCTACAACTCGGTTAGTATTTTCTTGGAGCTGATCGCCACAGAATATCCTAGCCATGCCAAAATCTGATATCTTTGGGCTCATCTCCTTATCTAACAAGATATTACTTGCTTTGAGATCTCTATGGATTATAGTTAATCTCGAATCTTGATGGAGATACATAATTCCTCTAGCAATGCCTTGGATTATCTTGAACCTTGTCGGCCACTGAAGCATTGTCTTTCTTGCAGAATCTGGTAAGAATGGTATGAGACAAAGCATTATATATCATAAGGAACATACAAACATTGTGGTGTGATGAAAATGGAATTGAATAGTACCAAAGAGGAAGTGATCCAAACTTTTGTTGGGCAAGTATTCATAAACCAACAATTTCTCTTCTTCATGAATGCAGCAACCAAGAAGCTTAACTAGGTTCTTGTGCTGCAATTTTGCAATCAAGACTACTTCGTTTCTAAATTCCTCAGTGCCTTGAGCAGAACCCTTGCTAAGTCTTTTGACGGCTACTTCCTTGGTACCTTCCAACACTCCCTACATGATTTCATCAATGAGAACGTATAGTTTTATTTTCTAGCAATGTAATTATGTATCAAGGTAGAATCTTTTGCTTTTACCTTGTATACTTTACCAAAACCTCCTTTTCCAAGCATGTTGGAGTCCGAGAAATTGTCCGTTGCTCTAACAATGATTTCGAAGCTAATAAACAGGAACTCCATATTCTTGTCCGCAGCTACATTTGTGGAACTCAAGCATTCTAGCAACTGTCTCTTCTGGACTCTGTCCTTGTTTTCTTTCCCTGCTATCAATAACATCAATGGATCGCTTTCTTCATGAACACTACACATTGACGCTTCATTTCTGAAAATGAGGGTTCTTTTCTTTGTACCTCTGCTTTTACATGTCCAGACAAGAGCTCCAAATGCAAGCAGCAGCGGCAGGCATGCCATAGAGGAGAGTAAAATCTTCAGCAAATTTCTCTTCTTTGTAACTGTACGTCGAAAAGTATCGTGTCAGGATTTACTAGCATGAAGCATTGCTTGCACTTGTGAAAACTTTACACTTGAAAAACAGTCTGTGAACATTCAAGAACAATGTACCTGGTGGCGAGCCGGCAAGCCGGAGGTACAGATTCTCTCCATCTATGTGCGCGTATTTGCCCATGTCAACAAGTTCGTCGAACCAGAGCAAGCACCTAGTCAGGTCGCCTCCGCTGATGGCGCTGCTCAAGCTGGCGTAAGCGTAGGCCGTGCACGAGCAGTTGCTGCTACACTCTGCCTTGCACTCGTCAACGCTTCTGTTCCTGACGAACACAGGCATCGCTGGGGTCTTCATCTCCGGCAACGTCACGAATTGATCTCCGCCACCGCATCTCAGCGTCTCCTTCCTTGCGCAACCATCCGACGGACTGGTCCCGCGTGGTTCGAACCCGTCGGGGCACCTGCACGCCGGGACTGCCGCCGTGACGTCGCAGTAGCCGAACGGCCCGCAGACGGCGTAGCTGTCGCATCCAGGAGCAGGGTACGCATCCAGGACCGTCCACGCCGACCTGCTGCTGTTCCAGATGCAGAACTCGTACCTGCCCGTGGAAGAAATCCTGACGTGGAAGCCCGGCGACCCGTCGGAGGCTCTGTACCTCATGGAGATCTCGTCGCCGCTCACAATGGCCGTCTGCATGATGACCGAGCTGGCGCCGCTGACCTGGTAGGAGGCGACCATCTCGCCATCCCATGCTCCGCTGCGCCACAGCACACTGGATCCGTGCCAGATGAAATACTGGAGGTCTGAGCTGACGTCCCCAGCCACGGAGAACTCTCCGGTGGACGGGTCCTCGGGGCTGTGCCAGGAGACAAGGCGCTCAGCGTACCGTGTCCGGTAGTTCATCCAGAACGGCATGTTCGGCAGAATGGTGTCCGTCGGGTGATCGAAGCTCTGCCACAGGATGGTCGCGTTCGAGGACTGGAGGACCAGGTTACCCTCGTTGAGCAGTTCCGCGCTAGCTACGCCTCCGACTCCGGTGACGATGTCGTCATCGTCCGCCGCCGTAGTCCAGTATACACGGCGGCCTTCGGAGTCTGACAGGACAAGGCCTGCCCGGCTTGTTACCGCTAGTGTCACGGAGGAATTAGGGGCGGTGATGGGGTTGTCACGGTTTGCGACCCACACGACCCTGCGCTGAGCCTCAGGGACGTTGTCGTACCATATCCCGAGGTAGAAGCGTGTGCTTGAGTTGGTCGGAGAGAACAAGCCCAGAGCGAAGACACCATCGTTGGAGGTGAGCTTTTCGTCAGGCAAGACTAGTGGTTTTGCGGGTGTTAGCTGGTTACTGGAGACACGTAAAGAACCTCCGAAATGGAGTAGGAGGAGAAGCACAATCAAGAGAGGAAACAAACTCATAGTTGTCTCGCTTTTACCATCATGCTAGCGGCTCTTCTGGGAAGAAGAGTACATATGGTAGAGCATGCCATAAAGCTACAAGTGTGTTCACTGTTCCTCGGATATGGTTGGACCTAAACACCTACCAAATCTGACTCTGGCCTTGTGGTTTCTTTAGGACGAACTTTTGGAAATTGTAAATTGCATGTTGAGTTCGTCAAAGAAGACATCATGCAGAAAAAAATAACTTGTGAAAAGAACTTAGCGTCGGCTTGAAGCCATTTTAGTTGTAGTTTTTGACTGATTTTTTTGGGAACACATAGCTTCATCGATTAAACAACGTTATTACAATAAAATTGCAAGCAAGGTTGCAAGAAGCTAGGAGGATCAAACCAAACAAAAGAAGCTGAACTAGAAGAAGCATGTTGGACACGTAAGTGTGCTGCAAAGTTCGTCTCCCTTCTAGTATGGATGAGCTGAAGGAACTGAAATTAGAGACCATCTCGTCGGCATCATCTAGGATCGCCTTAATCTCTGAACGATGTTTCCCTTTGTTGTTCCACAACAAAACCACCTCTGGCAGTCAGATTCCACTTCAATCCGCTCTCTGTGCCCTGAGGAATTAGCTTGATGCCGTCACGAAAAGCTTCCGCTTCTGCCATTAGTGTGTAGATGCTGATAAGAGGAAGCAAGCCACCGCCACATATCCGATTAATTTCTTCCTCTCATCTGTTAATCAATTTCGAAACGTGGTATTTTGTGAAGTGTCTTAGTAAATAAAACGATTGCCTCTGAACATCTCGGGGTTTTTTTTTTTTGAGAAATTTTGGCTTCTTTTGTTAATAGAAGGAGTTGCCTTCTAAAATTATTTTAGTAGCTGTGTAATGTAATTCGTATATTTTAATGGACCCCTTCGTGGACTAGTAGTAGACGGCCACAAGTTAGTAGGTTTCCTGAGCTCACTACTTGACACGACAGATTTGCCGAGTGCAAAATGTCAGGGCGGCCAGGGCCATCAAGGAACTAATCCGCATATTTGGCGAAGCCTCGGGCCTGAGAACCAACCTTGCAAAATGCTCCATCCACCAATCTTCGCCCAAGAGGACAGCCTTCTATGGCTTCAAGGAATCGTTGGCTGCCAGCTATTTGAGTTTCCAATCACTTATCTTGGACTGCCGCTGAGGACGAAGAAGGTCCCCAAAGCGCATATCCAGTCCACCATCGATGCAGTGGCTACAAGAGCGACCAGCTAATCTAGATAAAATCGGTGCTCTCGGCAATACCCATCTACACCATCTTTGCACCTAGCTTGCCGCCATGGGCAAAGGAAGAGATCAATGGGATTTGCTGGCGATGGAGGGTCCATCCGCGGGAAGTACGGTCGCTTGGCCAATGGTGTGCCGACCAGCAGACTTGAGTGGCCTTGGCATTCCTGACCTGCGCCTCACCACAATCGCTTTGCAGACACGATGGTTGTGGCTGCGCCAGGCAGATGAAAGTGGTGTCGGGAGTGACCTGCCGCTCACCGCTACAAAGGAGGTTCAGGACTTCTTCAGGCTTCCACTTATACGGTGTTGGGGAATGCACGCTCCACCGCATTCTAGATAGGGAGATGATTGCAAAGGTAAGCGGTCAAGGACATCGCACCATCACTGTTGGACTATGTTAGTCGCAAGGATGTCTGCCGCACCACAGTCAGGAATTGGCTGCACGGTTGACCCTAGTCTGCCAGATCACTGAAGGGTGATTGTGCCAGTTACACAGGAGTACCTTAAGCTTTGAGCTATAGGTGGTGTAGATGCAGCTCAACGACAGCGAAGACCGCATCATGTGGAGATGGACACCGGACGGAAAATACTCCTTCATACAGAACCTTCTAGATGACCTCTCATCTAAATCCTAGATGTAGTAGGATCTGGTAAACTTGGGCGCCTCTCCAAGTAAAGATCTTCTTATGGCTTACTATTCGGGGGTGCCACTAGATTCGGGGGTGCCACTAGACCTCGGACAGAAGACGGCATGGGCTTGAGGCAGATAACCACTACTACCTTTGTGATCAAGACCCGAGACCATCGATGACATCATCGTGTCCTATTCATTCGCGCGCCAAATCTGGTGGACCATACTGGTAGTACTCGGTGTGGACGCTTCATAGGTTGGAGGGGGTTCAATCCTGGCCTAGCGGGAGCAATGGTGTCTAAGATGGCATGGGGACAAACAAAAAGGAGCCGACACTCCCCTTCGCCATGGTGACTTGGGAAATATGGAAGGATGGGAATGCAAGATGCTTTAGAAGCACGCCATCCACCACCAACCAGCTGCTATCCACCATCAAGCATGTCGTTGATCAATGGATCGAAGACTTGAGGCTTGGAAACTTGGTTGTCTAGTGCACGAGTAGTCGTCATTGAGCATGTGTAATAAGGAGGTGGCAACGCTTTCATATAACATCTTAACCTCCCTAGGCAGCGCTTTAGCGCTTCTTTAAAAAAATCTCTCCTTAAATATAAATATACACAAACATTTTACGTATTCAAGAAAAAAACATATCAGTGCGGGGGCGGAGCCTCGGAACTACATAGAAAATAGAGAGTGAGTGCACCATACCAAAAGAAAAAAATACTAATTAACCCTCACGATATGCGTATCCTCATGATAGAAATAAAAGTATATGCATGCATACAACGGATACACGTTTTTTTTTTAAAAAATGATCTAGCTGCGCCGTGCAGAAGCAAAATACAGGAGAGATTTGCATCGAAAGAGCCTCGCCTATCCAACTTCACTGGTTCGTGGGCGGCATGCAGTGGCAGAGTAAAGTGCCGAGCACGCAACCCCGCTTCAGACGGCAGTCGTCTTCTCCTGCTGCTCCCGTGCACCACCACACACTGGGCTTTGAATCATTAAGAAAAGAGGCCGGTATTTTCCTAGTGCTCAGACCATCAGACCACGTATACACGAAATCTATCCGTGGCGTTCACGGACCACTGCAAACCAGACAAAGCAGCAGTGGGTGACTGGAATGGTCTCCGGCGACTTCACCGTCGGTCTCACACCGTGAACCCCACGGATAGAATTCCCATCTCTGTCCTTATTTCTCTGTTATACACTACCGGAACGGCCCTTTTTTCCGATGGCCGGCCGCCATCGGCAAAGGCACTTTTCCCATCGGCAAAAGGTTTGCCGATGGCAAAGGTCAGTGGCCATCGGCAAACCCCCATCGGCAAACATTTCATCGGCAAAGCCGGGTTTGCCGATGCCCGATGGCCACCGCCATTGCCATCGGAAACCTTTGCCGATGGCCACGCGTGCCATCGGAAAAGCCGCCACGTCGGCCGATGCGCCGTCAGTGACGGTGGCTTTGCCGATGGCGACGTGGCTCCGGCCATCGGCAAACTCATTTTTATTTTTATTTTGAATTTTTTTGCCGATGGCCAATGCCGTCGGCATTAAGTTGCCGATGGCCGAGGCCATCGGCAAAAAAATTTCAAAAAAAAAATAAAAATGGCTTTGCCGATGGCCATGGCCATGGCCCCGGCCATCGGCAAACCCGGGATTAGCTGAATCATAACCCCAGGTTTGCCGATGGCTAGCCATCGGCAAACCTGAAAAAAAAAAAAATTTATTTTTTTTTTGTTTTCTTTCCATTTACATTACAATTTAGCACATGCATCACATATATATCAATTAACCCACATATATAGCATATAATCCACATATATAGCAACGAAATACGGTTTTAAGCATCGATACATGTCCATCGGAATCCAAACATATCCGGGCCACAAGCAAAAGAGTCATACATGTCACAAGTCATCCATACATATCTCACAAGCTACAAGACTAAACCTAGCTAGTGGCGCCATCCCCTTGGGTCCCCGAGCCCCAAAGAAGATCCTCCCACGCAGCCAACTCGGCTGCCCAGGGCCGCGGCGTACGCGCGGGGCCGACGTCTTTGCGGAGGAGCACGGGACGGAGTGCCCCGGTGCGGAGGAAGGCGGCAGCCCGGAGTGCGGGTGCTGCGGCCACGAGTACCCCCTGCGGCGGTGGAGGACCCCGGTGCACGCCCGCAACGTGGGGAAGCTGCGGGTACGGTGGCGTGGGGAAGCTCTAGTACGTGGAGAAGCTCTGGTGGGCTTGGAGTCGGGTTCGAACCCGCCGACGGTGCCTCGCACAAAGAACAAGTGCTGTAATTAGTACAACTCCCCGCAAAATTCGGGCAGCACCTCCCCGCACGGGGAGGTTCCAAAACCCGCAAAAAACATGGCACGAAGGCCAAACATGGGCACGAAGGCCAAACATGGGCACGAAGGCCAAACTTGGCACGAAGGCCAAACATGGGCACGAAGGCCAAGCGACGCGACAAGCTAAAGCGAGAGGCAATGTACTCACCCGACCAAGTTCGAGAAGAGGCGGTGCACTGGGCGGTGGAACTACCGGTGGTGGAGCGTAGATCGAGGCGGGAGGCTCCTCCATTCCGGGATCCGGGCCGCGAAGTGCCTCGCCCTAACCGACGCGGTAGTGCGCCGTCGGTGCCGCCACCGCTCCCGAACCCGTGCCGACATCCTCGCCTCAATCCTCGCCTCAATGGCCGCCTCCCGCTCCTCCTCCCCGGCCTTCATCTCCTCGATCGTGGCTCGCAATATTACACCAAAGCACGATTGATGTTATTTGAAGGCGGGCTACATCATGAAGGCGGGCTACATCATGAAACTCCACTTACCCGAAGACCTGCCGATCACCGCGCGCCGCTTCCCGTCGCCGAGGTGCTATGGGGATCTGCGATCCGCCCCCACTTTCCCGGTCTCTCCCGCGGATCTCGGTCGGCGTCTCAACGGAGGACGGGTCGATGGCGCCGTTGGCCAAGTAGTACCGGCCGTCCGCTTCCCTCCTCCAACCCTCTGCGGGAGGTCGGTGTCCGGGGGCTCGGTGGCGGGGTCGTAGGTGTCGCCATGTTTCGCTCGAGCCGCGGCGGTGTACTTGGTGAGCCTCTCGTAGACCGTCGGGCTGGTGTACTCCTCTCGGCCCGTGCGACGAGCCGTACACGGTGGTGGGCGCTTTCGCTTTGCCGATGTGAGCAAGCGCGAACCCCGTGAACTCGTTGATTTGCTCACCACCATGCGACGACGATCGCGAGGAAAACACAAACATGGTTACAAGTAGTGACAATTGAGCGCTATAACAAATGCATCAACGAAGGATACATACCCATCTGTCCATGTACTCGGGGGATCGGTGCTCCCTTGGTGGTGTGGGACCCCGACCGGTCGAGCTCGCCTTGCGTTTCAAATGACGTCTCGGGCGCTCCGCGTACGCCGCAGCGTACGCCACTCTCTGACAATTGCCTCCCAAATAGTCCTCGTACTTGCCGCACCGGCCCGGAGGCATCTCGCATGACATTCAAGTTTTTGATATTACGATAATGAATGGAATGTGTCATGTAAGAAATCATAACGGATGTTTCCTCGCCTAATTACCCGCAAGTCTTGCTCCTCGGTGAGGTCGGTCTCCTCCGACAAGACAACTCCCGGGCCTCCGTCTTACTTATCTTCGCTTCTTGATGTTGGCGTAGTAGCCGATGACGGCCGGGTACGCGCCTCGTAGAACATGTCCCCGAGCCGGTCGCCGCACACCACGTCCCCCGCTGCGACGCCCCGCACGTCGTCCACCCCTCGTCCAACTTGAAGTACAATCGCACACAGGCATCAAACATCATTTCATTGTTTGAAAGAAGTCCAACGAATAATGTTGTATTGAGATATGTGATGCGATGCAAAGACTCACCTAGAACTCATCCTTGATCTTCGAGCAACGACTCTTCCCTCGTCGTCCTTGATAAGGTAGAAGTCCCGCCAATCCTCAAGACGATGGTCTCACCCTTGGGGGTGACGACCAAACCAGGGAAGTGCTTCTTAATCGCGGCTCAGCGGATGCTAGTTGGACAAAGTGAGCACTCCTTTTTTGTCACCTTTTTCCAGCCCCCGCACGAGTCATTAACAGCAATTGTTAGTACGCATTTTGAATTTGAAAATGTCATATGAACAAGTGTAGAAATCAACAATGGTTACTTACTTGCCCGCGGGCCGGATCACGGCGCTCGTCCCGGCCGGAGGGTCGAGGAGCCAGCGGGGCCGGGCCCTGGAAGGGCTTACGAGCCGTGGAACTCGAGCCGCCCGCGGACTCCTCGTCGCCACCCCGGACCTCGTCGCCGCCACCCGCCGTCCTCGTCGTCTCCACCCGCCGCCGCCGCCACCGTCACCGGTCGTCGTCCCGTCGTCGCCTCCTCCCGGGAGGCCGTCGGGAACAGCCTCCTCGACGGCGTGCGGTGTCGTCCGCCGGGGGCCTCCGACCCCGACCGGTGGACGGCTCCACCTCAAGCTCCTCGTCCCGTCCCGTCCTCGTCCTCGCGGTGGTCGGCCGCCACGTGCTCCTCGTCCTCGAGGTGGTCGTCCTCGCGGTGGTTGGCCGCCACGTGCTCCTCCTCCTCGGGCCGCTGCGTCCGGTACCTCGACTGGACGTTCCGTTGTGGCCGCTTTCCGCCTGGCATTTTGTCGAGTGCCTGCAATGACAAAGATTAGAAGAGTTAGTATTAATGACAAAGATTAGAAGAGTTAGTATTAATGGCCGCGTTCCTACCATCTAATAGGTGAAGGATAGGTCCTAATCCCACCCGAGGATGCGTAGATGAGGTTAGCTTCCCATGCTCGCTCGTCCCTAATAGGGAGACGGAATTTCGCGGCCTCCCACATTCGTTCTCCCGATACACGTCCCGACCGGGAGAGTGTGTATCCGGAGAACAACGGGAGGGGCCGCCGAAACTCCGACTCGGACAGGGCGGAACATGGAAGCTAACCCATCTACGCATCCCGGGCCGGTCCAAAAAACGTGGACAATCCGAAAGAGAAACCGTCGCGAGATATGCACCGATCCGCATACCAACGACCGCGAATCTCTTTCGGACGGGAGACGCCCTAACTCGGTTACGCAATGTACTTACAACAACTATAAGACACGAGAGGTGGTTTATACCTAGGGTGGCGGCGCAGAGGCGGGTAGCCGGCCGGGAGGAGAGTCGACGCGGTGCGGAAGGCCCGCAACGCCCAAGAAGAAGATCGCCGTCACCGAGTAGCTCTCACGGGTCCTCCTCCTACAAAAAGAGGAAAAAGATTAGAAGCCACTAAAAATTTGGCAAAGCACCTCCCGCACGGGAGGTTCCAAAACCCGCAAAAAACATGGCACGAAGGCCAACAAGCACCACGGCACGAAGGCCGATAACCACCCGGCACGAAGGCCGATAACCACGCCGGCATGAAGGCCGATAAGCATAGCGGCACGAAGGCCGACATGAAGAGAAGGGTTCATATACCTTGCTCTCGTAGCCGAATCGACGACGGTGGAGGTGGAGGTGTCGGCGGGACGTACACGATCAAGCTCCTACGACACATCCCGCTCCGCAAAATAATAAAGACATCAATATTAGTGGACGAAAGGCATTGACGACGTGGACGGAAGGTTTCGTCAACACTAAGAGCTAACCACTACTAACAATACTAATTACTAGTACTAACCACTACTAACAATACTAATTACTAGTACTAACAACTACTTAACTACTAACACTACTAATACTAAGAACTAGTTAACTACTTACTAACTACTACTAACCCTAGAAATAACACTACTAACTACTACTACTAACCACTACTATCTACTACAACTACATCTACTACTAACACTAGAAGGTAGGGCTTACCTTGGCGGCGACGAAGCGAGGACCGGCGATGAAGGAAGGGATCACCGCAGCAGCGAGGATCGACGGGACGACGGCTTGGCACCTTCCTCCTCTTCCTCCTCCCCTTCCCTTTCTTCCTCCTCCTTCCTCCCCCTCCTTCTCTTTCTTCCTCTTCCTCCTCCCTCTTCTCTTTCTTCCACTTCCTGCTCTCCTTCTCCCCTCCTGGCCGGCCATAGGGGCGCCGGCGCCGCCGAGGTCGGGGCCGGCGGCCGAGCGCCGGCGGCGGGACGGGCTGTGGAAGCTTGGGCCGGCGGCGTGGGACGGGGCCGGGAGGTCGGGCCGCCGGGCTCTCCTTCTCCCCATCGACCTGCCGCCCATGGGTGTGCAGCGCCGCCGAGGTCGGGGCCCGCCGCGGTCGAGCGCCGGCGGCGGGACCGGGGGAAGCGCGCCGGCGGCGGCGGGACGGGGCGGGGAGGTCGGGCGCCGGCCGGCGGCGGCGGGCGAGCGGCGAATCTGGGGCCGGGGCGCGGAGAAGCGGAGAGCCCGGCCGGCTTCTCACGGCCGCGATGGAGGAACGGGCGGCGGCGGTTGGCGGCGGAGGCGGGCGTTGCGGCGGGCGAGGCGGCGGAGCTCGGGCGGAGATCCGGCGGAGGCGGGAGCTCGGGCGGGGAGATCCGGCCGCCGGCCGCTTGCTCGCAGAAGGAAGCTGGCGGCGGGCGGCGGTGGCGGTGGGCGGCGGCGGGAAGGCGGCGGCGGCCGGTGTGAGAGTAGGGGGGGCGGGTGTGAGAGCAGGATAGGGTTCGGGGGAGATGGGCCGGGCTTATTCAATTTTTTATTTTTTATTAAAACACACTTTGCCGATGGCCCACGGGCCCGGCCATCGGCAAAGTCGCCCCCACGTGGCGGCCCAGGACAGCGGGCCGCGCACCGTGTTTGCCGATGGCCTTTGGACCCGGCCATCGGCAAACTCATTTTTGCCGACGGCCGCCTGTGCCGTCGGAAAAGTTTCTATTTTTTTTTTTTTTTGATTTTTGCTTCCATTTTTTTTTTCGGTAACTTTCTACCTCAAACACAACCCACATCCAAATCTTTGGACATTTTTGAACTTTTTAGCTATATTTCGTGAATTATTTCATTTACTTTGGATTTTCCGGCAACTCCAGTTTTGAGCTGCGGGTACATGAAATAATGGGACTTTTTGATCGAAACATGGTATTCATGATGCTCGGAGTATGTTGAGGCCGTATCCAGCACCTCACATGAAATTACGACCATTTTGCCGTCGTAGCGTGGGGAGTGACGTGCACGGAAAGTGTTTTTAAATTATATAAAATCCAAACGAAGTCGGAAATTGACGAAACTTGACGAGTTGTGTGGCCATGGCATGTGGAGTCGTGGTAAAAATTTGAAAAAGTTTCGAGCAAGTTGTGACGTCGGATCGCTAAAACCCGGACAACTCCACATGTGATCACAAGTGATGACATGTGGAGATGTCTAGGTTTTAGTCATCCGACGTTACAACTTGCTCGAAACTTTTTCAAATTTTTACCACAGACTCCACATGCGATGGCGAGACAACTCGTCAAGTTTCGTCAATTTCGGACTTCGTTTGGATTTTATATAATTTAAAAACACTTTCCGTGCACGTGTCTCCCCACGTTACGACGACAAAATGGTCGTAATTTCATGCGAGGTGCTGGATGCGGCCTCAACATACTCCGAGCATCATGAATATCATCTTTCGGATCAAAAAGTCCCATTATTTCATGTACCTAGCTCAAAACCGGAGCGTTTTAAAATTGCAAACAAAGAGAAATAATTCACGAAATATAGCAAAAAAACTCAAAATGGTCCCAATTTTTGCAAAGTGGGTTGTATTTGAGGTAGGAAGGCACCGTAAAAAAACTTGAGGTAGGGAAGGCACCGTAAAAAACGGAACCAAAAATCAAAAAAATACAAACTTTGCCGACGGCCAGGAAGGCCGTCGGCAAAAAGAGTTTGCCGATGGCCGGCCATCGGCAAAGCGCGTGGCCCGGCGGCCGCCGAGGCTGCCACGTGGCCGTGGTTTGCCGATGGCGTGGCCATCGGCAACCGGGCCGTTTGCCGATGGTCGGACGGCCCGGCCATCGGCAACGGACACGACGTGCCGGCCCCGGGACGGCGTCGTTTGGGCCAATTTTGCCGATGGCCGGGCTTTGCCGGGATGGGCGGCCATCGGCAAAAACGGGCCTTTGCCGATGGCGGGAGTTTGCCGATGGCCTGGCCACCGGCAAATTACAGGTTTGCCCATGGCCATAGTTTGCCGATGGCTGGGCCGTCGGCAAATTGATTTTTGCCGATGGCCGCACTTTACCATCGGCAAACTTTGCCATCGGCAAATTGATTTTTGCCGATGGCCGATGGCTGACCACTTTGCCATCGGCAAAGCTGGCCGCCATCGGCAAACAAGCCGATTCCGGTAGTGATACGTGTATACTACGTGTACTTGTTGTAGACTCTTAATAAGCAGCATGCCAGCATCCATAGTGGTCCCACAAGCACTCTCCTATTTTGTTCAAATGGCCGAGCGGCAGCAGCATTGGCAAACACACACACACGTGCTCACCTGTATGCCTTCCAGCGATCCCAATCTGGTCAGCCAGCAGCAACTCGACAAAACACTTGTCGATGGACCGGCCCAACGCGCAGGCAAGCGGCCCAGCTCTGCTCAGCGTGCGGAACCAGCGGCGGCAGCCCACCAGTAAGAGACGACGGGCCAGCCCAGCTGGCCAAATGGCCCGCGCGCAGCTCTCCCTTGCTTCTGGCAACGGGCCAAGCCCAGCAGGCCGATCCAGAAGGCCACAAAGACATGTCCAGAATCTAGAGCAATTCCAGCAAGCAGATTTGCCATTTCTCTTCCAAATTTTGAACAAATTCTCATTCCAATTCAAGTGCTATCTCAACCAAGGATGTCAAACCACATTTCCACACGAGATAGCAAATCTCCAAGACTTCTCTAGGGATATCTCAATCAAGTCATTAAACCCCATGCATATGCAAAATGCAATTCATTTTAGTGGCACTAGATGAGTGAGCAATTATAGTACTCCCTCTTAATAGTAACGTTATCAAATCTAAATCACTTACACTCTCTATGGTGTCCTGAGTGCAAACTGAAAATGGCTCTATGATTTCATACTGCCTTGAACAACCCCCCTCCCCCGCCGCCCGGCGAACGGCTGAGGGACCGTCCTCGCTCCAGCTCCTCCGGACGCATCAGCTCGAACCCCCTAGCCTGCTGTTGCGAGGCGGTGGAGCCCTCCCCGAGCCTGGCCCGGCCTCTCGTCCGGCGGGGACGGGAGGGGGAGCTCTCGCTCGACCGGGCGCTCACTCATTTCGAATCCCTCGATTAAATATCTCTATATACATATCTCTTTTGTCTTGACGAGTAGATGATGACTTAGCTTCTAAGTGGTTGATAGCTTTTGTCTTCGAGTAATTGATAGTTTGGTCGAGTTTTTCTAGTCGCTCTGTTGGTCTTGCATATATTGTCGTTCTTAGGCCTTGTTTAGTTGGGTTGCAAAAGGCTAGAAATATGACTCTCTCTCCATCACATCAATTTTTAGCCGCTTGCATGGAGCATTAAATGTAGATAAAAAATAACTAATTACACAGTTTAGTTGTATATCACGAGACGAATCTTTTGAGTCTAGTTGGTCCATGATTGATCTTTCCTGAAATACTTTTCTTCTTCTGAATCTGACCGGCTTGTTGCCGGTCTTCCTATGGCAGCTAACAACCTCTAGTTTGTCAGAGAAATATATGTTTATCTTTTGTCTAACAGGTCAGACATCCATAGACTTTAAATTTATTGCTTTCAACCACTAGCTGCCTAGTTCAAAGCCAACACACCACGAGGTGGCATGTGACTCTAACATGTGTGAGTATGAAGCTTCAACCAAATTCAAGTTGAATGAAAGGCAAGCAAATAAAGAAAAGATACGAAGAAACAGAGAAGATTCATGAAACAAAAAAAAAGGAAATAAAAAACAGTCGGCGGATGCAACAGACTGTAGATCCATAAATTAACCAGTCAAGGCTGCTATACTAAGCTAAGCGGGCACCAACGTGGATCATATATATCTGTATGGGTACCATGAATTTTCTTGAGCTACTGCAACAAAAACATCAACACTAGTCACTAGTAGTTTAGTACTGGCGACGAGAATGACAAAACATTTGTCGTACCTTGTCACCCTGATCTTTCCCGCGTTCTTGCTTTTCCTCAGAGCCTCAGCCGCAGGCACTGCATCTGACACACTCAGCAGCAGCAGCAAAATCACCGATGGCGAGACGTTGGTCTCATCGGGCAGCTTCTACACCCTGGGCTTCTTCTCCCCAGCCGGCGTGCCAGCCAAGAGATATCTTGGCATCTGGTTCACCGCGTCTCCGGATGCCATCTGTTGGGTGGCCAACCGCGACACCCCCCTCAACAACACCTCGGGCGTACTGGTGGTCGGCAGCACCGGGAGGCTTCGCCTTCTCGATGGCTCTGGCCACACCGCGTGGTCTTCCAATTCCAACATGACGACAACTAGTTCTGCTCCAGCCGCGGCGCAATTGCTTGACTCCGGCAACCTTGTCGTGCGCGAGCAGAGCAGCGGCGACGTGCTCTGGCAATCGTTCAATCACCCATCGAACACCGTGCTCTCCGGCATGAGAATCGGCAAGAACCCGCAGACTGGCGCGGAGTGGTCCATCATGTTGTGGCGTGCATCGAACAACCCGATGAACGGGGACTGGAGGCTTGTATTGGACACCAGGGGCCTCCCGGACATGGTCGCGTGGCAAGGAAACGCCAAGAAGTACCGAGCGGGCCCCTGGAACGGCCTATTTTTCAGCGGCGCCCCGGAGATGGCGAAGCAGTCGAACTCGGATCCATACTCCAACCAGGTCGTCGTCCGCCCCAATGAGATCGCATACACCTTCGACGCCAGGTCCGATGCGCCCATCTCCCACTTCGTGCTGAATGAGGTCGGCGTGCTGCAGCAACTGGCATGGGATCCGACCAACCTGGTGTGGAACGTCTTCGGGCAGGCGCCGAGGGATGTCTGCGCCGAATACGCCAAGTGCGGCGCGTTCGGCCTGTGCAACATGAGCAAGATGATCACGGCGACCATGATGTTCTGCAGCTGCGTCGTGGGGTTCAGCCCAGTGAACCCATCGCAGTGGTCCTTGGGGCAGTACGAAAGCGGATGCCAGAGGAAGGTGCCGCTGGAATGCGACGGCAACGGGACGACGACGGACGGGTTCAAGATGGTGCGGGCAGTGAAGCTCCCGGACACGGAGAACGCTACGGTGGACATGGGCGTGACGCTGGAGCAGTGCAGGGCTAGGTGCCTCGCCAACTGCTCTTGCGTGGCCTACGCCGCAGCCGACATCCGAGGAGGCGGTGATGGCAGTGGCTGCGTCATGTGGAAGGATACCATTGTTGATGTCCGGTACGTAGACAAAGGGCAGGATCGTCTCTACCTGAGGCTGGCCAAGTCTGAATTGGAAATAGGTAAGCACCAATTTTCGTTTGCATTAAAGAGAAATCCTATATTTTTTTCTTGGTATATTCTTGCATAAGAAGAATCGTCCAACATCCTAAAGCTTTCTGGCTCCGCCACTTCCTATCAGCAGTAAAACTGTTTCATCATCTGTTCTTGAACAAATTTCTGTAGCTCAAAGGAAGAGGAGGGGTGTGGCAAAGATCGTGCTTCCAGTCACAGCGTCTCTACTATTAGCAGCCACGGTTGCTTACCTTGTTTGGATATGCAAGCTTAGAGGTACGGACACTTTTACTAGTCAGTATAATTTAGAGTGCAGTGCATATAATTAATCCGTCTAAATTATGATTATCTCTCTTAGGTCTCGTTAATCCTTAAAATTGAATTCATTCTAATAATCATAATCTAGACACAATTAGTTAAGCTTATAAGGTTGTTGTATATAGAATATATATTGTGCATTTTCTATACTCCCGGGAGTAGTTACTCCCGTCTCTAAAAACCCACCTTAGGTATGTGTTCATACTTGTTTATTACATAGAGTATGTCTATATACTAATACTAAGATACTCTAAATCTTCTTACGCGAAAAAATTTCAAGGAAACCCATACTTTTTAATATATTACAAAAATACCACTTACTGTACTATATAAAATAAATATGACCAAATACTCTATGTATTTTTGCATACTTGACATATATAATACCATAGATGGTCTAGTATGATCATATACTTCGCGTACATATACTTTTTTTGTCATACATACCCTAAATCTTGAGATATGAACATGGGAGTAGCTACTCCCTAGGAGTAGAAAATATTTTCCCTTATATTTATTATATATTTATATATTACTCTAGGCCTGAGAGATATTTAAGCATGCGTTTGATCGATTCGGGGCCATGTGGGATGGGTTCGACCTGACCCAGTATTTTGGGTTGGGTGGTACCTATCTCATGTTTGGTTGATAGGGATAGCTTCAACCTAATTCATTGTTTGGGTTTGAGGATCAGAGTTGAGGTATGGAGTCATTCTAATACCGCTATTACTGTTGTTCATGGACCCAAATGTCAGTCCTTGTTCGCCTTCTTCCACTTCCCATTCTTAGTCTAAAGGGGGGGGACCGTCCTAAGCTCAAGCAGGGCGCTGCCCCGACGTTGCGGCCCTGCACAGCCGCTGAACGCCACTGCACGTTGTGCAGCCCCACGGCCCCCACGCCAGCGGACGGCATGTCCCCGTGTTGCCGAACCCGCGCCGCCGTGGCCGGGCGCACGATCGCCCCACATCACCATGGCCATGGCTAGGCGCTCAAGGTCGCTGCCAACGGAGAAGGCGCCAAGGTCCCCCGCACCCACACGTGCAGACGGAAGCCACGGCGTTCATCTGGGTTCGACCCAATTTCTCCAATTCGGTGGAATGGGGGTGAAGCCGCATCTCAGGGAACATTCTCTCCCAGGGATGAACCCAACCCACTATCTTTGACCTCAAAAATAAGGTTCGACCTAACCCAACCCGGTAGAACCTCCCAACCAAACACATGGTTAGTGTTGAGTTGAAGGTAGCAGTATGTAAGTTGCTAGAATCAATTTCTATCTCCCACCCTACAAATTTGAGATGGCTTATACATGAACTTTTAAAAGTTGAATATCAAATTCAAAGCCAAATAGCCTAGTTCATTAAATATATTTAATTCCAAAAAATGAAAGGGTCCATGCGACCCTATTAGTTGGCTAGGCATTATTAGAGTGTATATGTTAACAGACTATGCTAAATCGCTAATACGACTTTCTTAAAAGGCCAACGCCGAAACAATGGTAGCAGGAAGAAAGTAATGCCAGGTACAGAGAGCCAATCAAATGAATTTGGCGATGAAGAAGATCTCGAGCTTCCATTTGTTAGCTTTAGAGATATTGTCTCTGCAACAAACAACTTTTCTGAGGGTCACATGCTTGGACGAGGAGGCTTCGGGAAGGTTTATAAGGTAACTACAATGAAATTCCTACACAACACAATTGTCGTACAAAACTGTCAACATTTCTTGAATGATGAAATCATGCAGGGTATGCTGCCCAATAACTTAGAAGTTGCAATCAAAAGACTTGATAAGGGTTCTAGACAAGGGGTAGAGGAATTCAGAAACGAAGTTGTTCTAATTGCCAAACTGCAGCACAGAAACCTTGTCAGACTTCTTGGTTGCTGCATACATGGAGACGAGAGGTTGCTGATTTACGAGTATTTACCTAACAAAAGCTTGGATTGCTTCATTTTTGGTATTTAATCTCTTCAAGAAATAAATAAATGTTTGCTACCATGTAAAATTTGTCTGCTTACTTATGTAGTACTATTGTACATATAGATCCTACAAGTAAAAGACCCCTCGATTGGCCAACAAGATTCAAGATAATCAATGGAATATCTAGAGGACTTCTTTATCTCCAACAAGATTCAAGATTGACTATAATTCACAGAGATATCAAAACAAGCAACATCTTGTTAGACGCAGATATGAGCCCAAAGATATCAGATTTTGGTATGGCAAGAATCTTTGGTGGAAATCAACAAGAAGCAAATACCAATCGAGTTGTTGGGACATAGTGAGTAATCCATGCATCATATTCTTGATATGATTTTTCTTTTTTTATTCTTTTATTTTGTTTATACTTAGTTCTAA
The DNA here is from genome assembly GCA_018135685.1 of Themeda triandra. Taxonomy (NCBI): domain Eukaryota; kingdom Viridiplantae; phylum Streptophyta; class Magnoliopsida; order Poales; family Poaceae; genus Themeda; species Themeda triandra. Next base: position 580,960 of record JAENPR010000274.1, read on the forward strand.
TTTTTTACGTAGTGGTTACATGTCTCCCGAATATGCAATGGATGGCGTCTTTTCGGTCAAGTCGATACATATAGCTTTGGTGTCATACTCTTGGAGATTATAAGTGGTCAAAAGATCACATCGACTCAGTCCACCAGCTTCCCTAGCTTATTAGCTTATGTGAGTTTTGTGCTATTCTTGAAATTTTCACAGTTCCATAAAAACATGCTAATATCCTATGAACTTGGTTGAATTGGTTTAGGCATGGAGCTTATGGAAAGATGGTAAGGCAATTGATCTCGTGGACTCATCAATTGTTGGGACTTGCTCACCAGTTGAAGCTTTGCGATGCATCCACATTGGACTCTTATGTGTGCAAGACAATCCAAATAGTAGGCCACTTATGTCATCGGTTGTGTTCATGTTGGAGAATGAAACCACATTACGTTCGGTCCCAAAGCAGCCCATGTACTTCTCCCAATGGTATTTAGAAGCCCAAGGAAGAGGAGAAAATATAAATATCTCCATGAATGACATTAGTGTCTCAATGTTGGAGGGACGGTAAGCAAGTGGTTAGTAGATTGAAAGCTACAAGTGTGTTAGACTGTTGTTCCTTGGATATGGTTGGACCCAAACACCTACCAAATTTGAAAGGCACTTGTGGTTCCCTTCTCCTTTTTTTTGATGAAACAGGAGGGACGAGGCCCTAGTGGAATTTTTATTGAAAACATAGTACAAGTTTAATATGGCCAAGTACAAGATACATTGGAAGTTAAGAAAAAAAATAGCAGAAATTATACAAAGTCTTCTAGCCATTGGTCTATTTGAGGATGAAGGCGTGATTTCGTTCCTAGTCTAACTAGGGCAAATTCTTTTCGGAAGGCAGCTCTGCATCACTGAAAGAAATGTGCAATATTTCTAAGGACAATATAATTTCTCATAGTCCAAATATCCCAGGACATTGTAACTATGGTTTCCATGAAAAACGGTAGACTTAGGTGGTCCTTGATGCTCTCCAACATGCCTGAGATGTCATTGGTGCTGGGCAAGAAAACATTCAGGCTGAACCAGCAGGCTGAAGCAAAAGGAGTGAAAAGCGGATGAACAAGCACATCTTCTTCAGCATTAAGAGAGTAGAAAACACAATTGTAGTCATTGAGATGCATGCCTCTGCGTCTCAGTAGAGCTCTTGCACTCAATCTACCTTTAGGATCAACGAAAAGAAGAATTTTCGTTTGTTCTGGCATGCAGACATCCACAACCATCTATGGGATCGATGTACCTAATGATGACCAATCAATGCCGATAAGCCTTCCTTGAGGAATAAACAAAAGAACCCCATACATAGGACCAAATATCATTAGCATGGCTTAAATGCAAAATATGGAAGATATTGGTCAACTCTTGGAACTGAGAGTAAGCTTCAGTGGACAAAAGCAGGTGAAAGAGATTTTTTTTTAGCATCAGGCAGGTGAAAGAGATTCTGAAGCGGGGTGGTTAACACAGCCACATTCAGAGAATTGTGTTATGCTTTAGCAAAAGAGAAGAGCTCTCGATAGAACTGATTGTACACCATGCCTTCCCAAAGATCAAACCACACAGGACAAGTGGAACCATTTTGTAATTCAATTCTAGCTAAGTTCTTGTTGGAATCAAGGAGCATTAGTATGTCTTTCTGCCAAAATCCGAGTGCTAACATGAGATGAACACATGCCACAACACTTTCACTTTTTGGTCTTAGAGCCTGTGTTTCATCTGCGATGCTTTGAATAAGCTTTCCAGGAAGTCCAAGATCATTGAAATCAGAGTTCGAAGCTAAAAGTTATGGTATTTTTGGTAAAGTAACTTCTGCTCCTTTTGGAGTTTCGGATATTTCGAAGTTTTCACTAGAAGTTCGTATACACTTCATAAGTTAAGATTTGCACGAGTGTCCACAGGCCCATGCAACTTCAAATATCCATTATTGTTACTTGGATTGAGACCATTTGTTTCTAATTTTTAACCCCAAACTATAAAACCTTGCAAATTTGTCATGTCAATTAATTCTCACTCCAATCAATTTGTCCTCTCAACTTGGTTTTGATGGTTTTCAGGTAATTTAGACCCACGTACCAGCGTGGACTCACATCTGATAGGCTCATCTCTCTTTTTTCTCACTCCTTTCTTAAGAGGCCTGTTAATCAATTTCTAGAGGTGGTAATTTGTTAAGTGTCTTAGTAAATAAGCCGATTGCCTCTTAATATCACGGTTTTTTTTTTTGGGAAAAAATTGGCTACTTCTGTTAATCAAAGGAGTTATCTTCTAAAATTATTTTAGTATAGCAGTGTAATGTACTCCTCCCTCCATTCCAAATTATAAGTCATTCTAAGATATTTGGAAAGTCAAAGCATATTAAGTTTGAACAAAATTATAGAAAAAACTACAAAGATTTGTAACATCTAATAGGTATACTATGGAAAAATAGTTAATGAATAATTTAATGATACTTAGTTGACATCATAATTTTTTTATTTTATTATATAATTTTAGTTAAACTTGAGATCCTTTAACTCTTCAAGATTTTTAGAATAACTTATAGTAGTAGACGCTCACAAGTTAGTAGGTTTCCTGAGTTTGCATCAAAAAATATCAAGTTCGAGCCGCGGAGCTACGTACTTCCTCCGTCCCACAAATAAATACATGTATTTAACTTCTACGTTTCTTGTTTAACCATTCGTCTTATTTAAATTTGTTATACAAATATAAAAATAAATAAATTATTATTAAAATATCTCTAACAATAAAATAAGTTATAACAAAATAAATAATATATTTTTTGAATAAGACGAGTGGTCAAACAAGGACGGGACGGAGGGAGTAGAAAATAGAGAGTGAGTGCACCATGCCAAAACAGAAAAAATACTGTATTAATTAACCTTCAAAATATACGTATCCTCATAAAAATAATAAAAATATATATGCAAGCATTAAACGAATACACTTTGTTTTTAAGAAAATGACCAGTTTCATAAAATTGGACATCTCTAAGGCATTTGATTCTGTAGGGTGGCCATATTTATTGGAGGTTCTGACGGCACTGGGTTTCAGTACAAAATGGAGAGATTGGATATCATCCTTGCTTGGTTCCTCCTCGTCAAGGGTGTTGATCAATGGAAAACCTAGCCGGCGAATTAGGCACGCCAAGGGTTTGCGGCAGGGAGACCCGTTATCTCCTTTACTGTTTATTCTAGCAATTGATCCTCTACAACGACTAATTGAGCAGGCAGCCCAGCGTGGCCTTTTACATCCAGTGCTGCCCAGGCAAGCTAAATTAAGGTGCTCTTTGTATGCTGATGACGCCGCACTATTTGCAAACCCGACGCCGACAGATCTACGCAGACTCCAACAATTGCTCACTATGTTCGGAGAATGCTCAGGGCTCAAGATAAATATGGCAAAAACGGAAATCTATCCAATCAGGATGACCACCGACGCGGTAGAGGCACTAGTGCACAATTTCCCGGGAACAATTCGTAATTTCCCCGGAAAATATCTGGGTCTACCTCTGCACACTAGAAAACTACGGCGTTTAGAGGTCCAACCACTTGTCGAGAAGGTGGGAGCTAGACTGCCCGGTTGGCAAGGGAAATTTCTTTCGTCAGCAGGAAGGGAAACGTTGGTGAAATCGGTGCTTTCAAGTGTTCCTATCTATCACTTCACCGTGTTCCATGCGCAGAAGTGGCTGGTAAAGAGAATTGACCATATCAGGAGAAGCTTCCTATGGCGTGGGAAAAATCCAGAGCATACTAGTGGTGGACACTCTCTAATCAATTGGCCCACGACTTGCTTGCCTAAATCCAAGGGTGGGTTAGGTATCCTTGAACTGGAACGGTTCACTAGGGCACTTCGATTGCGCTGGCTGTGGTTCAAATGGAAAGAAAAGCAAAGGGCTTGGAATCTGCTGGAGGTTCCATGTGACAAAACAGATCGGGACCTCTTCTACGCATCGACGGTGGTTACAGTTGGGGATGGGAAGACAGCTCCTTTCTGGTCTTCCAATTGGCTGAATGGCACATCGGCAAAAGCAATCGCGCCGTTGCTGTTCAATAAGGTGCGCAGGAAGAAAATCACAGTGAGCCAGGGGTTAATGGGAGGTAGATGGATCGACCACATCTACCCTCCGGAGTCAGAAGAAGAACTGAGACAGTATGTGCTCCTGTGGCAGGCAATACAGGATGTCCAGTTGGTGGAAGGCTTGGATGATGATATTGTTTGGAAATGGACAGCAAGTGGTATCTACACCACAAAAAGTGCTTATCAGATTCAATTCAATGGAACGTATAGTACGATGAGGATCACCCCGATTTGGAAAGCAAAAGCGGAACAAAAGTGTAGGATCTTTGCTTGGACCTTACTTCATAAGAAAATCCTAACTGCGAACAACCTCATTAAGCGCGGATGGACGGATGTTTCGGATTGTAAGCTGTGTGATCATGTGATGGAAACCCCTACACACCTTTGTAAGGACTGCCCTTTCACGAAAGAGGTATGGAATCATATCAAGCATTGGTTCGATCTACACAATCTTCAGGCAGTGGACGACACCGGGCCCATACATGCCTTCTGGTGGCGTTGCAGGCGTAAAATTAACAAGGACCGCAGGAAGGAAGTGGACGGAATTTTCATCTATCTTTGGTGGAATGTTTGGAAAGAACGAAATCGAAGAATTTTTCAAAATCAACAACTACAGCCTTTGCAAGTTGCCCATCTCTGCAAAGATGACATCACCCAATTTCATTTGGCACAAAACAGATTTCATAGCTAATAGCTTGCCCGTGCAAGTTTCATTACTAGCTAAACGGCTTAGTCTGGCAGGGTGGCTTACACACAAACATAAGCTCAGTTCTATTTTTGCCATCCATGGCGCTTCTCTACTCTTACTTAGCATGTGGAAAGTTCTCTTCAGCCAGCCTAGCATAATACCTTTACAAAATATGCTGAGCATGTCAGTCTGCTCTCCCTACTTACTTCCTATAGAAAAGCAGAGCTATGGCGACAGCAACTGTGAAGACGGTGACCGAGAACAAGCAGTAGAGGACGTACAGGAGTTGGTACTTGTCCATCAACGCGCAAACGGTCCTTCGGTGATACTCGACGCAGACAAGTTTAGCCACCCTCTTGGTACGTGCAGCTGCCTCCCTCAGATTGTCCACCTTCTCGGAGAGGGCCATCTTCTGCCGTTCTATCTGGATGGCTGCGGAGTTGGAAGCCTCAGCGCGGTGGATCCTGAGCAAGCACAGGGCAGCAAAATCAGGCGAAGAGCCTTGTCTTACCTCAGAGCCAGAGTCGGACACAAAGGAACCACCGGTGGAGGCACTGGATCCCGCCGGTGAGGCAGTCGGGAGGGGAGCTTCTTCCACCACAGGGGCATCCAGGTCCTCCAGTGCACCGCTCGAGGGCGCGACGGAGCTCCGCCTCTGTTGGAGGAACGTCGCTCATGGTGGGGACGATATCTCCGAGACGACGCCGAAGGACGGAGAAGGGGAGAGTCGAGGCGGACGGATACTTTCAGCTTTGGAGGCACCGTAACTAGTACTGGCTGGAGGTTTCTAGATGTTGGGCCTTGACAACAGGGTAACTCCGACGGATCAGGCGGACTTTGGTGGGCCAAAGGCTTCAAGGCCCAGCAAGAGTAGCAGTAGTTTTTCTCTTCTCTGTGGTTTTTTTTCTTCCTTTTTTTTTTCGAAAGATCTGTTACCGGCTTTCATTACTAAGAAGGGGAGTAGAGTTTAATTACAAGAGATGGTGCAAGGTGCACCTTAATTTGCCCAGCAGTGGCCGAAGCCCCGCTAGGCCATCCCTAAACAGAGCTAGTAGATCTTACACTAAAACTATATGACTACTGGAAGCATTACTGAAAACACTAGGAGCATTGCTAAGCAAGGGTGCCGGCTGGGCCACCGAGTGCAGCAGCTGCTGGAGCGCCTTGTTGCCTGCCTGCATCCAAACGCTAGCTTCATCTCGACAGCACTGAATGTTTGTTGCACTGATCTGCTAGTCCCGTTGAAAATCCGATTGTTTCGCTCCTTCCAGAGCATCCATGCTACAAGTATGACCATGGCCTGAACACCGCGCTTCTTCGTACCCGTGCCGCATTCCGCCACTGCCACAAACCAATGACTGATCCCCAAATTAGTCTCCCAGCTCGACGGCCTGATCCCTGGAGTTGACGTCCAGTGTGCCACTGAGTCCCACACTAGTCTTGAGTACGGACATTCATGCATTAGGTGGTCGATTGTCTCCAAGTTGCGCATGCACAGCGGGCAGAAGTAGTTGTTTGGCCATCCCCTCACCTGCAAACGAGCTGCAGTCCATAATCTGTTGTTCACCAGCAGCCATGAGAAAACCCGGCATTTTGGTGGCGCCTTGGCTTTCCAGACTGTATGAGCATAGAGTGAGGCCGCCTTCCCCAAGAATTGGATCCTGTATGCCGACGCTGTTGTATACTTCCCATCCGTCGTGTGGTTCCAGGTGATGTGATCGCTCGGGCTTGGGTTTAGCATGACCGGCTGCAATGTAGTCCACATATCGAAGTAATCTCGGATCGAGCCGGCGTCGAGATCATGATCTATGTCCTCAATCCACCGATTGTCGTTAAAGCTTCTGCGACGGTGCGGTTTTTCCTTTTTTGTGGTTGTATAGGGCCGGCCATATACTAGGCTGGAGAGTTCCCATCAAGCCACCTGCACCTCCGAAACTAGCCTTTCGACCATCACCGAGCTGCACCGTAGTTGATGCGAAGAAAAGGTCTAAATCTTGTTTGTCGATCGGTAGTTCCATCTCTTTCCACGGTCTTTCCCTATCATCCCAAGCGAACCGAGCCACACGAGCCGAGCGCTCGCTGAATTTTTCAAGGTCGGTGATGCCCATGCCGCCCGGGTTGGTTGGCAAGGTGACCTTTGGCCGGGGAGCGACCTTGCACTTGCCACTGTGAGTTCCTGGTCCCCGGCCCAGAGGAAGCGCCGCCTTGTCTTGTCGAGTTCTTTGATGAAGTTCTTGGGCACCTTGAGCGCTGTGAGCAGGTACACCGGTAGCGAGCTGAGGACTGAACGGACCAACTCGCGCCTCCCTGCCACATTCAGCAACCTGCCTTGCCGGCTGCCCGGCTTAGCCTTCGCTCGGTCTTGCAAGAAGCGGAGGTGCACCATCTTTAGGCGGCCAAGTGTGATTGGCGAGGCCCGGGTAACGAACGGGGAAGCCAACCCTCGGTCCCGGGAAGTCTTGCAGAACATGGTCCAAGTCGATTTCCCGCACCGTATTGCTGCCACTGTGCTTTTCTGCAGATTGATCTTGAGACTGTTGCCCTGCCGAAGGCTGTCATGATGTCCATGATGCATTTGATGTCCGCTCTATTTGGGTTAGTGAAGATGACCGCGTCATCAGCGTACATGGAGACACGTAGGCTTGCCTGTCTTCCCTTTAGTTTGGTCAGCATCCCCAGCTCCGTTGCCTTCTCAAAGATATTGTTCAGTGTGTCAATGGATAGGATGAACAGATATGGGGAAAGTGGATCTCCCTGCCTCAGCCCTCTTTGGTGTTTTATACTCTCTCCGTGGCTTCCATTCAGCATGATCGTGGAAGTTGAGGTCCTAAGCATCGCCGCCAACCAGTCAATCCACCTAGTCGGGAACCCTCTTATCTGCAGCAGCTCGAGAAGGTACTCCCAGGAAACTGTGTCAAATGCCTTCGTGATGTCAAGTTTGATAAGACAAGCAGGTGTTTTGGTCCTGTGGTAGTGTCTTGCTAGGCCTCTGACATACATATAGTTGTCTTGAATACAACGCTTTTTGATGAAGGCACTCTGGGCTGTGGAAATTAGCTTGTCAATGTAGACTGATAATCTTGTGGCCATGACCTTGCTGAGGAGCTTTGCGAAGGAGTGAATCAGACTTATTGGCCGGAAGTCCTTTGCCTCTGATGCTACTTGCTCCTTGGGCAATAATACCACCTGAGCGCTGTTAAGCATGTGCAATGCCCCGTTGTGCTGGATGCTGAAGGAGTTAAAGGCGTTGACAATGTCATTCTTGATTATGCTCCAGCACGCTCGATAGAATTCACTAGTAAAGCCATCTGTTCCCGGTGCCTTGTCTCTGGGTAGGCATTGTACAGCTTGACCGATTTCGTCCTCAGTGAAGTTCCTGTCGAGCTCCAGTCCCTGTATTTGCTGCAAGGTAGTGATATTCAGCAGTGGCCATTGCAGGGACTGTTGCCTCCGCTCCTTGCTTCCGAATAGCTTGACGTAGAAGTCCTGCAAGATCTGCTGCTTGCCCTCATGGCTCCACTCCACTACACCATCTTGGTTTTTAAGTGAAGAGATGTGCTTCCTTCGCCGCCGTGCTGACATTCTTAGATGGAAGAACTTGGTGCAAGCGTCACCAGCCTTTATGTAGTTGATCCTTGATGCCTGTCGTCTTCTACTTCGCTCCACTGCTGCCAAGCCCAATATGCGTGCCTTGAGGTCTTTTCTGAGTGCAAGCTCTTCCCCTGACAATTGCCTGCTTTCCTGTGCTAGGTCTAGTCTGAAAATAACCTCATTTGCAATGTATAGCTGCAGTCTGGCATTGCTGAACAGTGGCTTACTCCAAGCTCGCAACGCCTTGGCCGTCTCTGTAAGTTTCTTGGCTAGAATGCACTGTGCTGATCCTGATTGTTCCTTCATCCATGCCTGCTGCACCACCTCTTTGAAACCACCCACCGTGATCCAGTGATTCTCAAATTTGATATTGGCTTTCCTCGGTACTCTGTCTTGTTGATGTAGCACTAGTGGGCAATGATCAGAGGCGCCTGTAGTGAGCGCGCTTAGTGCGAAGTTGGGGAAGGCCGTCTCCCAGTCCGCAGTGCAGAAGGCTCTGTCCAGGCGGACCACTGTTGGAGAGTTGCGCTCGTTGGACCAGGTGAAGCGTCTGTTCTGCAGCGAGATCTCCAGTAGCTCGCAGTTGTCCAAGGCACGCCTGAACCTGCCCATTAGTCTCCTGTTCAAGTTGAGATTGTTCTTGTCAGTCGCCTGGTGTATGAGATTGAAATCGCCAATTACAAGCCACGGACACGGCTGCACCGGCTTGATTTGTTGCAGTTCCTCCAGGAACTCCTCTTTCCGACTGTCATCCGCTGGCCCATAGCAGGTTGTAATCCTGAATGTGGAGTTTCCAGCTGCAGGCCGGACATCTGCTGAGATTGTAAAGGAGCTGTTCACCATGTTTGTAACATCCACTGACATTCTGTCCCATGCTAGCAAGACACCACCCCTGGTTCCCTGAGCAGGCAATGCATAGTATGTATCAAGCCGCTGTCCGAGGGTTTCCAGCACAATTGATTGGTTGATGGCACTCAGCTTGGTTTCCTGCAAACAAACAATGCTAGGTTTGGAGGCAATCACTGCCTCCCTGACCAATTCCCTGTGTGCTGCATCGTTGAGGCCTCGGACATTCCAGTTGAAGATGATCAAGGCTTCACTATTCATTAAGAACAAGATAGGCTACCTGCAATAAAACGGCGCCAATGGCGCAAACATTGAAACACTGATTTTCCAGTCCTTCAACAGAGGCTGGTGACTCACTACCCTGATACAACCCACGCACACAACTTCTTCTTCTTCGCTGCTCCTGACTGCTAGGGGTCCCTATGCTACAACTGGAGAGCTTCTCCAGGGACCAATGGCCATCTACTGTGCCCTCGGAAGCATGGCACGGCCTGCACACAACACTGACACACACAACACTGACTCCACACAAGCCCGACACCAACACTGACACCAACACTGACACCACTACAAAGGTACAAAGCTGAAGCCGACTAATCATGAAAGCAAGTAGACGAGCTTTGCGCGCGCCGCCGGGCTCACGCTCCACCGCCGGCCATGGCCTCCGCCCCCTCGGCCGCAGCCACCTGTGCCGCCGCCACCAGGACAGGGCCGCAGTCAAGGGACGTCAGCTGGCGCACCGCCGCCACCTGCTCCGTCGTGAGGGGGCTGCCGAAGCTCTTGGCGAACGCCTCCAGCGCCGCATCCCCGACGATCTCCTTGTGTCCTGCCATCCCGAAGGCCTTGAGGAGGCGGTGCGTCGCCCGCTTGGCGACGGGGATGGAGCTCAGCTGTGCCTTCTGGCGGCTGCTCCTGCGCAGCCCCCCTCCAGCGGTCTTCTCTGCACGTGCTTTCCCCCTCGGCCGTGTGGCCTTGGGAGTCTCCATCGGCGTCTCCAGCACTGGCTGCTCGCATGGCACGAACATACTCTGCACGATCTCGTCCCTGCGCTCCTCCAGGAGCAAGTTGGCCACCTGCGTGGTGATGCCCGCGGTCACCACCTGGCCGTCGACCACCTGCTGCACGCCCGGTCCGAAGTGGATGATGTTCCCGTACCCCAGGGCCGCCGCCTCGTCGTTGAGGTCCGCGATCGTGCCCCAGTCGGTGAAGACCGGAGCCGGCGCGGACGCGATCGTGCTCCAGGTGACCCCCTGTGCCCGGATGGCGCCAACCCGCAGAGCCAGAGTGCGCTGGTGAGGGTGCTCGAAGACGATCATGAAGTCCTCCGGCTGATGGCGAGTGGTGGTCATCTCCCCCGGCGGCATACGAACGCAGCCCGCCATGACCCTGGTGATGTCCCCGACGGTGATGTCCGCGTGGGCCGGACGATCGCGGGCCTGCAGCAGCACCGCCGTGCTGCGCAGCGCAGTGGCCTCCTGAGCCGTGGCCCTGCCCACCACCACCGCAGCGCTCCCATGCTCCGGCCGGGCCTCCGGCATCCCAGGGTACCAGGTCATGGCCTCCTGCACCTCCTCTGGCTGCTGCGGCGGCGCCTTCACCGCCTCGGCCCGGTGCTCCGGCGTGTCTCCGTTCCCCTGCTCAGGCAGCGGGGGAAAGGCAAGGCGGCTCTGGATCGAAGGCGGCTGGGTAGGGAAGTTGATGCGTGAGTGGACAGTGGGTTTGAAATTTAGGCGGGACTTGACAGGAGGGCGGTGGAGGCCCTTCTTCTTCTCTGGGCAGTCACGCGCTAGATGGCCATTGCAGAGGCACGCTAAGCAGCGAAGGGGATCTCTACACTGGGCAAGCTTGTGATCCTTGGCGAGGCATCTGAAGCAGCGGCCGGTGAGGTCGGTTTTATAGCCGGCCGGCGGAGCTTGTTTGCCGGCAAGCAGGAGGGGTCGCCACAGACGCTTTGGCTTGGCAATTACTCGAGCAGGTGATGAGCGCGCGCGGGCTGCGTCAGAGTAGGAGTGTCGCCCCCCCTTGCGGAGCTCCCCGGATTGGGGCGTCCGGAGCATCGGGATGGACGAGCTCAGAGGGAACGTACCCACTTCGGGGCGCCCCCGAGTAGTCGCTGTCGCGCGTGCCCGGCACTGGCGCTGGCTCGGCCGAGGAGTAATTGCCGTACGTCTTCTCCGCATGCCGAGAGTGCCCAGGGCCATTGAAGCCGGCCGCACTGGAACCCCTCGGCAGTAGCCCCTGGCCACCTGCGCAGATAGGTTCTTGGAGGATAAGCTTACCAGATTTGTTGTGAGTTGTCACCATCGGGCCGTCCTTTCCCGACGTCCGGTCCATGGCCGTCGCCGCCGCGTGCTTGACCGGGCAGGCGTCCGGCAGGGACCCATTGCAGGCGGCCCTCTCACCGGACGCGGACTGGGCGCCTGAGGCTTCCGCCCGCAGGTCATGAAGGCGCCCCCTTCCGGGACGCGCCCCATCTTGTGTAGTCGCCATCTTCGACGCAGAGCCCGCCGCAGTGTCCGGTCCGTCGCGTGCCACCCCCGCAGATCCAGAACCGGAAGGCGGAGTGAAGGCCGCAGACACCGGCTCCTCCGGTGCGACCTCCAGACCCGCCAGCTGTTCCTGGGCTTCACCAAGCCCTCCAGCTACGCCAGGCAGGCGGCCATCAATGTCCTCCTCATCCCAGTCGAGGAGCTCGACCTCGGGTTCCTCCTCCAGATCCGGTTGGCTTGGCGGTAGGGGTGGCTCCACCGGTGTGAGAGGCGGTGGATCCGGTGTACCGGGTGGTAGCGGCACGCCCAGGGTGGCGGGTTGCTGCGGGGAAGGGGGGCTGGGGGTGGCCGACGGCGCCGGGGGTGACGCCGGCGGGGGGGGGGGGGGGCTCTCCTTTTTTTCTAGCATAGCAGTTTTTTCAGTTGCTGCCCGGTTGTAGTAGCAGCCACCGGGTTTTTTAGCAGTTTTTACCTTTTTTCCAGCAGCTTTTTTGTAATTATGTTGTACAGTTCTTTTGCCTTTTCTCGTCTAATATAAAATAGCGGCAAAGCTTTTGCCGCTCCTTTCGAAAAAAAAAAAAAATGACCAGCTCCGCCCCGCAAAATATGGGAGAGAGATTGGCATCGAAGCCTCGCCTACCCAACTTCATAATCATTGGTCCTGGGCACTGGGCAGTGGCCGAAGGCCGAGCACGCATGTAAGCCCTACCCGATGCAGGGCAGAGTAGCAGACAGCTCCTCCCGTGCACATATTGGACTTTGGATATCCAAGAAAAGCCACATTTTCTTACATCCTACAGTCTCTAGAGCACGCATTTTCTTACATCCTACAGTCTCTAGAGAACGTTTGCTGACTCCAGAAACACGAAATCTACCTGTGCGGTCAGGGTGTGTGAAAGCGACGACGGAAAAGTCACCGGAGACCATTGCAGTCACCACTAGTCTGCTCATCGGTGCGGAGACCATTGCAGTCACCACTTAGTCAAGGTCATCGCTTCCTTCATCTGTAAGTCTCTGAATTATTGCAGACTTTGCCATCATCCTATCTACCCCTGTCCCACCTACCAATGTGATATGTATGAAAACCACTGCATTGCACGCTTCGATTTGACGAACAGAAAAACAGCAAGTACAGGTCCACTCATCACTGTAAAGTTCCATACTTCCAGTAGTCCAACCATTCTTCTTCTGCAGTTCTGCACTGAGACTACTACATCTACATGATAAGTTTTCTTCTCACTGCTTCATAGGCCAGAGAACAAGAAAAGCCCTGATAGATATGATGTATATTCCCATCTTCATCTTCATCATCCCCATATTCTTGAGTTCGCTCTGTCAATCCGACGATCAGCTGACAAATACAAAGCCACTCTTTCCCAAAGACACTCTCATCTCTGCAGGCGGAGACTTTGCTCTTGGCTTCTTCTCTCCTACCAATTCAAGCAGCAAGTTATACATTGGAATTTGGTACAACCATGTCCCAGAGCGCACGGTGGTATGGATCGCCAACCGTGACAGCCCAATCAGCACCCCTACATCAGCGAAGCTCGCAGTCACAAACAATTCAGGACTGGTGTTGTCGGACTCCCAAGGGCACATCTTTTGGACGGCAACGAGTAACACAAGTGGAGGTGCTGGAGCTTTTGCACTATTACTCAGCTCAGGAAACTTTGTCCTTCGAGTGCCAAATGGCACGGACATATGGCAAAGCTTTGATCACCCGACTGATACAATGCTTCCAACCATGAAGATTCTGCTAAGCTACAAGTCACAGCCAGCAAGACGTTTCCTTGCTTGGAAGGGCCCTGACGATCCATCAACCGGAGACATCTCTTTGAGCATGGATCCGGCCTCCTCAAACCTTCAGATGTTCATTTGGAATGGGACTTTGCCTTACTTCCGTTTTTCTGTTGTTAATGATGTCCCAGTATCCGGCGGAACATACCAGAGTAATAGTACCTCTGTCACGTACCAAGGGATGATGGTCCACACAGATGATGAGACCTACTATACGTTCACAGTCTTAGCCGGTTCACCCTACATGCACTTTTCACTTCACTACACGGGCAAGATGAGGTTCCTGATCTGGAAAAATAGCACATCGTCCTGGGCAGTCATTTCTGAGGCCCCGAGTGTTGGCTGTGATCTCTACGCCTCTTGTGGCCCATTCGGCTATTGCGATCGCACGAAGGCAATGCCAACATGCCAGTGCCCTGATGGTTTTGAGCTTGTCGATGGCCTTAACTTCTCTAGAGGATGCCGGAGAAAGCAAGAGCTGAAATGCGGAGTGGAGAACTATTTCATGACCATGCCTAATATGAAGATCCCTGACAAATTCTTGCACATTAAGAATAGAACCTTCGACCAGTGTGCAGCCGAGTGCGCCAGAAACTGCTCCTGTATGGCATACGCCTATGCCAACCTAAGCACTGCTGGCACTACGGGCGATGCATCCAGGTGTTTGGTTTGGACTGGGGATCTCATTGACATGGAGAAGGCCAGTTTTTAGAGAACTTGTACATCCGGCTTGGTGAATCTCCTGGTATGCATGTTCCTTTCCCTGAAGTGATATTTGTGCATGATGTGCTGCATCGTCGCCCCTCTAAGGCCTGTCTGTAAGATATTAGTAAGATGGAGATTTCTCCAAAACAACTTAGGATTAGTTTGATTTGTGCAAGCACTAATGGACTTCGAAACAACTAGATTTGGCATCAAATAAACCATGACAGCAAACCACATCTCTTTATACTGTTTTCTACACCACACAAGCAGCCCAAAAAGAAGAAAAAATCTATCAACTACCAGTTTCACTTTTCATGTTGGCAGCAGGCAGCAGCAAAATATGCAAGACCTCACTGAACATCATGATATCTAAAGCTGAATCAGTAATATCCACAAGTAACTGTTCAAGTGGTAATTATGTTGTTGAATACTCACAGGTCTGTAATGAACCTCCTGTTGGTAAGCCTATGATTAATTAAATGTTAAATGTATTTGTAATGCTGTTTTCTTCTCAATGAAAAATTTGCATAGCTCGTCTAAAAAAAAAAAAAAACAGGTCCATATTTTAGGGGTAAAGTATTTGCAGATCAGTCAGGGGAACCCTGTGCATAGTAAACTCACACAATTGCAAGAATGCTTGACAAAATAAATTCTAACAGGATATATTTCTATGTACAGATCAGAAGAAGAGCAATTTTCTGAAAATTCTACTCCCAACTATAGCATGTCTGCTTCTACTTACAATCGGCATTCTTGGTTGGACATGTAAAAGCAGAGGTATTGAGAAAACAAGCCCTTGTTTTCAAAAATGCAGTGTTAATATGTAGGGGCCCCTGATATGTAAATATTCAAGGAAAATAAAGTGATCCATTGATGTAGGAGGTAAATGGCACAGGAAGAAAATCCAGAAGAGAATGATGCTAGAATACTTGAGTTCTACAGATGAAGCTGGGGGGAAGAATATAGAGCTCCCGTTTATTAGCTTTGAAAACATTGTCACAGCAACAGACAATTTCGCTGACAGCAATATGCTTGGGAAAGGAGGTTTTGGCAAAGTATACAAGGTACTAGTAAAATGTTTCACCATAAAATTTACATTACTCAAAATAAAAATACTGATTTCTGAATGAAGAAATCATCTAGGGAATGTTGGAAGGAACCAAGGAAGTAGCCATCAAGAGACTGAGCAAGGGCTCTGGGCAAGGCACGAAGGAGTTCAGGAATGAAGTAGTCTTGATTGCAAAGTTGCAGCACAAGAACCTAGTTAAACTTCTCGGTTGCTGTGCTCATGAAGATGAGAAACTGTTAGTTTATGAGTACTTGCCCAACAAAAGCTTGAATTACTTCCTCTTTGGTACATTGAATTTTAATTTTTTCATACAGTTAATAAAATCAATAAATATATATGCACATGTGCCTTCTGATATGACATGTTTCATATTATTCTTATTAGATTCTGCAAGAAAATCAATGCTTCAGTGGCCAACAAGATTCAAGATAATCCACGGGGTAGCTAGAGGAATTATGTATCTACATGAGGATTCGAGATTAACAATAATCCATAGAGATCTCAAAGCAAGCAACATCTTGTTAGATAAGGACATGAGCCCAAAGATATCAGATTTCGGCATGGCTAGAATATTCAGTGTCGATCAGCTCCAAGCAAATACTAATCGAGTTGTAGGGACATAGTAAGTACCTCTTGCATTGCCAGCTCTTCATATAGAGTTAATTCAGTTTGCAGTTTCACAAATATTCAAACCTTTTGGTGAAATCATTTGCACAGTGGTTACATGTCTCCTGAATATGCAATGGAAGGTGCCTTTTCAGTCAAATCTGACACCTACAGTTTTGGTGTTTTAATGCTGGAGATTGTAAGTAGTTTAAAGATCAGCTCACCACATCTTATCATGGATTTTCCTAACCTTAGAGCATATGTAAGTACTGGACATTCTCATAATTCAGAACTACCAACATGAAAAAAAAAAAAAAGCGATCCCAATATGAGATTGTGTCATGTTTCAGGCATGGAACATGTGGAAAGAAGGGAAAACAGAAGATTTGGTGGACTCATCAGTCATAGAGAATTGCTCCCTTGATGAAGTTTCACGATGTATCCATATAGGCCTCTTATGTGTTCAAGACAATCCAAGTTGCAGGCCACTCATGTCGGTGGTAGTGTCCATGCTGGAGAACAATACAACGCCACTTCCAACTCCGAATCAACCTACATATTTTGCACTTAAGGACTCCTACCAACCTGGAAAGGCAGTTGACATTGACAACAAGGAAATGTCTATAAATGATATAAGTCTCACTGTGCCAGAGGGCCGTTAGATGTTTGGTTTTAATTTCATAACTGATTGGGAGGACAAATTAAACCCCACTGCCATATTCATTGCAAAATTTAAACTAAACATTCAGTCCATGTGAAGATTATGTGAAGTCGGTAATTTGCATTTTGCAATTGTGTAATAAGTCTGCCTAATAACTGTATAAAGACAGGTGAATTTCTTCTCTCATCTCACGTGGTTTACTGTTTATGTGCTTATTATGTGGATCCGATTTGACCATACAGATTACTTAGTGAATGAGACAGTTCAGTCAAAAAAAAAGTAGGAGTTCAGTTACAGACATAGTATTATACAAATTATATTTCATTCCAGACGATGCATTCCAATTCCCGATGAGGTTATACCCTTCCCTTCAGTTGCTCGCATGATTAGAAGAAGAAATTTTTTTGATAGCTTCAGTGCAGTATAGTTGATTCTTAAAAGCAGTACTAGTATTCTTTACCTTAACATATGGTTGCTCTAAGCCAACATATTTTTTGAACAAAGACAAGTAAACTTGCATATATTATCGTTGTCTATCGCTGATTTCAGTGTAGACACACAAAGAAATAAACACCCAAAACTCCCGAAGTTGAGGCCTAAAAAACTGCTGTAGCAGGTGCAGAGTTGTTTTAAGCATTAGGTAACCCTACAATCTACTAACATGGAAACCAGCAACCTGAATTTCAATGGACATATACTGCAAGCAAGAGTATCAGTACCTCGCCTTGTGGCAGCGACCGCCGTGATCCGGGGGGCAAATCTCGCGGATAGATCGGCGGCAAGCACGGTTCGTCAGGCCGTGCCACTCTCGGAAGAACGGGCACCTCTTCCCTCTGTCCGATCCTTCGCCCAGCGTGGCTCCGCCTTGCTCGCAGTCGCTGCCTCCGCCGCTTCGCGGGTTCACCCTCACCGCCTATGCCGACCGCCGCGGGCTCAACGGGGCGCAGACTGAAGTCCGAACAGAGGCCGCGGCCAACGGCCCACGCGGCGACCACCAAATGGATGGACCACAGAGTGGGGACGCTCGTAACTTTTTAAATCGCAATTTTCTCGAAGTCCAATAGTAAAAAGTAATAAATAATAATTATCTATGTTTAAAGTTTGCTAAAAAATCTATTTTCAAGTTCAAAAAAATTTTAAAAAAATCTATTTTCAAGTTATGCACATAACAAAATATATACAGTTTATTTTTAAAAAAAAACTATATTACACTTTTAGCCTCATTTGAACTGGCTACAAAAGTTATGCTTTCGAATCAATTGGGTTACGGTTTAGGGTTTAGGGTTTAGGGTTTATGGTCTTACGGAGTTAAGCCCCATTTATTGTCTTCATAAGGTACTCAGTGAACCTAGTGCTGCCGCCGCAGCCAACCCATCGTCTACTCTCACTGGTTCCCATTCCTTCTCTTCCAAAGCACCTCTCTAAGGGCTGATGGGGATGGAGATCCATTGTTTTTGATATGTTTTTCTTAATAGATCGAGTCATTAGGGTTAGTGTCTTTCTATGCCAAAATTATTGGTTGTGCAATTTTATCTCCTTCTCTGCTCGGTTAAAGGTAAGGGTGACAACTTCGATATCAAAGCATCTTTATCGACGTGACGACATTAAGACTTCTATTTTTGGATGACGGCATCAAGGAAGAGATAAAGGACTAAAGAGAGTATTTTTCACATTAGTTTTCCTCATTCTTCAGTGACATAAAGAAGAACAAGGAAGACATCGAAAAAAAAAGAAGTTCCTTTATTTCACCTACAGGATTGTTGCTCGTCGTTCATTGGACATTTGTTTTCAGGCTATTTATCGAGTGTTTGCCTATGAGGTCATCTACACCGCAAAACATTTAACATTTAACAACAAAATTCTCGCAACAATGTGCAGATATTATCTATGGCAACGGATCAGGTGCAAACCACATCCTTCTTAAAAAACTCGCGCAAATCATGACACAAAAACTCATCCAAATTCACTAAAAAATCACACATGTAGATGATATATGATGATACACAACTTTATAAAATATCTTGTCCAAACTTGACTTAGTTTGTGAGATATGAAAATAAAAAATTTCAAAACGAGAAAGTTGTCTAGATAATTTGTTAGAAATTTATCATAAAGTTGTCCAGATGATTTGTTAGAATTTTTTTTATAAGCTGTCCAGATGATTTATTAGAAAGTTCTCCCCATGTCTCTAGTGGACTTGAGTCTTCGAGGAAATAAGCCACCTTTTCTTTGTTTTGGTGTCTGGATCACGGTCGTTAGCTCCCGGCTCCTGGCTCCTGTGCAGGCGCCGCCCCATGCGTGCCAAACCCTAGCACCGCATCCACCAGGCGCCGACCGTCCACCGCGCCGCCGCCTACCTCTGCCCCCTCCGCTTAGGCTACGCCCTCCACATGTCATCGGTACGCCGGACCCCTTATACTTTTCTTTTAGGGGAATTTCTTGCTATCGTTTACCAGTGGAAAGAGGACTCTTTGAATGCTAGATGGGCCGGTGAGACCCACTTCAGTAAGACCTCTTAAAACTTCTCGGCCCACAACAACAACTTTTCACGTATTGATTGTAAGTTCATTATGCACTTTAACTAAGTATATAAAAAAAAAACTTCTACTGTTTCATTCACAAATTAATCTGTCCATTTAATGGGTGGTTGCTGAGCATGCAGTGCACTGGGTGATGGCTACAACTAGAGCTCTAGGAGAGAGGTTCTGGATTTGTTAGTGGATATGGCTGTTTATACATCCTTAAAGGGCGTGTATTTGTTAAAAAAATAGTCCAGTCAAATCGGATCCACTTCATCTTGATACGCTTGAATCTACTTTAATCCCCGTGCGTTAGAGTAAAGCTTTTTTAATTTTCACTCGAACATGTGTGAATTGAGATGCATGCTAATGCATCCAAATAATTCCTGAGGAGAAATCCACGTCTTTTATACAGTTATATAGCCCGGACTTATTACACGGTTGCAAAAATGCAAATTATACATTCAAAAACCTTAGACATGTACTAAATTACTTAGTTTTAGTTTTGCAAAAATAATAGTGGCGGGTTTCCCCGTCCTAGTAAGTCATGAAAATCAAACATCTAACGACCCTCGAGCACAAGTGAGACATGTGTCATTTACGGATGCTTGTTGTCAACTACCTTTCCAGGTTGCAAACCACCTACTCTGAAATTCATTTATAGAGTTAAGAAAAACTTATTATAACTTACAAAAACTTATTACAACTTATAACATTGCAACTCACTAATTTTGCGATAACGGTTTTAGACGGTGACACTTTATTTTAAAGGGAAAACGACATCACCTAGCGCCCCCCTAGCGTTGTGAGGCTAATGCCATTAATTGACAGTTCCTTGCTGTCACTGTCCTTTTCAGGTTGGGGATCCCTACAGGAAAAACACATGGGTTTTTTGGTGATGGAAGTATTGTGGTTTTGTTCTCCAACATAAACACAACTTCGACATGAGTGGCCTGCAACTCGGACTGTCTTGAACACACAACAATCCTATATGGATGCATCTTGCAACTTCGTCGAGGGAGCAACTCTCCATAAGAGATAAGTCCACAAAGTCTTTTATGTTGCCATCTCTCCATAAATTCCATGCCTGAATAGAAATACCACTTTAGCAATGATCCAGTGTATGTTTTAATTATAATAAGTATGGACTTATATATAGTTTTAATCTTGAGCATACTTACATATTCTACAAGGTTAGAAAAACCCACTATAAGATGTGGTGAGCTGATCTTTAATCCACTAACAATCTCCAGCAATAAAACACCAAAGCTGTAGGTGTCAGACTTGACTGAAAAGGCGCCTTCCATCACATACTCAGGGGACATGTAACCACTGCAAAAGATTTCACCAATGTATATAGGGTATACACACATTTGCATAGTCTGAATAAGCACGAGCAAACAATTTCTATCTGAAGAACTAACAGGGCATGAGTTGCTTACTATGTCCCAACAAGACGATTAGTATTTGCTTCAAGCTCGTTGCCACTGAAAATCCTTGCCATACCAAAATCGGATATCTTAGGGTTCATCTCCTTATCCAACAAGACATTGCTTGCCTTGAGATCTCTATGGATAATTGTTAATCTTGAATCCTGATGCAGATACAGAATTCCTCTAGCTATCCCTTGCATTATCTTACACCTTGTTGGCCATGGAAGCACGTGCTTTTTTGCAGAGTCTAATAAGAATAGCATAAAAAAAAGGCATATATATATCAATATATGACTACTCATTTATTTGTTGGGTACTATGGGTTTTTTTTTTTTTTTTTTTTTTGAAAGGAAGTGTTTCTCAGATTCATGGTACGAAAAAGATGAATGTACCAAAAATGAAGAAATCCAAGCTCTTGTTGGGCAAGTATTCATAAACCAACAACTTCTCATCTTGGTGAACGCAACAACCAATAAGCTTAACTAGGTTCTTGTGCTGCAAATTTGCAATCAAGACTGCTTCATTTCGAAACTCCTCTGTGCCTTGTCCTGAACCCTTGCTAAGCCTTTTGACAGCTACTTCCTTGGCACCTTGCAACACTCCCTAAAAGATTTTCAGAATCAATGAATTTTCTAGTTCTGTACTTATATCAAGGTAATTTTTGGTAACTAGTACGTAGTACAGTAGTACCTTGTAAACCTTGCCAAATCCCCCTTTCCCAAGCTCATTGGAGTCTGAGAAATTGTCAGTTGCTGCGACGATGTCTTCAAAGCTAATAAATGGAGACTCCAAATTCTCCCCAGCTACATTCGTAGACCTCAGATACTCTCGCATCTTTCTCTTCTCTGTTTTATTCTTTTGCTGTTTGCCTGCCAGTAGAAACATCAATGGTATTTGCGGCCTCACCACTTACACAACAACGTTGCAGTTTGGAAGACAGGGCTCTAGATCTTTGTACCTCTGTGTTTGCATGTCAGGAAGAGAGCTATGGATGCAAGCAGCAGCAGGCATGCTATGATCGGAAGCAAAATTTTTAGTGAGATCTTCTTATGTTGAACTGCAAGCAAAAAAAAAAAAAATGTATCCCGTTAGAATTTTCTGCATAACACATTACTTTCTATAGTGTTACTTGGCTATATCTGTGAGCACTCAATTCCTAAAAGGACCGATTTTTGAAGTACCTTAATATTACCCAAACAGTGTAGCTGCTACCGCTAGTAGCCGTGGAGGAGCAGGAGAAGATGCCCCCTCCCGAACCAACCCCTCCCGACCCAGGCGACCGCGACGGTGGCGCCTCCGCCGCCTCCCAAGCTGGCCGTCCTGCTCCATCCCTCCTCCCTCTACCCACAAATCCCAGGTCCCCTTCGCTTGATCTATCGATCCATGAGGGCCCCGACGCGTCCCCTTCACCATGCTTGGAGATCCCGTCCCCGAACGCCGTGCTGCCGTCGCCAGCCGCGTGCCTCAGCCCGCCGCCCCCGCCCTCCGGGCCGGCACTCCGCGTCCTCCCTCGCGCGCCTGTGCCCGAGGTCGAGGTCGTCGGTGAGCCCGTGGCCGGTGTGGGCGGCGCGTCGGGGCAGCCGCCGCCCGCGAGGGGTGCGCGTGGGACTTCCGCTGCCCCGCCGCCGGTGCTGGGGGCCGCTGCGGCGCGTGCTGTGGAGGCCGTCTGCTTCCCTGAGGCCGCTGCGGCCCAACCGGTTGCAGCAACGCCGCTGGATGCTGCCGTTGAGGCTGCCGTCATGCGCGTCCTCCCTCGCGTGCCTGGGCCCGAGGTCGAGGATGTCGTTGAGGACCTCGCACCGCCGCCTTCGCCATCCCGTCCCGTGGCTACTGCCCCTGCGCCCGTGGATGCCTCCGCTATTGGCTCGGGGCCCGCCACGCCAGGCCCTGAAGTCATCCTGGTGCGCCCCTCCGCTCCGAGCTCGTCGCCTCCTACCTCCGACCCCGCTTCCCCGTCCTTGGCTGTAGGCTTGCCGGGCGTGACCCTTCTGGCCACCCCGGCTCCCACCATCGACCGGTGGACGGGGGACATCGTCACCGACGAGGACGCGTCCGACGACGACGACACCAACCCCTTCCCCTTCTCCACTGGCAGGCCGAAGCATCGGCGGTGGTGTGAGTCCTCCGACGACGAAGAAGAGGGCGAGCTCCTTGCCCCGCACCTTACAGCTTCGCCTCCGGCCACCGTCGCTGACACTGCCGGCCCCCCCACCCCCTCGGTGGTGGGAGATATCGGTGGGCGGGCGTCCTCGTCGGCGACGCAGAGGGCGGGCCGCGACAACACCTGGAGCACCCTCCTCGCCGGCAGGGGCGTCGGCTGCGCTGCTCAGTACTACAGCCGTGGAGGGTGCCGGCGCCATGCGCGTGCCTGCAAAGCGCCGCCTTGGCCCACTTCCTACAGCGAGAGTCCCAGCACAGCTACGCCTCCGACCGCAATCGAGGGTGCCTTCACCTCCGCGTACACTTCCCACGCGTTGGCCGCCTCGGCTCCACGTTCCTCGCGCGGCTGCAGCGGTGGACGGGGAAGGTTTCAGTCTTGTGGAGAGTCGTCGACGCGGGCGCCGCCGTGCCTCGGTTGACCCTCAACAACGGCGGCCCGTGCCACCCTCGCTCGTCGGGAGATGCTTCAATTGCCTGGCGGAGGGCCACGTTGCCGCTCGGTGCACCTCCCAGACCCGCTGCCTCTTCTGCTTCAGCGCAAGGCACCGGGCGAGGAATTGCATATCTCGCCCCCGTCCTCCGCCATGACACCCTCCTGCGGGCCAAGCGCAGGAGGCCTGCCTTGTGCGACCAGCTCCGACGCATACTGGCTCGCGTGGGCGTCGCCTTGCCTTTGTTGCCGGTGGTGGTGGACATGTGGCCGCTCATGCCCCAGATGCGACCGCGGCCCCAATCATCGTCGGGCAGATCGTGTGCCCTGCTCCCTCGACCGCGGCGCCTGATGCTCCAGGCGGGGTCACGCAGGGGCCAGCGGGTCGCGCCGCCGTCGATGACGTCGGTGTCGAGCCGGACGACCACGGACCCTCCGTCCACTTCCTTCGATAGCGGCTGATGGCGGCCCGCAACCAGTTGCCAGACGACGACGTCGACGGCGTCGGCGTCGGGGCAAATGGTCGAGAGGGGTCAACTCCACTGACACCGATGCCGACATCTCTGGCGAGGGCAAGGAGCCTCCCACTCGGGCGGACCCGATGGAGGACGAGCTCGCAGCCTGCTTTGTCACGCGCCTGCTGGCCCGGACAGAGCTGCTGGAGTCCCCGTCGCCGCCACGCTCGACCGAGGCTACGCCATAGTCGACGAGGTTGGCGAGATCGCGGTGAGAACGCCGTGGCCTTGGGCTCCCCTCGGCGGCCTTCCCCTCCGCCGAGGTGCCGGAGGACGGCGAGTTCGTGGCGACGACGGTGGTCGACTCGCCGCCGGCCTTGGACGATGTTGGCGGTGCGTCGTGCGGGGTGGGGCGGGGGCATGTGACGACTCGCCCGAGCAGCCGCCCCCCAGCCGCCCACGGGCGCCCGGGTGTGCCCTGCCCCGCCACGACCCCCGTCCCCGCACCAGCACCGGCGCCAGGACCCTCCCTGTCCTCTGTCACGGGCTTCGTCGACTCCCTTCGGCTGCCGGTCCAGCAACCACTGATCTTCTCACCACCACACATTCGCGTCGCGCGGCAGGACGCGGACTGGGAACCGAGGCGCAGCTCCCGCCTGGCGGCCAAATACCCGTACCGCGACCCTGTCCCGGAGCGGCAGGCCAGGCGCGTCCTGACCAACAAGTGGAGCGGCAGGCCGCCAAATTCCGGCAACGAAGACACTGACGCTGTGGTTGAAGAGCAGTTCCGCCAAGCCTTCAAGGACACTTCCCCCACCGCGCGGCGTGAGATGATGGGGGTCCTCTTCCCTCAACGCGGTAACGCGGCTTCGCCGGACCCACTCTCAGCGTCCTAGCGCTCACACTCTTCTGTCATCTACGGTCGCAAATAGGTTCATTAGAAAGTAACAACCTTTAGCACCATCGTTAAAGCCGGTGCCTCTTGTAAGTGTGGCCGAGTCTTTCGTGGCAGTTCGCTGCTGGGGTCTCGGGTTGTCAAACTCTAACTTCTCTTAATGAAAAACGTGCTAAGGCACGGTTTCGAAAAAAAAAAGTGTAGCTGCTACCATTGCTGGACTTCAATTAGTATTGTTGTAAGCTAAGGTTTTAACTAAATGGATATTAAAAATACATAGGTGCCATTCAAATGAAAAAAAAAATCTGTGAATATAGGTTAGAAGAAATAGATTAGTGATTTTTTTTACAACAAGATAGCATAAGTGTTTTCTATTAGTTAGATGTATTAAACAGTAATTGATACTTACATTTTCTAAAATAGAAAAATGTAGAATTTAATATAAGTGTTTTCTATTAGTTAGATGTGTTAAACAGTAATTGATACTTATGTTTTCTAAAATTCTAACTAGCAAGCGTACTCAACTTGACTATATTTATATAAAAATATATTTATATTTGGTACAAAATTAGTATAATTAGAAAGATCATTCAATCTATTTTCATAATAAATTCAGAAACCAAAGTTGTTAATGTTTTTTTACAAATCTGCAAAAAAAATAAAAAAAATTGACTGACAAGCAACTCAAAGCAACAAATATTTAGAGACAGACGGTGAACGTTATATTTTATTTATTTTAGGCATAAAAATAAGAGCGGGCGGGAGTGCATACCATGAGATCCGGCAAGCCGGAGGTACTAGTTCTGACCAGAGCTGCTGGCAGCTGCTTTCCCTGTGTCGACGAGATCTCCAGTCCAAAGCAGGCACCTCATTGACGTGTCGACCATAGCCCCGGCACTGCTCACGTTGACGTAAGCGTACGCTGTGCAAGAGCAGTTTGCGCTGCACTCGGCGGCGCACTGCTCCAAGGTTCTGTTGTCAATCTGCAAGAACTTGTCGGGAACCGTCATCCCTGGCAAAGTCACCAAGCGGTCCTCCGCTCCGCACTCCAGCGCCTCGATCCTCCGGCATCCTCTGGAGATGTCGAGGCCGTCGATGGGTTCAAACCCGTCCAGGCACCGGCAGCTTGGCACAGCCTCTGTGTGGTCACAGTAGCCGAACGCGCCGCAATACGCGTAGACGTCGCAGGCAGGGCCTGGACGCTCAAAGCTTTGTTTCCACACTGATGTGTTGTTGTTCCGAGTCAGGAGGCTGATAGTGCCATCGTGCTTGAGCAAGACACGCGCGTACGGTGAGCCGTCGGAGACGTTGAACGTGTAGTAGACCTCGTCTCCTGTGTTGATCACCGACGGGTGCGCGCCGGCGGTGGTAGCGCGGCCGCCGAACACTGAGACGTCGTCGAAGAAACTGATGCGGTAGTAGGGCCGGCTGGTGTTCCAAACGAAGAATTGGAGGTTTGACCTGGGATCGATGCTGCCGGACATGTCCCCGGGGGACATGTCTCCGGGGCTCTTGCAAGCGACTATGCTCGTGTTCACGCTTCCCTTGGAGCTGAGCAAAACCTTCATCGTCGGGAGGATGGTGGCGGATGGGTGATCGAAGCTCTGCCATATGGTGGTGCCGTTGGCCGACCGGAGGACAAAGTTTCTAGAGTTGAGTAGACCGCGACAACTCCGTCACCTCCGCCAGTGGCCGCCGTCCATAGAGCACGGCCTGTAGTAGAGTCAGACAGTGCGAGCCCTTGGTTGTCGGTGATGGCGAGCTTCGCAGAGGTGGTGACCGGGTTGTCGCGATTGGCGACCCACACGGTGACATCACGTGTGCTGTTGTACTGGTACCAGATCGCGAGGTACAAGCTCTGGTTGGAGTTGGCCGGGGAGAAGAAGCCAAGAGCGAACACCCCGTTCCTGGAGACAAGCGGCTTGTCTCCGGGGAAGAGTGGCTTTGCTGGTGTGAGCGTGTCATCCGATTCCGATTGGCAGGATGATGAAGTGATGAGGAAGAGTAGGAGGACGAAAACGGGAAGGAGGGCGGCGGCCATGTCCATTAGGCCCTTGTCGTGCATGGGCATGATGATGGTTTAATTTCTCTTGTGGTACAGTGGAAAAAGTGGATGTTGTATATGGATCTGGTGGAAAGTGATGCTTCGTCAAAATCGGAGCGTAACTCTCATCTCGTCACCTGGAACAGGAATTGTGGCGGCGCTGAAGACGAAGGGTATGGTGACTGGCAGCGAACCACGCACGGCGAGGTCCGAGTGGCCCTGCCAGCTATCTGGGAGGACGAGGATGAGGACCGGACTGACCCGATCGATCGGCGAGCGACTTGGGCGCTCGCCGCGCACCGCGTGATTCGGCCGGTGCACGTACGCCACCGCGGCACAACCGTCCACCGGCGGTTGCCGGAGGAGCGCAGGGGGTGCGGACCGCGAAGTGGTGGAGATCGGCGCGGACTACTAGCTAGTAGTCCAGCCGAATGCAGCCTGGCCTCCAGCTCTGGCCTGTGGCCTTGCTCGAGTCACGGGCTCATTTGCTTGTGCCGGCCGCCGGTGGTTGGATCGGATGGATGGCGATCAACAGATAGAGCTCAAGAAGAGCAGGGGATGAGAACACGTACGTCCAGGACGTATATGTAGACCATGACCATTTACCACACCCGCGTGCGGCTATTGACTCCGAGTCGTGAGACTCGAAGAAAGCACGAACACGACACGCTTGACACGGCTTGAGGTCGCGTCAAGTCGCGTCCCGCCTCTCGCGTCATGTAGTGGGGGACATATAACATGCATGGAAAATTGGCGGTGGCCGATGGCCGGGCATCGCCGGTCGCCGCGACGACGACCCGGGGTCTAAAGCAAAGGAATGATGTATCGTCTCCCTTAGCAACAGTGGACGGCCCACCCGAGATATAGGACTGTCGAGCAAGATGCAAGCCAAGCCAAGAGAGCAGAGACCTGTTGGCTTTCACATGGGCTAGGGCGCTAGTACTAGGCGGGAAACTTGTCACTGCCGTGCAAGTCCCAGTTGGTTGGTTCCCAGGTGTGGTGTGGAATCAACAGCTCCTGAGTTCGATCCCCGTCGGGGACGGATTTACGCGCCTCATTTTCTTCTTAATGAAAAACCATCTAGTTCCTCCTAGGTTGGGTCTCGTTTTTTTTTTCACTTCCAAATGCCTAGAGCAAAGCATTATGCGAGACCGTGTGGTTTACAGCAGGGATTTCCTTTGTGGAATTGTGGGGCCGAATTGTGGAGTTCGACAACTCTACCTCGATGCGAGAAGGATAGATGCGGTTGGCGACCAAAAGATAGAGATTTTTTGAGCAATCAAAAGAATAAAGATAGAGTTGAGTAAAGTGTAATGCATACTTTGTCGTCACTCGGGCCTTATCGTCGGTGTCGCTTCGATCTCCCCTTTCATGCAGATGCATTGGTGGTAAGAGTGTATATATGGCCCTCATTCACGAATGATTTGCCGCTTCGATGGTCATTGTACGTCTTTGGAAGATGCTTTACCGTCGCGCTATTGGATTGTCATATCCGACAGAGGCTTTGATTCCGTACTGCATTAGGCGGATACTTGGTCGCCATGGTCTCTTAGCTAGCAAATGCTTTGCTGTTATTATCATACCGCCCCCCTTGACAGATGCTTGCCGTCGAGGATGTTGAATAGTCACCCTAGGGTGGATATTTTGCCACCGCAGAAGCTTACCTCATCATCTTTGCGGTTACACTTCACTGTTGACTCCTAATGTGTTGTTAGGCTCAATCGGTTGGGGTTTTGAGGTGGAGTGTCCCTTTTCTCTCATGTTCTCTTGTTGTTCGTGTTGCATGTGGGATTGCATTAGTAATCTATGGATTAATTTTTTTAGCAATATAATCTATGAATTACTTGTGTGTAGTCATGTGTAACTTTAAAAACTATACTTCTGTTTAATGAAATACATACCCTATAGTAGGATCGTGAAAAAAAAAACAGATAGACAGAGAGCTCAAGAAGAGGTGGGGGTGAGAATGTGCGTCCAGGACATGCATATGTAGGTCATGCCCACCCCAATCGGGACTAAATGGGGTTTCCTAGCCGGGACAAGAAACCGATTACCAGTGAAGCACGGACACGTACGACACGCTTGACCGTGCGTCAAGTCGTGTACCGCCAGATTGCTAGACGTAATAATGGTGGGACACGGAACAGTAGTAGCATAATGGAAAACGGATGCAACAACCTGATGGCGAAAGCAGTGTAGTAGTAACATGGAAAAATAATTGGCTGTAGCCGCTGGCCGGGCATCGCCCGCGAGGACCCGGTCCAAAGCCAAGGAATAATGTGTCGTCTCTCTCAGCCGCAGTGGACGGCCCCACCGAGATATAAGACTCCCGAGCATATGCATGCCAAGAGCAAACAAATCATGTTCGCTTTCACATGCTAGACTAGATATATGCATATATATCATGCCAAGAGCAAGATATATGCATGCCAAGATTGATCCAGCCTACCGAGTACCGCATCATACAGTAGAGAGTCTAGTAAGCCAGCAAGGAAGGCAGTGACTGACCGCACGTCGGATAATACAGATCAAGGCCAACGCCACAGTCATGGCACAATTAATGGTCTGATACCCCCGCCGGATGATATGGATGACGATGAATGATAAGGTGCCAAATCATCCGTGAAGAGGGCGAAGAGGGCCAGTGGCATCGAATGAAGCTTCAATTGTTTTTTTTTTTATTGCCTCAACCTTCAAGTACAAGTTGTAGTATCTGAACTCACGCAGTAACACACACCACACATACGCACGCACGCAACACACCCAAACCCTAGTGCGCAAGCTAGACCTACCACCTATACCTAGGTTCTGAAACACGGCTGAGAGATGTGACAGTTGTGGCGTATCCGTGTGAGCCAACGAAATTATTAGGAACATACTGTTCCTGATGAGAAACCAAACGTCGAAGTCGTGCTTCGAACGCTGGCCGGCAGGCCGCACACCGGCAGGCCTAGCCACTGAGCTACGGCTCAGTCCTCAATTGTTGATTGACTAGAGTGGCTAATTCGTGAAGGTTCATTGGATTTGAATCTCCCCAATTTTTTTACACGCGGCACCTACCTTTTTAAGATTTTTTTTTGGCATGGCCAAAACACAAGTGTTTTATAGCTTTTTTTTTAGAATTACACAGTACAACGCAGACGCTCACAACACGTACGCACACTCACCCCTATGAATACACGTACGCAGTCGTACCCCTACCCCTATGAGCACCTCCGATGGACTGAGCAGCCGACAGATCTCGAGATTCCCGAAGTCACCACTGGTGCCTCGTCGTCGACGGGAACGTCGCTTACCACTAAATGCATAACGCCGGAAAATCCTAGGAAAATCCTAGGAAAAGGTGCGAGCACCAGGATTTGATCCCTGGTGGGTAGCGTCCCACTGGACCGTCCTACCAACTGATCTATGATCAGTTCGAGCCTTTAATTATGGTTCTATTGCCAGTGTGCTTATAAAGTGGATCCAACTTAACTAGACATTTTTTTTTCTAAAACACACAGGAGAGCTACTCGTCAATATATTAAGATAGAACGGACAATCGGATTACAAGCTGATTCCACAGCATGGGTAAACAATAATCCACTACCTATCCAAAACCTCTCCAACGGTTCTAGCTCTAACCATCACCTAGTGTACTACTTGCTCAACAATCACCCATTAATTGTACAGATCAATTTGTGAATGAAACAGTAGGATTTTATACTTTGCTATAACAAATTGCATAATGAACTTTATTCAGAGCATCGTAGGTGAATGGTTGTTGTTGGGCCAAGAAGTCTTGAGAGGTCTTAATAAAGTGGGCCTAACCTGTACTGTACCACAACACGGTGGCTCAGGTTTCCTCTGTGTTTCTCTCCATGGTGGCGGTGCCCATGCTCTACTCGGTGATGATGGTCTTGCTAGCCATGGTTTGTCGACGGCTATGTGGAGAAGTTTTGGTGAATGTCCACCTTCCTGCGTGTTCAGGTTGGTGTTCTCAGATCCCCCTAGTGGGTTTGCTGTTCGTTGTCAGGAGTTGGCCGGTGAGTCAACTGGCGTCAGATTCCGGCGACGACGAGGAGATGCCAGCTTGCCTTTGGCCGGTGCATTCAACGAATCTACAACACACCTTGGGTGTGTTTTTCATGGGCTCATTAAACTTTGAGTTTTCTTCGTCGATCCGGAAATCGGCCATGAGACTCATCTTGTGTCTTCTTCATTGCGGGAGATGGAGGAGGACTAGCTTGCGACAACATGGGTCGATGACGGCGAAGGCCACGAGGTGCTCTTTACGAGGACTTAGTTGTAATTTTTCTTTTGTCAAGGAGTGCCCTGTGTGGGGTCTGGATGTAATCCTTTTCCTATATTAATAAAATCCAACCCTTTCTCAAAAAAAAAAAAGAAAAATGATAGCACCCCCTCAAAAAAAAAGCAAGAAACGAGTGAGGATGAGACGATGCTTTCGTCCCTGATTTTTTTAATGAACCACTCTAATTTTGTGTTTGATTGAGGAGATAAATTTATTTTAGTATTTTTAAAGGCTGACCAAAGCTTTATCGAAAATATATTAGAGCATCTCCAAGAGTTTGCCAAATTAACTTGCTATCCATAAAAATTTGGCAAAATATGAAAAAATATCCTCCAATAGTTTGGCATCCAACTTGCCAAATTTTAGCAAGTTACCAAATTCCACCCCGCGCATATATGCGCGCGCGGAGAGGGTTGCCATCACGGCCCTGGCCCCTCGCCGGTCTTCCCGGGTGCGCATGCAACCACTTGTTTGCTGCCATGCAACCACTAGCCAGTTGATCGGTTACAAGTGGACCTACTATTTTGATTTTTGCCAAGTTGAAATGGCAAACTATTGGAGATGCTACAATATTTCACTTGCCATATGTTTTAGACACTTGTCAAATCACAACATTTGACAAGTGAGTTTTAGAAAACTCTTGGAGATGCTGTATTGGAGAGAATTAAAAACAACAAGGTATACACTTATTTACAGCTGCTATGGTAATAGCAGAAAACAGGAAATAAAGTGATCCTCTAGAAATACTTCCTACAATGCTGCTACGGGAGGCTACGCTGTCCTCAGCAAACATGTTGAATATTTTGCATACGCGATTGCATTCTGCTGGATTCCTTCCTTGATTAGGTGAGTCATCTTAGTTTTCAGTTGGGTTGAAGAGGTCCGAGGTATGGGACGAGGAGCACTTTGCTTAGCAATCGTCAACGGTCAAAAGTAACTTACGTTTATGGACCCACATGTCATCCTCAATAATTATTTTTCTTATTATTAATTACGGCTTTATCTTCTTCTCCGGACTCTCGCGGTGCGCCGCCGCCCGCCGCACGCTGGGTAAAACTCCCGTTTCGTCGCCCCTCCCGACGCAGCGCCACCTGCCCAGCGCTTCCCCGCAGGGGGCCGCGCCTACCTCGCCTCACCAGGTTGCGCTGGAGCTCGTCGCCGCGAGATCAATTGCCATGTGCTCATTCCACATCCTCCCGCTTTGCTGGGAGGGGCTCCAGTCAAGCCGTCGCAATCTCCACGCCGCCGGCTATCGAGGTGCGTTCTATCGGCTCGTCCTGGTCTCTGCGCCTTCATCCGCTTGCTTCGCTCGTGCCTCGTGGACACCGGACAGACGGAATAATCGTCCCCTTGATTGTAGGGGACGTGCCGACGTGGGCAACCAAAAACGTTGCTTGTCCCTGCAGCCGCGGAACTGGGATTCCCCTGCAGCCCTGCCACGGGAACCGAACAACTCAGGCTACTCAGCAATCCAGCGTTGGCGTGGCAGCGACGTGACCGACGAAGTCGTCGGAGACCGCAAGCTGCGCGTGCGCGGCCACCGGTTCACCGGAAAAAGGCCTGTGAAACTGACCCGCCGGACTGCATTGCACTGTCAGCTAGTCCTCGTTTCGCTATCATGAGTCGTGACTAGTACTCATGAATACGTCACTGTCTGAACTATGAATTTTTTCGAATAAGGGGCTTCCCCATTTCCATTATCACATGAATAACGGAAATATAACTGAACTCTGAATTACTGCTGGCATATATACATCCGTTGTTCCATTATCACACTCTTCAATGTTTTTGAGATCATGAGAGCTACGCTCCTATTTTGACGGTTCACGCAGACGTCCAGTCTCTCTCGTGAGTCGCCTCCAATCCAGCACAATTGTTTTATCCACAGCTTTCAGTTTCTTCTAAAGCCACAAAAACAAGAGAAACATGGAGCTTTTCATATCTAACAAATCATCAGGACAACTCTCTGGCTTGAAATTATCAGGATGTCCTTTCTGGCTTGAAATTTATTATTTTTATATCTCATATACGAAGTTAAATTTGGAGAAGATATTTTACAAGGTTGTGTATCATCGTACCATTTATATGTGTGATTTTTTAAATTTAGACGACCTTTTTGCCGTGATTTGCACATATTTTCACGAAGCTGTGGATACGTTCCCAAACAAAGGTATATTCAGTTTCCTCTTTGTAAGATCCATTATTTGATAAATCTACCTCGAGTCCTCACAAATTGTTCGGTTCATTAGGTCTCAAATAAATTTGAACTTTGGACCATGTTATTCATCGAACAACGAATACATAGGTTCCTTATATAGATAGAAGATGACCCATTAACTTCTTCAGTTATAATTCTCGAGTTTTAAGAATTAATTTGGTATAAGCTCACTCACATAATTAGTTTCATAACACTTCTAACTCTGTAAGAGCATCCCAATAGTTTACTAAAATTCACTTAGCAAATATCGCGAGTTGACAACTTGCTAAAATATATGACAACTCAAAAAATAGATTTTCTTGAAGAGTTTGTGACTTGGTAAAATAAAAAATGCTAAAAAATAAAGAGCCTTGCTAAGCAACGAAGAGCCCCGCTAAGCAACCCTCGTGATATCTTCTCTCCAGGCGACGACATGGAGATCGATGGCAACACCTGATCGAGGAGGAGACAGCGACGCACGAGATCGCGATGCCAAGTGCGATGCACGCGCGTAAAGATAGGCGCGCGGACGGGTCCAATGACAACTTGCTAAAGATGGCAATCTTATTTGACAAATTGTTAAAGAGCAAATTTTTTTTTTTTTTCAAAATTTTAAAAATGACAATCTCATTTTAGAAACCGTTGGAGATGCTCTAACAAAGCAGAGTTAATTATTTCTTGAAGTTGACTTTGTACTTTATAACACTTGGTTTGAGGCCTTAGAAAATCAAATCATTTCTCTCTGTCCACTACAACATGTCTCCTAATTAAAGGCATTTTGTTAAAGGCATTTTTATAGAATTGCCTTAATTTCCTTTTATTTAAAGGCATTCTTACAAAAAAGCCTTTAAAACCAGATTTATAGAGGCAAGTTTAAAAAAACGCATTTAAATATCTATAGTATTGGAGGCATTTTTTCCAAAATGCCTTTAAAAACCTGTAGCATTAGAGGCATTTTTGAAAAAATGCCTTCTAAAGTTGGTACACGGCTACAGGCATAGAAGACTCCGTCGCCTGCTGCATGTACGACGCATTTTTCCAGAGGGATCCTCTCTTTTTTTTCCCATCGATTCTTCTTCCGACTCCAGCTGCCTACCGTTGCCCACGGAAAGGAACCGAAAAAAATAAATCCCCAATCCCGTCTCCACCCCTCGTCCCGCCGCCACCGCCATCGCCCCCGGCCCCTCACCCCACCCCCACCGTCCTCCTGTTCCGCTTCCAGCAGCCAGACCTCCCCAATAAGCTGCGCATGGCGTGGCGACGCGGCCACCCGGGGCACTGTCCAGCGCCGTCCACCCCTCGTCCGCCTCCCCCGAGATTGCGATGCTGCCGGCGACACCGGGCCGCCGCTCCTCCCTAGCGGCCTCGGATTTTGTGCCCAATGACAAATGGGAACTCCGCCGCGGCGAAACCCTAGAGGCTCAGCCATGCTACCGGTGCGCGCGACGCCTCCGCCAAGGAAGGTACCGATGTCTCTCGCTTGCACGACCGTCGTCTCTGCGTCTTCAGGTCATCACCTCCTGTTCCTAGCCTGCAGTATCGAAGCCAATCGCCCAAGCGCATTGCTTCCTCGCTGCTCCGCACCATCATCAAGGCGACAAGGCACTGCCAGCTACAGGTAGCCACCTTATGCAATGTCGTCACTCCATGATGCCCACTAGGTGTTCGAAGAAATGCCGACGGGTTCGATTTTGTCTTCATTCATGCTTTGCTTGACCTGGATCTGTGCTCATCTGTCTCTTCGGTGATTTTGGGATTCCAATGTGTGCCTAGGGTAGGCTTATTGCTAACGGCACCAGTTAATTAATTTATCCTTTTATTCCCCTATGATGTTAGCTGCTGTTGGCCACTTCATCAGTTAATTGGACATGCTGATGAAGCACGCAACAAAAAAATGCAGCTATGTCTTTTGGAAGAAGAGGTATGCATTCATGTTCTAAGTAAAATGCACAAGCAATTAGTTGCAACGTCGTTGACACTACCATTTTTGCTGCTTAAATCTGTGCATTATTATCTACCACAAAAGATTTCAAACCAAGTCTACTATTCTATTGATTTAGTAAATAGTCTGGGGTTACCTACATGAATCACAGAGACCTCAAATGCGTGATATAAAAAAGGATAGACGATAAAGATTACTTTTTCTTCAATTTGATATCACAAAGCTAGGTTCCTCCCCATTAGTTAAACCCTCCCTTCTAACGCAGTTTATACCTGTTACCTTTCTATATAGCTGTTATGCCCCAACAGGACTTGCTGCTGATGCACACAAGCAACAAAAGGCAGCTACAACTTTCGGAAAGAGGATGCTGTTATGAAGGTACATTTCCATTCTTCTTCTTTTTCTGCTACACAATATCTTCTCCAGTGTACTTAAATTTTCTCTCTCGAAACAACAATTTGCCTATTCGACATCCATATGCAATTGCTCTGTTATTAGGTTTACCAATTTAGGGGATGTCCTTCATATGCATGCTAGATCAGTTGATGCTTGATAGTTTCAGCTGGGCTAATTGACTCTCAAATCTGAACCTTAATTTTTTTTTTTGGTACAGGTAAAATCTGCACCTCTTGTTTCTCCCTGGAGGATGCATGGCTCTAGCAGACAATAGCACCTCAAGCAGAAATTTTGGATAGCTAGCCGATGTTCTCTTCACTAAGATCATGTTTTATGAACCCATTAGAAATTGATCTACTATTAAGGTAGGATATGGCATACTCCAGTTTAGAGTCCACTAATTAGTAAATACGAGAATGCAGAAAATATGAAGCATTGAGCTGTGAACTGGAGTTTTTTGAGCCCTTCAAAATTTTCACTAATCTGTCGGTTCATGTACGTTTTTGTTCTGCCATATGCGAAATGCAATTAATGTTGGATTCTCCTTTTTCTTGTTATGTTGTACTATGAAATCTGTGTGTTCCAGTTTTCATTGGTATAATTTCATCCTATAGTGGTTTTGGCAAGGTGTCTATTACCTTTGTTGTGCATTGTTATTTCTATAAATGGGTTCTAGGCCCCTTATTCCTTATTGTTCTTATGTCGTGCAAAATTATTTGTTGCTGATCCTTGCGAAATTGTTCTTTGCAGTGAAGGATCATGCTCATCTGTTCTTTGCAGTGAAGGATCATGCTAATCTGCTGCTAGTGACACAACATATATAGTTAGTTGGTTTGACGCATAATTATGTATATAGCTGTGATATGAACATGTCAGGCTTTTATCCATGCTTTTAGGCAGTATGTAGTATTATAGTTGGATTTGCACGCAACATATGTATATATCCACTGGCTTTTCGGCTCTTGAATGGATTGTGCTGATTTGATTCTGGATTGTGTCGATTTGATAGTGAATTGATATTGCTAGCAGTTCAGCATGGATAACATGGTTTTGTAGGCATTTTAATAACGCCTCAACCAATGTTTAAAGGCAATGTACGAATGCCTTCAAAAAGTATTTGAGGCATCTAGAAAATGCCTCTATATATTTATATTTAAAGGCATTTTGAAAAAAATGCCACAAAAGCTCTTTTGCGTCCAGGTTATAGCCGGCATTTTTAAGAATGCCTAAAAAAGTCTTTAAAGGCATTTTGATCACTTTTGAAGGCGTTTTTAAATGCCTTGTAAACTGAGTCATGCTGTAGTGGTCCAAATGCTCCAGCAAAGCAAGATAAAAACTTCCATAAAGAACTCTCTACTGAAGAACAGTTTGAAAGATTCGACTATTTGAAATCTTGAAAGAGCATCAAGAGAGTGGAAGACTATGATCACAGCAGCTAGCAGCAAAGAGACAATGAAAGAAAAGATGTTCCAAGCTTTGTTCGACTTGGCTACTGCAAAGCACACAGTTAGTTCTCCACAAATGACGACATCGAGGGAAGTATAAAGTAGAAAAAGCTTGACTCAACAACTACAACCTACAAACTACAACGGCTCCAAGCCGACGCTAAGTTGCTGTCACGTTAGATTTTTCTGCATGATGTCTTCTTTGACGAACTCAACGTGCAATTTACAATTTCCGCAAGTTCAACCTAAAGAAACCACAAGACCACTCTGATCCGGTTGGTGTTTTTTTGTAGCTTTATAGCATGCTCTGCTACCTTGTACTCTTGTTCCCAGTAGAGCTGCATGGTAGTGAAAGAGAGACAATTATGAGTTTGTTTCCTCTTTTGATTGTGCTCCTCCACCTCCTCCTCGGAGTTGCTTTATGTGTCTCCGATGACCTGCTATTACCAGCAAAACCACTGCTCTTCCCTGACGAGAAGCTCACCTCCAACGATGGTGTCTTCGCTCTGGGCTTGTTCTCTCCGAGCAGCTCAAGCACACGCTTCTACCTCGGCATATGGTACGACAACGTCCCTGAGCCTGAGCGCAGGGTCGTGTGGGTCGCCAACCGTGACAACCCCATCACCGCCTCTAATTCCTCCGTCACACTAGCGGTGACAGGCCGGGCTGGCCTTGTCCTGGCAGACTCCGAAGGCCGCCGCGTATACTGGACTACGGCGGCGGACGATGAAGACACCGCCACCGGGGTCGTTGGCGGAGCTAGCGTGGCACTGCTCAACGAGGGGAACCTGGTCCTCCGGTCCTCG
Source organism: Themeda triandra (assembly GCA_018135685.1). NCBI lineage: Eukaryota > Viridiplantae > Streptophyta > Magnoliopsida > Poales > Poaceae > Themeda > Themeda triandra. The sequence goes on from JAENPR010000274.1 coordinate 618,517, forward strand.
AACTCGACCATCGTGTGGCAGAGCTTCGATCATCCGACGGATACCATCCTGCCGAACATGCCGTTCCGGATGAACCACCGGACACGGTACACCGACCGCCTCATCTCCTGGAAGAACCCCGAGGACCCGTCCACCGGTGAGTTCTCCGTGGCTGGGGACGTCAGCTCGGGCCTTCAGTATTTCATCTGGCACGGGTCCAGTGTGCTCTGGCGCAGCGGAACATGGAACGGCGCGACGGTCGCCTCTTACCAGCTCAGCGACGCCAGCTCGGTCATCATGGAAACAGTCATCGCGAACGGCGACGAGATCTCCATCAGGTACAGCGTCTCTGACGGCTCGCCGGGCTTGCACGCCACGATTTCCTCCACGGGCAGGTACGAATTCCGCGTCTGGAACAGCAGCAGCTCGGCGTGGACGCTCCTGGGTGCGTACCCTGCGCCTGGATGCGACCACTACTGCGCCTGCGGGCCGTTCGGCTACTGCGACGTCACGGCGGCAGTCCCGGCGTGCAGGTGTCCCGACGGGTTCGAGCCCCGCGGGACCAGTCCGTCGGATGGATGCGCAAGGAAGCAGGAGCCGCTGAGATGCGGCGCCGGAGACCATTTCGTGTCCTTGCCGGAGATGAAGACGCCGGCGATGCCTGTGCTCGTCAGGAACAGAAGCGTTGAAGAGTGCAAGGCAGAGTGCAGCAGCAACTGCTCGTGCACGGCCTACGCTTACGCCAGCTTGAGCAGCGCCATCAGCGGAGGCGACCTGACTAGGTGCTTGCTCTGGTTCGACGAACTTGTTGACATGGGCAAGTATGCGCACATGAATGGAGAGAATCTGTACCTCCGGCTTGCCGGCTCGCCACCAGGTACCCCCATCGTTCTTGAATGTTCACAGATCGTTTTTAAGTGTGAAGTATTCACAAGTGCAAGCAATGCTTCATGCTAGTAAATCCTGACACGATACATTTCCACGTACAGTTAAAAAGAAGAGCAATTTGCTGAAGATTTTACTCCCACCTATGGCATGCCTGCTGCTGCTGCTTGCATTTGGAGCCCTTGTCTGGACATGTAAAAGCAGAGGTACAAAGAAAAGAGCCCTCATTTCAGAAATGAAGCGTCAATGTGTAGTGTTCATGAAGAAAGAGATCCATTGATGTAATTGCTAGCAGGAAAACAGAACAGGAACAGAGTCCAGAAGAGAAAGATGCTACAATACTTGAGTTCCACAAATGTAGTTGGCGACAAGAATATGGAGTTCCCTTTTATTAGCTTCGAAATCATTGTTAGAGCAACGGACAATTTCTCGGACTCCAATATGATTGGAAAAGGAGGTTTTGGTAAGGTATACAAGGTACAAGCAAAAGATTCTACCTTGATACATAATTACAGTATTGCTAGAAAATAAAACTATATGTTCTCACTGAATAAATCATGTAGGGAGTGTTGGAAGCAACCAAGGAAGTGGCTGTCAAAAGACTTAGCAAGGGTTCTGGTCAAGGCAACGAGGAATTCAGAAACGAAGTAGTGTTGATTTCAAAATTGCAGCACAAGAACCTAGTTAAGCTTCTTGGTTGTTGCATTCATGAAGATGAGAAATTGTTGGTTTATGAATACTTGCCCAACAAAAGTTTGGATCACTTCCTCTTTGGTACTACTCAATTCCAGTTTCATCACACCGCAAACCAATAGATTTCATGTATACGCCTTATGATAATGCTTCGTTTGATACCATTCTTACCAGATTCTACAAGAAAGCCAATACTTCAGTGGCCGGCAAGATTCAAGATAATCCAAGGCATTGCTAGAGGAATTATGTATCTGCATCAAGATTCAAGATTAACTATAATCCATAGAGACCTCAAAGCAAGTAATATCTTGTTAGATAAGGAGATGAGCCCCAAGATATCAGATTTTGGCATGGCTAGGATATTCTGTGGTGACCAGCTTCAAGAAAATACTAACCGAGTTGTTGGGACATAGTAAGTAACTCTTGTGCTACCAAATTCTCCATAAAAAATTTACTTGGTTGCACTTGTTCACAATGCATAGACCTTATTGGTGAAATGTATTGCATAGTGGTTACATGTCACCTGAATATGCAATGAAAGGTGCATTTTCAGTCAAGTCTGACACCTACAGCTTCGGTGTTCTACTATTAGAGATTGTGAGTGGGTTAAAAATCAGTTCACCACATGTTATCATGGATTTTCCTAACCTTATAGTCTATGTAAGTCTTCATGCTCCAAAGCAAGTACAACTACTCATGTCATTAGTAGTATATATTAGTTTTTTATAAGAAAATAATTTCTCTGTTCAGGCATGGAACCTTTGGAAGGGTGGCAAAACAGAGGATTTGCTAGACACATCTGTTAAAGACAATTGTAATCTCGATGAAGTGTCACGTTGCATCCACATAGGACTTCTATGTGTTCAAGACTACCCGAACTATAGGCCACTCATGTCAGCAGTCGTGCTCATGTTGGAGAACAAGACCACGCTGCTTCCAACGCCAATTGAACCCATCTATTTTGCGCCACAACCTAGAAAGATGGAATTGTCAGTGAATAGCATGAGCCTCACCGTGCTAGAGGCCCGTTAGGTGTTCTCATGTTCATTGAAAAATTTTAGTCTGAGCAACTTGTAACTACGAAAGAGGTATTCGCTTAACCGCATATAGATAAGTGAATTCTTAAGTATATGCTTGTAACCAATCTCTTAGTAAAAGAACTTCAAGAAACATAGCTACAACATCGTCCTCATCCCAAAGGTCAAAGTGGCAGAGTATGCAAAGGATTTCAGACCAATCAAACTTATACACTCGTTTGGAAAAGTTGGTAACTAAAGTTTTCTCCATCCTACTACCCCGGCATATAGAGTGCCTTCATCTATCAAGCGCCAATGCATTCAAGAAAACTTGATGCATGTCAAACCTCATTCGAGCATATATCGAACTAAAACACCAAACTTTCTTTTTAAATTCCTTAGTCCTTCTCAACGGCGTTCTTTGGCAAAAGAATCAATCAAGAGAGGGGGTTTCGGTAAGGCTACATGGTATCCACGTATTTCTTCATCCTAGCAATCGATACATTGTAGGGGTGCTGGAATTTGTTACACATGGTGGAGTTCTCTCATCCCTCTGAGGACAACACGCTAAACTAAGATTGTCCTCTCTATCCTGGTGATGCGGTCATTTTGCTAAATCTAGTCCAGAGCGAGGTCGGAGCACTATTCAATATTCTGGAAAATTTTGGAAACACCACAGGCTTAAAGCTAAATTTGGAAAAGTGACTAGTTCACAGTTTGCCATGATGACCCACGGTCATCTCAGGATCATCCTTGTTCAGCGCATAGTGGATAAGATGAGATCTAGATTAGCATGATGGCAGAGACGACATGAACTGGTGAGATCAGTCCTAAGAGCCATTATTATTAGTTTATTTGTTGGCATCCCTCAAAGCACCAAAGCAAGACTTGGATAAAGCCCGATGCCACTCCCTCTGGGCTAGCAAAGCAGAAACCACTAGAAGCAAGTGCAAGGTTGGATGGCCCCCAGTGGACTGGGCATTATATAATCTGCGGAAGAAAAGGAACAGAAGGAATCTTTAAAAATGAGCACAAAACATCAGCACAAGTTGCCTCATTGGCTAAGGAAGATATTTTTCAAAGACGTAGGGCCATATGTATTGTGGGGTAAAACACAAGTGTATGAGGAGAGGAATGGTTGTTTGTGTTTAGTCTTATGACCGGTGTGTTTGTCTCATTGGCATTTTGGGTGCTCTTGTACACAAACCACCTTTCCTTCTTAATTGAGCGTCAGCCGTCAAAGCTCCTGCCTTTACTTTTTAAAAATCGATGTTATATACACGTGTTTTGAGGATGTAAACAACCATATCTAGGGGCTCTAGCTCTAGCCATCACCCAGAGGCCAGAGCACTACTTGCTCAACAATCATCCATTAATTAAACAGATTATTTTGTGAATGAAACAGTAGGAGTTTATAGTACTTTGCTATAAATTGCATAATGAACTTTATTTAGAGCCAAGATGAACAGTTGTTACCTGGGCCGAGAAGAGGTCATATCGAAGTGGGCCTAACCTATACTATATACTACAGCACGGTCCATCCATGCATCCAACGAGTTCTCTTTCCAGTGGCCCAGAGAAAATGATAGCAATTTACATTTTTATTTTTTCCGCTCTCCCGTTTCGTCGCCCCCTCCCGACGCAGCGCCGCCTGCACCGCGCGCGACGCGCCGCCCGCCCAGCGCTTCCCTCTCAGGGGACCGCGCCTCCCTCACCAAGTTGCGCTGGTGCCGCCGCTTGACAGGAGCTCGGTGGCCGCGAGATCCATTGCCATGAGTTCACGGCTGCTACGCGTTCCACATCGTCCCACGTCGCTGGGAGGGGATCCGGTCAAGCCGTCACAATGCCAATCTCCACGCCGCCGGCTATCGAGGTGCGTTCCATTGGCTTGTCCTGTTCTCTGCGCCTCCATCCGCTTCGCACGTGGACACAGACGGGTGAGGGACGCCGCCAACGGGGACGAACTCGTCCTCTCCTTTGGAGGGGACGGGAACCAAACACTTTTGAAAAGGGCTCGCCCCGTTCTTTGTTGTCCTGCCACGCGGGAATAGACCAAATCAGTCGTACTCAGCGATTATTCAGCGTGGCCGTGCAGGCTGACCGACGAATTGAAGTCGTCGAAGACCGCGAGGTGCGCATGCGCGGCCACCACTACGTCGGAAAACGGCTTGTGATGAAACTAACCAAAAGGACTGCACTGTCAGCTAGTCCATACTCGATAGTGCTGTCTTCGCTGTCACTAGAAAAACTGGCTGGAATTAGCTGCCATATGTCCATATTTTCTCCATTGTCACGCTCCTATCTTTTGACGGTTCACAGTCCCGTAGGCAGAAGTGCACTGGCCTAAGTCGCCTCCAACACACAACTGTTCTATCCATTGCTTTCAGTTTCCTCTACAGCTGCTACAGAGACGAGAAACATGGAGAAGAAGGGCCTAATAATGGAGATGGTTCACATTCAAGTTTTCGTCCTCCTACTCTTGAGCTCATCCTGCCAATCGGATGATCAGCTCACACAAGCAAACCCACTCTCCCCCGGAGGCATGCTCGTCTCCAAGGACGGTGTCTTTGCTCTTGGCTTCTTCTCCCCGACCAACACCAACGAGAGCCTGTACATCGGAATCTGGTACCACAACATCCCTGATCGTACCCTTGTGTGGGTCGCCAACCGTGACAACCCAATCACCAACACCACTCCTTCAGCAGCCAAGCTCGCCATCAACGACAACCAAGAGCTCGCGCTGTCTGACTCTACTACAGGCCGTCCTCTATGGGCAACGGCCACCGGAGGTGCTGGAGTTGTTGCGGTGCTACTCAGCTCTGGAAACTTTGTTCTCCAATCGGCGAACGGCACCGTCATGTGGCAAAGCTTCGACCGCCCAACTGACACAATCCTTCCAACGATGAGGGTTTTGTTCAGCTACCAGGGACATGTGGTGACACGCCTGTTTGCTTCGAAGGGCCCTGCTGACCCGTCCACCGGGGACTTCTCCCTTAGCATGGATCCCATCACAAACCTCCAGATCTTTGTTTGGAATGGGACCAGGCTCTACTACCGCATCAATTTCTTGCTCGACGTGGCGGCGTTCGGCGGCAGTGGCAGCTATGGTACCTCTGTCATCATGTCCGTATCGAGGGTAAATGGGGATGAGCTCTACTTCGTGTACAGAGTCTCCGACGACTCACCGATATACACTCGTCTTTCGCTTGACTACACAGGCAAGTTAAGGCTCCTGACCTCGAACAACAACACATCATCATGGACAGCCGGTTTCGAGCGCCCAATATCTGGCTGTGACATCTATGCTGTGTGTGGTCCGTTCGGCTACTGCGACAACACAGAGTCTGTGCCAAGCTGCCGGTGCCTCAATGGGTTTGAGCCCATCGACGGCCATGACGTCTCCAGAGGATGCCGGAGAAACGAGGCACTGGTGTGCGGAATGCAGTATAGTTTTGTGACTTTGTCTGGGATGAAGGTTCCCAAAGGCTTCATGCATGTCGAGAACACAAGCTTCGACCAGTGCATGTCCAAGTGCAGCACAAATTGCTCCTGCACGGCGTTTGCTTATGTCAACATAAGCACTGCTGGCACTTTGGATTACACGTCGAGGTGCCTGGTTTGGACTGGAGATCTCGTCGACGCCGGAAAATTTCCCAGCTTTGGTCAGGACTTGTATGTCCGGCTTGCCGTATCTCATGGTATGCAATGCACTGCCACCCATTCAAACTTGAGCAATTTGCATCTGTATATAGAGTTACACATGACCATAGGTACTGCAGCCTTGCTTTTCACAATACCATATTCGGATAAGGGCTTATTTGGTTGTGCACCAATCCACACACATCATATATGTGGAGTGGTGTGCTGCCAAAGAAGCCATTACGATCAATGCTCACTAGTGTGAGAAGAAGGGAGGATAGGCCATCTGTACTGAACCCAGGGCATGTTTGGGTACACAGTTATTTGAATCAATTCCAACGGATTGAGATCTAGATTATAGTTACACCCCCCCCCCCCCCCCTTCAATTTGAAAGCAATATGTCCAATCGTAGCCCATCTGAACCAGCAATTGATGCGAGGATGGCTATTACTCCAGAGTCCGGTCTCCAAATGAAGTTGTAAATTTACATGACATAGTAGTTCAGGCTCAGGTTATTGATAGATCAGCAGGAGTGTTCACAGAATCACAGATGTGTCACAGTATGTTGGAAGTCATATATACTCCTTTTTTAAACGCAAGTTATATATACTCAATGCCAAAAATTCTGATGGCATATATACGCTTCTGTTTGCAGTTCAAAGGAAGACCAATTTGGCTAAGATTTTGCTCCCGGTTACAGCATTTGTGCTGCTAATCACATTCACAGCCCTTGCCTTGACATACAAATACAGAGGTAAAAAAAGGAGATATTGTCTTGCAAGACGCAGGTTGATGTGTAAATGTTGACAAGGGGGAACTCATTGTTGTTTCTCCTGGCAGGAACACGGCGAAAGAAGAAAGTCCAGAAGAGACAGATGTTAGAATATTTGAGGTCTACGGACGAAGCTGGGGACAAGAATCTAGAGTTTCCATTTATTGACTTCAAAGACATTGCTGTGGCAACTAACAATTTCTCTGACACTAATATGCTTGGAAAGGGAGGTTTTGGCAAAGTTTACAAGGTATTATAGCAAAACGGGTTTTTACCTTGAATAGTTACTCCACACCACTATTTAAACTAGTATAATTTTGACTGACAAAATCATGTAGGGAATGATGGATGGTACCAATGAAGTAGCCATCAAAAGACTTAGCAAGAGTTCTGGCCAAGGCACTGAGGAATTTAGAAATGAAGTAGTCTTGATTGCAAAATTGCAGCACAAGAACCTAGTTAGGCTTCTCGGCTGTTGTATTCACGAAGATGAGAAGCTATTGGTCTATGAATACATGCCCAATAAAAGCTTGGATTACTTCATCTTTGGTACATGCAGATTTAAAATTTTGGTATTGTTGATCAAACCCAATTAGTATGCACATATGTCTTCCCATATGTCTGATGCATTATTCTTACTAGATACTGCAAGAAAATCAATGCTTCAATGGCCGGCAAGATTCAAGATAATCAAGGGGATAGCACGAGGAATTATGTATCTCCATCAGGACTCTAGATTAACTATAATCCATAGAGATCTCAAAGCAAGCAACATTTTATTAGATGCAGAGATGATCCCTAAGATATCAGATTTTGGCATGGCTAGAATATTATCCAGTAGTGACCAGCATCATGCAAATACAAACCGGGTTGTTGGGACGTAGTAAGTAACTCGCATGCTGTCAAATCTTTAGATGGAATTTATATGCTAGCACTTGTTTGGAACTTCAGATTGCCCTGACTTAAATAACTAGTGAATCTCTGTACAGTGGCTATATGTCACCTGAATATGCAATGGAAGGTGCATTTTCAGTCAAGTCAGACACCTACAGCTTTGGTGTTCTGCTATTGGAGATTGTGACTGGAATAAAGATCAGCTCACCAAATCTTCTGATGGACTTTCCTAACCTTATAGTCCAGGTAAGTATTGAGGGATGCGCCCAGTCCAGTACCTTATGGTCCACCAAACTATATTAGCTGATAAAAGATTTCATCTCTGTTCAGGCATGGAACCTATGGAAGGATGGCAACATAGAAGATTTGGTGGACTCATCTGTTAAAGAGAATTGTCCTCTCGATGAAGTTTCACGATGCATCCATATAGGACTTTTGTGTGTTCAAGACAGTCCAAACTGTAGGCCACTTATGTCAGCAGTTGTGTTCATGTTGGAGAACAAAACCACGTCGCTCCCAGTACCAACACAACCCGTGTATTTTGCACGCAGAGATGCCAAACCTGGAAGAGCTAACAACAACAGGGTGTCGTCCGTGAATAGCATGAGCCTCACGGCACTAGATGGCCGTTAGATAATGTTCTTTGCAAATTCCGCTTCAAGTTATTATTCCAAAAACTGATTTCAATGATTTGTAAGAACGAGAATTTGCTTTAAGCAAGCTATTGTTCATCCTAAATGGCATTGGGTACCTTTTTCATTACAACATTCTGGTAATTTTATCCTAAATGTTTTTTTGTAAATCATTTTGTTTATTTGTTTGATTGTAATGATATTCTCTCTATGCCGCCCCTTTGTATTCATCGGCGTGAAATCCATATAATTATCACCAACTAATTTGTTGATAAAGCTACTGCCGTCTCCCTTTCTTCATTTTTCTCCAATTTTCAGAAGACTTCTAATCGGCTACGAGAGGGCTAGTCAGCTGGCCGATAGCATTAGCAGAGCCAGAAGTTTGCAAGAGTCCGAGCATCTCTTATTATCCAAAGCTATTTAGCTAGAAAATTACAGAGTTCTACCTTAATATAAAGAAAGTTTCCTTTTGAACATTGGTGACGAGCCCGGCCGGCTGCCTGGGGTCGCCGGGCGGTGGCTCCGCCACTGGCCGATAATAATATTATGGCTCCGGAAATCCGGCTGTCCATCATGGGACCCAGTCTCGGCTGTTGTCGCATGGCCGACAAGCACCTATTTTTATTTGTTTTATTGAAATAAAATGATTTTGAAAAGAAAAAAAACGTCGTCGATGGTGCAACTGGAGCCCATCGTGTTGTTGTACAGCTGCGTCGTGCATTGGCCTCCAGGGCAACGCATGCCTGATGAACTGAATTTTTTTTTATGAAACCTGATGAACTGAATTATCTGGGTTACGGTGCAAATGGAGCCTACCGTGTTGTAGCTTTCGCGGCTGCCTCGCGTGCTTTGACCTCCACAGCAATGCATGCCTGACCGCTGACCTGAATAACAGATATTGCTGCTGGCACGTTAGCTAGTGGTAGATTCTGAGTCATGGTGGTGACACAGCAGCTTGCTTTTACTAACAACGACATCTGTTAATTGGTTTTTCCGGGCCGACACTTCTCTCCACTTTCCATGGCAAAGAGTCAAAGAATAACTACAACCTGGCTGCGCTAAGCTGGATTGCCGTGGGGCGCGGCTGCCGGCTGCTGCATGCAATTGCAATCCCCATTTGCCAAGGGATGTTTTGGCTTTTGTGAGTATGACTTTTGTTGAATATTGAACACGTCAAAAAAAACGTACTAGATGTGTTGAGGTAACTGAATTAAGGTTAAGACAGTAACCATTGCCGTCCCCAGTGGGGAGAGCCTTGAGCGTGTCACGGGCCGCTCGACAGTTAGCCGGTCACGTCACACGACCTAAGCAGCTAGCTTTTTCAGAAGAACCAAAATGCATGAAGACTGATGTTTTGTTTTATACCATGTATAATTTGATTAATGATTGCATAGTACTGTAGGTCGGTTGGTGACCAAGACTTTTCAGCAACTGTGGGGCCTGTATGCTGGAATTTCCTTTTTGACGAATTCGGATGAGTCCAGCGGAGACACCGATAGGTCGTCAGGAACGGTCGAAGACCGTGTTGAGGGGTGTGCTAACATATTCTGCATGCATGGACCTCATTATGTTTGTGATATTCCCGCTAACAATAATCACTTATGCACTTAGTGGCATGACCGTATAAGCATTGGGATGGCGTGTGAGACATTGCAGTATGTATGGTTTGCAGTGTCTGACTGTCATGTATTGTTGCAAGTCTTTCATCTGGCGATGCCTCATCACAGGTCAATGTGGGCGGGAATCGCTAGGTAGACTCTCCCATCAGGAAATATACTGTACTGTATATGACTACTATGGTCCGATGGCCAAACACTGGACTCAAACATGGTGAGGAAAAAAGTATATGGGTCCATGAACGTATAACTGAAAATACAGGTTTCAATTTTGAACCTTCTCTGTCTCCGAATTCATTTACTAGTAAAGGAGATCACAATCATCAAGGAAATCAAAGAGTGACACCTTACTTTCGTATCCATAATCCATGTGAATATTACAAATCGGAAGCCTTCAAGTGAGAACATACCTCAGCTACATGTTTAAGATAATTTAAAGGGAAGTACTTTGCCATTGCAGTATTTTGCAGGCTCAGGCACAATACATATATATAGGATGAACGAATTCTTTTAAGATGAAGGAACTATATGCTGAATATTTATAGAGGATAACTATACTAGTTGGTCATATATACCATGAAACTAAAAACATATCGCAGATCAGAAGAGATCAACTGCAGCTCTATTTTTGGTTTTCATCTGCCACCTGGATGCATAAGCTGTGAGAAGACACTGCTTGGGGTCAGCCCATCTGAATCCACACTTGCGAGGCTCCGCCCCGTCATGCTCACAGTCGTTGATGTGGTGGTGGTGGTTGTGTCTGTGGATGGTTCATCCGAGTGAAGCCTGGGGATGACAAGTGGCGATGCATTTGAAGATGTCGCGTCGGTGACGCTGCTACTGTCCTCTGCGCTCTCCTGCAGCTGGAGTGCAAATTCAAGGTTCCAGAGGACATCGGCCATGGACGGTCTGTCAATGCTGTGATCAGCCACGCACTTCTCTGCAGTCTCCGCGAACTTCATGAAACATTGGGGAGAGATTTTCCCTTGCAGATGTGGGTCGATGATCTGGCCAAGAATGCCTTTCTTCTGGCAGTGCAGTGCCCAGTCGGCAAGGCTCACTTGCTCCTTTGGAAGCGAGGGGCTCAGGGCAGGGCGTGCACAGAGGACCTCAAACAGCACAACTCCAAATGAGTAGACATCAGATTTCTCAGTGAGCTGCTGCCGTCGGAAGTACTCAGGGTCGAGGTATCCAAAGCTTCCCTTCACAACTGTGCTCACATGAGTGTTATCGACGTTCTGATTAGACTTTGACAGCCCAAAGTCTGAAACCTTAGCAACCAATTTGTCATCCAACAGAATGTTGGTGGTCTTGACATCTCTGTGTATGATGGTATGCTTTGCACCTGTGTGCAGGTAATGCAGCCCCCGAGCCGCACCGATACATATCTCAAGCCGCTTCTTCCAGGACAGTGCTGGCTTCTTGGTGTTGTACAAGTGCTCCCTCAGAGTCCCATTGGCCATGTAGTCATACACTAGAATCATCTCGTTCATATCGTCACAATAACCAATCAGCGACACAAGGTGACGGTGACGGAGCTTCGACAACATCTCAATCTCAGTCTGGAACTCGTGGACACCCTGCTCAGACGTCGGGTTACCACGCTTGATTGCCACCATTGTGCCACTATCTATCTCTCCAAGGTACACATTTCCAAAACCACCTTTGCCGAGGAGCGAGGTTTGATCAAAATTATTGGTGGCTGCCTGGATTTCACCAAATGAGAAGTGGCGGCAAAGATTAGATGGCAATGTTGATGTACGGCTCCCTGTAGTTGTTGTCTTCCCTGAGGTGTTTGACCGTGACTTGCTGTAATCAGTGAGAGGAGTCCAGTGGCCATCATCGGGTTTCCCAAATTCCTTTGCTACCTTCTTTCTTCTGCAGATGATGCACACACCAATAAAGGCAATGAGTAGCGCAGCAAAACCACCAACAGCTCCACCAATGACTGCCGGAGTAGAACTTTTGTTGCTCCGACTAGTCCTCCCATTATTAGGTTTAACAGATGGAAGGGGAGGATTGAGTCCATTAAGACTATTGTTTCCATAATTCTGCAGCTTGAAAACCTCCAGACCGTTCAATATTGCATCGAAGTACTCAGGTCTCGTTGTAAGATCTGGGTGGAGGGCAACCCATAAGTCCATCTGACCAGAACCAGCTGTAATGATAACATAGTCTGTGTACACTGTTTGGCCAATTCCTCCGCTAAACGCGATGACATCCATTTCTTGTTGTGCTGTCTGATTGTTGATGTAGATGAAGAATGACCTCTGATTGACCTTTGTTATCGGATACTGGATCTCACAGAAATGGAACCTTAGGAGGTAATAGAACCCAGCATCAACAGGTAAAATCCATGTAAGATTGTGGTTCAGGTTAACCTGGGCATTTGGCCCCATAGAGCGAGCAGTTGCATAGACATTAACTGGTGCAGTGTAGTTTGGTACACTGGGTGTATACTTGATTGTAAGGTTTTTGTCTTTCCCAAAAACCACACCATAATCAGCAGCATATATGTAGGGACTGTCATCTTGCCATGAACGGTAGAAGTCAACATCTCCTTTTGGTGGGATGGGCTGGCCTCCAACATTAAGCCGGTACATTGTTTGGAACCCTGTTCCAGCATCAATAGGGAATTGATCTGGGCTTCCCCATTGGCTAGTGTTGGTGTTGGTGTTGTGAAGAGGTCAGGTGTGGGCACGATTTCGATCCCATTGATGAATGCGTAAGAGCCATTGTGGTGTGTGGATGGGAAGAAAGTGAGGTTTAGACTGCCTTCAGTAACATTTATGGAGTATTCACGAACAAAGAAGGCAACACTATCTGGAGTAGCCGCTGCAGCAGTTTGGGAGGCATTGAAGTCATATAAAAGGATCAGATTGCCAGCTGTGACACCAAAGTAAGCATCTGTAGCAGCATGGTTGCCATTGTAAGTGGTAGGATAGAAGTAGAGGCGCACGAACATGGAGCCAGGACGAACAGGAAAGGAATAGGTGTAATTTGAGGTGAAGATGCGAGCAGTCATGTAAGGTGTGGTCGATGGTAGTGAAGAGTCCTGGGATGAAGCATTGGCTGCAATTCCTTTCAGTGAAGGCGTGAACTTGGAATTGGTGTCGCTGTCCCAACTCCGGCCATCAGCGTCTGTGCTCGGTGGGCCTGTTGCTCCACAATCCAAGTGTATCTGGCCAGAGCCGATGGTATTGTTGTCAGCCGCCATGGCAAGTGACAATATGCATAGCAGTGTGAGGCATCTGAGGATAGCTGACAAAGTTGGGTTTGCCATTTGATTGTTGGTGTCTCACAAGGCTCTTCTTTACAGCAGTTTAGCTATAAGATAAGATTGGTGGCTCTAGGAACATCTCCAGCTTAGCAGAACATTGGGCCTTTTCTCTTTGGTGTTTTGGGCAAAGAAAAAAATCTGGCAAAAATCAGGGTGGTTGAAACAGCAGTCTTGCAGTCTTGGTTCGCTGAAAAAGGCATATACAGATCCTGCCATAAGAACAGAGAAGAAATCCAACTTCAGTAGTTCCTTTTTTGAGAGAAAAGGATTAGTGAATACTGAATATTGATAAGATGGACAGCGATGAAATGACTCAAGGTGGATATGTAAACTCAGACACCTCAAAAAGAAATATAACACAAACTAGGGGTTCTACAAACAGGAAAAATTTATATAACATCAGGGAAAGAGAAAGAACTAAATTAAGAGATTAAGGTATATACAAAGTGCATAGGTCCTAGCGCTATCGGCCGCGGATTAAAATTTATTTGGCCTCAGTAACAACATGTACCTTGCTAAGCAGAGACTGTATGAACAGTAATCTAGATTCTGAACTGAACAACCGGGCACCGCAAGAATCATACGACAGAGACAAATAACCCAAATTTGGGGATCCCGCGGCCAAATTTGGCAGCTAAAAGGAAACTTTCAGGAAACGTTGAAATCCAAGAACGGCGCCACAGGGCCCGGCCAAACAGAGCAGGAAACAGGGAGGAGCAGAAGGGAGTAGAATCAGTTACCTGGCCAAGATGCAGGCAGGAGGGACACTTCTTGCAAGCTTGAGAGAGGGGAGACGGCGTGGAACCAGCGACGGGGTGAGCCAGCGGCAACGGCCGCCGCGTATTTGGTGGCGAGATGAGGGAAGCGACGAAGAATCGAGCGTTTGTTTCGCTCAGTCACAGCGCAGTGCAGTGCTAGATAATGGGGTTTGGGGGTTTGGCACTTTGGCTGGCTGGCTTTGTGCGCGTGGGAATTGATTGCCAGTGGGAAAATGTTCACGGCAGAAAGATAGATAAGAGTGGAAGTGGAGGCCAGCAGGTCGGGACAACAGGCAACGACCAACGAGCCAGTCATTGAAAAAAAAAAAAAAACTGTCTGCTCCGCTCGGCTCGTGAATCGTGATGGTGCCTGCCTCATTTGGCATGGCCGGTGGGCAAAGTGGACGTCGCTTTACTTGAGCAAATTGATCGCTTCTTACAACTCCAAAAACAGGACTATCCTGCTCCTTAAAAAAACAGGACTATCCTATTTCTTTATTCTAGTACCATGCTATGCCAATACAGCGTTCAAAACAAGATTACTTGACTTTTTATCAATGAGCAAAACAGCCTCTTTCCGGGTCAAGAGCAAAAATTTCATAATCACAGGTCCAAATCCAACCATTCCCATAGTGAACAAAAGTCATCCTCTGCAATGCCATTTTTATGATGCCAAAACAATTAGGAAAAATGAACTTCAGCACACAAGGCCACGAACTGAAATATAGATAATAATGTTTTTTCAGCCTCCAGTTTTTTTTTTTTTTTTGACAGGAAGCCTCCAGGTTATAGTACATTAACACACCAACGCCACTACATGTAGCATTTTACAAGAAAGAAAGGAAACACAGATGAAGCTTCTCCATTTTCAAAATAACAACCTGCAAAACGAGTGCTCATGGCTTCATGTTGATGAGCATAACAGCTGAGATAGAAAGATGTCACTCGTGTCTTTCCTGAGGTTCTAGGTCTGCAATCTTTGAGTAGCAGGCAACGTAGTACTTATGCCTCCAGTGAGAGCAATCTGTAATCTCATTAAGCTTCCCAGTGCTGATACCGTATGAAAGAAGCTTGTTTGTCTTTTCATCAATGAGGAAAAGAGCATCCCTTTCTAGGTCAAAGGCGATAATTTCATAATTGCAAGCCCAAAACCAACCATACTCATAGTGAACAAAGTCATCCCTTCCAAATGCATCTCTCATATTAAGACTATGCTCAACAGTCCATCCATTAGAATTACCAGCACCGTACCTCCATATGTGAACTGTGCAACCATCCTTATCTGCCACTGCATAATATAAGATCCCCGAAGATTGACCAAGGCAACCTCTAAAGCAATGATCCGCATCACAGTCAACCTTGTGGAGTGGCAATTTAATTGTCCAACTTAACGGTGGTATACCAAGTCCAATGGTCTCTGTAATGAGTTCCTTTAACACTAAAACATCACGATCTGAATGGGCAGACAAGTGTCCATAAGAGAACACGTGTGGTCTGCCAGAAACTGAGATCTCAAAGTACTCAGGATTCCACCAATCAGAATACACATGCCACATGGAGTCGCGAGATGAAAACATCTCAACTTTACTGCTACCACCATGCACCATATTGTTAGGACCACGCTCCACATGAAAGTTGAAGACACAAAAATGTGGTGACCATGATGGATCAAAGCCCAAAATTGCCATATAACTGAACTTGTCTGACTCTTGTTGAGTATCAGGAAGTATTCTCCACTCCCGTGTTGCCGGGTTACACACAATGAAGCGGAAAATGTCGGGAGAAGTATGGCTGCTCCTATACTCACAAAGGACTAGGCCATTGCAACAATCAATAAACTTCAGCTGTTCATAGTGTGGCAAGAAACTAAGAGTTCCATCAATGCCTTCATCATTTTTGGACAGACTGACAAGCTGGATAGCAGAGTTATCATGATCTTGGTAGAAAAAACCAGTTGGAACTTTGGGCAGCTTCTGCGAGTAGTGAGGATCGGACGAGAAAGCGAGCCAAGATTTGCATACGCATTTAAACCGGCAAAAGGATTTGTATGGCAAACGGGACAGTATTTCCACTACTAGATCATCAGTTATCTTGGTCGTAGAAATAGAAAGCTCCTCCTCCTCAAGGTCCATCTTTTGTTGTTTTGTATTGCTCACTGGAAAGAGAAAGAAAACTGTTGATAAGAGCAAAGAAAAACAATCGTGCTCCAAACATAGAAACAAGGAAATCATGACAAATGTCAGAAAATTCAAAATTGTGACATTATACAGGCAGCAGTTTCGAACGTAAATTTGGATCAAAGCATTTTTAATTTCTGCAGAGCACAAACCCATATCGTCTGATAGCAATACACTAACTAGTCCATATACATTGCTCTTGCTCTGCAGCATGGCCATCTGATAGCACACACCCAATTATCTGCTATGAACTCTAAAGGTGAAAATAGAGATACATAATTAACTAGGTGGCACGAGACTGCCACCCCAGTAAAATGGGCCACTGAATACTGCTCCTGGCAAGTATGAAGAATGTTTGTTCTTCTTATCTTTATTTGTCATTCTTAATCTTGCTTAATCTGCATAAATCAGAATGTTACTGACCCTTTTTCTCAATATTTTAGTGCAGGTGTGGTGTGACAAAGGCATGGCTGCACAGATAATTCCATAATTTATTTGTACAAAGGTTTTCTAAATGTCCAGATCTTCTAGGCAATTATATTTAGCAGTTTAGTTAGTAATATCTAACCAATTCATGCACAGTTCTGTAGTTGAATAGTCAGGGTAGATTAGTTTCAATCAAATAATTTCAAATATTATTGCGCCAAAGATGGAACAGATGCCAACTCTGACCTCCGAACAAGGGCGACCCAGCAACTAAACAAAACAACAAGATGATACTCTCTTCGCCGAAGTGACTATGCAAGATGGAGGTTCGCCGGATCGTTAAAATCAGATAATATTTCCGTCGAAGCGACTATACCATAGTTCGTCGGATCGTAAACATCAGATGGAATTTCAGATATACTAGTAGAACATAATTTACTTTGTGTTTGTTTGTTTTGTATCGATTTCTCCCAGGTTCCAACAAAGTAACCATATCCTTTACACCAATCAGCCAAGGCCTACTGCGATTTGGAAATAGAATAGATCTGGCCCTAAAGTAAGATTGCTAGAGAGAGGGAGGGAGGGAGGGGGAGGGGGAAGGGGAGGAGGTACCTGAACACGGTGCAGGGCGCATGGCCATGGCGGCATGGGAGGAACAGGCCGGCAGATCGACTACGGCGAGGGTGCTGCTTCTGGTCAGTGAAGGAGCGACTGAAGAGTGAAGGATAGAGAACGGAGGTGAGCACGGACAAGAGATCTTTTTTGTATCTTCTAATGTACTCGTACAGTACTCCTATGGGACTTCTTTTTACCAAAGTTTCCATTATGAACTTAGGCCTTGTTTGGATTGGCCCAAATGTTAGAAAGTTAGAATTAACTCCCGTAAAGACTTTCGTTTGTATTTGGCAAATATTGTCCAATCGTGGACCAACCAGCCAAAAGATTCGTCTCGTGATGCATAACCAAAAATTTGTGTAATTAGTTATTTTTTTACCTACATTTAACGCCTACGATGCGGGCTAAAAATTGATGTGATGGAGAGAGAGTGAAAAAACTTGGAACTTGGAATTTGTGGGGGTAAACCAAACAAGGCCTTATGATATTTTATTACGTCTCACTATAACAACATGAACACACAAAAAAAACATTGGACAAACAAAGTGTATAATATGTTTTTTCCTTTGCTAGCAAAAATATCTTCACGCGAAACTTTTTATAAGAAATTGTCCTCACATTTGCCACCATGGATTCGATCATGGCCATGGTTGTCGTTGGATCTAAGGTTACGTTTGGTTTATGGATGATGTCTATTCTAATACTTTATTTAGAACGCAACTATCTTATATTTGTGTTTTCTTTTTACAAAAATATATATTTGTGTTTAGTTGAAGATGGGTGTCCATGCCTTGAGTTTTCTACAAGATACAAGTAGACAGAATACGCAACTGTTTTAATTTCGTTCTTCTCTCACACCCCGCATCTCTCCCTCGGCGCTTCTACCTTAGGTTACCACTTTCACCCACACTCAATGCCTCTGACCCGTGACCTCGATCGCACCATGACACAAATAAGAGTCCTACCTTTGCTCGCGCATGCATGCCTTGTCGTGATGCAAAGAAGAGGACACATCAACACGGGGTCAAGTGTAGATCTATACCTTCTATATAAATAAACCCCACTAAGCTATTTTTCTGCATTCTCCTTGCGCCACATGAGCAATTTTTCAGTTACAAACAAATCCCACCTCCATCCATCCTACGCGATGCATGCATCAATATCCTGGTTAATTTCTGGAAGGTCAAGAGGCTCCCGTGATCCACTTACCTCTCTCAAGTAATCGTCGTCATTATCCTCTTCACCTTCTATTTGGTAACTGGTCATAGTGCTAAAAATAGTGCCACCAACTCACTCCGCCACTTGGCCATCAAGAGTCTTTTTGTATTCGTGCGAGAAGGTTGAAATAGATATGGCCATTAGCCTTCCTAGGCTATATATCTAAACAGCTGGGCGGGGCGCAAATCCTCCCTCATCAATCAACATTTGTGACTCCGTCCATGAAGCGAGCTGGGCCATTCGGTGGGCGATTGAGAAGGCCATATGCCGAGTGGGCGATTGAGAAGGCCATGGCGAGGTCGCTGGTGGCGACGCATGCATGCAGGACACAACAACAGTGGGGAGGATCTGACGATGACTCGACAAGCAAAGAACCGAATCCCGCAGCCGAACCAGGTTGGATGCAGTATTATACGTTGAGAAATGAACAGCTTGGTGTATATCACCAGGACTAGCGTACACGCTCTCTGATAGATGCCTGCTCCCGGACCTGCAGATCACCGCTCTAGGGTGTAGCTTTCTGAAGAGAAAAAAAGGTTAGTAGATTTCATGTATGGAGTTTTAATATTTTATTTGGGGTGCGGCTTCCTACTTCAGATTTGTATGTATATGGTATTGATAGTTTGATTCCAATGAGTAAGCTTATGTTATATCCGCACATACACATTACATCATCTTACATATACCTATATTTAATCCTCAATTGCACTACGTTTTTTTCCTCCTTTGGCACCGGATGAACAAATGGTTCATGCGATCTGAAATTGCTATTAAATTTTGCTTAACTTTGTCGGTCAAATCTCTTTCATACCCGCGGCAATGCGCGGGAAATCCACCTAGTTCCTCTTATAATAAAAATATGGTTAAATGCACTTAAACCCATTAACTTGCACAGGTGTCTCAAACAAATCCATCAACTAAGAAACCAGACATCTTGTCTCTTAAACTTGCGAACCCGTTCACTCTAGGTCCAAATATCAAAACCGGCCCGATTTTTTTGCCGACATGGCATGTCCACGTGGACTGGTCCCCGCACCATTTATCAAAAGCGCCTCATCTCCCTTTCTCACTCATATGCCCTCACCCTTCTTCTTCTTCTTCTTCTTCTTCTTCTTCTTCTTCTTCTTGCATAGCAGGGGAAGGCGCGTAGGCGAAGCGGCATGCACGAGCGAGGTGGCTCTGGCGATCCCTAGCGGCGACGCGCGTGGGTGCTGTCGAGGTCTGGCTACGGCGGCGTCGAGGTCCGGCTACCGCGGACTAGCGCGGCGGTGCACGCGAGCAAAGCCGATCCTGCGAGCTCCCGTGTATCTGATGAGTTCCGACGGCGGCTCCAGCGATCTCTCATGGCGGCGGCCGTCGCAGACCGTGGCCAGCACCGGAGCTGAACAAGGCGCGACGTGAGCGGGGAGGAAGAGGAGGCAGAGCAGCGCGTCGAGGATGTGGGCGAGCGTGCCTCTGCGGGCGCGGCCGCCAGACGTGGCCATTGCGTGGGCGCGAGCTCAGCCGCGTGTGCGGGCGCTGCTAGCCGCGGGTGTGGGAGCTCCGAGGAGGTACTGTTGGACATTGTCTCCTCCGTCGCGTGGTGCTCAAATAGGAGAGGGGAGGCCCCGGGGTGTGCGCCGTCCTGGGATCCAACCCGCCATGGACACGCACGGACGCACGGTGCCGCGAGCTCCTCTGTTCATCGGTAAAATTCCTCGCCGTCGATCCATCCTAGTCCAATTGCTCACGCTTGTTGCTCCGCCTAGACCTTGCGCTTCTGCTTGACCCACCTGCGCCATCCCTCACCACCGGAATCAGTTGTACACCGAGATTCCACCGTGGTTGGCTGTCAGCGCCGCCGTGCAGATCTCCACACGGATCCTTGACACCGGGCTCACTCTGACCACCGGTGACACTATGACGGCAGCGGCGGACATGTTGGTCCAAGGGTCAATGTCTCCTTGTCCCCGCGCACGAACACGCTGGCACGCTGGAGGACCTCCACGTCATGCGCTGCGTCCACCACGGGTGACATAAGCGCAACGCGTAGCTCACCAGCCACTGGAGCTCCCATTTGCCCCGCTCTGCTCGTACACCAGTAGGTAGGTTGGCTAAGATGGTGTGGTTCGTGTAGCTCTCCACGACCAGGATCTCCAGTGTCCCGCCGCCCCGGTCGAACGTCACGTCCATCACGCTCCACAGCAATTTCTCGCGCGGAACGTCATCTAAGAGTCGTGTAGCTCCGACGCCAGTGGCAGCTTCCAAGACGTGCGCTCGTCCACGGAATTGGACACCAGCTCCTCCAAGATCCTCCATCGCCTCGTCATCATTCTTGTTGGTGTTGGGGCGAGGCCACGGATGGCCAGGGGTGTTTTTGATAAATGGCGTGGGGCCCAGTCTAGATGGACATACCACGTCATCAAAACCGGGCTGGTTTTGGTATTTGGACCAAGGGTGAATGAGTTCGTAAGTTTAAGGGGTTAGATACCACGATTTCTTAGTTGATGAACCTGTTTGGAACAGCTTTGCAAGTTAATGGGTCTACAAGTGCATTTAACTCTAAAAATACTCTTGCTTTGCAACGGAAACTATTCAACTATATGTTGTCTAAGGGCACTCACAATGCAGACTCTACCGTAGAGTCTCAACCTATTTATTACCCTCCTATTATTGTAGTTTGCTAATATGACATTATATTTATTAAAAAGAGAGAGAGAAAAACCAAGACTCAAAGTCTTATTTAGACTCCAAGTCTACGATATCTTTGAGGTAATAAATAGGTTTATACTCTAGGTAGAATCAATATTGCGAGTGTCCTAACCGGTTTAAATAACATTTAATGGTAAATAAAGGTCATTGATGTTGTTTAGACCCCAAGCAATGGACCATTTAAACCGTTAAAAATTACCATTGAATATGAGTAGTAAGTTACACGTGAATAAGCAGTTTAATGTAGTGAATATGAGTGGGGTGGAGGATAATGGATAGTTAGTTGCTTAAGGGCATCACCAAGAGAAGGCTAATGATATCTCAAAACTAATATTGGTGTCGATGGGAAAACTCATAATCCAATTCTATTTATAGGATGGTTCTCATCCAACTAATTGACCATGAGTTGACGATGTGGCATGTTTATATTTTTTGGGTGCAACCTATTCGGGAGTTGCTACTAGTTTTTTAGAAACAATTATTTGAGAGAGCCCCCAATACATAGTTTTGGGAGTTATATTTTTAGGGAACTCTTGGAGTTGCTCTAAGGCTAGTCTCAATGCATGTTTTATGGGTGTGTCATGCACATTAAATAGGGTGCCACATCACCAAATTACTGACTTGGCAGGGTCATTAAATGAGGGAGTTTCATCATATGAGAGAGAAATTTCATCCTCATAAAACTCATTTGGCTCGGTTACCTAGTTTACAGTCTTGGTAACTGTGTCATGAAACTATGCATTGAGACTAGCCTAAGGTTGAATAGCTAAAATAAGACTGCAAGATTGCTTAAGTAAAATATCTTTCTTTTCCTTGCATTTCACACAGTTGGCAAATAGGGCCTGCTTCACCGCTTCTTACAAAAACAGGGTTCCTATTGCTTTGCTATATTTCGCACGAGATCCCTATTGTTTTGCTATCGCTGTAGACTAAGAAATCCCAAAGTTCAGAGGAAAACTGTTAAACTGACATAGGCTCTGACATAGGTGTTTCAGCATTAACCCGTCGTTGACCATTATGAGTAGAATCTAGTGACAAGCCGACAGAGTATAATCCCATGTAGTAGCAAGGCGTGTATCGTCAACTTGAGGCTGTGAGAAGAGGTGAGAAAGAGGAGGCTGACTCTACATTGAGGTAAGAAACATGTCCAGTTTCTGCACAAAAACAATGGCTCCCATAGCAAGGCACATGTTATTCGGTCAAAAGAAAAAAAGAGCAAGACACATGTTATCTATGTCATTGAACAATAATGTCCCAAATTAGCCAACCGACCTCTGCATTGAATGTCATTTTTTCTGATGCCAAAACATTGAGCAACGAATAACTTCAGCATACCATGAACTAAAACCTGGAGAAGGTTTTTTCTCATGTCATATAGCCTCCCAGGTTATTATTACAAAAGTAACATACAATAACACCTATATAGCATCTCAAAAGAAAGAACACACAGATGAAGTTTCTCCATTTTCAGAATAATAACGTGCAAAACAAGTGATCATGGCTTCCTGCCAATGACCCTCACAGCTAAAAATGAAAGATGTCACTCATGTCTTTGGTAGGGTTAGGTCTGGAATCTTTAAGTAGCAGGCAACGTAGTAAATATTCCAGAAAGAGCTATCTTTAATCTCATTAAGCTTACCAGTGCTGATACCATACGAAAGAAGCTTTCTTGTCTTTCCATCAACGAGGAAAAGAACATCCCTTTCCAGGTCAAAATCGATAACTTCATAATTGCAAGTCCAAAACCAACCATCCTCATAGTGAACAAAGTCATCCCTTCCAAATGCATCTCTCATACTAAGACTATGCTCAACAGTCCATTCATAACGATTACTAGTATCATAACTCCATATGAGAACTCTGCAGCCATCCTCCTCTGCCACTGCATAGTGTATGACTCCTGAAGATTGACCAAGGCAACCTCTCGTGCAAGTGCACTCATACCCAATACAGTCACCCCTGTGACCTGGGAACTCAATTGTCCAATTAGCAGGGAGTACATCAATGTTCTCTGCCTTTAGTTCCTCTAGCACCAAAACATCACGATCTGAATGGGCAAACAAGAATCCATCAAGGAACAGGTGTGGTGTGCAATAAACCATGGTACGAAAATACTCAGGATCCCACAAATCAGAATACACATGCCACATGAAGTTGCGAGACAAAAACATCTCAACTTTCCTGGTACCTTCAAGCAAAGAATTGCCAGGGACACGCTCCTCATGAAAAAGGAAGACACAAAACTGCAGTGACCGTGATGGATCGAAGCACAACATTTTTTTATATAACTTGTCTGACTTTCGTTGAGTATCAGGAAGTATTCTCCACTCTCGTGTTGCCGGGTTACACACAATGAAGCGGAAAATGTCTGGAGAAGTATGGCTGCTCCTGTACTCACAAAGGACTAGACCATTGCAACAGTCAAGAAACTTCAGTTGTTCATAATGTGGCAAGAAACTAAGAGTTCCATCAATGCCTTCATCATTTTTGGACAGACTGACAAACTGGAAAGCAGAGTTGTCAATATCTTGGTAGAAAAAACCAGTTGGAACTTTGGGCAGCTTCTGGGAGTAGTGAGGATCGGATGAGAAAGCGAGCCAGGATTTGCATACGCATTTAAAACGGCAAAAGGATTTGAATGGCAACCGGGACAGTATTTCCACTACTAGATCATCAGTTATCTTGGCCGTAGAATTAGAAAAGGTTCCATCTTTTTTTGTTTTGTATTGCTTCCTGGAAGGAGAAAGAAAATTGTTGATTAGAACAAAGAAAAAAAACATGCTGCAAACATGGAAACAAGAAAATCATGACAGTTGTCAGAAAATTCAAAATTGTGATATTAGACAGGCAGCAATTTCAAATGTAAATTCAGATCGAAGCATTTCTAAGTTCTACAGAACACACTCCCTATCCCCTGGTAGCAAATGCTGATGCAACATAGGCCATCTGATAGCACATCACACACAACGACCAATTATCTACTATGAACTCTAAAGGTGAAAATGGATGAGAAGATGAAGTCTTTTGAAATTCAAACTTTTTCTGTTGTCCTAGTATATTGTTTACAGGCACATGTTCAAATTTGAGACTTTTTTACAACATTTTGCTATATTTTTCTCATTTATTTCATTTACTTGATTTTTTTAGATAATCCAAAACTGAACTGCAGGTGTATAAAATAATGAAATCTAGCCATTCAAAAAATTATGTTCATGTTGGAGAGTGAATATTAAGGCCGTATCCAGGAACTCACCCAAAATTTTGAACGACTTGTTCAGGAAACATGACCATTCATTTGCGGGAGAAGTGTTTTCTAATTATATAAAATGCAAATGAAGTCCGTAAATCACCAAACTTGTCGAGGTGTCATGTTATCGCATGACGAGCCTATGATAAAAAAATTTAGAATGTTTCGAGCAAGTTGTAACGTCGGATGTCTAAAACCCAGACAACTCCACATGCAACCACAAGTGATCACATGTGGAGATGTCTGGGTTTTGAGCATCCGATGCTGCAACTTGCTCCAAAC
This sequence comes from Themeda triandra, assembly GCA_018135685.1. Taxonomy (NCBI): domain Eukaryota; kingdom Viridiplantae; phylum Streptophyta; class Magnoliopsida; order Poales; family Poaceae; genus Themeda; species Themeda triandra. The sequence goes on from JAENPR010000274.1 coordinate 643,338, forward strand.
TTTTTCAAATTTTTATCGTAGCCTCCACATGCGATAACACGACACCCCGACAAGTTTCGTGATTTTTCGACTTCGTTTGGATTTTATATAATTAAAAAACACTTGTACCACTGGTGGACCGTCGTGTTACATGGACAAGGACTTCGAAAGTTTGGGTGAGATTTGGGACACGGCCTTAAAACACACTCCCCAACATGAATATCATTTTTCGAAGGCCAAAGTTTCATTATTTCATGCACCTGCAGTTCAAATTTAAATAATGCCGGAAAATTCAAGTGAAGGAAAAAAATTAATGAAATATATCTAAATGTTACCAAAAGGGCCCAAATTTAAACATGTGCTTGTAAACAATGTATCAAGGCAACAAAAAATTTTTAAAGTCAAAATTCGAAAAAAATGAATTCTCTTTGCCGACAGCATTCAGATGTTGTCGGCGAAGAGCATCCTTCACCGACAGCATACATATGCTGTCGGCAAAGAACCTCTTCGCCGACAGTGTGCAGAAGCTGTTGGCATACTTTGCCGACAGGGCTGACGGCGCTGCTGTCGGCGAAGCAAACGGCGACGGCGCCGTTTGGCCGAGCCAGCGCTTCGCCGACAGCGCTTCTTTCTCGACAGGCTCGCTGTCGGGAAAGAGACTCTTCGCCGACAGCCTATCTTCGCCAACAGGCCATGGATCTGGGACTGTCGGCGAAGATTTCTTTCCCGAAAGCGGACTTTGGCTGTCGAGAAAGAGCCGGTTCACCGACAGCCCAGATCCTGGCTGGCAAACCCCTGGGCTGTCGGCGAACCGCGCGATTCCCGTAGTGTTACTGCAAACTCTACAGTTTAATTATGAAAGCAACAAACTTTTTAACCAAAATAAAAAAAGCAACAAACTCTGAATCTCAGCTAAAACACCACCAAGTAAAGCAAGATGATACTCTTTCCCATCTGCTGTCTTGAGTCTTGACAAGCGATGCATCAGTCTCTAGAACAATTTGGGATCGGAGATGCCCAAGCTAACTGCTACCCGCAGCCCAGCATGATAACACAGTTACACAGCAGCTCCGCATGGAACGCGCTCTGCAGGGCCGCCTCTCTTTAATTTGTGCGCCGGCTTTCGTATGATGAATCCCCAGCCACCAGTGCCTGTTTTGCTATTAAAATCACCATCAGAATTGATCTTGAACACTCCCAGCTTCGGTCTCCTCCATTTGTGTGTCTGACGGGGCGTGATCTCAAATTTGTGTGTCTGACGGGAATCCGGCAATAGAGTTGCTTTGTAGCTTGTTTGCCTGAAACCTGTCAGTCATCGCAGCTGTGACATATGACACTTCAGTAGCTGTCCACCTTCTGCCTTCCTCTCTACAATTATTTCTTTCCGTCCACCACAACCATAATAGCAGAACTGTCATTTCTTTGGCCGAGTTTTTCTCTACTAGGTTGCATCTCACACGGTCACACCTATTCCAAATTCAGTTCTCTCCATACTCCTTTTACTTCTTTGCATTTCAGAAATAGATGGCCACCAGCCTCAGCTCCTCTATACTCTCCGGCACATACAGCCGCTCGTCTCAATTTTCATTCCAATTCTTTGTAATAACACGTGACAATTCTCAACGAAGAGAGAAGGGAAGAATGTAGGACGGCTGCATGGGGGAAAAATCGGCGCCGGTTTGGTGGTCTGCATGGGTAACCGTGGGCGCACATGCACGGATTCATATATAGCACGTGTCATCGTAACCATCCAGTGTATGCTACCACGCATAATTTTATGAGTGTTAGTTAGAAAGAAAGAAATTGCATAAATTCATGAGGCACTTGGTAGGACGAGAGGTTTTCTAATGGATGATTATTGTATTTTTTGTGTACTGAGATTAAGTGTGTTGAGTTCTACTAATAAAACCCTAGACACTAGCGAAAAGATTAATCCTTCCCCGCCCTCAAAACCTCTTTTATACACTGCAACTTCACATCCACGTAAACCCAATTTCACCCCACCTCCACCTATAAAACCTCTACCATCTAAACAAATTGGAGTTGTAGAGGGTGAAAGCATCTAGGCCCCTAAGTGTGGGTTTAGATGACTGATGGCAATGTTAATTATCATGACTAACGTGTGTTTTGCAGAAATATTGGTAAGTTAGGTCATGGTAATGGGATCTCGGGCAATATGGTTTTCATTCCCCTGACGATGGAAATTGTTTCGGTTTTCAAAGGTTGGACGACAAGGTTGAAGATTAGTTCCGATTGTCAAGGTGTTGAGTGACATCGGATTAGTCGATAGGACTTTGTTTTTCCTTTGGCCATACTATTAAGGGGGTGCAAACAGGTAGCTTGACCTAGATGAGTCTAATGGTTTAGGTGTGGTGCACACTTGTCAAACATAGCACTAGGTGGCTCCATTTTAGTCCTGAGGTTGCCTGGAGTCGTAGCCGTTCACAATGTTTTTTTCAAACGCAAGTGAAATGAGGCTTCTTTGCTGTGTCGGACGCCGACCTGGTAAGTGTCGGACGTTGAGTCAGCGTCCGACGCACGAGGCGTGCACAGCTGCGAGTGAACCGAGCATCAGACGCTCGGTGGACGCGTCCGAGGCCCGTCGGACACGGTCCAGAAAGTCTGTTTCAGCAGGCCGACCGCCGGACGCGTCCGACGGTCACCCCAATGGCTAGTCTGTGTTTGAATTGGTGTATGCGTCCAACGCGTCCGACGATTGGCGTTGGCCGCGTCCGACGCCCCCGAAAATGGCCGTTTGAGGGGTAACGGTTGGATTTTGGCCTTAGGCCTATAAATACGACCTCACCCCTCCTGTCTCACTCTCTTGCCCTTTTCTTCTGCTGAGACGTTGCTTTGAGAGCTTGAGAGAGCAAGAGGCTCATGAGTTGCTAGTGATTCACGAATCCATGGTGTAGGCTTCTCACGAGAGATTGAAAAGAGTGACAAAGTGTGCATCCACTGTTCTCATTAGGCTTGTTGTGGTCAAGTGAGAGTTTGTGCTTGTTACTCTTGGTGATCGCCATCACCTAGACGGCTTGGTGATGATTGGGAGCTTGGTTACGATCCGGCAGAGACTTGTGGATGACCCAACTCATCTTGTGAGCGGTTCTTGGCGATTCACTGCATCGAAGATACGAAGAATCAGCCCCTAGAGAGCACTTGATTCTTGCGTGGATCAAGAGGGAGCTATACCCTTGCGCGGGTGCTCCAACGAGGACTAGTGGGGAGTGGCAACTCTCTCGATACCTCGAAAAACATCACCGTGTTCCTTGCTCTTTTACTTTCCACAATTACTTTCTAGTTTTTACATTGTTGCAATTACTTTCTTAGAATTGTCATGCTAGAATAGGAATTGGAACCTAGGGTGCAAAACTTTTTGTAGGACGATTCATTAGGAACACACTTATGCACCGAGGGGTGAATTTTGGGCTAGTAGATTTAATTCCGCAAGAAATTTTAGAATTAGCCCAATTCACCCCCCTCTTGGACATCTTGATCCTTTCAAGTGGTATCAGAGCCGGTTTGCTCTTAATTAGGCTTAACCGCCTAGAGTAAAGATGTTCGAGGGAGACGATTTTCCTTATTGGAAAATTCGCATGGAAGCACATTTAGAAGCGATAGACGTTGGTTGCTTCCATGCCGCTTCTCAAGGATTCTAAAATCCCAGGATCCGGCTAACCTTGTCGATGATGAGGTTAACTATGAAAAGTGGAATGCAAAGGCAAGGAATGCTATATACGTGGTCTTTGTAAGGATGTGTTCAACAGCGTGAGGAACCACAAGGACGCCCATGCACTATGGTCCGACCTTTGTGTGCTCCATGAGGGAACCAAGAGTGAGCATGAGGAACGCTATCATCTTATTATGCGCAAGTTAAATTATTTTGAGATGAAATCTAATGAAAGTGCTAATGAGATGTATTCCCACTTGAACACTATTGTAGAGGAACTCAATGGGCTTGGACTCAATCAAATGTCGTCATTCGATGTTGCAAGGAAGATCTTGTGTGTCCTTCCCATTGACAAATATGGGCACATTGTCACCGTGCTTCATCAAGGTGATTGTCGGGTATCTAGATTAGGGGGTCCTAAACTAGGTGGATTAAAGATGGGTGAAATAGCTTTACTCCCCTCTAAAAAACCGATCCTACTCATACTGGGCCGGCCCATTATCAGGCCCACTAAACCTCAGAGCCCTCTAAACTCGAGCGCGGCCCACACCCGCTCGAGAAAGAAGTACGGAAACCGCTCGAGCGAGCGGCCGCTCGAGACGGAAGCGTAAACCGCTCGAGCGAGCGACCGCTCGAGCGGGACGGAGAACGCTCGAACGAGCAACCGCTCGAGTCTCGCCCTCAATAATTGCACATCCCGTAGCACGCACATGGCTACGGGACTCGAACAGCGCCAAAGTACTCGACACCACCCGACCCCATGGCTACAGGGCCCGCAACAGTGGGACGTGCGCCGGTCGCCTCCGCCATTACGCTGCCCATCCCCTGGATTCGAGGATGGCAGGTACCACTGTGGAGCCATGCCACGCACTGTGCCACGTGCGACACCCTCTTTAAAACGCCATAGTCAAACCCCCGTACCGTCAAACACGTCGCGCCGTCCCATCGCTCGGGTCGACGACCTCTCGAGGCATACCCCGACCCCTCGAGAAATAATGACGGACGTGACTGGCGTACAGGGCGCGCAGTGACCCGTCTATCCTACCTCGACGGCCACTCGCCGGGGTTCCCGGACGAGCCGTCACGACCCACGCCTCGATTGCATCAGCTCGCGTCAGCTAAAGGACGGCCAGGACATCCTTACCCATACCGCTACAGGCTCGGACCGGATAAACGCATGGATCTACAGGCTCGAACCGGATCGAGAGGAGCATCCACAGTTCCAACTGCTCGGCTCAACGCCCGTACCTCGACGTCATGCACACGATTGCCCTACCGACTCTTGTACTCCTGAGCCTCCCCTTGGCCTATAAAAGGGGATGCCAGGGCTTAGTTTAGGGCAGGCTTTTACGCACACACGTTCCCACATTTTCACACTCTCATTCACGGCTAAGTCCCGCTTGTATTCACCCCTGTACAAGCACTTCGGTGCAAGATAATACAAGTCTCCCCCCACTGCTGGACGTAGGGCACTCTTTGCCCGAACCAGGATAAACGTTTGTGTTCTTCTTGCATCACCATCCAGATTAGGGAGCACGCATAGAAATTTACTCGTTGGTATGATACCCCCTGGGTACGAAACACCGACAGTGATCTTTCCAATGCTACACCAACACAAATATTGGGAAAGATCAATGCTCATGAGATGTACATGCATCTCACCCGCGAGGATGGCTCATCATCCAAGAAGAAGGACTTGGCCCTCAATGCAAGTCACTCAAGAAAAGGCAAGGCCAAGGCTTCTCATGATGATTCAAGCGATGCCGAAGTTGATGATTTGAGTCTTGCTCTCATGGTGAAGAAGACCACCAAGATGATGAAGAAGCTCAACAAGAATGGCATCAAGTTTGATGGGAAGAAGAAGAAGTTCTTCACAAGTAGCAAGAGGAAGCCCATCTCCGAAATAGAGTTCTTCAATAGCCACAAGTTTGGTCATCTAGCTCATCAATGTCCGGAGCCCACAAAAGATAACAAGTACAAGAAGAAGGGCAAGGACAAGAAGGATGACTCTAGTGATGATGAAGAAAAAGAAAAGAAGAAGAAAGACAAGCATCACAAGAAGAAAGAAGGGAAGAAAGAGCACCACAAGAAGAAAGATGGTAAGGCCTATATTGTTGGCGATTGGCTCACCGATATTGAATCTTCTTGTGGGTCATTCAATGAATAAAGTGATGATGAAGGAGTCGCCGCCATTGGTATTGGGTTTTCACCACCTCCACAAATACTACCATCATCATCTACACCATCCCACTTTTGTCTCATGGCTAAAGGTGAAAACAAGGTACAATCTAAGCATGGGGATAGTGATGGTAGTGGTAGTGATAGTGGTAGTGATAGTGATGATGAGTATGAGACACCTTATGATGAGCTTGTTAAATTGCTTAATAAGTACTCAAAAACCATTATGAAGACTAGAGGAAGATGTGATGAGCTTGACAGTGAAAATACTTCTCTTTTAGAAAAGATTATAGCTATGCAAAAGTCTAGTGATGAGCTTAGAGATCAAAATGAAATTATGTCTTGTCAACTCAAGAAACTCAAAGCCTCTAGAAAGGAGCTTAAAGTTGAAAATGAGAACCTTGAGAAGAAGCATAATGAGCTCAAATCTAGTTATAGCTCTCTAAAGGAGGAGTACACAACTATTAAAGTTGATCATGGAAATCTAGTGATGGCTTATGAGCTTCTTTCTGAAACACATGATGTTACTAACAATGTTGTTGAGAATGATATAGCTACATCATGTGATGAGACCATTGAGCAAGGTGCTAGCAGCAAAGGCAAGTTAGTGATGGTGGCCGAGCACTATGATGACTATGTCATGATCAAGTGTGAAAATGAACAGCTCAAGAAGGATCTTGAAAAAGCCAAAGTCATCAGCACCGCCACTATTAAAGATGAACAACTAGCTCTTGAAAATGAAAAGCTCAAAGAAGAGAACAATAGACACAAGTTTGAAATGTCATGTTTGAAGAAATCAACAAATGAGTCCCTTCTAGAAGAGAACAAGAAGCTCAAGCAAGAGAAAGTACATCTCAAGAATGGGTTGAGCAAGTTTGCAAAAGGAAAGTCACTTCAAAGTGAGCTCTTGATGAACACCGTGATGAAGACCGATAGAAGTGGCATTGGGTTCAAGGCACATCAAGACAAGCAACATCAAGCAAAGCAATCTAGTCAACAAAAGCAAAAGCCAAAGTCGAAGCCGAAGCCAAAGAGATGCTTTGAGTGTGGACAAGAAGGTCACTTTGCTCATGAGTGTCAAACTCCACCACCACAACCCTTGCCCAAGCATGCCGCCCTTTGCATACAATGCTCATTACGTGGTTAGAAAGGATTCAAAGGGACAAGTGAATGTCACATTCTTAGGTCTTCCCAATAAGAATAGGCCTAAGCAATTCGGGTTGCAAAATCTCTAGTAGAGAAAGTCAAGGGCCCTCAACAAGTTTGGGTCCCTAAACCTCAAGCTTGATCTCATGTGTGTAGGTAAACTACAGGACCGGTGGAAGTTATTGGGTTATTGATATTGGTTGCACTCAACATATGATTGGTGAACCTCGTATGTTTGCCTCACTTGATGAAGGAGAACAATATCAAGACAAGATTACATTTGGTGACAATTCAAAGGGCAAAGTCAAGGGTTTGGACAAAGTTGCAATATCAAATGAACACTCTTTGTCAAATGTGCTTTATGTTGCACCATTGAGCTTCAACTTGTTATTCGTTGGCCAATTGTGTGATCTTGGATTCAAATGTTTGTTTGATGAAAATGAAGTGACTGTGTCCAAGAAAAAAGATTCAACTGTGATATTCAAAGGGTTTAGATACAACAATCTCTACCTAGTGTATTTCTCATCTGAAGATGCAAATCTGAATGTTTGTTTGCTGTCCAAGACTTCACTTGGGTGGTTGTGGCATATGAGTGTTGGCATTTCTTAGCGCAATCACTAGGATTGTTACATCCCAGTGGTCACACCAAGAAACGCCAGGTGATAGTCGTGTTCTAAAGATATTATCCGCAAGCGCACGGATCTATCGATGTAGCATTTCACCCGGAAGTATGTCAGGGTATCGTTATTTATATTTCCCAAAGGAAGGCATGGTGTAAAATACCTCTAGCACATGGATATGGAACTTCATATCATTGAAATAAGCCTCAGTGCTATGCAGGGGTAAGATAAACGGTAATTTGAGGATAGTGGACACACATTTGGGCCAGTCTCAAGGATAAAGAGAAATAAGGAATAAATATAACAGAAAGAATAAAGAATAAATCTACAGGAGCTGGTTGGTCGTATACAGCTAAGCATAGAATAGCTAAGTCAAATGTTATACGGGACTAGAGACAGTCGAGCCTAGAGTAACAGGGGAGACCCCCTTTGGTGGTGCACATGCCCGATAGAGGCATTTACGAACTCCTACATAATATACGGACATGGGGGATTACGAGGGACAGACAGGGCTGTCACCACCTGCCGCCTACCCCTCAACCGTGGCATGCTGTCATATTCGAAGGCCCTCTCATATCCGGACACCACGTCCGCATACTAGAGAACTACCTATGCTCCCCAGGACTCCCACCCTACGGATGGACGAGCTAGAACATAGGCAAACCCGAAAGAACATCGAACCGTTACTTCATTCTCATCGTGGACTCTAATTCTATAGAACATATGAATGATGAAGAACAGGGATGAACATGCTATGAACTGATCATATGAACTTTGCTCTAGTTCATATGTATCAACATGAACAAGATCAAGACTATGCTTTAGTTCATACGCTAAGCAATATATAAATAATAAGAACTTGAACAAGGAAGAACACTCCATAGATAATTACCAAGTTGAATCTCTTCTTCCTAGGAGACAAGCTCTCCTTGGTAGCTTTCCTAGCTCCAACACTACTAGCTCTAAGCTAGGAGATATGCATATAGGAATATATAATTCACCCTTTTTCATGTCTAATTGGTGGTATAAAATCATCGATAATGACCGCCAACAAGGAGGCTAGCACATGTTGGGATGAGTACACTCAAGAAGATTTTGAAGAAAGACTTAGTGAGAGGCTTGAAGGATGTCAAGTTTGAAAAGGACAAACCTTGTAGTGCATGTCAAGCCGGCAAGCAAGTAGCAAACACTCATCCAACCAAAGCTTATTTATCAACTTCAAGTGTGCTAGAGCTGTTACAAATGGATTTATTTGGACCAACCACATATAAGAGCCTCGGTGGGAAACTCCATTGCTTAGTGATTGTTGATGACTATTCAAGATACACATGGACATTCTTTCTTCTTGACAAATCTGAAGCCACCCCTTGCTTCAAGAAGTTTGCAAAGAGAGCTCAAAATGAATTTGATGTCAAGATCAAGAAAATAAGAAGTGACAATGGGAAAGAATTTGACAACACCAACATCCAAAATTATTGTGATGAAGTTGGGATCAAACATGAAGTTTCAAAGCATCCTACACACCTCAACAAAATGGCATATTAGAGAGAAAGAACCGGACTTTGATCACTCTAGCAAGAACAATGCTTGATGTGTACAACACTCCCGAGAACTAGTGGGTGAAGCTATCAACACCGCATGCTATGCTTCCAACAGATTATATCTTCACAAGTTCCATGGCAAGACCCCTATGAGCTGCTTAATGGGAAGAAGTCGGACATCTCCTTCTTCCGGGTGTTTGGTTGCAAATGCCACATCTACAAGAAAAGGCAACACCTAGGGAAATTTCAAAGATGTTGTGATATTGGTTTTCTTGTTGGTTACTCATCAAAATCCAAAGCATATCGAGTATTCAACCATGCCACCGGTTTGGTAGAAGAAACATATGATGTGGAGTTTGATGAATCTAACTGACTCCAAAGGAGCAATTGAGAATCTTGATGATGTAGGTGTGTTGGTATTTCTTAGCGCAATCAACTAGAGTAAGAGAATGTGACTAAAGGTGGCGCCTGATAGCAATGCTTACTGCATGCCCGAACTATTACCAGAGAGAGGGTGTCACAATTCCTCCTCAGGCAACAGCCAAAGAATGCTAGGCAAGGCTAGACTATAGTGATGACGCAAGACGTACCAAGGGTAACTCTGCAAGCGCACAGGTACCGCTGTAGCACTTCAACTGGGTGAGTATCCGCGGTGTCGTATTTATATTTCGCTCACAGGAAAGCGGATTAGGATTCTCTAGTAAATGGGTGAATGGATATCCGTGGTGGTTCTACTCAATCTAAGCTATCAGTGTTGATAAAGGGGATATGTTATGATGGATATGAGTGATAAACTAAGGGTAACTGGTAGCTAGCTAGCTAGGTGGGAGGACAACGAGTGAGTATGGACTACTATGTATCTAACTCTACTTCTGTGTTCTAATCCTACTAATGTAACGACTCAACTAGACTAATGCATAAACAATCTGTGTGATAGGGGAAGTCGACTGACAAGTAGGAGGGTTCATCCCCTACTCCAGCGAACCTTTGGCTTATGGTCGCCCTACAGACCAAACCCAACGCAAATAGAACTCTAAGGAGACGGAGTCCTGTCACGATGCGCCGTTCCCGCTAATATATGTCAGAATGTTGAATGGATATACCAATCAAGGTAAGGTTGCATACACTAATAAGCACTAGCCTAAGCACCTCGCTTACACTAGCCTTATGACTTCGGCTACCACGTAAGTAGCCTCAGCCCAGATTGGTAATGAAACACACACAAAGGATCTAGACACTAAACTAGCTAAGACTCTACACTAAAAGGACTAAGACACAACACTACTATAGCAATATAGTAATGCACTAAGTAAGTACTCAAAGTAAAGTACTCAAAGTAAAGACTTAATAAAGTAAAGTAAGAATATTAATATAAAGAAAGTAATACAAGAGAAAAGGTACAAGAGCTATACTAGACTCACTAGAAGATGACTCTGGAGACCCGAGCTTCACTCGACTTGACTCTAACTCCCACTCTAGACTAGACTACACTACTCTTGATCTCCCAAGAGAGCTTGAGCTTGAGAACACACTTGTGGACTATTGGGGATGCTCTAAAGGGATGAACTAGGAAGGTATTTATAGTGGAGGTGGAGTAGGGGCCACTCCGGTGCCACGTCAGCGATCCGTGTGCTCCTTCACCATGCACCCTTGGATCCACCGACCTTCCCACCAACTTGATTGGACGATTGAGATGGGTGGACATGTGTAGGCCATGCAGGAAGTCGGTGGAAGCAAACCGACCTTGGGTGGACATGTGTAACAGAACCGACCAACTAACATAATTATTGTTCACTAATCAAGCCATGTAGGCAGCTTAAGCAGTAAACGGCAATTACACTAGTCCGGTAGTCTGGAAACCTCGAAGGGTTTCACCAATGTCACATACATCTCGGATCGTTTTCCAACGCATGCCATCTCAGATCATTACAACAGGTTCTCATAATTATTACATAAAGTGCTCAAATTAAGTTATTACAAACCAGTTTCAAATTCAAAGTGCGAAAGCAAATTAAACTCTGTTCTTAAACACACCCATAAAGTTTTTCTCCAAATAATGCCAGATTTCCATCAAGATCCACTACAGCAAAAGGTACGAAGCAAGGAATGATCGAGCCCACGATCTACTCATCTCCAACTGCCGGATGGAAGCATGTCGGGCAATAGCCGTAGAACATCTCACCATCGCAACAACATTGGGAATTGCACCCGAGTACTTGGTACTCAACAAGACTTATCGAGACAAAATGGAAAATAAGGAAAAGACTCTTTTCGGATGTCGGGCTTTATGTGGGGTAGCCGACTCTTTATTTGCCAAAAGAATGAGCTTATTAAATAATCATTTAGTGATAAAAGGACTCTCTAGCTTATCCAATTAAGTTGGGCCTACCGGCTATGTTAGCTTTGCACTACTTCACCTTTAGTAGAAGCAACCAACATTTATCGTGTAACGCATTGATTGAGTAATCATTAACCAACATGTATGAACATAACCACCTCGCACAAAGAATTTTTGTTTGCTACGCGCATTGTCTCTCTCAAGTATTCACTATCCGGGAATGATGGTGATTATAATCGATTACTACTCGGCCAAGGGGGTATTCCTCACACAAACCCAGGCATACTCCTCGAAAGCGGCCTTAGTCACCATGATCTACTCGGAAAAAGACGCGGGATCAACAACTCATCACCATGACCAAGGAAACTCCCCCGTGACCAATAGGTAAGCGTGCCCATCAAATGACACCGCCCCATCTTAAGGTCTCACAAACCGGGCCCTTGTTTACCCCACCCCCATCGCCGGCATGGATACCTGGAAGTTGAAACCCGGCCCAAGTAGATTCTTGGCTTCGCGGTTGGGCACTCCGGCCCTTCCAGCTATCTGTGAGGCGGCATTCAACATGATCAAGGACGTACGAAGCCATATTTCTTTAAGAGGTGATTTAGAAGGCCTCATGGTTATGTTCACTATCTCTCTACACCAATCTCAATCCAAGGGATAGTAACCACCTATCCGCGCAGATGATGGTCGATCACCTGTCTTCTACCGATTAAGTAGCAGGCCTAAGCTCTACGTAGCTCTGTACCTATTATAGGATAACTTTTGTGGTAAGTAGTCCTAATGCAACTACGTTTTCGAGCAACTCCTATAATGTAAATGCATCATAGATAGTAAAGGACTCAAATAAATATTTGCAAACCATAGGAGAAATGCTCCGGGGCTTGCCTTTGACGAAGGAGCTAGGGACGTGGTTAGGGCACTCGGGCGAGATTAGCCCGGCTCTTCTCCTTGGCCTGCCTCCCGCAGCTCCTGCTCCGCTGCTCCTCCACGTTCGGCTCCTCGTGAATTGCTTGGTTGTTGGTCTCCTACGATCTGTATGATGCGATGCAAGTATATAAATAACGTGCAAACGAAGTGAAGTTGTACAACAAATGATGTCATGATGTATATGCTCAGCAACAGAATGGAAACACCACAACAATTTACCCTTAACACCAATCTTAACCTAATCATCCATATCAACCATCCCTACTTGCACCTTTGTCGGAAACCCACATAAGAGACTAGACTTCTACAGCAAGTCCTATCTCGGCTGCTCCTAAAATTCCACAAAAATTACAGCATCATACTCATAGGTAGACTAAGCTACCACAAAAATTTCACCTCAAGACTCCAAGTATTCTGGTCTACACAAAATTCACAAGATAGCTGCTATAATTGGCCCTGAAAATACTTTGTATTACCAAAGTAGTCCAACATCAGCACCAATGGCATGTGGACCTTCCAAACAGCATATAAGCATGTCACAAGAAGTTTCATGGCCATAGCCCTAGCCATTATTTTTCTATGAATTAAACAAGTAAAGTGCCAAAAAGGTGCACTTGTACTACAACTCATAATTTCTCCTTTGCACAAATCAACATTATACCCCCTACAGACAGGGCATAACTTAACTAAGCCAACAAGACAATCCTCATAATTTTCTAAGCATCGGAGAATTTCCTATGCATTTTACTAGATAAATGTTTTTCCTAAAATTAAATAAAACAAGTACATAAAAGTATACCAAAACTGGCATCTCATAATTTCTCTCCGCATAGCCCATCACATAAGAAAAATAACCCAACTTGAATCACCTCATTTGGACTAAAAATGAGGGAGACATGAATTTCTAAAACATAAAACTAAATCTGAAAATCCTATTTCCATTTTCAGAAATCGGCCTTAATTGCTAGGCACACCCGGTGTGCACACGTGCCAGATCCGGCGCGCTAGGTGCACCCAACCCCGTGCAGCCAGTCCTAGCTCGCGGGTTAGACCCGCTGACATTCGGGCCCCACCTGTCATGCCCTCCGCGATGGCGGGTGACGGTGGCGCACGCGGTCCCTCGCCGGCGGTGGCTCCCCGGCGAATCCGAGGGCACCTAAGAGCTCTACGCAGTGCGGCGCATCAAACAAGCCAAGCCAAGCAAGCCCTAATGGCCGGAAACGACGGCGGTGACGCTCATGGCGGCGCGGCGGCGGCGTTCGACGGTGGGACGGCCGTCGAGGCCTTGGTGACGTTCATCATCATGTCTACGGGGCTCGCCTCGACCTCGCGAGTGCGCCGAACCCAAGAAATGAAGAAGATGGCGGCGCTGGTGGTGGCTACGCCCCGCCGGAGCGGCGGCGGCGAGTTTCGCCGGCGCTTCGCGCAAGCGGCGCAAGGCGACTCCACGCTGCGCCCTAACTATGCCGGAGCTTCGGCTCGTGCATGCGCTACTGCTACTCACAAGAAGAAGCGGGGAGGAAGGAAGAGGCGACAGCATTGCCTCGCCGGAGTTCCGCGGCGGCGGCCATGGCCGAGGAGGAAGAAAGGCCGAATGCGGCCGCTACCTTGTCGAAACGGGCGAACGGAGGGCCGGAGGTGACGAAGATGAAGGCGGCGAAGAAGATGCTGCCCTCGATTTCGATTTTCACCGGTCAGAATCGGAGCTAGGCGGCGGCGAGCATGGCGGCTATGGCGGACGCGGCGGAGGAGAGAGGGAGAGATGGCGTGAGGGAGGAGGACGACGTAAATGACAACGGGACGGGGGTCTCCCCCTTTCCCGTTCGGGCAGGCGGCCCAGCGGGCGGCGCGTGGCGGGGTGTGGCGGCCACCGCCACTGCCATGTGGGTCCCGCGGGGGCGCGTGGCGCGTGTGCGCGCGACGTCGACACGGGCGGATCCGTGTGGCCCGGCGTGTGGCCAGCCGCAGAAGATCCGGTGGCAGAACACGAAACACCGGATTCAGCCAATCAGAAGGTGCCACATCACCCGTTTTGAATTTGAATTTTAAAACCCCATAACTGTCAAACGATTACGAATTAGACAAAATTTTCAACATGAAAGTTTCTCCAAATTGGAAGATGAATCTTTCATTCAACTACCACTTTGGCTAATTCGGCCTGGTTTAAACGATCTAAAATTATTTTGAAAATATGTTGTAAAATAATACTTTTAAAATCCCCTAACACTGTTTTTAGCTATTTTGAAGCCCTTAAACCCATTTTCACAGTTTTGTCAAGACACAAAGTTTTCTTGAAATATTTTTCTACATATTTCTTCCCAAAGCACCAAATTCAAACAAGCAAGCTATCAAGCACTTCTAGTCAAACCTAAGCTAACACAACAATCATTCAATCAAATGATGCAAATCATGCTTATGCAAATGATGACATCCTTAGAGATAATTAATTAGTGCTTAACACTGGAGGTGTTACAACTCTACCCCCCTTAAAGAAATCTCATCCTGAGATTTGCGTGTACTAACCATTTTCTATGGAATTCTAGGTAAGCATCCCTTAGATAGTCCTCGGTCTCCCAAGTTGCGTCGTCGTCGTCGTGATGATCCCAACACACCTTATACGTGGTTACCGAACTGGTCCATGTCACTCGCTCCTTGACATCCAATATCTTGACGGGTTCTTCTTCATATGACAAATCTGATTGAAGTTGAATATCTGCGACCTTGACCATCTCCCTGGACACCTCGATGCACTTCTTGAGTTGTGATACGTGGAATATCGGAAAGACTGCTCCGAGATTCTCGGGCAATTCTAACAAGTAAGCCACGTCACCCTTTTTCTCCAGAATCTTGAATGGACCAACATATCGAGGTGCAAGCTTCTGTTTGGCTCCAAATCTCTTCACTTTCTTCATGGGAGAAACCTTCAAGTACACGTGATCACCTTCTTCAAAGAACAACGGCCTCCGTCGTTTGTCTGCATAGCTTTTCTGTCGAGACTGGGCTGCTAACATGTGCTTCTTAATAATTTGAACTTTCTCAGCGGCATCCTGAACGATATATACACCGTAATACCTCTTATCTCCCGCTTCTACCCAGTTTGACGGCGTTCTACAACTTCTATCGTATACTGCCTCAAAAGGCGATATTCTAATACTCTCCTGATACCCGTTGTTACACGCGAACTCGGCTAAAGGTAACCATTTTTTCCAAGAACCCTTAAATGAAAGCAAGCATGCTCTCAACAAGTCCTCTAGTACTTAGTTAACCCTCTCGGTTTGACCCGAGGTCTGTGGATGATATGCTGAACTATGCACTAACTCAGTTCCCAATTCCTTTTGCATTTGGCCCCAAAAGTGAGCCATGAACTGAGGTCCTCTATCAAAGACGGTCTTCTTTGGTATGCCATGCAATCTCACAATCTCCTTGATGTACAGGTCGGCATACTGCGGCGGTCGGAAGGTTGTGTGAACTGGAATGAAGTGTGCCGACTTGGTGAGTCGGTCCACAATCACTCAGATCGAATCATTGCCTTTCACCGAAGTAGGCAAACCCGTAATGAAATCCATACTAATCTCTTCCCACTTCCATTCTGGTACTGACAAGCCCCTAGATCATGGTATGAGCGCCTTCGAGACTTCCTCATTGAGAAGGGTTTCACCATCGAGAAGGTTGACACCACACTATTCACTAAGAAGCATAATGAAGAGATCTTCATTTGTCAAGTCTATGTTGATGATATTATCTTCGGCTCAACAAATGAAGAAGAATGCAAGAAGTTTGGTGACATGATGTCAAAAGAGTTTAAGATGTCCATGATTGGCAAGCTCACCTTCTTCCTTGGTTTTCAAATCAAGCAAATGAAGGAAGGGACCTTCATATCTCAAGAAAAGTACACCAAGGACCTCCTCAAGAGGTTTGATATGAAGGATTGCAAGCCAATCAACACACCCATGGCATCTAATGGGCATCTCGACCTCGATGTGGAAGGTAACTCTGTGGATCAAACTCTTTACCGTTCTATGATTGGTAGCTTGCTGTACCTTACCACATCTAGGCTCAATATCATGTTTAGTATGTGTATGTGTGCTTGATTTCAAGCCGATCCTAAGGAAGCTCACTTGAGTGCTGTCAAGAGAATCCTTAGGTACCTACAGCTCACCCCAAGCATGGGCCTATGGTATCCCAAAGGAGCAAGATTCCAACTTGTTGGCTATTCCGATTCGAAATATATCGGTTGCAAAATTGATAGAAAAAGCACATCCGGAGGGTTCCATTTGTTTGGGAGGTCACTTGTCTCTTGGTCATCGAAGAAGCAAAATAGTGTAGCTTTGTCTACATCAGAAGCGGAGTACATAGTCGTGGGGGCTTGATGTGCACAAATCTTGTACATGAAACAAACCCTCCTTGACTATGGTGTGAATCTTGGTCAAGTGACTCTCTTGTGTGACAATGAGAGTGCAGTGAAGATTGCAAATAACCCGGTTCAACACTCGCACAAAGCACATAGATATCTGCCACCACTTTCTTAGGGATCATGTCTCTCAAAAGGATATATCTCTAGAAGATGTGAGAAGTGAGGATCAATTAGCGGATATCTTCACAAAGCCATTGGATGAATCTACCTTTTGTAGGTTAAGGAATGAGCTAAATGTCCTTGACCTAAGAACTTCACGAGGAAGAGATGAAGTGTGTTGTCATTGCATTGCATTGCATTTTATTATAGTTCACATTTAAATTCTTGTAATGCATAGGAGGACATCTCGCTGAGTAGAATATTTTGGAATATGCTGTAGTTGCCACAAGGGCATTTTTGTACTCTCCAAATATTGTAACTACACACTATAAAAGAGGGCTTAGCCCCCCGAGATAAAGAAGGATGGGAATGGCTGGAAACCCTAATTGTAGTCTTGATATCCTTGTCATTGTGGATCGAGGGCCTTCGCATCTAGGCAAAATCTTTGATCCCCAATGACCTTCTACTTAGAACCTTTGTCGGAGGTTTAGCCTCCAACAGGTGCACGTACAGGACCTTGGCCCTAGGAACTCCGCGTGACCTCTGTGCTGGGACCTCCACCTCTTGTACTCAAATTTCTTAGGCGGAGGCACTACCCAAGTCAAAGGCCTCTGCTCACACCTCTCACTCTCGTTGGTACTCATAGTCCCAACATTGGCACCCACCATGCTCGGCACGGATAATTTCTTTTTGAGAGTGATGCTTTGAACCTATGATAACCCCTGAGGAATTCTTTGTAGTTTTCTATTTTGTGACTTGTGTGCAGGAAGGATCAATCAAGAGTCATTGCGGGAGCACTACCGATGCTGGAGCCTCCACACCATGAGTTGGCGCTGGAGCCTCTACCTCAATGAACTTGGGAGTCTCCGCACCGCGAGACGGTGCGGGAGCCTCCACATCAACAATCAACTTGGAAGCCTCTGCACCGCGAGGCGATGCGGGAGCCTCTGCATCAACAAACTCGGGAGCCTTCGCGCTGTGAGTCGGCGTGGAAGCCTCCGCATCAACAAAGAACTTGGGAGTCTCGACACAGTGAGGCGGTGCAGGAGCCTCCGCATCAACAATCAACTTGGAGGCCTTTGCACCATGAGGCAGTGTGGGAGCCTCCGCTCTAACAATCGACATGGAAGCCTCCGCACCTCAATACGATGCGGGAGCCTCTACGCCGGGCTCAACGGAAACCTCACTGCAGCCCTCGCAACGGGCCTTGACAGCCTCAAAGGTACATGGTAGCCTCAGCAGCACCTCCACCTGTGAACCAAGAACCTCCGCTGCAGCCCTTGCACCGGGCTTTGGCAGCCTCGGTGGCACCTCTGCTTGTGGACCGAGAACCTCCGCCACACCTAGCACCAAGACTCAGCAATCAGATAGCGAGTTTCAAAAACTATCAATTCCTCTAGCTAATTATTTCATTTTAGCCAATTTGTGCAGAACATGGTCCTGGCTCCCTCGTTCGAGAGAAGTTAAAAGCGCCGTAACTAGCTAGTCATGTCTTCAGCCTGACCTCAGTCTTCAATCAGCTTCATGGGCCTTCGTCGATGAAGCCAAAAATTGTTCTCTCAAAGATTCAACCTTCGATTAAACTCATCGGCCTCCAACCAGTTTTGTTCGCATGATATTTGATTATTATTTCAAGAAGGCTTTGCAAAGTTCTAGTGAACTTTCAGTTTAATGTCTTTGATGAGTGTTTCTAGGGAACATGATGCTACCCCTTGACAAGGATTTCAAAATCTAAGTCAAAAGTGGCTAAGCATGGAGCCACAACATTCAACCACAACTCTTTGGTAAAAAGAGGACCCTCTGTCACCCAAGCCAAAGGCATGGGTACAGAGCGACCTCTGTGGCGCAGAGCACCAAACCTCCTGGACAACTTGGGTAGTTCACGGAGCACCAAATCTAAGCATTAGCAACCTTTGACAGTGAACAACCTCCGCCCAGTCAGTGACCTTCATCTATATTGGCTATCATCAATCAATAGCCTTGGCCAGTCACTAGTTTTTATCAGACAACAACCTCCGCCAGTCAGTGACCTTCATCTATATTGGCTATCATCAATCAATGGCCTTTGCTAGTTAGTAGTTTTTATCAGGCAACAACCTCCACCGGTCGGTGACCTTCATCTATATTAGCTATCATCAATCAACAGCCTTCTCCAGTCAGTGGTTTTTATCAGGCAACAACCTCCACCAGTCAATGACCTTCATCTATATTGGTTATCATCAATCAACAACCTTCGTCAGTCAGTGGGTTTTATCGAGGCAACAACCTCCGCCGGTCGGTGACCTTCATCTTTATTATCTATCATCAATCAACAGCCTTCGCCAGTCAGTGGTCTTTATCAGGCAACAACCTTCGCCAGTCAGTGGCTTTCATTTATTTTGGATATTATCAGTTAGCGGCCTTCGTCGATCGGTGGTTTTCAACTATCATTTGTTATCATCAGCTAGCAGCCTTTGTCAATCAATGGTTACCGCCAGTCAAACATTTTTGTCTATGTTTGGTTCTCAACAAAGTTTGTCATTTAGTTGGCCTTTGTTAGTTGGCAGCCTCCACCATTCAGTGGCCTTCATCATTTAGCAAACCTCGGCAGTTGGCAGCCTTTGTCATTCAGCAGCCTTCATCATTCAGTAGAATGTTGGGAACTGAAGAACGGTGCAATGGAGGCCTACACACCCTATTTATCTCACTTTTGGTCGGGGAGAGTGCCTTTGGAGGACCAGCAGCTCCGGAGCATGATGTCTTTTGCTCAGCGCTTGTGAGCAAAGATAAGAGGAAGTCTACACAAAGCAAAGCCAAAGGCCTCCGCATCGAGAAGAGTCAGAGATGAAGACCTCTGTACAAAGAAAGGTCAAAGATGAAGAACTCTGCACAAAGCAAAGCCAAAGGCCTCAGCATTGAGAAGAGTCAGAGACGAAGACCTCCGCACCAAGAAAAGTCGAGATGAAGAACTCTGCACAAAGCAAAGTCAAAGGCCTCCACGTCGAGAAGAGTCGGAGACGAATACCTCTGCACCAAGAAAAGTCAGAGATGAAGAGCTCTGCATGAAGCGAAGTCAAAGACCTTCGCATCAAGAAGACTCAAAGTCAAAGACCGTGCAAAGAAGAGTCAGAGACGAAGACCTCTGTACAAATAAAAGTCAAAGATGAAGAACTCTACATGAACTAAAGTCAAAGACCTCCGCATCAAGAAAACTCGAAGTCAAAGACCTCCGCGCAAAGAAGAGCCAGAGGTCTCTGCCCTCCGCACAAAGAAGACCTAAGAGTTAGAACATGTATAGGTTAGAGTCGTGCACGTGCTCTTTTCTCCATGCCCTTTTTCCCATAGGGTTTTTGGGATGGAGTTTTTAGCGAGGCGTGCACGCATAGGTTGCGAAGGGTGATCCTCGTAACCAAGGTTTGAGTTGTATTGTGCTCTCCTTGTATAAACATCTACTAGGTCATGTAGTACAGGCCATAACCTAGTAGATGAGGGGCTACTGTTGGGGGAGCCCATATGTAATATAGGCCAAATCCTCCTTAGAGGCCCAATAGGGTTACCAAGGTACTAAGGGTGCAAGTGAAGATGGTGCAAAGGCCACGAGACTACGGGAGTCAATGTCCTTAGAAGAAGGTGCAAATGCCCCAAGTGAAGCTGTTGCAAAGGCCACAGGACTACGGGAGCTAGTGTCCTAAAAAGAAGGTGCAAAGGCACCAAGTGAAGCCGGTGCAAAGGCCACGAACCACGGGAGCCAGTGTCCTGAGAAGAAGGTGCAAAAAGCCCCAAGTGAAGCTGGTGCAAAGGCTGCAGAGCTCAGTCGAAGGCTGACTAGTTGAAGGCCGGTCGCTGGGCCGCTACTTGGGCCAAAATGACAATATTATCATTGGCCCATGTGTGAAAGGGAAAGGACCCAAATGCCCCCAGAAGGACATGTAGCTGAGTAGAATATTCTGGAATATGTTGTAGTCATCACAAGGGCATTTTTGTACTCTCCAAATATTGTAACTACACACTATAAAAGGGAGGCTTAGCCCCCCGAGATAAAAGAAGGATGAGAATGGCTAGAAATCCTAATTGTAGTCTTGATCTTCATGTCATTGTGGATCGAAGGCCTTCGCATCCAGGCGAAATCTTCGATCCCTAATGACCTTCTACTTAGAACCTTTGTCGGAGGTTCAGCCTCCAACAGGTGCACATACAGGACCTTCGCCCTAGGAACTCCACGTGACCTCTGTGCTGGGACCTCCACCTCTTGTACTCAAATTTCTTAGGCGAAGACACTACCCAAGTCAAAGGCCTCTGCTCACACCCCTCACTCTCGTTGGTACTCATAGTCCCAACATGAGACATCGGAAAGACTCACAACAATACAGAATAGTCAGACACTGCAAAGCATACATACTGCAATGCCTTACACGCCATGCCAGTGATCACAAGGGCAAAAGTGATTATATATTGTTAGCAGGAAGATCACAATTATAGTAATGGGGTCCATGCATGCAGAATATGTTACCACACCCCTCATGCTGATGACACGGTCTTCAGTCAAACAGACTAAACCTCACTACAGAGTCCACACAGCCCGCCATGCCGGACGACCTATCCGTTCCGGCACCATTCAGGAGTCACCAAGCCGGTCAGTGTCTCCGCTGGACTCATCCGAATTCGTCAAAAAGAAATTCCAGCATACAGGCCCCACAATTGCTGAAATGTCTTGGTCACCAACTTACCTATACAGTACTATGCAATCATTAATTGAATTGTACATGGTATAAAACAAAACATCAGTCTTCATGCATTTTGATTCTTCTGAAAAAGCTAGCTAGGTCGTCTGACGTGACGTGACCGGCTAACTGTCGATCGAACCCCGACTCGATCAAGGCTCCCCTGTCCCACTGGGGACGGCAGTGGTTACTGTCTCAACCTCAACTCAGTTTCCTCCACATCTAAACCTAATTGCCTTTTGACATTTTTAGTGTTCAACAAAAGTCACAAAACCAAAAATATCCCATGGCGAGCAATCGGGATTGCATGCACCAGACGGTCAGCAGCCGCGCCCGGCGGCAATCCAGCAGTTTAGCAGCCAGGTTGTAGTGAAAGCAAGCTGTTGTCACCACGACTCAGAAATCAGAATCTACCACTAGCTAAAGTGCCAGCAACTACGGAGTATGTGCCTAAGTCTATTCAGTCCAGTCCTGCATTGCCCTGGAGGTCAAAGCACGCGAGGCAGCCGCGAAAGCTACAACACGGTCCATTTGCACCGTACCCAGATAATAATTCTAGTTCAGTTCATCAAGCATGCGTTGCCCAGGACTGGAGGCGAAAGAAGGCAGCAGCCAAACCTACAACACGCTGGGCTCCAGTTGCACCATCGACGATTTTTTTGTTCAAAGCAATGTTTTTAACAAACGCGCTGAGTCTCTTTATTCAGGCACAGGGGGAGACGATAGTAGTTTATCAACAAATTAGTTGGTGATAATTATATGGAATTCATGCCGATGAATACAGAAGGGGCGGCATATAGAGAAGATCATTATAACCAAACAAATAAGCAAAATGATTTACAAAAAAACATTTAGGCTAAAATTACCAAAATGTTGTAATGAAAAAGCTACCCAATGCCATTTGGGGTGAACAATAGCTTGCTAGTTCATTTATATAGTTAAAGCAAATTCTCGTTCTTACAAATCATTGAAATCAGTTTTTGAAATAATAACTTGAAGCGGTATTTGCAAAGAACGTTATCTAACGGCCCTCAAGTGCCGTGAGGCTCATGTCATTCACGGACGATACCCTGTTGTTGTCAGGTCTTTCAGGTTTGGCATTTCTGCGTGCAAAATACACAGGCTGTGTTGGTATAGGGAGCGGCGTGGTTTTGTTCTCCAGCATGAACACAACAGCTGACATAAGTGGCCTAGAGTTTGGACTGTCTTGAACACACAAAAGTCCTACGTGGATGCATCGTGAAACCTCATCGAGAGGACAATTCTCTTTAACAGATGACTCCACCAAATCTTCTATCTTGCCATCCTTCCATAGGTTCCAAGCCTGAACAGAGATGAAATGTTTTATGAGCTAATATATTTTAGTGGATCATAAGGTACTGGATTGGGTGCATCCTTCAATACTTACCTGGACTATAAGGTTAGGAAAGTCCATCAGAAGGCTTGGTGAGCTGATCTTTATTCCAGTCACAATCTCCAATAGCATAACACCAAAGCTGTAGGTGTCTGACTTGACTGAAAATGCACCTTCCATTGCATATTCAGGTGACATATAGCCACTGTACAGAGATTCACTAGTTATTTAAGTTAGGGCAATCTGAAGTTCCAAACAAGTGCTAGCATATAAATTCCATCTGAAAATTTGACAGCATGTGAGTTACTTACTACGTCCCAACAACCCGGTTTGTATTTGCATGATGCTGGCCTCCACTGGATAATATTCTAGCCATGCCAAAATCTGATATCTTGGGGATCATCTCTGCATCTAATAAAATGTTGCTTGCTTTGAGATCTCTATGGATTATAGTTAATCTAGAGTCCTGATGGAGATACATAATTCCTCGTGCTATCCCCTTGATTATCTTGAATCTTGCCAGCCATTGAAGCATTAATTTTCTTGCAGTATCTGGTAAGAATAATGCATCCATCAGACGTATGAGAAGACATATGTGCATACTAATTGGGTTTGATCAACAGTACGTCAGTACCAAAATTTTAAATCTGCATGTACCAAAGATGAAGTAATCCAAGCTTTTATTGGGCATGTATTCATAGACCAATAGCTTCTCGTCTTCGTGAATACAACAGCCGAGAAGCCTAACTAGGTTCTTGTGCTGCAATTTTGCAATCAAGACTACTTCATTTCTAAATTCCTCAGTGCCTTGGCCAGAACTCTTGCTAAGTCTTTTGATGGCTACTTCATTGGTACCATCCAACATTCCCTATATGATTTTGTCAGTCAAAATTATATTGTTTAAATAGTGGTGTGGAGTAACTATTCAAGGTAAAAAACCGTTTTGCTATAATACCTTGTAAACTTTGCCAAAACCTCCCTTTCCAAGCATATTAGTGTCAGAGAAATTGTTCGTTGCCACAGCAATGTCTTTGAAGTCAATAAATGGAAACTCTAGATTCTTGTCCCCAGCTTCGTGCATAGACCTCAAATATTCTAACATCTGTCTCTTCTGGACTTTCTTCTTTCGCCGTGTTCCTGCTAGGAGAAACAACAATGAGTTCCCCCTCGTCAACATTTACACATCAACCTGCGTCTTGCAAGACAATATCTCCTTTTTTTACCTCTGTATTTGTATGTCAAGGCAAGGGCTGTGAATGCGATTAGCAGCACAAATGCTGTAATCGGGAGCAAAATCTTAGCCAAATTGGTCTTCTTAACGTAGCTCCGCCTGTGTCCACCAATGATTGCCGGAGCAGAACTTTTGTTTCTCCCACTAGACTTCCCATTATTAGGTTTAACAGATGGAAGGGGAGGATTGAGTCCATTAAGACTATTGTTTCCATAATTCTGCAGCTTGAAAACCTCCAGACCGTTCAATATTGCATCGAAGTACTCAGGTCTCGTTGTAAGATCTGGGTGGAGGGCAACCCATAAGTCCATCTGACCAGAACCAGCTGTAATGGTAACATAGTCTGTGTACACTGTTTGGCCAATTCCTCCGCTAAACCCGATGACATCCATTTGTGCTGTCTGATTGTTGATGTAGATAAAGAATGACCTCTGATTGACCTTTGTTATCGGATACTGGATCTCACAGAAATGGAACCTTAGGAGGTAATAGAACCCAGCATCAACAGGTAAAATCCATGTAAGATTGTGGTTCAGGTTAACCTGGGCATTTGGCCCCATAGAGCGAGCAGTTGCATAGACATTAACTGGTGCAGTGTAGTTTGGTACACTGGGTGTATACTTGATTGTAAGGTTTTTGTCTTTCCCAAAAACCACACCATAATCAGCAGCATATATGTAGGGACTGTCATCTTGCCATGAACGGTAGAAGTCAACATCTCCTTTTGGTGGGATGGGCTGGCCTCCAACATTAAGCCGGTACATTGTTTGGAACCCTGTTCCAGCATCAATAGGGAATTGATCTGGGTTTCCCCCATTGGCTAGTGTTGGTGTTGGTGTTGTGAAGAGGTCAGGTGTGGGCACGATTTCGATCCCATTGATGAATGCGTAAGAGCCATTGTGGTGTGTGGATGGGAAGAAAGTGAGGTTTAGACTGTCTTCAGTAACGGTTATGTAGTATTCACGAACAAAGAAGGCAACACTATCTGGAGTAGCCGCTGCAGCAGCTTGGGAGGCATTGAAGTCATATAAAAGGGTCAGATTGCAAGCTGTGACACCAAAGTAAGCATCTGTAGCAGCATGGTTGCCATTGTAAGTGGTAGGATAGAAGTAGAGGCGCACGAACATAGAGCCAGGACGAACATGAAAGGAACAGGTGTAATTTGAGGTGAAGATGCGAGCAGTCATGTAAGGTGTGGTTGATGGTGGTGAAGAGTCCTGGGATGAAGCAATGGCTGCAATTCCTTTCAGTGAAGGCGTGAACATGGAATTGGTGTCGCTGTCCCAACTCCGGCCATCAGCGTCTGTGCTCGGTGGGCCTGTTGCTCCACAATCCAAGCGTATCTGGCCAGAGCCGATGGTATTGTTGTCAGCCGCCATGGCAAGTGACAATATGCATAGCAGTGTGAGGCATCTGAGGATAGCTGACAAGGTTGGGTTTGCCATTGATTGTTGGTGTCTCACAAGGCTCTTCTTTACAGCAGTTTAGCTATAAGATAAGATTGGTGGCTCTAGGAACATCTCCAGCTTAGCAGAACATTGGGCCTTTTCTCTTTGGGCAAAGAAAAAAATCTGGCAAAAATCAGGGTGGTTGAAACAGCAGTCTTGCAGTCTTGGTTCGCTGAAAAAGGCATATACAGATCCTGCCATAAGAACAGAGAAGAAATCCAACTTCAGTAGTTCCTTTTTTGAGAGAAAAGGATTAGTGAATACTGAATATTGATAAGATGGACAGCGATGAAATGACTCAAGGTGGATATGTAAACTCAGACACCTCAAAACGAAATAGAACACAAACTAGGGGTTCTACAAACAGGAAAAATTATATAACATCAGGGAAAGAGGAAGAACTAAATTAAGAGATTAAGGTATACAAAGTGCATAGGTCCTAGCGCTATCGGCCGCGGATTAGAAATTGTTTTGCCTAAGTAAAAACATGTACCATGCTAAGCAGAGACTGCATGAACAGTAATCTAAATTCTGAACTGAACAACTGAGCACCGCAAGAATCATAATATCATAGAGAGAAATAACCCAAATTTGGGGATCCCGCAGCCAAACTTGGAGGCAAAAAGGAAACTTTCAGAAAACCTTGAAATCCAAGAACGGCGCCACAGAGACACTACGTGACCCAACCTCTATAGGGGCGGCTGCCCACCCTCTGTAGGGGCGGTTGGGGCAGCCGCCACTGTGCCACCGATCTTACAGTCTTTGTGTTGAATCGCCCTTACAATGCATTTTTAAAAAAATCCGAAAAAACTCCAAAAATAATAGCAAAAAAAAAATTTAAACCCGAGGAGGGCCCCCACCAGTCAATCACCATGCCACTCTATTCACACCATATTTTTTCGAGCATTTTTCGGACTTTGCATCACCCGGAATTCGAACCCACGACCTCACCCTCACGCGGTTTCTCCCTTTATCACTGCACTACACCATCACATGTATCTCTATATGGTTTTGGTTCCCCACATATTGTACCCAACCGAAAGTAATTTGCTTATTTAAGGCCCTAAATGATATCAAATCAAAAAGTCGTCAACTACAAACTTTCATATCTTTTTGAGATTTACACTTTTTGTTTAGAAAGCTTTCATCCGAGGTCATTTATAAAATTTGAATTTCAAATTTGAGAAACTAAAACGTAGGTTTCGCATGACTAGATGAAGTCAAATAAAAAGTTTTCAACTACAAAGTTTCATAACTTTTTGAGATGTACAAACTTCATATAGAAAGTTTTTCCATCCGACATCTTTTATAAAATTTGAATTTTAAATTTGAGAAACTAAAACGTAGGTTTCACATGACTAGATGAAGCCAAATAAAAAAGTTTTCAACTACAAAGTTTCATAACTTTTTGAGATCTACAAACTTCATATAGAAAATTTTTCCATCCGACATTGTTTATAAAATTTGAATTTTAAATTTGAGAAACTAAAACGTATGTTTCGCATGACAAGATGAAACCAAATCAAAAAGTTGTCAACTACAAAGTTTTATAACTTTTTGAGATCTACAAATTTCATATATAAAGTTTTTTCATCCGAGATAGTTTACGAAATTTAAATTTTTTAAAACCACGTACACACCTACATACCCTTTGTAAGGGCGGCTCAGTGGTCACTATAAGGGCGGCTGGTGATTGAGCCGCCCTTATAGTGACCATGACCATTGACCACTGTAAGGGTAGCTCCAAAGCCAACCGCTCTGTTGACACAAAATGTGGCGCACTGTGTCTCACACACAGCAAGCCGGAAAGCCTAGCTTCAATCGGGTGCCCGGGCGTCTGAATCCGGAAGCGTGCCAGTCGATTTGACCTGAAAATCGACAAGGGATAAAACGGTAAGATCATAACTGGAACGTGCTGGATGAGACCAGACAGTTCCATCTTTACGGCCCTGAAGCCACTTACGACGACACATAGCTATAGAAGCTATCTGCCAACAGATTGCAGTTCATTCGACTAAAATAACATAACTAATGTAAACAGAACGAACTTGCCGAATACGGTAGATGAAGACATGTTTGAACAAGATTAAATCATTAAAGCATATCAAACTATATCTCAGGTTTAAAGCATCATCAAGCACTAACATCTAAGGATAAGTAACTTATAAATATAAATCCACTAAATAATACATGCATAGGCTACTCCAACTAGTTACGCCGCACGTCTAGCCTTCATAAACCCGTCGAGCATAAACCCAAGCAAGCTAATCCACCGCATGATACCACTCGCTATGAATTTACACCACTCCTTACTATTAGATCAATCCACCGCATGATACAATCTAACAATAAAGAGCTAAAAGCACGTAATTACCTAACAGATCTATAAATACTCGCTACATGTGTGAGCATAACCGTATCGGCAAGATTGCCGAATCGGGGTCCATGAAGAAGGAACAAACAAGTAACATGTAAAAGGAGCCTATCGGATTAAACCGATCTCTAGTCCACCGGATGACTAGCTCTAGAGTAACCCAAAGACCTGCATCGCCGCACGGTACCCGGTCCTGTCAAGGCTTATCTACATATAACGTGAATGAACCCGCAACACGTGACAATCTAGATAGATCTAATTCGGCTATATGAGCTTGATCTACTCGATATTGAATAAGCATGAAAGGAACGATCAACAAGCCGAAAGAGTATCAATCTAGATTGGGCAAAAGAGTGTTGCAAATAATTAAACATTAAATAAAGCAAGCAACACATGATAACTTAATGAATCTATTAGATCTTGCCAAATCTAAGAGAGCCGATAACTATCTTTACTCATGTCTTAATCCGCCGCACGAACAAGGCACAAGCAAAAACTTCCCATCATTAAGCTTAAATCCGCCGCACGATACTAAGCAAAACGGATAAGACTACTTGCATCATAATCTAAATCCGCCGCACGATACTAGACATGATAGCAAGGTTGCCGGGACTTACGGAGGTCGACGGATCGATTGGCCCTCTCGAAGAACTCGACGACACGACTAAAGGACTCGAAAGGTGGCACGTAGCCGGTTGTATTGATTTTGGTTGTGAACCTTTATTACAATGGTCGAGGGCTTATATTTAT
Source organism: Themeda triandra (assembly GCA_018135685.1). Classification (NCBI taxonomy): domain Eukaryota; kingdom Viridiplantae; phylum Streptophyta; class Magnoliopsida; order Poales; family Poaceae; genus Themeda; species Themeda triandra. Next base: position 672,110 of record JAENPR010000274.1, read on the forward strand.
ACCCTGGACGAAACATGAGTCCTACATGCTTACGAACTATCTAAACAAAATTGGAAAGACAAAAATACGCTAACTCTATCCATAATCGGAGTCCTTGACCATCACGACTCCTTCCCTTTTCGATCAGCTTCCTTTTCCTTTTTCCGCCTTCAAACGAAGCAGTTGCCGACCGCTTGGCCATTTGCCGAACGCATGGAAATTAGCCGACCGCATATACATTTGCCGAATCTCTCTCTCTGCCGCCTGCGGGTCCACCTGTCATATTTCTGACCAAATTCTGGTGTTAACACATGCCCCCTCAATTTCGAGATAAAAGGGTTTTATTTCGAAATTGACCATAAGTGCCTTTCTCCTAGGTCAGAACCACCACCGCAGCCGCCACTCCAAAATCAAATCTTCGCTTAATGGCGGCGGAGTCTTCAATCGGCTCCATCATGGCGACGGGGACCCAAGAAGAGCTCTTAGAGGTAACCCTACTTGTTTTATCCATTCGGCAACTTTTCGTAACCAGCTCCTAGGCGCACTCCTTGATTCACTCGCTCCATTTTTCTAAAGGAAATGAAGAACGAGATTTTAATCTCCAATCTTGCGTGTCTGGTTCATTCTTTCTTGGTCCACGGGGAAATCCTAATCCAAAGGAGTTTATTGAAAAAGAAACCCTGAGAATCCCCTTCAAATCTAGGATCGCTCCCCCAAACAGATGGCCAAGCACCTTCAAAACATGGCCGCTTCCTTCAATTGCGGGATGGCGTAAGCTGGTATCGCGGGATGCGGTCCGAGAACAAGTGACTTTTGGGAATCTCGGGATATTCAAGACCTTGTTTGGAGCTTTCTTTATCCGAAATGCCTAGAAATGACTCCCTCCTTATATTTGCTTCTCATTTTTGGTCGACGCCATTAATGCGTTCATCTTCGGCCATGGTCCAATGTCAATCACTTTGTCGACATTTTCATGATGGTCGGTCGAATATTACCAAACCAACCTATCCCTTCAAATACAAAAGCACTAGCTCACGAGGCGATCAAACCGGGAGGAGGTTGGACCAAGTATATTCAGGCCTATGCTTCAACCGCACCGTATCGACAAGGAATACAAAGCTTTCATGAACATGTGGTTATGTAGATTTATCTTCGTGGCAAGTCCAATGAGCCCACTCGAATCACATAGTGATGGTGAAGAATTGGCCGGCAGCAAGCTGATTCCTTTGGGCAAATATCTCGCTGGGAGCATTCTACCACATGATGCATCGATCTTGTTCGGATGAGGAATCAAGGTGAAATCTCCGTGTCAATGGACCATGGTGGCTTCTTCGGATGTGGTTGCAACTATATATACATCAAATTGTCTCTGCTGATCTCCACAACCTGAACTTTCCTTCAATCAACTACGCCGAAGGTGAAGATCCTAGATACAAGTCTTGTCAGACATATGGAGAGGCTGCATCTTCAATCATCATTGACTTGGACCCGGGCCATCTTTTCAAGATCTTCTACAAGGGCTTCCACCACACGGTTTGGTTCCCTTTCAGGGAAAATGAAGATCTAACTCTCCCTTGTAGATTCGGTTATGAATCGGGCCGCATAGATGATGACTCTAAGGACATCTACAATTCCTTCATCAAGCCCGTGCTTTGCCGGCAGAATTTCATCATGGCCGGTTGATAAATTCAACCTATGAATTTTACAATCCTAATATGGTCGCCAGGCAACTTGGACTTGGTCAACTGCCCCCAAGGCCATACTTTTCGACATCATCGGCCCGAGAGAGTCATTAACGAGATATCACCGAGGCCAATAAGGTTTTAATCTTGGGTCTAATCTTCCAATATATGAACCCAAACCTTTGGTGATAATCGAAATAACTCACTCTTCATTTGACCTCGGTGGAAAGAATGGCATTCTCACATCTCCGAGCACAAGTTCATCCTTTGTGCCAAGTTCTAATGCCTTCATTTACTTCGAAGATGAGGTAAATTTCTTCATGACTCTTTCCACTTTATATATCTTCCTTGTGCTTAAATATCTTTGTAAACGAGGATAATGCTCCTCCAAGCCCTCCAAAAATTTTATATGCGGCAACCCGGCCCCAAAGCTGCTCGGGACATGATGCTCCAAGTCCGACAAACATTTAACAAGATACCGCCGAGGGTGCGGTGCTCGAAGGACCTTAAAAGAAAAACTCCTTCTTCCCCTATCAAGGACACTGCAATTCCCAAGAAAACAAGATCAAAGAAAGCTAAGCCACTTCCTCAGGTATGAATGTTTTTGATCCCTTATTTTCCATCTGCAAATGTGTCTGCATTCATCACTCTTCTTTCAACAGGTACAGGCTCACTCTCAAAGCCCGACCGAGTGGTAAATTTGGAAGATTCTCCGAACATCCTGCTAGCCAAGCAGATGTCAATGAATCCGTCGGTCATTCAGTGCGTATACGTACTTGAGCCCTTTTTTGTTCTTCTATTTGCATAGTTTCATTTTATGCTTCGACTCGGATGAACAAGGAGAAAAACGAAGAAATTCCTCTCCATCGGACAAATGAACAAGGAGAACCCCTTCTCCAAGAGCTTCAAGTTTCAACAACCCTGATAATTCAGGATGTACCAAGCCACGATATTGTCAATCCTGAAGTGACTGTGGCATCAACCACCCAACATATTGATGTTACTCAGGAGGCAATCGATCAAGTAATTGCCAAAGAGGTATTATTCGTACTCCACTTGGCTATTTTTCCATTCAGACCGAATCATTCGGCTAAACTACCTTCCTTGTCCACCAACAGGATACTGCTCATCCTCAAGCTAGTTTTTTCCTTATCGCTGAAGAGTATGCTGGGGATAGAGATGATGAAGTCTCTTCCAACCATCAGTTATCATCAGAGAGTCAAGCCAAGCTAAAGGATATAATTTCATTTCTGAAAAATGATATTGTTGCTTTGACCCAAGATTCAGACAAAATAAGGGAAATAGCAGAGCTTATTGATCAAGAGCTTCCTTCTAATCTCAAAGCCGCCATAAATGCCTTATAAGAGAGCACACAAGAATATGTCCACCAAAGCTGATCTGGAGAAAAGAAAGGTGGCCAAGGAACAGCAAGTCAAGGAGCTCTACTCCGACATCAAGTCAACTGAGTACCTCTTGAGCACCTTAGAACCAGAACTGCAGGTCATGAGAGAAGAAAGAACCAAACTTGAAGCTCAACTAGCTCAACTGAATGCTAACATTCAGTCCCATGAAACCAAGCTCGCAAATCTGCCATCTCTCGATTCGGCTAAGTCCAGAATACAATCAGTCATCAAGGAGACGCGGCAAATCAAAAGCAAATTGTCCAACATCCAAGATTCTGAAGAAGAGGACCAAAAAGCTCTTGATGAAGTCAACCGAATCAAGGCTGATGCTCTAGATGTCATCAACTCTTTTCTAAATGTATAGATGCTTGGTTTGTATTTGAAGATGTAGACATTTAGGCTTGACCCTGTCATATTTGAAAACAATTCCCCTTTTCTCGGAAAAATAGATAATCTTCATTTTTTCTCTTTCTTTCTCGTCTTGTTGCTATTCGGCTCTTCCAATTACGATTTGTACTCATAGATGTGTGTATCGGCCGAACGTAACCATTGCTGTCTCAAGTATATACTTTAGCCGAATGGCTCTCATCAGCTATTTAGCCGACCGAGCGTATGGTAACTGAATCGCCAGTGGTGATGGGCTCGGCCCAACTCAACATCGGCCCATAGGTGTGGAAACCCTATCTTGTCGCTTGGTTTTCCCGCGGTCTCGCCACGGCTCCCACGTTCATAAATAAGACCGGTCGGCTCCCACCATCATCACATCCAAGCACAAACGGTTGCTATCATCTCTTCCACTTCCTCTTCCACCCCGATCTCAAAAAACCCTCACCACCACCGATGGCAAGCGGCGGCGGCCGTAACAAGCGTCCGCCCGGGACGAGGCGGAGGGGAGCAGCAACCGGCGCCGGCGGTGAGATCTTCAATCTTTAGAGTTGTACTGCTTGATAGCTTTTACCCGATCTGAGTCTCTGCCCCCTTGCGGTTGTTTATCTTCTTGATCCATTTCAGGGGTACCGGGGTCGCCGGCGACTATGCCGCCAACTTCCAAAGGCGGGTCGCCCGGGCCGGCACTCACACTCCTCCTTCCGCTACCGCTCCTGCTCCTGCGGCGGATGCGGCGGAGGGAAGCAGCCGTGGTGGCCGCCGTCTGCAGTAAGAGATAACTTCCCCATCTCGTTTGCAGTTTCTTTTTCTTATTTAGCCGATCTTGATTGCACCTTGCTTGTAGGACGGCGAGGATCAGCACCGGCCAATGGCACTTCCTGGCGCCAGCCGCGGCGTTCGACGCCTCTGCCCCCGCGCTGGCTCCTGCTCCGGCCCGGCTCCCGCTGCGCTCCGCGCCGGCACACGCCCGGCCCGTCGGGGTTCTTCGTACCGCCCTATATGGGACGGGGAACGACGAGGAGATCCGGCGTACACCGCTACGACGCCGCTGCGTACCGCCGCGAGAGGGACGAGGCGATGGAGCTTCTTGGTGAAGAAACCAAGAAGTTCGGGATCGCCCAGTTGGAGTGGGAGGACACTTGCCGGCAGATGACCGAGACCATCACCAGTACTTGTTCTTCTACCATTGGTTGATTTCCGTTCTTCTTGATCTGCTTACTCACTGTCCCGTCTTGTTTTTCCTTTGCAGACCTCAACGCGGAGCTGGACCGCCCTGAGGTTGGCGGCGGCGCGGCGGCCAACCACGTGAACGCCCGGGGGCGACACCCGGGCGGATCGCCTCGGCGGTGCGGGTCGGATCGACCAGCCGCTCTTCATGGCGTGCGCCTCGGCACCGCGCTTGGCAGCGGGGATGTCGTCCGGACCGGGGACGACTACGCTCCGATGCCGACCGGCTTCCGCGGCGGGCTTCCTCACGAGGTCGACGGCATCGAGGGCCTCTGGCGGGGTACGACGGCCACGCCGACGCCATGGCCAACGCCACCAACCCGGAGTCCGTCCTCAACAAGCTCTTCACCGAAGAAGAGGAGTAGCTTGTATTAGGATTGGCGCGGGTTGTAAATAAAAATTTTAAATGAAGAATGTTGGTCTTCTCCTGTTCTTGCTTATCTCGTGATGATATTCATTTGTTGCATTTGCTTGAATTATCACCCCTTTATTTAGAACTCGATTTTCGCAACATTCTTGCCGAACGAAATTTTCCCGAACGCACAACGTTGTCTTAGCCGATTAGATCTTGGTCTGTTCCACGACTTGACGGTTTGTAGCGTAGTACTTCAATTCACTTTATCTTCTCCCGATAAACCTACCAAATTTGAGAGATAAAACTGTTCATTTATACTTTTAAAAATTGGCTAAAGGCGATACAACTGTATCGGCTATTTTTGTTCCGAAGACGATACACACGATATCGGCTATTTTTGCACTAGAGGCGACACAATAATATCGGCTATTTTTCTCCAACTTCTTCCCTTTGTTCTGAAGGTAATTTTATTCAATCGGCTATGCCACATTCACGTCATAGTCATAGTTAAGATCCAACTTCGACACTTGGATAAAACTTCTTAAGGTATCTGCCATTGATGGCTCTAGTAAGTTCTTCTCCAAATAGCGTTTTCAATATATACGCATTACCAGGTGCACAACTGACAACCCGAAAAGGTCCTTCCCAATTTGGTGACCATTTGCCAAATGTCTTATCCTTTGTGCCAATTGGCAATATCGTCTTCCAAACCAATTCTCCTTCAACAAATTGCTTAACTTTAACTCTCTTGTTGTAGTACTTGGCAATACGCATTTTATTCTTCTCGATGTTCTCTAAAGCTTTAAGACGAATCAAATGCAAATCTTCCAATTCATCCATCATCAAATCCTTATAATCTTTTTCTGTCAGGTCCTTTTGTAACTCAACTCTCCTTGATCCTGATTGCAACTCCCAAGGCATTATAGCATTATGTCCATAAACCAACTCATATGGGGATGCTTGTGTGGATCCATGGCAAGCCATTCGGTAAGCCCACAATGCTTCATTAAGGACCAAGTGCCATCTCCTTGGCTTCTCATCGATCTTCTTACGGATAATCTTGATCATGATTTTATTTGACGCCTCGCTTGGCCATTGGCTTGTGCATAATAAGGAGAAGAATTATATAACCTTATCCCCATACTTTCGGCAAAGTCACAAAACTCGAAGAAGTGAACCGAGTCCCCGATCGGTTGTAATGGTCTGTGGGATCCCAAACCTATGAATTATATGTTCTTTGACAAACCGATCATATTTCTCGATGTGACTTTTTTCAAAGGGATAGCTTCAACCCACTTTGTGAAATAATCGGTAGCTAATAATACAAACTTGTGTCCTTTGCTAGATGGAGGATTGATCTGTCCAATTAAATCTATACCCCATCCTCTAAACGGCCATGGTTTGATTATTGGGTTCGAAAGCGAGATGGAGTGCTCTTTGAACATTACCAAATATCTGACAATCTCGACACCCTTTGTAATATTCAAAGCAATCCTCCAACATAGTCGGCCAGAAGTACCCTGTCCTTCTGATTATCCATTTCATTCGGTAAGCCGACTGATGTGCACCACAAGCTCCTTCATGAACTTCAAACATAATCTTCTTAGCTTGTTCTTGACTCAAGCACTTGAGCAACACTCCATCTATAGACTTGTGGTACAACTGATCATCAAGAAGTACGAATTTAAGGGCCTTATACCTGAGCCTTCGGGAAACTTTTTGAGATGGGTCTTTCGGATAACCGATAATGTCACTTCTCCGGTCATCATTTATCCGATCAAAATTGAAAGCACCTTCTTCGCCGCATAGACTTCATGATTTTCCCGATATCCAGAAGCAGCTTGAGCTAATCTATTTGCTCCTCCATTGTGCTCTCTGGGTATATGATGCAAAGTTACCACTGAAAAGCTCTTCAAAAGTTCCCGACATTGCTCATGATATTCTTGCAATATATCGTTTTTGCATTCATATTGCCCTGTCAATTGGTTGATCACCAATTCAGAGTCACCAAATACTTCAACAGCAACAGCCTTCACTTCTATTAACAGCCGAAGCCCTCTAAGCAAAGCCTCATACTCTGCTTGATTGTTAGTGACAGGATATTCAATTGAAAAAGCAAACTCAAATGTCTTTCCACGTGGGGATATCAAAAGAATACCAGCACCACCACCTTTGTCACATGATGATCCATCAAAAAACAATGCCCATGGGGCAATGTTCACCATATCAACAGATAAATCACGATGTTGAGTAATAAAATCGGCAATTGCCTGTCCTTTCACCGCTTTTGCCGACTCATACTTTAAATTAAACTCGACAAGGTGCTAATACCCATTTGCCGATTCTTCCATTTAAAATCGGCATTAACAACATGTGTTTAATTACATCAAAACTAGATATCACCACACATTCGGCATTTAACAAATAGTGCCGAAATTTGGTGCATGAGTAATAAACACACAAACGAGCTTTTCTATAGCCGAATACCTTGTTTCGGGATCTAGCGGTTTTCGGCTAAGGTAAGCTATTACCCTTTCTTTTCCATCATACTCTTGCATAAGGGCCGATCCTATTGTTAGGCTATCGGCCGCCACATACAGCTTGAAAGGCTTTTCAAGTTGTGGAGGTACCAACACGGTGGTGCCTTCATATATTGCTTGATCTCATCAAAAGCCTTTTGCTTGTATGTCACCCCGAGACAAATTTCGATCTTTCTTGAGCTTCAACAATGGAGAGAAAGGCAATACTCTTTCGATAAATTGGATATGAATCTTCTCACGAAATTGATCTTGCCCAAAGCAATGATTGCAACTCGTAAGGTTAGTTGGGGGCACAACTTTGTCTATTGCTTCCATGCTCTTTTTCCCAACTTCTATCCCTCCTTTGTGGATCAAGAACCCCAAGAACTCACCACCGAGACTCCAAAAGCACACTTATTTGGATTCATCTTTAAACCATGTTTCCTTGTGCACTCCAAAGTCTTCCTTAAATCGGCTAAATGTCCTTCATGGTCTCTCGGATTTGACTACCACATCATCAATGTAAATTTCCACAATTTTGCCGATCAACTCATGAAAGATATAATCCATGGCTCTCGATAAGTTGCACCAAGCATTCTTTAATCCAAATGTCATTACTATCCATTCAAATAACCCAATGTGGCCGGGACATCGAATGCGTCTTTGCAATATCTTCAAGCGCCATGAAAATCGATTGTAGCCGCATTGCCATCCATAAAGCCGATGACTTCATACCCCTGCGCTGCATCCACTAATAAATCGGCCACTTGGCATTGGGTAACCATCCATGGGAGTAGCTTTGTTGAGATCTCGAAATCTATGCATACTCTCATCTTCCCATTCTTTTTGTAGACGGGTACTATGTTTGAAATCCACTCGCATACCCGCATGGCCGAATAAAGTTTGCTTCAATCGGTCTTTCAACTTCTTTCTTTACATCGGCCAATACCTCCTCTTTATAGATTTTTCGTGGAGGTTGTTTGAAAGGACGAAATCCAGGTTTTATAGGCAACTTATGTTCAACAATTGATCGATCCAATCCAGGCATTTCGTGTAATCCCAAGCAAAACAATCTTTGAACTCCTTCAAAGCAACTCTATTAATTTCAATTTATACTCGGTTCTAAATTTGCACCGATATACATCGGCCTTGACTTTGTATTATCACCAACATTGATCTCTTCTAACTTGTCGGCCGACATGAAACCACGACCCAGCTTGCCTTTGTTGCCATCGATTGGATTGCCCATTAAAAGTTCTTTGTTAGAGCCGATCGCTTGGATCGGTTGTTGATCTCTATCGAACACATTGACAGGACCTTCTTTCCATTTCTTACCCGAAAGGCAGTCTTGTCCATCATATTCCCAATAAGCGAGCTCGGAAGTGGCAACGCTCCTTTGAATCATCGCTTGAACAATCTCTACATCATCTCCTATCCACCGAATAAGAATTTGATGCATAGTTGAGGGTACACAAAGCAATTGGCATGGATCCAATCCCTTCCTTTAAGCATGCTATATGCCCCCTTGCCATCAATGACAAAGAAAGTAGTGATCAAAGTCTTGGATCCAATCATCAGTTCCACATGTACCGCTCCACGAGTATCGAAGCATTGCCCGACAAAATCTCTAAGGATCATGTCATCCGCAACAAATCCTCACTTGTCATACCGAGCTTCCGAAAGTAGCATAGGGCATAATATTGATAGCAGCCCCTCCATCAACAAGCATCTTGGTTAAAGGCTTGCCATTGACATATCCCTTCGGGTATAATGGTTTCGGATGACGGTTTTTAATGGCTTGTCAAAGGCGCTTGCCGAGTCAACACAAGTTGAGCCATCGAGTCTCGGCATTCGGTTTCATCAAAGTCTCGAGTACACTTCATCTTGAACTTCTTGATCTTCGGGGGCTCTAAACTCCAATGGGATAAAGAACACCATGTTAGTATCGGCCGAAGGACCCTGTCCATCATCCTTTTTCTTAGGACGCCACACTTTGGTTTCTTTTCGGCTAATTCCGCTTCAGCTCTTGATTTCTCAAACGCCGAACTCTTCTCTTCCGGCTTTTCCTCAAACCAGGAGGGCACCATTGACCTCTTTGCCACCTGTATGAGCTCTCTTCCGCATTATGGGCACTGCTGTGAGCCCAAGCTTGGTCTGCAAATCTTTTCCTCCAATGTCCATCAAAACTGTTTATTTTTGGCGCCGATTGTTCTCTGGAACTTTCATCCCAAGTCTATCATGAACGGGACGGCGGTTGACTCGAGATTGCCTGTACTCTGAATATTGATCACTGCATTCAGGGCAATTGTTCCGGGGAGCAACTTCAAGCCTTCATTCCAACAAGTGTCGAAGAAGGAACAGTTCCAATGCGATGCTCTTGTTTCTCTCCCGTACTCTTCTTGTTCTCTTTGGCGCACCTCGCCTCATATCTTCGACGCTCTACCATGAATCTGCGTTCCTCTTTAATGTACCGCTGCTCCTCATCATACTCCATCTCCTTTTCCTCTCGCCACTTATTCAACAAGTGTTGTCTTTGTAACCCGCGCTTTGGCTCGGCGTGTATTCGGCAATTTCCCTTAGCGCATCCGAAGTCGACCCTTCTCGTTCGGCTATTTCGAACCGTACTTGTTGCACTTCCTCCTTGGTAACTTGCCGATTAGGGTCAACGGCACCACTCTCCTTGGCTCTTTCGAGGTCGAACCTTCATCTTTCCCTTTTCCTTGGACTCACCGGCATCAACCATGCCTACGAGAGAAAGAGACCATGTTCGAGGGAATGGGTTTTTGTCTACTTTCATCTTGCCATCAAATCTCAAGTGTCCATCTTGAATAGCTTTCGAATCTTTACTCGAACACTCGGCAATCATTGATATGATGAGAACTTGTATCATGAAACCCACGTACTTCTTATCCTTTACCCCTTCAGGGCGCAAACATAGGATGTCCTACGGCAATTTAACGCGTCCTTCTTGAATCGAGATACAAAAAGAGCTTATCTCCCTTTACCGACATCAAAATCATAAGATCCCTTTGCTTTGCTTCACCCATCGATGACCGACCAAAGTAGGCTCTTTAGTCCAGTTCAACTCTGCAGCGGCTACTTCATCTTCATCTTCATATTCGATGCTTCTTCTAGAAATCCCGATACATGTCAACGGTTGCACTATTCTTCGAAAACGAGCATCTCTCCCGAACCCTTGGGCTTGATTGCTCATCATTGTCAATTTTTGTGCAAGCTGTCCAAGATCTTCAAACTCCATGCCGAATAGCTTGTCTCTGATATGTGGCAGCATGCCTGCAATAACCAATTGTGCGAGTTGATCATCGGGAATAGTCAGAGAATAGCACATGTTCTTCGCTTCTCTGAATCTGCGAAGATACTCCATTGGTGTCTCAGTAGTCTTCATCCTCATAGCCCATAGATCAACCATCTTCTTCTCATTGGTTCCCGTGTGTAAAAGTATGCATGGAACTTTTGCTCCAATTCGCCCATGTTCTAATGGAATTGGCCGGTACGTGAAGCAAACCATGTGAAAGCCGGCCTGTCGGAGACATAGGAAAATATCGATTCTCCAAGCTTCGTCACTAGCGGCTTCTCCAAGTTGCATCAAGTACCCGCTAATGTGTTCAATGGTACTAGTGTCATCTTGACCGAGAATTTAGTCAAATACGTCGGTGGCTTTACTCTTGGTGGAAGAGCTACTCTATTGTACCACTCGGAAAGGGAGATTTGTATGCATATGTTTGATTTTTTGGTTTAAGGCCGAGGCGATTCTGCATCATATCGGCCATTCGCTTAGCGAGAACATCATTGGCATCTTGTGCCCCCGCCTTCCCGAAGGTACTCCGACGCACTCATATACCCGGATTCGGCAAAACATTAAGGGCACGTAATCGGTAAACTCATTGTACCCATCTCCATAAACACTCTTCGCAATCTGTTTGCCTTTGGAGAAATCTTGTAGCGGATGCGGGTATATCCGTTGTTGCACCAAAAGCTACTTGGCCATGAGTTTGCTGCTCGGTCACGGGAGGCTTCTCTTTTTCATCATGAACAGCTCCATCTTTGCTTGTACCGATCATCTCTCCTCCCCAGTTGGCTTTCACGAAGATTGCCGAGTGTTAAAGTAGGCGGGTCCAGCAAGCTCTCCAAATCTTTCTTCAAAGCGCTTGTCAACCGCCGGACCAAAAGTATCGGCCATGATTTTGCGGAAGGTGCCCAGAAAAGCTGTGTTGTGATTCAACATAGTGTCTCCCACGGCTTTGTAAATGGCTTCAACTACCCTCTCGCATCTCCTCCTCGTCGTAATGTCGATCGACCGGCGAGAAGAACTCGTGGCGGTGATTGCTTGACGATCACTCGCCACTCTTGTTCTTGGAAAAAGACATCGACATTTCGCGTCTTGTTCCATTGCTTGCTCTACCATCCGGCGTTGCTCGCTGCGGCTCGTCCATGGTCACGTTTAGAACGTGATCGTTGTCAATTTCCGATCCCATCCTAGGCGAGAAGTGGTCCCACCGGCGTGCCAAAAAGTGTGTTGACACAAAATGTGGCGCACCGTGTCTCACACACATGCAAGCCGGAAAGCCTAGCTTCAATCGGGTGCCGGGCGCCCGAATCCGGAGCGTGCCGTCGATTTGACCCGAAAATCGACAAGGGATAAAACGGTAAGATCATAACCGGAACGTCTTGGATGAGACCAGACAGTTCCATCTTTACGGCCCTGAAGCCACTTACGACGACACACATAGCTATAGAAGCTATCTGCCAACAGATTGCAGTTCATTCGACTAAAATAACATAACTAATGTAAACAGAACGAACTTGCCGAATACGGTAGATGAAGACATGTTTGAACAAGATTAAATCATTAAAGCATATCAAACTATATCTCAGGTTTAAAGCATCATCAAGCACTAACATCTAAGGATAAGTAACTTATAAATATAAATCCACTAAATAATACATGCATAGGCTACTCCAACTAGTCTCGCGCACGTCTAGCCTTCATAAACCCGTCGAGCATAAACCCAAGCAAGCTAATCCACCGCATGATACCACTCGCTATGAATTTACACCACTCCTTACTATTAGATCAATCCACCGCATGATACAATCTAACAATAAAGAGCTAAAAGCACGTAATTACCTAACAGATCTATAAATACTCGCTACATGTGTGAGCATAACCGTATCGGCAAGATTGCCGAATCGGGGTCCATGAAGAAGGAACAAACAAGTAACATGTAAAAGGAGCCTATCGATTAAACCGATCTCTAGTCCACCGGATGACTAACTCTAGAGTAACCCAAAGACTGCATCGCCGCACGGTACCCGGTCTGTCAAGGCTTATCTACATATAACGTGAATGAACCCGCAACACGTGACAATCTAGATAGATCTAATTCGGCTATATGAGCTTGATCTACTCGATATTGAATAAGCATGAAAGGAACGATCAACAAGCCGAAAGAGTATCAATCTAGATTGGGCAAAAGAGTGTTGCAAATAATTAAACATTAAATAAAGCAAGCAACACGTGATAACTTAATGAATCTATTAGATCTTGCCAAATCTAAGAGAGCCGATAACTATCTTTACTCATGTCTTAATCCGCCGCATGATACAAGGCACAAGCAAAAACTTCCCATCATTAAGCTTAAATCCGCCGCACGATACTAAGCAAAACGGATGAGACTACTTGCATCATAATCTAAATCCGCCGCACGATACTAGACATGATAGCAAGGTTGCCGGGACTTACGGAGGTCGACGGATCGATTGGCCCTCTCGAAGAACTCGACGACACGACTAAAGGACTCGAAAGGTGGCACGTAGCCGGTTGTATTGATTTTGGTTGTGAACCTTTATTACAATGGTCAAGGGCTTATATTTATACCCTGGACGAAACATGAGTCCTACATGCTTACGAACTATCTAAACAAAATTGGAAAGACAAAAATACGCTAACTCTATCCACAATCGGAGTCCTTGACCATCACGACTCCTTCCCTTTTCGATCAGCTTCCTTTTCCTTTTTCCGCCTTCAAACGAAGCAGTTGCCGACCGCTTGGCCATTTGCCGAACGCATGGAAATTAGCCGACCGCATATACATTTGCCGAATCTCTCTCTCTCTCTGCCGCCTGCGGGTCCACCTGTCATATTCCTGACCAAATTCTGGTGTTAACACGCTCCTACAGTGAAAGAGGAAGCGTTCCCGTAGTGCGTTTTTCACGTAGTGAGAGCTCGGCCAAACAAAGCAGGAAACGGGGAGGAAGAGAAGGAAATAGAATAGAATCGATTACCGGCCAAGATGCGGGCGGGGAGGGACGCTTCTTGCAAGCTTGAGAAGTTGAGAGAGGGGACGGAGACGGCGGCCGAAGTGCCTAACCGGCGCAGGTGAGCCGGCGCGGCGGCCGCCGCGTATTTGGTGGCAAGATGAGGGAGGCGACGAAGGATCGAGCGTTTGTTTCGCTCACTGCGCGGTGCGGTGCTAGATAATGGGGTTTGGGGGTTTGGCACTTTGGCTGGCTGGCTTTGTGCGCGTGGGAATTGATTGCCAGTGGGGAAATGTTCACGGCAGAAAGATAGAGTGGAAGTGGAGGCCAGCAGGTCGGGACAACGGGCAACGACCAACGAGCCAATCGTTGAAAAAAAAATGTCTGCTCCGCTCGGCTCGTGAGTCGTGATGGTGCCTGCCTTACCGGGCAAAGTGGACGTCGCTTTATGGTCACACGGAGTAATAAGAAGAAATAAAAAACACATCACTCAAACCTGATTAAATTGATCAGCATGTACCTTGCTTAATGAAGTTCAGCATGTAACTTCATTAAGTATAAAATAAATTCAGTGAATTAGTATTAATGAATATAGCAGTATAAAGATGTCACTCGTGTCTTTCGTGAGGTTCTAGGTCAGGAATCTTTGAGTAGCAGGCAACGTAGTACTTGTGCATCCAGGGACAGCAATCTTGAAGGACCGGTAAGAGCGACTAGAGGGGGGGTGAATGGGAGCTTCAAAAATTTCTTTTGAAATCCAGAGCCTATGTCCAAGATTCACACCCCAAGAACCGAAACACAAAGCAAAAGAGTGATCACGACCTCGGAGACGGGTGGATGTTCCCTTGGAACACGGCGGATCACTACAAAACAAACCGGAAGCAAATCGGAGACTAAACGAACACGCAGCGAACGAGAAACAACAACTCGAGTGTCGTCGGTAGTACCGGTACTACGTCGGTAGTGCGGTAGAGAGCCACCGGTAGTACCGGTGCTATAGTCGGTAGTACCGGTAGTACAAACGAAAAACAGCAACTCGGGTGCACGTCGGTAGTACCGATACTACGTCGGTAGTACCGGCCGGGTGCCACCGGTAGTACCGGTGCTATTGTCGGTAGTACCGGTAGTACAAAAATCTGCACGAACGGAATGCTCGAAAATCGCCTCCTCCAAGATTCGGCCCAAACTATCTCAAATCGAAACCTCTTGCAACCAAATCTAGGAATGTTGTTGCTTATGCGAGAGGAGAGCCTATCTTCAAAAGATCATCGGCCAATTCGAAGTGAGGAGGGAGAAATCAAGAAGGAGATGAAGAAAAGCCGTTCTTGGACAACCGGAGATAAATCCGCATGGATCTTTGATCTCAAGAGGAACTAGCATGATTCCTTCGGTGGAAACATCACTCTTGTGTCATAGATCGATCCAAGGGAGAAAGAACGAGCCAAAACGATCCCAAAACGAAGAAATCACGCGATGAACACAAGGACCTCAAGTCAACTCGGGAAGAACACAAATTCCATCACGGAAAACACGGGCACAAGCAATTACTCCCGGAGGAAACGGCGAATACTCGGCGATCCGCTTGCCACACACTTGGTTCGAGTACAAATCGAAAGATTTGCGAGACCTCTCTCTCACAGACAACTAAAGGAAGGGAAAAACCTAAAGGAAAATGGAAATGGCAGAGGTGAGGTGGAAGGAGAACCCTCATCCCTTATTTATAGAGGGGCAAGTCTATTTTACATTCCTTCTTTGCCCTTGGATACATGAAGAGCCACACCACTTAGCCGGGGGCATAAGGGTCCAACTCGGGCTTCACTTGATCCGACGGCCACCGCGCCTTCTCACCGGTAGCCTTGCTTCCAAGCAATCTCCCCGATGCCGCCACGTGTCGTCCGTCCGCACGGGACCTCCGCCCCGGTTTTGAGGCGCAAACCGAGAGAAACCCGCCGCCGATGGTTTTGAGGCGAAACCACCAAACCCTCCACGAGTAGCGTAGCCGTACGCGTCCCCGCCGTGTACACTTGCGCTCGTCGATGTCCCAGTATCGGCCACCACGGCTGGCCGCCGGTCCTCGGGTCCTCGATCCAAGCCTCACGTCCGCCCTTCACCGCACCCGGTCCGTCGGCCACGGCACGCCCTACTTGATCTTCACCGACCGTCGACCACCGTCTCCGAGCTCGACACCCGAGACAACATGAGCCAAGAGACACCATTGTTTGACACGTATCCGCGTGCCATCGGTTAGTAAGAACACACACACGCCTTGTGTTGGCATGTTGACAATCAATCAACACACAAAGGTCCACACAATGGTTATGGTAAAAGCCATGTGTCCTCAATCTCCCCTTGATGAGTGCATTGTCAACACCAACACAAACCAGAGACAACCCATCCAAATGACCAAGAGCCAAAGAAAGGCGTGAAAACGGGTCATTTGCAATGAGCAAAGCAAGACCACAACTTGGTCCCAAAAGCCGATTCGGAACAGGCACTCCCGGTAGTACCAACAGATTACGTCGGTAGTCTTGGCCTCTCCCGGTAGTACCGATGGAAGCCCGGTAGTACCGTAGTTCAATTTTGCGCAATCAAATCCAGATTTGAAACAGGCACTCCCGGTAGTACCAACGGATTCCGTCGGTAGTGCGGCATCTCCCGTAGTACCGATGGAAGCCCGGTAGTACCGTAGTTCAAATTTGCGCAAATGCGCACCAAATCTCCGCCAACCGTCGGTAGTACCGACCTCTGCCGGTAGTACTGAAGGTCTATATCTCCTTTCTCTTGGTGATCTCTCAAGAAGTGATATCGGATCTCAATGTGCTTGGTTTTTGAGTGGAGTACTGGGTTCTTAGCAACGCTAATGGCACTAGTGTCCACGAAAAGAGGCACTTTCCTAAAGTTCAACCCATAGTCTCTCAAGGTAGCAACCACCCAAAGCAAGCGAGAACAACACGCACAGCAGCGACATACTCGGCCTCACAAGTGGATTGGGAAATAGAAGACCGTTTGCGAGAAGACCAAGAGATCAACGACGAACCCAAAAACTCACAAGTTCCCGAAGTGGACTTTCTCTTAATTCGATCACCCGCATAATCGCATCGAATAACCCGAAAGAGAAAGAGATGAAGAGGTCGAGTACCATAGACCAAGCTCGGGAGTGAAGCGAAGGTACCGTAAGATGCGTTTGACGGCTACCGCCGATGCGAAGTGCGCGGTGAAGCGGAAGCGTGCGCAAAGCGAGTACGGCGACCGGATGTCGGGCCTTGTCGCCGTCGTCAAAGAACGACCCGATCATGCTTTGCGGTACTCCGGTCCACGACTTCTCCTTCTAGATCAGCATCCAAGGCGAGTCATGGTCGACATGGGAGTTTGAAGTGGCTTGGCATCACCCATGTCGAAGCGCTTCGGAAGATCCTTCGTGTACTTGCCTTGATGTACAAATGTCCCTTCTCGAGTTTGCTTGATTTGCAAACCGAGAAAGAACGTCGACTCACCCATCATGCTCATCTCGAACTCCCCGCTCATCATATCCGAAAACTTTGCAACAAGAGCATGTGACGAACCACCAAAAATGATGTCATCGACATAAATCCGCACCAAGAGAGTGTCACCGCCATGCTTGAGGAGAAACAAGGTTTTGTCAACCGACCCCATGGTAAAACCCTTGCCCACAAAAAGGACTTCGAGACACTCATACCACGCTCTTGGGGCTTGTTTGAGACCATATAGGGCTTTGTGGAGTTTAAAAACATGGTCGGGATGCTTGGGATTTTCAAAGCACGGGGGTTGCCTCACATACACTTCCTCATCTATGTACCCATTCGAAAAGCACTCTTTACATCCATTTGATACAGACTTGAAACCTTTTGAAGCCGCATAGGTTAGGAAGATCCTAATGGCTTCTAAACGGGCAACATGGTGCAAAGGTTTCCTCATAATCTATCCCCTCTTTCGACAAGTACCCCCGAGCAACCAACCTAGCCTTGTTTCTCACCACAACCCCATCCTCACTCTGCTTGTTCTTGAACACCCACTTGGTTCCTATAGGATGACACCGAGGTGGAGGTGGCACTAAAACCCACACTTGGTTTCTCTCAAAGTTCTCAAGCTCCTCATGCATGGCATTCACCCAACTGGATCGAGTTAATGCCTCAACCACTTCTTTGGGTTCAAAATTTGCAACAAAAGTAGAATGTGCAAAGTGCGAAATCTCATAAGATCTCGTTACGAGTGACCCGCTCATTTATGTTACCGATCATGGTTGAAAGAGGATGGCGATCTTTGAATGTGTCGCGGTGCTTCCCTTGATGAAGACGCCTCCCCCTCAACAGCAAATTTGGAGCTCCCTCGGGTGCGGCTGGAACAAGCCGAGGAGCCTCGTTGTACGGTCCCCACGTGGTAGAAGATGTGGGAGTGGGACCATCAACGGAAGTAGTCGTCGCAGGGTCAACTGGTGCAGCCGGTGGAGTCAGCTCGGGATCACCCCAATCAGCATCGTCCTGCTCCTCCTCCACAAAGATGCTCTTGTTCATCTCCTCATCACCTGCACTTTCAAGGACAGGAGAAGAACAAGGTGCGGTCACGTCGAAGGTGACTTCACAAGTCTCCATGACACGGTTAGTTTCAAGGTTAAGTACTCGATAAGCATGCGAATGAGATGCATAACCAAGAAAAATCCCGTCGAAGATCTCGATTCAAATTTGTCTAAGTTTCCCTTCTTCAAGATAAAGCACTTGACCAAACACACGAAAATGGCTCACTTTGGGCAAACGACCAAACCGCAACTCATAAGAAGTCTTCTTTGTAAAAGCTCGAAGGAAGATGCGATTTGAAACATGACAAGCCGTGTTGATTGCTTCGGCCCAATAGCGCCTAGGAGTCCTATGCTCATCAAGCATCGTCCTGGCCATCTCAACGAGGGTCCGATTCTTGCGTTCAACAATCCCATTTTGTTGTGGGACATATGGCGAGGAAAACTGATGTTCAAGACCTATGGATGAGCAAAAGGTCTCAAAACGAGTATTCTTGAATTCAGTCCCATTGTCACTGCGAATAGCTCGCATGGCATGCTTTGGTAACTCATTTTGCAACCTTAAGATCAGATCATGAACATGAGTAAAAGCCTCATCTTTGCTTTCCATGAAAAAGACCCACGAATAGCGAGAAAAGTCATCAACCACGACCAACACGTACCATTTTCCACCATCGGCCGGACCCGATTTGGACCTACAATGTCCATATGTAAAAGCTCGCCGGGCCCCTTGGTCATCACTTGGTTCACGGGAGGATGAGATGCTGCAATCATCTTCCCGTGACGGCACGGATGACAAACAAGATCCTTCTCAAACTTGAGCTTGGGCAAACCCGAATTAGATCAAGTGAGCTCAATCTTGCAAGCAAGTCGAAACTCAAGTGACCAAGTCTACGCGGTGCCACTTCCGAGCTCGAGGAGGAGTTTGCCATCAAACAGCGGGAAAGACCAAATGAGCGAGAAAAATCAGCACGAAACACTTTCCCAAAAGGCACAATTTTGCAAACGAGGTTCTCCTGAGCATCAAGAACACGACAAAATCTTGGCTTAAACCGAACCTCAAAACCGTCATCAAGAAGCCGAGAAACAGAAGCGATTGAAGTGCAAATTTGAAACTAAGGCCACATCCTTAAGCACAAAGTTCTCATTCGACGGATGGACCCACGTGAAAGCACTTTACCCTTCTTTGTTATCCCCAAATGTAATGTATTCACTACACTTCATTTGGGTGAGGCCTGGAGAACCATTTTGAGTTCCCGGTCATGTGTCGAGAGCAACCGGAATCAACTAGCCACGTGTTCTCCGGCCCTTCGTCCCGCATCAATAGCGAGACATGGGATGAGCAAATGATCCAACACTAGGGTTAGTAAAGGCGAGGAGAAAACCAGTGTTGGCTCATTCGCCCACGAGAAGTGTTAACAAAAGCATCATGCATGCCATGTCCCATTTGAGTAGAGCGATCACCACGACGAGAAAACGTGGTCCGCTCATCCGTAAGACCGAAAGCCACGGTCACGAGATCCAAGGTCATAAGAAAAACCCTGAACCCCGCCGGGCACGACCACCTCGTGGTCTTACACCTTGAGGCCTAGGTCCTTGAGGTGTTGCACCTCTTGGCCTAGCACCGTGCCTCGGAAACGTGGAGCAAACACACCATGAGTAGAGTTATGGAAAAGCTCATACTCATGCCGCTCATCTCTCTTCCTCCGAAAGCAAAACTCAAACAAGTGACCATCATGGTGACAATAATCACGGTGATACACTCTCTCTTGGGTGGTGGTTTACTCACTCTCTCATGGGTATAGGTCTCTCTTTGGGTTTGCTTGTTCTTTGGAGGGTTTAATAGAGATGTCGGGAAGTGTGTCAAGTGGGTTCCTTAGGTGGTTTGGCTTGGGAGTCCACACTTGTTTTGGAGGTGAAGCTTTGGGAGGTTCCTCAAACACACCATCTTTCACACTTTGGGCTTGTTAGGGTGAGGTGGAGTGATTTTGATCAACTTGGGAGTAGTGGAAGGCTTGGTGGATTTCTCGGATGCACTCATACCACTTGTGTTCACCAACCTTACCAAAAACATTTTCACCCTTCCCACCTGTAGCAAAGCCTAATCCCGTTGTGTCGTTCCCTTTTGAACCGACTCATCATCATGCCAAGCTGTGGTTCACTGCAAGACAACCAACTGAGCATGGACCGAAGATTTGTGATTTCTTCTTCGGCCCTTTTCTTGTCATGCCTACAAGAGTCTAGTTCTAGTTCCAAAGCTTCACAACAAGCACATCTAGAAACTTGACTAGTTTTCTCTAGCATGGCAATCCTAGTCATTTTCTCACCTAGCTCAGTTTTCAGCTCATCACAAGATTTGCAAGGATGCACGAGAGACGAGACTTAGCCTTAACCTCATCAAGCTCATCTACCAAAGCCACATACTTGGACCGCACATCGGCTAGGTTTGCCATATGAATGGCACAAGCATCACATTCGGACTCATCGAGATGTGCACCGTCTCCTAACGGACTCTAGCTCTTTGACGGCAAGCAACCACTTAGCCTTGAAATCTTTCCTCTCACGAGCAGCAAGCTTAAGCGAGCATCTTGTCTAAGCAAAGTGGTAGTCAAGCTATCAACTTCAGCGGCAAGAGATTCGGGAGTTTGTTCTACCTCGGGCTCGGTGTCGTCGTTCTTCTCAATGCTTGGAGTAGACTCATCGAGCGCCATGGTGCGAGAGCCTCCCGGCTTGGAGTCGCCGAAGAAGCACGGCCCGTTGAACTTGTTCTCGACCTTCCGCTCGGCCTCATCATCACTTGGAGGAGAGCCGCCGTCGGAGTCGTCGTCGAGATCGTTGAGGATGCAAGGAAAGCTGTTTGCCTTGCCTCTTGCTTCTCAAAGTACTTCTTCTTGACGGCTTCCTTGTCGAATCCTCCCTTGTACTTGTACTTGTACTTGGGTGCGAGAGGACTCGTGCTTGTCCTTGCGCTTCTTTGTAGTCGTTCTTGTTGTTGTAGTGGTTCTTGTCGGCCTTGGGACGGTTGGCGACGTAGTGGTCGGGATCTCCACACCGAAGCATCCTTGCTTGGTGATGCCACGCCGGCGATTCAAACGGTTGTTGTGAAACCATGAGAACCGGCTAATCACCAAAGCGAGCTCGTCGTCCCCAAGAGCCTCCATCTGCTCCTCGTAGGCGAGACCGGAGAAGACGGGGCAAAAGACAGGTGTGAAGGGTTAGTCAAAGAACTTGAACCTCCCGCCCACGAGACCAAAGCCATGGTGGGGGCGGGACGGATTTCGATCCTCGCTGCGTCCGGTGGTCAATCTCGGTGGACTTGAGCTTATCGAACAGCTCATCCACGGTGAGAGTCTCATAGCCGGGCGATTCTATGATCGCCGAGACCTTTACTTCCCAAACCCTCCGATCTAGAGCATATAGAAGCTTAAGCGCTCTCGATGATCGTCATAGGGCATACGAGGGTTGTTTGCCCTCATCTTGTTCACGATGGTTTTGAAAGCGAGTGAACAAAGAATCAATAGATTCACCATCGGTTTGAACGAAGTTCTCGTACTCTCTCTTGTGTGTCTCATAGAGTCGGTCTTGACATGGGCGGTACCCTCATGATATTTGCGTCTAGACCGGATCTCTCGAGCGATAGCATAATCGAAACACGCTCAAATTCTTCCATAGAAAGAGCGAGAAAACAAGACGGTTACGCGGTGTTGTTCGCCTTGTGTTGGTCGATCGTGCTTGGTCAACACGGGCACCAAGTACCACGTAGTCCGCATTCTCACGAGATCTCCCAAACACGCGAATCAATCCCTTGAAGATGCGCCGACATGCGGATCTTCCAATAGGGATAGTTCTTGCCATCGAAGTGCGGTGGCTTTCCAAGCCCACGGTTCTCCATGATGTCGCCTTCGGGGATCACGGACCGATTAAGGTGAAGTGATCCTTAACCCGCCCGATACCAATTGAAGGACCGGTAAGAGCGACCGGAGGGGGTGAATGGGAGCTTCAAAAATTTCTTTTGAAATCCGAGCCTATGTCCAAGATTCACACCCCAAGAACCGAAACACAAAGCGGTAGTGATCACGACCACGGAGACGGGTGGATGTTCCCTTGGAACACGGCGGATCACTACAAAACAAACCGGAAGCAAATCGGAGACTAAACGAACACGCAGCGAACGAGAAACAACAACTCGAGTGTACTGTCGGTAGTACCGTACTCGTCGGTAGTGCGGTAGAGAGCCACCGGTAGTACCGCGGTGCTATAGTCGGTAGTACCGTAGTACAAACGAAAAACAACAACTCGGGTGCACTTGTCGGTAGTACCGATACTCTGTCGGTAGTACCGACGGGTGCCACCGGTAGTACCGGTGCTATTGTCGGTAGTACCGGTAGTACAAAAATCTGCACGAACAGAATGCTCGAAAATCGCCTCCTCCAAGATTCGGCCCAAACTATCTCAAATCGAAACCTCTTGCAACCAAATCTAGGAATGTTGTTGCTTATGCGAGAGGAGAGCCTATCTTCAAAAGATCATCGGCCAATTCGAAGTGAGGAGGGAGAAATCAAGAAGGAGATGAAGAAAAGCCGTTCTTGGACAACCGGAGATAAATCCGCATGGATCTTTGATCTCAAGAGGAACTAGCATGATTCCTTCGGTGGAAACATCACTCTTGTGTCATAGATCGATCCAAGGGAGAAAGAACGAGCCAAAACGATCCCAAAACGAAGAAATCACGCGATGAACACAAGGACCTCAAGTCAACTCGGGAAGAACACAAATTCCATCACGGAAAACACGAGGCACAAGCAATTACTCCGGAGGAAACAACGAATACTCGGCGATCCGCTTGCCACACACTGGTTCGAGTACAAATCGAAAGATTTGCAGACCTCTCTCTCACACGGCAACTAAAGGAAGGGAAAAACCTAAAGGAAAATGGAAATGGCAGAGGTGAGGTGGAAGGAGAACCCTCATCCCTTATTTATAGAGGGGCAAGTCTATTTTACATTCCTTCTTTGCCCTTGGATACATGAAGAGCCACACCACTTAGCCGGGGCATAAGGGTCCAACTCGAGGCTTCACTTGATCCGACGGCCACCGCGCCTTCTCACCGGTAGCCTTGCTTCCAAGCAATCTCCCCGATGCCGCCACGTGTCGTCCGTCCGCACCCGCACCAGGACCTCCGCCCCGGTTTGAGGCGCAAACCGGGAAACCCGCCGCCGATGGTTTTGAGGCGAAACCACCAAACCCTCCACGAGTAGCGTAGCCGTACGCGTCCCCGCCGTGTACACTTGCGCTCGTCGATGTCCCAGTATCGGCCCACCACGGCTGGCCGCCCGGTCCTCGGGTCCCTCGATCCAAGCCTCACGTCCGCCCTTCACCGCACCGGTCCGTCGGCCACGGCACGCCCTACTTGATCTTCACCGACCGTCGACCACCGTCTCCGAGCTCGACACCTGCAGACAACATGAGCCAAGAGACACCATTGTTTGACACGTATCCGCGTGCCATCGGTTAGTAAGAACACACACACGCCTTGTGTTGGCATGTTGACAATCACTCAACACACAAAGGTCTACACAATGGTTATGGTAAAAGCCATGTGTCCTCAAATCTGTAATCTCATTAAGCTTCCCAGTGCTGATACTGTATGAAAGAAGCTTGTTTGTCTTTTCATCAACAAGGAAAAGAGCATCCCTTTCCAGATCAAAGGCGATAATTTCATAACTGCAAGTCCAACACCAATCATCCTCATAGTGAACAAAGTCATCCCTTCCAAATGCATCTCTCATACTAAGACTATGCACAACAGTCCATCCATTAGAATTATCGTACCGTACCTCCATATGCGAAATGTGCAACTATCATTCTCTCGCCACCGCATAGTGTAAGATTCCCAAATATTGACCAAGGCAACCTCTAAAGCAATGATCCGCTTCACGGTTAAACTTATGCGGTGGCAATTTAATTGTCCAACTTAACGGTAGTATACCTTGTCCAATGATCTCGTAACCAGTTCCTCTAACACCAAAACATCATGATCGAATGGACGAGACAAGTATCCACGAAAGAACACGTGTGGTCTGCGAGATACCGAGATCTCAAAATACTCGGGATTCCATAAATCGGAATACACATGCCACATGGAGTTGTGAGATGAAAACATCTCAATTTTACTAGTACCAAGCACGCACAAAATTATGAGGACCACGCTCGCATGAAAGTTGAAGACACAAAAGTCGGTGAACATGATGGATCAAAGCCCAAAATTGCCATATAACTGAACTTGTCGACTCTTGTCGAGTATCAGGAAGTATTCTCCACTCCCGTGTTGCCAGGTTACACACAATGAAGCGGAAAATGTCGGGAGAAGTATGGCTGCTCTTGTACTCACAAAGGACTAGGCCATTGCAACAATCAATAAACTTCGAGATGTTCATAATGTGGCAAGAAACTAAGTGTTCCATCAATGCCTTCATCATTTTTGGACACCGACAAGGCCGGGACAGCGGAGTTGTCATGATCTTGGCGAAAAAACCAGTTGGGACTTTGGGCAGCTTCGGGAGTAGTGAGGATCGGACGAGAAAGCGAGCCAAGATTTGCATACACATTTAAACCGGCAAAAGGATTTGTATGGCAAACGGGATAGTATTTCCACTACTAGATCATCAGTTATCTTGGCCGTAGAAATAGAAAGCTCCTCCTCCTCAAGGTCCATCTTTTGTTGTTTTGTATTGCTCACTTTGGAAAGAGAAAGAAAAAAACTGTTGATAAGAGCAAAGAGAAACAATTGTGCTCCAAACATAGAAACAAGGAAATCATGACAAATGTCGAAAATTCAAAATTGTGACATTAGACAGGCAGCAGTTTCAAACGTAAATTTGGATCAAAGCATTTCTCCGTTCGAGAAATTGGCTATTATAGGACTCCAATCGTGGTGGCTTCTCCCTAATAGGACTCCAATCATTTCATCCTCCCAAATAGGACTCCAATCATGTAACATAAGCTATAAAAAGATTTTAATACATTTAACCCATTTTCTTATATTCCAAATACATGTATTTTGTAATAATGCCCGAAGTACCCTTGCGTACTATACACCGACGATTCTCGTTGATCCCCTTGCCTCCTCCTCGGTCGTGCGTGAGATCTTTGACGTGCCGGAGACAGAACACCAGGACAGGTCGCCGCCCTGATATTGGTAGCAGTAGTTCGATTCACATTTGATAGCAAGATTGATCAGGATAGGAAGAGGTAGCGCTGTCCAGCAGAGGCGGTGATCTGCGAAGGAGTTTGGACCAATAGAAGCGGCGGCGTTGGCGGAGGATCGGAGGTGAAGAGGTGTGGCAGTCCAATAGAAACGGATCCAGAGGAGGTGACGAGATGTGGTGGCATGCAAGGAGTCCGTCTCCTGCTCCTTTCTAAATTTAGAAAAAGAAAATATGAAATCCGAGGCCATCTCCAACGCATTCAGAATTTACTCGGTTCCCAAACGAAACATGTTGGTATAGCCAAACAAATTCTTTCGATGAGATCTATGCACCGTGGTCTCGATCTTCCATACAACTTATGGTTCAAAATTAGTTTCTTATCTACTGTTTAGTCGGCCTGGTCCACATATATTTAGAGAAATAATAGGGTTTATATTGAAGAAGAAATCACGATATTACACCAACAGCCCCAACATGACGTTTTAAAAGCCCGGGGCAAAAAGGTCATGTTATGGCAAAATACATGTATTTAGGAGTTAAAACATGGTTAAATGGAGCTAAATCCTATTTGGGAGGATGGAAAATGATTGGAGTTCTATTTGGGAGCATGAAACGATTGGAGTCCTATTAGGGAGAAGCCACCACGATTGGAGTCCTATGCAGAGCACAAGCCCATATCGTCTGATAGCAATACACTAACTAGTCCATAAACATTGCTCTTGCTCTGCAGCATGGCCATCTGATAGCACACACCCAATTATCTGCTATGAACTCTAAAGGTGAAAATAGAGATATATAATTAACTAGGTGGCATGAAACTGCCACCCCAGTAAAATGGGCCACTGAGTACTGTTCCTGGCAAGTATGAAGAATGTTTGTTCTTCTTATCTTTATTTAAATGCCATTCTTAATCTTGCTTAATCTGCATAAATCAGAATGTTACTGACCCTTTTTCTCAATATTTTAGTGCAGGTGTGGTGTGAGAAAGGCATGGCTTCACTGATAAATTTTATTTGTACAAGGTTTTCTAAATGTCCAGATCTTCTAGGCGATTATATTTAGCAGTTTAGTTAGTAGTAATATCTAACAAATTCATGCACAGTTCTGTTGTTGAATAGCCAGGGTAGATTAGTTTCAATCAAATAATTTCAAATATTATTGCGCCAAAGATGGAACAGATGCCAACTCTGACCTCCGAACACCTCTGACCTCCGAACAAGGGCGACCCAGCAACTAAACAAAACAACAAGATGATACTCTCTTCGCCGAAGTGACTATGCAAGATGGAGGTTCGCCGGATCGTTAAAATCAGATAATATTTCCGTCGAAGCGACTATACCATAGTTCGTCGGATCGTAAACATCAGATGGAATTTCAGATATACTAGTAGAACATAATTTACTTTGTGTTTGTTTGTTTTGTATCGATTTCTCCCAGGTTCCAACAAAGTAACCATATCCTTTACACCAATCAGCCAAGGCCTACTGCGATTTGGAAATAGAATAGATCTGGCCCTAAAGTAAGATTGCTAGAGAGAGGGAGGGAGGGAGGGGGAGGGGGAAGGGGAGGAGGTACCTGAACACGGTGCAGGGCGCATGGCCATGGCGGCATGGGAGGAACAGGCCGGCAGATCGACTACGGCGAGGGTGCTGCTTCTGGTCAGTGAAGGAGCGACTGAAGAGTGAAGGATAGAGAACGGAGGTGAGCACGGACAAGAGATCTTTTTTGTATCTTCTAATGTACTCGTACAGTACTCCTATGGGACTTCTTTTTTACCAAAGTTTCCATTATGAACTTATGATATTTTATTACGTCTCACTATAACAACATGAACACACAAAAAAAAAACATTGGACAAACAGTGTATAATATGTTTTTTCCTTTCTAGCAAAAATATCTTCACGCAGAAACTTTTTATAAGAAATTGTCCTCACATTTGCCACCATGGATTCGATCATGGCCATGGTTGTCGTTGGATCTAAGGTTACGTTTGGTTTATGGATGATGTCTATTCTAATACTTTATTTAGAACGCAACTATCTTATATTTGTGTTTTCTTTTTACAAAAATATATATTTGTGTTTAGTTGAAGATGGGTGTCCATGCCTTGAGTTTCCTACAAGATACAAGTAGACGGAATACGCAACTGTTTTAATTTCGTTCTTCTCTCACACCCCGCATCTCTCCCTCCGCGCCTCTACCTTAGGTTACCACTTCCACCCACACTCGATGCCTCTAACCCGTGACCTCGATCGCACCATGACACAAATAAAGAGTCCTACCTTTGCTCGCGCATGCCTTGTCGTGATGCAAAGAAGAGGACACATCAACACGGGGTCAAAGTGTAGATTCCTCTTATAATAAAAATATGGTTAAATGCACTTAAACCCATTAACTTGCACAGTGTCTCAAACAAAGCCAACAACTAAGAAACCACATCCGGTCTCTTAAACTTGCGAACTCGTTCACAAGCGCCCCATCTCCCTTTCTCACCCATATGCCCTCACCCTTCTTCTTCTTCTTCTTCTTCTTCTTCTTCTTCTTCTTCTTCTTCTTCGTATAGAGGCATAGAAGGGGAAGGCGCGCAGGCGAAGCGGCATGCACGAGAGAGGTGGCTCTGGCGATTCCTCGCGGCGACGCGCGTGGGTGCTGTCGAGGTTTGGCTACGGCGGCGTCGAGGTCCGGCTACCGCGGACTAGCGCGGCGGTGCACGCGAGCAAAGCCGATCCTACGAGCTCCCGTGTCTCTGATGAGTTCCGACGGCGGCTCCGGCGATCTCATGGCGGCAGCCATCGCAGACCGTGGCCAGCACCGGAGCCGAACAGGGCGCGACGTGAGCGGGGAGGAAGAGGAGGCAGAGCAGCGCGTCGAGGACGTGGGCAAGCGCGCCTCTGCGGGCGCAGCCGCCAGACGTGGCCATTGCGTGGGCGCGAGCTCAGCCGCGTGTGCGGGCGCTGCTAGCCGCGAGTGTGGGAGCTCCGAGGAGGTACTGATGGACATTGTCTCCTCCGTCACGTGGTGCCCAAATAGGAGAGGGGAGGCCCCGGGGTGCGCCGTCCTGGGATCCAACCCGCCATGGACACGCACGGACGCACGGTGCCGCGAGCTCCTCCGTTCATCGGTAAAATTCTCGCCGTCGATCCATCCTAGTCCAATTGCTCACGCATGTTGCTCCGCCCTAGACCTTGCGCTTCGCTCGACCCACTGCGCCATCCCTCACCACCGGAATCAGCTGAACACCAAGATTCCGCCGTGGTTGGCTGTCAGTGCCGCCGTGCATATCTCCGCACGGATCCTTGACACCGGGCTCACTCTGACCACCGGCGACACTATGACGGCAGCGGCGGACATGTTGGTCCAAGGGTCAACGTCTCCTCGTCCCCACGCACGAACACGCCGGCACTCGGAGGACCTCCACGTCATGCGCCGCGTCCACCACGGGCGACATAAGCGCAACACGTAGCTCACCAGCCACTGCAGCTCCCATTTGCCCAGCTCTCGCTCGTACGCAGTAGGTAGGTTGGCTAAGATGGCGTGGTTCGTGTAGCTCTCCATGACCGGGATCTCCAGTGTCCCGCCGCCCTGGTCAAACGTCACGTCCACCACGCTCCGCAGCAATTTCTCGCGCGGAACGTCACCCGAGTGTCCTGTAGCTCCGACGCCAGTGGCAGCTTCCACGACGTGCGCTCGTCCACGGAATCGGACACCAGCTCCTCCATCGCCTCGTCATCATTCTTGTTGGTGTTGGGGCGTGGCCACGGATGACCAGGCGTGTTTTTGATAAATGGCGTGGGGCCCGGGTCTAAGTGGACATGCCACGTCATCAAAACCGAGCTGATTTTGGTATTTAGACCTGGGGTGAATGGGTTCGTAAGTTTAAGGGGTCAGATATCTGATTTCTTAGTTGATGGACCTGTTTGGAATGGACCTTACTGGACAGGGCCTGGACACAGATCTCGCAGCCCGCTAAATTTTTTTGGAACCGAGCCCGGCCCAAAATACTATTTTTATCAATTTTACACTATAAAGTGTGCGGGCGGCCCGCCTAAGACCGAGCCCGACCGAACCCGGCCCGAAAAATGAGGCCCGATCAAGCCCGTGGGCAGATCATGGGCGGGGTTTTGTCCGACCAAAAGCCCAAAATTTGTTTTAGCCCGGCCCGAACTCGACCCGGCCCGCAAAATGCTCAGGTATAGTTTGGAACAGGTTGTGCAAGTTTAATGGGTCTACAATGCATTTAACTCTAAAAATATTCTTGCTTTGCAATGGACACTATTCATCTATATATTGTCTAAGGGCACTCACAATGCAAACTCTACCGGTAGAGTCTAAACCTATTTATTACCCTCGTATTTATTGTATTTTGCTGATTTGACATTATATTTATTAAAGAGAGAAAAAAAGACTCAAAATCTTATTTAGACTCCAAGTCTACGATATCTTCGAGGTAATAAATACGTCTAGACTCTAGGTAGAATCTGTATTGTAGTGCCCTAAGTGGTTTGAATAACATTTAATGGTAAATAAAGGTCATTCATGTTGTTTAGATCCCAAGCAATGGACCATTTAAACCGTTAAAAATTACTAAAATAGTAAGTTACACATGATTAAGCAGTTTAATGTAGTGAATATGAGTGGGGTGGAGGATAATGGATAGTCAAGGTAGTTGCTTAAGGGCATCGCCAAGAGAAGGCTAATGATATCTCAAAACTAAGAGCACTTTCAAGAGATTAGCTAAATTGTTTTTCTAAAACCATATTTAGCTATTGCTTTTGAAGGAAAAAAACGTCTTCAACAGACTCGCAAATGACACTCTAAATTTAGAAGCTCTCTATTCCACCTCTTTCGCTCTCTACTTTTGGATAGCCAATCTCACTAGCCATCCAGAGAGAGTCGTTGGAGTAGTCTAATAATTTCTTATCAAATCTATTTTGGAGAGTAGCTAAATCATTAAATTTAGCTAACCTTTTTGGCTAAACTCTTAGAGATGCTCTAATATTGGTTGTGGCCGGATGGGAAAACTCATAATCCAATTCTATTTATAGGATGGTTCTCATCCAACTAATTGACCATGAGTTGACGATGTGGCATGTTTATATTTTTTGGGTGCAACCTATTCGGAGTTGCTATGCTACTAGTTTTTTAGAAACAATTATTTGAGAGAGCCCCCAATACATAGTTTTAGGAGTTATATTTTTAGGGAACTCTTGGAGTTGTTCTAAGGTCGAATAGCTAAAATAAGACTGCAAGATTGCTTAAGTAAATATCTTCCTTTTCCTTGCATTTCACACTTTGGCAAATAGGGCCTGCTTCACCGCTTCTTACAAAAACAGGGTTCCTATTGCTTTGCTATATTTCGTACGAGATCCCTATTGTTTTGCTATCGCTGTAGACTAAGAAATCCCAAAGTTCAGAGGAAAACTGTTAAACTGACATAGACTCTGACATAGGTGTTTCAGCATTAACCCGTCGTTGACCATTATGAGTAGAATCAGTGACAAGCCGACAGAGTATAATCCCATGTAGTAGCAAGGCGTGTATCGTCAACTTGAGGCTGTGAGAAGAGGTGAGAAAGAGGAGGCTGACTCTACATTGAGGTAAGAAACATGTGCACCAAAAACAATGGCGCCCGTAGAAATAGCAAGGCACATGTTATTCGATAAAACAAACAAAAAAAAAGACATGTTATCTATGTCATTGAACAATTATGTCCCAAATTAGCGAACCGACCTCTGCATTGAATGTCATTTTTTCTGATGCCAAAACATTGAGCAACGAATAACTTCCGCATACCATGAACTAAAACCTGGAGAAGGTTTTTTCTCATGTCATATAGCCTCCCAGGTTATTATTACAAAAGTAACATACAATAACAACTATATAGCATCTCAAAAGAAAGAACACACAGATGAAGTTTCTCCATTTTCAGAATAATAACGTGCAAAACAAGTGATCATGGCTTCCTGCCAATGACCCTCACAGCTAAAAATGAAAGATGACACTCATGTATTTGGTAAGGTTAGGTCAGGAATCTTTAAGTAGCAGGCAACGTAGTAAATATTCCAGAAAGAGCTATCTTTAATCTCATTAAGCTTACCGGTGCTGATACCATACGAAAGAAGCTTTCTTGTCTTTCCATCAACGAGGAAAAGAACATCCCTTTCCAGGTCAAAATCGATAACTTCATAATTGCAAGTCCAAAACCAACCATCCTCATAGTGAACAAAGTCATCCCTTCCAAATGCATCTCTCATACTAAGACTATGCTCAACAGTCCATTCATAACGATTACTAGTATCATAACTCCATATGAGAACTCTGCAGCCATCCTCCTCTGCCATTGCATAGTGTATGACTCCTGAAGATTGACCAAGGCAACCTCGTGCAAGTGCAAATGCACTCATACCCAATACAGTCATCCCTGTGACCTGGGAACTCAATTGTCCAATTAGCAGGGAGTACATCAATGTTCTCTGCCTTCAGTTCCTCTAGCACCAAAACATCACGATCTGAATGGGCAAACAAGAATCCATCAAGGAACAGGTGCGGTGTGCAATAAACCATGGTACGAAAATACTCAGGATCCCACAAATCAGAATACATGCCACATGAAGTTGCGAGACAAAAACATCTCAACCTTCCTGGTACCTTCAAGCAAAGAATTGCCAGGGACACGCTCCTCATGAAAGAGGAAGACACAAAACTGCAGTGACCGTGATGGATCGAAGCACAACATTTTTTTATATAACTTGTCTGACTTTCGTTGAGTATCAGGAAGTATTCTCCACTCTCGTGTTGCCGGGTTACACACAATGAAGCGGAAAATGTCTGGAGAAGTATGGCTGCTCTTGTACTCACAAAGGACTAGGCCATTGCAACAGTCAAGAAACTTCAGTTGTTCATAATGTGGCAAGAAACTAAGAGTTCCATCAATGCCTTCATCATTTTTGGACAGACTGACAAACTGGAAAGCAGGGTTGTCAATATCTTGGTAGAAAAAACCAGTTGGAACTTTGGGCAGCTTCTGGGAGTAGTGAGGATCTGATGAGAAAGCAAGCCAGGATTTGCATACGCATTTAAAACGGCAAAAGGATTTGAATGGCAACCGGGACAGTATTTCCACTACTAGATCATCAGTTATCTTGGCCGTAGAATTAGAAAGCTCCTCCTCAGGTTCCATCCTTTTTGTTTTGTATTGCGTCCTGGAAGGAGAAAGAAAATTGTTGATAAGAACAAAGAAAAAAACATGCTGCAAACATGGAAACAAGAAAATCATGACAGTTGTCAGAAAATTCAAAATTGTGATATTAGACAGGCAGCAATTTCAAACGTAAATTCGGATCGAAGCATTTCTTTGTTCTACAGAACACACTCCCCTATCCCCTGGTAGCAAATGCTGATGCAGCATAGGCCATCGGATAGCACATCACACACAACGACCAATTATCTACTATGAACTCTAAAGGTGAAAATGGAGATGTATAACTAATTAGGTGGCATGAACCTGCCACCCGAGTAAAATGGACCATTGAGTACTCTTCCTGCCAAGAGTAAGAAGAGTGTTTGTCCTTATCTTTATTTCAATGTCATTTCTTAATATTCCGTAATATGCAGAACTCATAATGTTATACTGACCCTCTTTGTCAAAATTTTAGTGCAAGGTGTGACAAAAGCGGGTTCACGGATATACACGTTATTTGTACGATGTTTTCTAAATGTCCAGATCTTCTAGGCGATTAGATCATCAGCAATTTAGTTGCAACTTTCCCTCCAAACTCTGAACAACAAAGAACCAGCAAACAAAACAAATAAATCACCCTCTGAACGCCGAAGATCAGAGGATCAACAAAAATTTAACAAATAAATCTGATGATACTCTCTCCGTCGAATCGACTGTGCTAAACAGACTGAGGTTCGTCGGATCGTAAGAATCAGTTACTCCCTCCGTCAAAGCGACCATGCAAGATAGAAGTTCATCGGATCGTAAAAATCAGATGGAACTTTAGATACACATAATTTTCGTTATATTTGTTCTGGATCCGATCTCTACCAGGTTCCAATAAATTAACCATGCGTCCATGTCCTTTCCATCAATTTAGCCAAGGCCTAATGCGATTTGGAAATATAATAGATCGATCTTGCCCTAAACTGAGATCGCTAGGGTGGATCGCTGGCTGAAAAAAAGAGGGAGAGAAGGAGGGAGAGGGAGGACGTACCTGAAAACCGTGGGGGATCCATGGCAAGAACACGCCGGCAGATCGACTACGGCGATGGGCATTTTCCGTTTCGGATGGAGCATTGGCGGCGGAGCCTTAAATGCTCGAGCGTGGAGCGCCTTCTTGGGCCGACCCAGGCCACCAATTGAAGCTGCCCTGTTATGGGCCGGCCCAGAAGTACTAGTTTAATCCGATTTGGAGATCATCTAGAGCCCTTTTCGACCAGTTCGTCCGAAAGTCCCGCGAATTTACTTGTTCGCATCGCATATCCACCGGGGTTTATTTGCCTAGTTTTAGCTGTCGATGTCCCTTGCCGTGCAATCCAGATTTCCTCCCTTGTCCTTGGTCGACATAGCCCTACAACTCCTGCGACGATGGCCCCTCGATTTGTCTTGCTCGAACGCGACGTGCAATTCGTGGTCGGAGAAGGACCCATCACCGACGTCGTCGCGAGCGAACGAAGCAGCAGACACCCGCAAGGCGACGGAGGCCGCCCTGCAGGCCATGAGGCCTGAACTGTCCGTCTTCGAGCTCCCCGAAGCGAGCCGCCTGACCATGGTGCAGCAGACGAGAGGAGTACTACCTCCTGGCGGTGGTCTTATCTCCAGCACCGACAAAGCCCTCGTCGTCCTCCTCGCCGGCCGTACTGCGTCCCCGGGATTCACTCGCTCCGCGGCGAGCGCGGGTGCTACCTCCGGTCTACGACGCGTCCACCAACTCCCTCTCCGTGGTGTCCCAGATCCCGCCTTCAGACGACTTCTGCAATCTTGGGCGTGGAACTGCCATCCTCAGCCGCGGACGGGGCGCGTACGTGGTAGCAAAGATCGGCACCTCAGGTTCCTGGCGCGATCGCCATGGCGTGCTCTACCTGTGGCAGTGCATTGGCCCGGATGAACAAGCAGGCCAACAAAGCCGCCAATGGGACCGCAAGTCCGTGCGCCTCCTTCGCGAGGTCATGGATCTCCCCCTTCTTCATCGACACGGCGTTTTCGACGCAGGCTCTTCCATCTTTGGGTCGATCTCCTCAAAGGCGTCATGGTCTGCAATCGATCAAGGCAGCTGATCGGGAGCCTGAGTTCACATTGGTTCCGTTGCTCGATGGCTGTGATTGATGTCGGCAGGAAACTCCGGCCGCGGCCGAGCAACCATGAGCTGTGTCAATGGGGTTGTCAAGTTTGTTGCCTTGGTTGGAATGTATGAGAACAACTTTGCCAGCAAGGACATAGTGCTGAGAAGCTGGACTCTCTCGTCGACCTCAAGGAGTGGACTGAGTGTGATCTCGATGGTAGTTCAAGATCTCTGCGAAAGCACGAGCTTTTGTGAAAGAAACTTACCGAAGATTGCACCAATGTTCCCTGTTCTCAGCTTTGATGAAGATGAAATTGTCTATCTCAGTCTAAAAATGATCAAACGCAAGAATGTCTATGACTTCTATGGGCAGTTTGAGGGCGTGGAACTTGTGAAAAAGGCCCATCACGTTCTTCGCGTTGACGTGGTACAGAACAAGGTCCTTGACTGCACAAAATACACTCAAGGCACTCTTGTAACATTGCACTGGCCTACTCTGCTTGCTACTGACTTCACTGCATACCTACACGACCATGAGGTAAACAACCACCACCCCCTCGGGCCTGCTTAACTTTTTTTTGATCCATATCCCTTTTTTTACTCTAGCAGTAGCAGCATAAAATAAATTCAGTGAATTAATATTAACGAATATAGTAGCAAGGTACCTGCTGAACTTCATCAGTACGTAATTATCTAGTTTCTGAACTTTGGATGGTATGAACTTTTGTCTTTTTTATGAGTGTTGGGATGTACAAGTGTAAGTTCAAACTACAAGTGAAATCTTACTGCAGTGTGGAATGCTGAACCTCAGTAATTAGTTTCTGAACATTGGTTGGTACGAACTTTTGTTTTTTACAAGTGTTAGCATGCATTGTACAACTGTAAGTTTATATACTAGTACAAGTGAAATCCTACTGCAGTGTGGAGTTATTATGTTATCGTAAGGTACTGTACTGCTTTGACATATGTAGCCATTTGCCGTGTCTGAATTAACTATTTCAATTCAATGCCCATTGGACTTTGACTGTCCGTATAAGGCCGGTCTCAATGGAGGTTTCACGGAGAGTGTCGTACACGTTAAATGAAGCGTCATGTCGGTATTTGCATGAAATTGCATGAAATTGGGAGGAGAGAGAAGAATTCATTTCACCATGGTGAAACTATATAGCTGTGTTTCTAAAATATTGGAAAGTGTGTGAAATTCCCATTGAGAGTGTTATTTCATTTCATCCACATGCATGGAAAAAGGATATTGGTGGAAGAGAGGAGAGAGAGACAACGGTGGACTCATACAAGCTTTAAAATAGTATGTGAAACTGTGCAATGAAACTATGCATTGAGAGATAGAGTCGTTTGATATCAAAGTTTCGTTTTGGAAAGTGTGCGGTGAAACTTGCCATTGAGACGCTTTAACTTGGTTATTCATTGTGCTGAAAACCACATTGATTTGGGTATCAACTATTTGTCAGCCTTGTTGTTCACGGCATCTTTACTTGGCACCTCCAAATCGTCGTTCATACTTCTGAAGTTTTGATGACACTTCGACACAAATAGTCAGTTATACAGTAACGTTTGACAGACATGCCTGTTTGTTTGTCGTAGGGAGAGCGAGAAGCTAGCAAGCATGGAAGGAACAAGCAGGAAGCAGGTCAACCATTGATGGATGGTTATGTGTGATTTACGCTGTCTCCAGCTTTTACTTAGTGGTTAGTGCTTGTATTAGTTGATGTTAAATGTGCTTTAGTTAACAATAAAAAATTGTACCCAACTTGTTGACAACAAATATATGATTTATTGTTGCCTTAAAAATATTTAGACCATTTTTTTTGTCAAAAAGGGCTCTATTATCTTTTTTAATGGTGGTTTTCAATTACTCATGGTATAATTGACTCTCTCTCGATCTGGGAAAAGCACTACCAGAATGGTAAGCTTCCTAATCACACTAGAAAAGGCTCCTGGTGAAGAGATGTTCTAAACTTATTAGAGAATTATAAGGAAATGGCCTCTGTTCAAATCAAGGATGGGCAATCCTGTCTTCTTTGGCATGATTGTTGGAACCATACCATCAGCAAAGTTCAGTTCCCTGAATTGTTTTCCTTTGCATAAAACAAGAACATCTATGTCTACACTTGGAAAGTGCACCCCAACCCTATTCAGCTCTTCAACCTGCCCTTATCTGTTGAAGCTTTCCAACAATTCCAGAATCTTGAAACTGTCAAACATGACCTTCAGCTCTCTGAGCAACATGATGAGTGGGCAATTACCTCTGGTAAATTCTCTGCTGCAAAGGTTCACAAATTCTCCATCCAGTGTTGGGCTGCTATTGGCATTGACATGCAGCACCATAATAATATTTGAGAAGCCATCGATCAGATTAAAGCACAGGCAAACCCGGAGTTCTTCATGATAGTGGCCATCCTCATGTGCTGGGCAATTTGGTGCTCTCGCAATGATCTCATTTTCCAAGGACTTCAGCCATCGATTGAAGCGGTAAAGGAAAAGTTTAAACTGAACTGAAAATTCTTTCCCTGAGGGTAAAGACAAGACTAGCAGCTTCATTTTGACTTATGGATCCAAAACATTATGTAATTTGCTTGTGCTGGTTTATTTTCTTTGTCTCCTTCTTTGTTTCTTAAACCCCCTTCTGTAACTTTAGTTTAGCTTCTTTTCACTGTTTTGCCCCTCCAGTTCCCTCAAAAAAAATCGACTCTCTCAAACTATTGCAAAAGCAGATTTATCTTTCTCGTTACTAGGGTGACCTTTTTTCTTTCATTTTAGCCCTTTTTGTCAAAAATTCATGTTTACACCTCGTAGGCTCAAAAATCCATCTTTACACCCTTTTTCGGCATCGTGACCTACGGAACTGAAGTAACATGTCTCGGTGCCATAGGTGCCATAGGTCATGGCGCTAAGGTAGTATGCCAAGGATTATGTGGTTGACGTGGCCAGAGCACAGTGCCACAATTCGCGGTGTCGACCTCAGCGCCATGAATTATGGCATCAAGCTCTAAAACTTATTAAGCTCTAAAATAACATGACTTGTACGCCTAATTTTACCTTGAGATGGGTGTATAAAATTTTAGATAAGTCATCCTAGTCGCTATAAAATTTAATTTTTCCTTGCCATGGTAAAAAGTCATACCTGAGGGTAAAAATGCATCTCATAGTATCTCGTATTAAAAGTACAACCAAATTTGACATTACCATGTCATGTAACATTTTAAGATGTCCACGTCATGCTAATTTGTGGTTATGGTTGAATTCACAGCTAGGTGCCATAGATCATGGCACCAAGCTCGGCACCGACCTCTAGACACATCAGCGCCACGTTTCCAGCCATGTCATTCTGAACCTCCTACATCAGCGCTATAGCCTATGGCATCGGGCGTTTTACGTCGGCGTCATAGGTCACAGCGCCGAAAGGGTCCAAAAATGGGATCCAAACGACCTAGCTAAGGTTTACTTGGAGAACTTTTAGCTGACTAAAGATTAGCATTAAAATTTTTAGCTAGCTATATAAATTTTAGTGGTTGGACCTTTTTTTTTTTTTGGATTTTCCTATATGTCAATTGTGTGAGCTAGCACTCTGTTTTTTTCTCCTCCTCACATTGTTTATCTTCCCCCTCCTGCAGCCAAGTTTTTTTTTTTCTCCTTCTCCGTCGTCCCGTTTGTAAATTTGTTCCTTTTTCTTCATCTAATAAAAATCTGGCAAAACCTTAGCTGGAATCCATCAATGCTTCCTGCTTGTTCCTGCCATGCTTGCTTCGTTCTCCCCCTAAACAAACAGACATGTTTGTCAAAGTCAATCATCATATAAGTTCATAACTGGCTATTTGTGTAGAAGTAGTGTCATCAGAAGTATGAACAATTTATGTTAAAAAAAAAGAAGTATGAACAATTTGGAGGTGGAAAGTAAAGATGCCATGAGCAGAAGCAACAAGGACAACGATACAAAACAATATTCTGATAAATAGTCCGCACTGCCCAAATCATTGCGGTTTTCAATACAATGAACACTAGAGTTATATACGGAGTATATAGCTAGTCAAATTCCAATGGGCATTGACTTAAATAGTTAATTCGGAAATAGTAAATGGCTGAACGTGCCAAAGCTACTTTATCTTTTGACGAAATAAATCCACAATGCATTAGGACTTCACTTGTGAACGTTTGAACTTAGATTTGTGATTATTCCAAAAAAAAAAATAGATTTGTACACGCTAACACTTAAAAAAATTAGACCTCATACCATCCAACGTTCAGAAACTAATTGCTGAAAATTCAGCATGCATGTACCTTGCTGTATTCATTGATTATAGCTCACTGAATTTTATACTGCTGCCATAGTGAAGAACTGAAGACACAAAAGGGGACCCGGGAGGAAGGGGAGGGTGCTTACTGTCACGATCCCGCAAGGAATGATTCGGAATTCAGGGTAGAAGAACAGCAGGGGATTGGGATTGGAAGAACAGAGTTCAGACGTGGAAGAGCAAATAGGGGAAGTTTCAGTTCTTTATTGCATACCACAGCGCCTTATATACCCGGCGCATACACACGCACACCTGACCACTCGGGCCCACAGCTAAGACAATTGACATCTAACGACTCAACCGACTTAACAAGGTCACCAGCAAGTAATCATCTTCGCGCCTCACCCCCACCTTCTGAAGAACAACGCACTCTTTGCCTGTTGTCGGATTTTAAATCAGCATCCGGCTTGCTCTTCTTCTCTGCTGCCTTCGCCTTCTTCATTGCAGTCAGCCGACCCGACACTTACCTCATGGTCCTTCCAGGCGTTTAAGTATGAAGAGAATTCAGTAGCAAGCAGAGGTAGGCCAATACGATGTTATAAAGAGTGCCTTGAGTGTATTTTGTGCATTGAAGGACCTTGTTCTGTATCACGTCAACGAAGAACGTGATGAACTTTGGTCACACCGCACGCTCTCGAATTGACCATAGTCATCAATGGGTCTTGTGTTCTATCTCTTTCGCACTCGAGATAGACAATTTCATCTTCATCGGTGCGGGGACGGGGAACATTGGTGGGATCTTTGGCAAGTTCTTTTCACAAAAGCTCTTGCTTGCCCAGAGATCTTCGACCGCGATTGGATCACCTCCGTCCACTCCTTGAGGTCAGGCGAGAGTCCAGCTTCTCCAGCATAAGGTTGTCACTGCTATAATTGTTCTCGTAATAGCCAACCAAGGCAACAAACTTAATAACCCCATTGACACGGTTCATGGTACGGAACCGCTCTGGCCGCGGCCGGGGTTTCCGTGGTCGACATAAAACGAATAACCATCAGGCAGTGGAAAGAATGTGATCTCGAGCTCCTCCTCTGTTGACGCCTTCAACAGCATCACACGGGAACGCCTTTGAAGGAGATCGACCTGAAGAAATGTGAAAGAGCCGATGAAAACGCCATGTCGATGCGGAAGTCGGGATCGAAGACCGAGGCGGGAGGCACACGAGACTCTGCATTCCCATTGGCTTTGGCCTTGATCCGGGCTGGTGCACTACCACAGGTAGAGCACGCCCTTGTCGTCGGACTCATTGGACCCGGTGCGATCTCTCGCAAGCACGTATGTGCCCTCCCCGCGGGCCGAGATGGCAGCCCGCACACCCAAGGCCACTCAAGAGGGAAGATGGGATCCGGGGGACCGCGGAGAGGGAGTTGGTGGAGGTGTTGTAGACCAGGTAGCACCTGCTCGATGCGGTGTGAATGCAGCCGGGACGGTACGGGCCGGGCGTAGAGGACGACGAGGGCTTTGTGGTGCTGGAGATAAAAACCACCACCGGGAGGTACTCCCTCATTTGACGCACCATGGTCAAGCGGCTCACTTCGGGGGCTCAACGACGGACAGTTCAGGCTTCATGGCCTGCACGGCGGCCTACGTCGCCTTGCGGATGTCTGGTGCTTCGTTTTCACTCGCGGCGCGGTGGGTCCTTCTCCGACCACAAATTGCACTTGGCGTTCGAGCAATACAAATCGAGGGGCCATCGTCACAGGAGGTGGGCCAAATCGACCAAGGAAATGTGTTGTGCTGTTCGATCGAAGTCGCGCGACAGGGTAAGGGCGGCAACATTGGGGAATAAGGACTAGTGGATCGCAGCCGGAAGCCGGATAGGTAAGAAATAAGAGTCTATTCCTTTCGACTCGAAAAAACTCATCTTGCCCTGACTTCAAGTGGTTTTGAAATTGGTTGTTTGTCTTTTTTAAAAATATTTTAAAAAAAGCTAAAAAAGAAAATTTGACAAATACGCTCCGCAGCTTCACCTATAGTTTGTGCAGTTGGCACACAGGTCTGCTCCTTTTGGCTGTTTCGGAAGCCAGGCCAACAACCTCACCCTGTTTCTTGGTGCATTGCATTCGGATCAATCAAACCGACGTACGAAATTGAAAATTGACGAGGCCCCCTGCTATTTACTGCAGCAACGGAAACAAAAAACATTTGCCTGGCATGACGTGATTTGTGCACACACTGTGATCCGATTCATACCACGGATACATTGATTCGTGAGTTTCAGTTTTCTCGTGTCCATATTGTCAGTCTTGGATGCATGCACTGTACGATTTGAGGCTAGCTCGTCATCTATCACTATCTCAGCCGTGCAATGCGAGCGCATTGTTAGTTAACAATGATGAATTTATTTTTCAGGTATTTCTCATCTTAATGAAAAACACGTCAGCGGACATGTTCACAATAAATAAATTTATAGGGTCTGATTATAAGCTGAAACAGGCAAATTAACAATATCACCTAAGTGGAATCTAGAAAATGATCAAGGCAAAATTAATCACCATCCATCATCCATCATAAACACACATCGTATGGCATATATAACTCTAGCCTTTTTGACGACACAGATAAGATTTAAATTTAAGCTAGATACTTGCTCATGTTTATCTAGCTAGCTAGCTAACTATAATGTCTTGGGCGACGAATGGAGAGAATAATCGATCACGAGAAGAACTTGTAGGTGGAGGCGTTGACGATGATCGATCGGAGCCCACCAATGGGTGCAAACACCGTCAGGAGCACACCAACTATGATGCAAAACTGTAGGTCATGTCAAAGGCATCCCATTTATTCACACATCAACGGCTTACCAAATTGCAAATGGCATAAATAATAATGCACCATCTACATTCTATCTATAGGCGGTGAAACAAGAAAAAAATAATGAAATGGTGACTCACCCAGTTGATGAACCAAGAGGCTAAACTTCCTTGGCTTCTTAATCTTCAACCACAGAATGCAGGGAAGCTGCAGGTCGTGCAGTTCAGTCAAAGTTAGCAAGTACATCAAGAACATGAAGTGCTTAGAATGGGTTGAAAGAAACAGAGAGAAAAATTGTAAAGGATCTCTCACATAGTAGGTTGTCGGCGCAAATGCAAAGCCACCAAAGAACCCTAGCAACCCCCCGAAGAGTGAACGGCGATGCCAACCAGAGCTGTGAACACTGGCATGTACGACAGAAGATGCATTGGAGCAACAAATAAATGATGAACATAATACGCCAATTAATAGGTTTTTCGTAGACACTATACACTATGCATTGGATCAACATTCTGCGATCCAGATCATTAGTTTACAAGTTTGCATGGGATGCCTAGTTTACATAGGATCCGTTGCCATGCATGTAATCAGATCAGATCAGTTAAATGCGTT
The DNA here is from genome assembly GCA_018135685.1 of Themeda triandra. Classification (NCBI taxonomy): domain Eukaryota; kingdom Viridiplantae; phylum Streptophyta; class Magnoliopsida; order Poales; family Poaceae; genus Themeda; species Themeda triandra. Next base: position 714,635 of record JAENPR010000274.1, read on the forward strand.
GAATGTATAAGTACTTACCAACATAGAGTGAGCGCGCTATCAAACGGAGAGGCAGGCCTGGCGTGAACCGGAGTTTCTTCACCAGGAACGTCTCAAGCATGTCAAACACGGGCATGGCGTAGATCTGTTATGTATGTTGTGTCATCGATCGATCACAAGGAAATAAGGCAGATAGCTGCTGTAACCAATGCAATAACACGTGCGCGTGAGATTTTTGTGGCCTGGTAGCTGCCGATGACGTGGACGACGACGAAGATGTTGGCAGCGGCGATGAGCCAGCGTGGCTTCTCGAGGGTGATGAGGATGTTGTCGTCGACAGCGTTGCCGAAGACGTAGTAGCCGACGAACGCGACGGGGAGGTAGCAGATGGCGACGACGATGTAGGCGAGGACGACGCCCTGCCACATGGGCTTCTTGGACGGCTTGTCCGGGCGTGGACGGGATGGTGGCCTGGATCTCCAGCACCACGTTGTGGCCCGCGTAGGCAGACGCCACGTCTGGCGCGCTCGGGAGATTTGAACGTCTGCCCCGTCGCCGTCGACGCCTTCTTGCTGTAATCCGCGTCCGCGTGCCGCCCCTTATGCGCCGACGCCGCCCATGCAATCGTCGAGTAGCTGCATTGCATTGCATTGTTCATGCATATAATCAGTCAATTGATCATGATCCGATCCAAGTAACTATTAACGATGACACAGATCGACAGATAGCAGATGATCGATCAGAACTGAACCTGAAGGCGACATGACGGCGGCGGCGAGGGAGACGAGTGTTATAGAGTTGAAGTTGGGGAGCTGCAGGAGTAGGTGGATGGAGGCGAAGATCATGATCAGGAGCTGGTGCGGAGGGCTTGCAGTCCGGGCCGCAGGCGACGGTGTAGCACTTCTCGAACGACTTGCCGCCGGTGACCATGTACACGATGCAGACGCCGACCTCGACGATGAGCTGCTGCGGGACGACGATCCAGAGGCCCAGCTTGTCGCCGAACGCGTGCTGGCCCAGCTCGTGGTAGCGGTCGAAGCGCTTCCCCGGGACGCACTCGTGCATCTCAACCATCTGCCACAGCGTGTACAGGGTGATCACCCAGGACAGGAGCATGGCAACCACGCCGGGACCCCTGTTCAATTCATTCGTACGTGCAGATCCATCAATCAAGGCATCAATCAATTAATCAAATCACAATGCAAGACGGCAAATAAATCTCTAGTCTTTTTGAGATGAATGTACGACGTCACGTAGGTACGTATACACAAGACGAAATCATGCATACCATCCGAGCTCGGACATTGCATAGGGCAGGCTGAGCACGCCAGCGCCGACCATGGCCGTGACGTTGTGGAAGGCCGAGTACCACCATTTGGCGTTCCTGGACGAGGTGATGGGCAGCCAGTCGTCGATGGCCTTCTCCTTCTCAGTCGACATGCTCGATGGCGGCGCCATCTCGATCTCCGATGGACGACGACACGCCGCCAAGGGAGGAGAGGGAGAGGAGGAGGACGCGGTCAGTTAGTTGGCCGCCAGAGGGAGAATGGGATCTGGAGTATTTCGGGGGAGATCCTCCTCCGTGGATATAGATATATAGGATCCCGTTGCCCCGCTCGCACGGTCCCATGGGTCCCATGACACCGTCTCTCAGGGCGTCTGTAGGTGGACCCTAATCGATGCATGGCCTCCCTAATCAGTGGCAGTAACAGCTTGCCTTACTTTGGATCCTTTGTCCCATTCCTAATCACGCGGGTGGCAGATCCTTTCCTCACAAAACCTGGTCCTGCCGCAACTGAATGGCGACGTAGATCCGGGCCATCAGGAAGCTAAGACGCGTGGACAGGGAGCTAACGATCGAGCTGCCATGCATGGACGAGGAGGGAGCATGTATGTAGGTACGTGTGGTATACGGCCAGGAGATATTTGAGTTAAGTTTGATGCTTAATTTTATTGCCCTGCACTATTTCAGATGTACATTGACTGAGGAGCAGAGATAGAACTGTTCAGCAAACGATCACCGATTGATTCCAATTGCTATGTTGTTAGCTAGGAATAGGTTCATCATGTTGTCCAAGGCTGATGAAAATCATTCCAGATCGAGTTCTTTGCATTGACACGGCACGACCGCAAAGCGAGACCTGTACTGTACGTACGACCACCGCCCAATACCAATGCAAGCAGTGTATTTTATACGTAGGCATGCTGAACCTACAAGAGTTGGCAACAATAGCGTATTGTCCTTGAAATGTCATGAGCTTCACGGAGGTAGAAGGCCGCTAGATGTTGACTGTACATGGATTTTTTTTCCATCAATGTCTGAAAACTTTGCAACCCATGCAGACCATGCCTTCCGATTTTTATTTTCATGCGGCAAGGCAAACTTTGCAATCCATCCTACATTCTCCCCTCTCACTCCAATGAGAACTATTGTCGCATGTCAAATTAGATTTTTTTTTTTTTTAGGGGAAATTAGATTTTATTTTGACAACATGTTGAAATAGGGCACGTTTAAATCTTTTTTTTTTTGAACTTAGGGCACGTTTAAATCTCCAACTAAATTAGTGAGATAGAAGAGCGAGAATAAGATTCAAACATGTAGATCTAAGGGGAGATTTTTTATAATACATCCAACCAACTAGCTAGAATCTCTAGTACTAACAAGATTCCAACCATGAGTCGTTATTTTTATCCGGAATCCAAATTCTACTATCAATTTTTGGAATCCGGACTTTTGTAATCTTTATTAAGCGATTCAAGTATGCCCAAAGATTGTTTAAAACGTACGCTAGTCTAGAAGAAAAGATCAAAATGCTCCGAATTACGAGTACACTAAACTCCTACCGTCCAAAGGGAGTAAGTAGCTTCGTATTTGTTCTAAGTAAAACTACCATAAACTAGAAGAACATAAGTACTATTAGATTAATTACGAAATATAATTTCATAGTATACTTTTTTGAGCGGTGAATATGTTAATGCTCTCTTCTATAAATATAAATTAGGTTTAGCATAGGATAAAAAAAATGAAATTTAAGTAGTTTATGGATGTTTTTTCTTTCCTTTGTTAACCATTAGACTCAATTATTTTTCAAAACATAGCATAGACATTGGCAATCCCAGTTTGGACAATCTAGAGAAGTGAAAGGTGCACGCTTACTCAACGTACCTTAAGGATCTCTTGATTTAAATTTTAAATTGAGAAATCATAATAACAGTAAAGGTTTTTAACTGAAAAAGGAAGGCCAGCAACGTGGCCAAACCTCCTAATTTCAGAAATGAAAAGGCCCCTAAATGTCATCGTTTTCTTTCTCTAGTGAATTTGCCATGTAAAACCTTGAAAAGATTTACAAATATATCTTCCAAGACAAGACCATGACTTACCACTCCACTCATCACTGGAAAATCAACAAACGCTAATGGTTTTGAGGACAATGTGGAATAGGATGATTATTCCACTTCTTCTTCTTTTTGGGTAGGAGGTCTCCGTGTTCTAGTGCTTGGTTGTGAGGGGATAACCATCATGTCCGTTTGTTGTAAAAAAAAAAAAAAGATGTCCGTTGTACACCTTAAAAGGGTTGTAACATCCTAGGCTAGGTTAATTGGATTAATAGGATACTCATACTAATAAGTTGTAACTTTTTTTTTTTTTTCCAAAAACCCATCTTATAAGAACTCTAAAGCTAAGCGTACTTGGCCTAGAGCAATTTCGGGATGGGTAACCGACCCAGTTCTTCGGGTGCGCATGATTGAGGTTAAAGTGCGTAGAAAAAACTAGTGTTAGTCTTTAGAGGACAGTCTATGTCTTAGATAAGGCGCGGATGTAAACAAACCCGGCCTTGAAAGGCGGGACGTTACTGGTCCCACTAATCAATTGGTGATTCTTTTTATCACACCTTGACTTCTTTGTCACTCCAGCTTGGCATGTCCGCCTCCGTGCGTGCGCCCTGCTCACCCCAGCACAAGAACCACGAGCTCGACCTCCACCTAATCGGGTTGTGCCTAAGCTCTCCTTCCTTGCGACCGCCGTCTAAGCTCCCGCGGGTAGCATGGACCCTTGACCTCTCTCTCGCCATCGAGTCGTGCGTACGTCGGTAGAGCGTGACCGCTCGAGCTCATCTTCTGTCATCGAGGTTGTTCGCTCGCTTGCCGGTCGTGTCCGCCGATCACCATCTACCTGGTTGCCCAAGCGCCGAGTCCACGTCTCATTATCTGCCCATGGTTTGAGCGGGTCCTTGATCGCTCCGCTGGCTGGTTCTCACGCAACCTGTGCTCGCGACAAAGCAAGTAGAAAAAGTGGGGAGCAATGAAGGAAGAACGAGAAAGATGGGAGGAAACAATGTAGACGAGGGGACGAGCATGTCCCCCTCGTTTTTCAGGGAGGAGATGGCCCATTTTTAAGAATATTCCTAGTATATCTCTATTGTTGTCTGACCGTATGTTCTCTATAGTGGATGATTAATTCTATCCTTAGCTGTCTCGTTATCTCTTAACCAAATACCTAAAAATGTGAACCTTTGCATATTCCATCTCTCGTCACCTCACAAATCAAAAAAATGCTAAGGCACTATATGGTGTGGGCGTGTGGTCTACAATATACTCCCTCCGTCCCAAAATAGATATATTCTTGTTTTCCGAAAAGTTAAACTTTGTTAACTTTGACAAATTATATATTAAAAAATATTAATATTAATATTCATAATACATAACTAATATTATTAGATAGATCATTGAATATATTTTTAAATAAACTTGTTGGAAGATATAAATGTTGCATGAATTTTCAAAAGATTTAGTTAAAGTCGAAAGTTTGACCGACATACATCACGTAATATCATCTCTTCTAAAACGGAGGGACGACTACGTTACGCTAAATATCAATTTCAAGCTCGAAGCAATCCACCGGACGGAGGTCGAAGTAACGGACGCCACGGTGTCGAGATCCAAACCACAAAGAAAACTACCGGCACATCAGTTTTACTGCCCGCAAACTACGACAGGGCAAGTTCAGTGCAGTAGTCTTCTCACCCTTCGTCAAATGTCAACTCTACAACATATTGTGCTCTCGGTGGTATGGCCACATTTCAAACTTCGCTTTCTAGTGAGGTGACCTCTCCACTAAAAAAAAAATATCCAGGAACTCAGTCTTCAAGGTCAGTGGACAATATTGCTCGCCAGAATGTAGTCCTCATTATGCTTAAATAATTTAGTCCTCATCATAACCGGAGGCACACATCAGCGAGAAAACTCCTAAGAAATATTTTCCGAATCCTTGTATTTTTCATGTGAAATAAAATTGGTTCCTAAGAAATTTATGTACAATTTCTGCAAAAGTCTTGTGTTCCAAAGAAACCCTGAATGTAGTATATATGAGAAGTTAAAAATGTAAGGCCCCTTTGAAATGCGGGATTTTTCGCCGGTTTCTGGTGTTTTAAATTAATTCCTATAAAATTCATGTACGATGCCTCTGAAATTCATATGTTCCAAAAAATCCTTGTTAGCCAAAGAACCCTACATCACATCAAAGATGGTTTTATGTACCAATCACTTTCACTGGAGACAAACGAGGCTTTGGTCTGCACTCCACTTTGTGGTCCACTGACTCTACCACCCCAGTGAAGTCGTACTCAATTTTTTGTGGTCTAGTTTGCTCTCCGTATAGTTTGTAATATAAATGCTGCCTTCTTCACACTTCACAAGCAAACTACAAAGAACAAGGGCTGATGGATGTGGCCTACCTATTGTCCTCGTGTTCCCTGTTCTTGATCTTGAGTTCTCTCTCCGAATCCAACAACCAACTAACACAATTACAGCCACTCTGTCATGGAAACATACTTGTCTCTGAAGGCGAGGTCTTCGCTCTTGGTTTCTTCTCCCCAACCAGCTCTAGTAAGAATTTATACCTTGGAATTTGGTACTACAACATCCCCAAGCTCACCGTGGTGTGGGTCATAAACCGTGACAACCCCATCACCACTTCATCGGGCTCGCCATCACCAACAATCTAACGCTCTCTCGTTGTCCGACTCGAAAGGGCACACTCATTGGGCAACCACAAGCAATGTCACCATGGGGAGCGCTACAGCCATACGCCACCCGCTTGACATAGGGAACTTTGTCCTTCAAGCGGGGCAAACACTATATGGCAGCTTTGATCACCCAACCAAACACCATCCTTCCAACCATGGAGTTCTTGTTTTCCTATAAGGCACAAGTTGCCATGCACGCCTTGTTGCATGGAAAGGCCTTGATGACCCATCTACTGGGGACATCTCCAGCAGTATTGATCCTAACTCCAACCTTCAGTTGTTCATCTGGAATGGAACTTCACCGTACTTCCGCACTGCTATTGTTACCAATGATCTCTCGGTATCTGGCATCACGGACCAGAACAATGCTACCTATGTCATTGTCCCCAACTGTGTTCAGCACAGGAGAAGGATTCTACTATACTTCGACCTGCGAGGGCTCACCCTACACACGTATGTTGCTTGACTACGAGGCAACATGAGGCTCCTAATCTGGAACAACAACTCGTTGCTATGGAAGTCTGTTTTGAGGTGCCTGGTGCTGTGATCTCTATGCCTCATGTGGCCCATTTGGTTATTTGTGACCACACTAGGGTTGCCCGGCGTGCGAGTGCGTAGATGGGTTGAGGCCTATAGACACTCTCAACTCTTCAAAGAGGATGCCGAAGAAAGGAAGCTGCGGAATGCGGACGGGAAGACCGTTTCACGACCTTTATGCAGGAATGAAGATTCTGACAAGTTTGTGCACATCAGGAACAGAAGCTTCAACCAATGCCAAGATGAGTGCAGCAGAAATTGCTCGTGCTTGGCATATTCCTATGCCTGCTTGAGTAATGCTAGCACCCTGGGTGACACATCGAGTCGAGGTGCTTGCTTTGGAGCGGGATTCTCATTGACATGGGGAGAGCCACCATTGCACTGAGAACTTATATCTACGGCTTACAGGGTCTTACAGTATGAGCACTTCCTAGACCACCATATTGCTTTTCAGTTTTGTTTCTATCTTTATGTTGTGCCATGGCACTCAAACGAATTTCAAAGTTTAACAAATCTGGGCCTCGAACCATAGCAACACACCATCTGTTTCATGTCTTACACTGCTTGGTGTTAATGCTGCTAACCATATATATTCGGAAAGCACTCTCTTTTTTTTTTAAAAAAACATGCCAAATTCAAAGATCATGATTGTAGCAGTAATGTGTGTATGACCATATATAATGCTTCCTCTCATATCTTAAAATCACATGTTCATTAGTGATGCTAGAAGGTTTTCACTGTTTTAGTGGTAGGTGCTGCAAATACTTACATTCTTCGCAAGTGATGTTTGATGCAATAAATTCTAACATGATACATACATTTCCATGCAGTTAAAAACAAGAGCTATTTGTATTTAGTAAAGATTGTTGCCCCGGTTATTACATTACTGCTGCTAATCACAACCATAGCCCTTATCTGGATATATAAATACCGAGGTACAAAGAACAAGAGGCTTGTTCTCCAAATGAAAAGTGTTGTGTTATTGTTGAGAAAAAATCATTTGATACCACAGGTAAAAGGCGACAGAAGGAAATCCAAAAGAGAGAGATGCTAGAATACTTATGGTCGTAGATGAAGATGGGGACAAAATTATAGAGTTCCCTTATATTAACTTCGAAGACATTGTCGAAGCAACAGGCAATTTCTCGAGTCCAATTTGCTTGGAGAGGGTGGTTTTGGAAAAGTTTACAAGTTACTAGCTAAATTATTTTACATTAATAATAACAGTGACTAGAACAATTTTCTGATTCGAATGATGAAATCATGTAGGGGTCTTGGAAGGTGACAAGGAAGTAGCTATCAAGAGACTAGGTAAGGGTTCGGGCAAGGCACGGAGGAATTCAGAAATGAAGTAGTCTTGATCGCAAAACTGCAGCACAGGAACCTAGTTAAGCTTCTTGGTTGTTGCATTCATGAAGATGAGAAGTTGTTGGTATACGAATATTTATCTAACAAAAGCTTGGATTACTTCATCTTTGGCACAATTAACTTCCAACTTTTCATACTCGATGAAAACTTCTATAACCAAACAAATAATATGTCCAGCACATGCCTCATTTGACTCTCTTATTTCAGACTCGAAAGGAAACAAATGCTTCAGTGGTCAGCAAGGCATAAGATAATTCAAGGGGTAGCTAGAGGGATTCTTTACCTCCATCGGGATTCAAGGCTAACAATAATTCATAGAGATCTCAAAGCAAGCAACATTTTGTTAGATAAAGAAATGATCCCTAAAATATCAGATTTTGGTATGGCTAGGATATTCGTGGCGATCAACACCAAGCAAATACTAATCGGGTTGTTGGGACATAGTAAGTAACTATTGGACTATAAAATCCTCCGCATGGAATTTATTTGGCTGCATCTATTCATATTGCATAGACCTTATATTGGTATAAAATCATTGGCAGCGGTTACATGTCACTGAATATGCACTAGAAGGTGCATTTTCCATCAAGTCGACACCTACAGCTTTGGTGTTCTACTATTAGAGATTGTGAGTGGCTTAAAATCAGCTCACCACATCTTATCATCGGTTTTCCTAATCTTATAGTCTATGTAAGTATGGGAGATGCTCTGAATCTAGTACTAGAACTACTCAATGAAAATATGTTAGCTCACTGAGAAAAATTCTATCTGTTCAGGCATGGAACCTATGGAAGGATGGCAAAACAGAAAATTTGGTGGACTCATCTGTTAAGGAGAATTGTCCCCTAGATGAAGTTTCAAGATTCATCCACATAGGACTATTGTGTGTTCAAGACAATCCAGCATCGGCCACTCATGTCGGCAGTTGTGTCTATGTTGGAGAACAAAACCACACAGCTCCCCATACCAACGCAACCTATGTGTTTTGCACGTAGGGATGTCGAATCTGGAAGCAGCAGCGACAAGAAGGTACTTTCCTTGAACAATGTGGGCTTCACAGAAATCGAAGCTCGTTAAAGGTTCATGGCGATTGGTGACTTTTGTTCTACCCGGATTTCAGGAATTTGTAATAGTTAAATCTTTGCTTAAGTGTTACATGGATAATTTGTCAGCATATGTGTTTTTTCCACTCTTATTACATGGAATGACGCATTAGGAATTGATGATATTTATATCAACAGACCTCATTTCAGACAAGGTATGTACCAGATTCTTAAGATACTTTTTTTATTTGGAACTTTATCCTATGATGTTGTGACTTGTGAGTCCACATATTTTTCAATGACGCTAGTTACTTGCATACATTGTCATAGACTCCATGGTCTATTTTCTTGGTTACCTCGGGAGACTAGTATATAGAACTAATAAACCCTGAACTGCAACATATTCATAGTTGTTTTCAGCAGTAGAACCAATTTTTTTTTTTTTAGAATTATAGGGCCATGCCCCTGTCATTGCATTAGCAAAGACCACAAACATTTCAGTTTTACAGCCCCAGGTGGGTAACACCTGTCCATAAGTTCAACAGAAAGGCCTACAGCCTGAACAAACAACGCACGACAGTAAACCACGCTCAGACATTAGCACTGGGCTCTCCGATCGAACAACTAAACACCACAGCTTCCCAGCCACTTCAGCCGATGCCTTGATGACACCCAGCTTCTTCTGCACTTCCACCGGCAGATCACCCTCAACTTTGTCAAAGGCCCTCTTAAACATGAATCTGTCCAATTCATCACCAACCTGGCTCATCCACAGATCTCTGGTAGTCTTGAGGCAATCTCCTTGAGCTTGGACAGTCTTGTTGAGAACTGCAGTAGAACCAAATTTGGGGACAATACTGTAGAAATTAACCGGTTTCTCTGCAGAAGTAGCAGAACAGAGAACCAGAGTAGTATTTGATTGCAGAAGTACCTAGCCTCGTGGTAACGAGTAGCGACCGTGGCAAGCACGGCGTCGAACCGCCGTGGGGAGACCAGTGGCCGGCGGCCGGGAAGTGGCGGGCCTGCGACCCCTCTGTCTGGAGCCTGCCGGCGGCGTGGCTGAGCCCCTTCGCCGTGTCTTGGCGCCGCTGCAACTCCCCCGTCTCCGTCTGGACCCGCAATCCCGGAGCGGCGGAGCCTCGGCCCTCAACGGACGCCGCCGATGAGGCGACGACACACGGGCACGGGAAAGTGATCTTCTAAGCCCAATAGGGCCCAATAGGCTCCAGTGCTTATGGAGTGTCAGGTCCACACCCATTTCTTGTTGCTTACCCGAATCGCACCGTGCCAAACGCACCGTGCACATTTAGTCATGTAGCTGCAAAGACCCTACCAAACGCACAATGCACACCACCAGTATACATAAAGCCAGAAAAAATGACAACCGTTTCAAAAACAAAATAATGGTAACATTATTACTACTTATAAACACGTCCATTCCTTCGTAGACAGCCCTACCAAACACACCCGTACACAATCCGCAAAGGTACTATGATACAACCAGAAAACCATAGCAACATTACCAGTTAACTGGTACATTTCTTCATATAGGGCCAAGCAGCTACTTCCCGCACAGCTTTTACAGGTAACAGGGCACGTCCATATTTCACAACCTTAATAATTTTGAAAAGCCTGAGCTGCCTACTTGCGTGCTGCCAGAACCGGCATCCGGCTCCTTGAGCTCGCTGAAGCAGAGCTCTGCCACGAGGACTGCTTCACCCTGCCTGCCATCAGTGCGGTAGCCGCACCAGCTTTTATGTTCCGCCTCTTCAGCACGAGGTCGATTTTACCATTTGATGCTGAGCTTGACGACTCTGGAAAGATAGAGGCAGCTTTGATCGCTGCTCTCTTGTCCTTTCTGCTCTTCTCAAATTTCGATGCAAACTTCACTGAAGCCGCCGCAGTGGCATCTTCTGCAGAGGGAGGCAAGAGCCTCACTCCAAGGCCCATCTTTCTTGCGGACTTCTTCTCTTCAGCAACTCTCTTTTTTGGCTCTACATAAAAACACAAACAGGTGGATAAGAAATGTGGCGATTGCATGGCCTATGGTGGGAATAGTTGATAATTTATAGGAATTCATTGGATGACCCTAAGACGGTCGCGCAGTGCTCTGTTCAGAGCATAATCATCAGAGTGCCGGCTGTCAGAGAGTCGTTGAAGGCGAACTAAAACTGGCTCAGCTTCTTTTTCTTCCGAAGATCCTCTTCCTGGTGCTCAAGCCGATACATAGGATCCGCGAGCTTGTCTCGATCTGAGGAAACATTCATAAATAAACGTCATGCATTTTAAACAAGGGTGTCTCGTGGAATAAAATCAATCTTAACAGGGTCGAACCTTCATCTGCTGGCAGCAGCAACGTCTCTGCGTCCTCAACATCAAAATCTTCTGTTTTCTTCTGGGCCCCACTGATTATGACATATTCAGTATTCTTTGGGTCTGTCTGTATGACAATTTCATGCTTGCAACAGGGTGATTTCATGGTGAAGCTCCATATCTGCCAAATAGACATTTGGCAAAACAATGTCAGAAGAGTATAGGGAGAGAGTGATTTATAAGAACATGTAGTAAACAGCAGAAGCCTATAGAAAGCGTATTGCCTTATAAATCAAATGACAATGAAACCCGCTAAGTAGGAGTAGGAACACATTTCAGAAGGCAATACACAAAACAAATTGATATATTAAACAGAAACAGATGCAGGTTGTGTACCCACAGAGGTTGAATATGAATATTAAGGCAAGATTGCAGTTATCCTTCTAAAGCTGCTATGGAAGGGCAAATCTAAAAAGAATCTTGTGGTTCTTAAACAGATCAGATTAAACTAGAGATAAATTCTGCTGATCTGTCCATATGATATTACATTCGTAAGTGCTGTTATTTGAAGAACCTATGATATCTCTGTCTAAACCTTATTCAGAAAAAGGATCACGCCAGGAATAACATAACTAAAGATGCCATACTCAATAAGAATGATAGATGGACATACATTAGACTCAGGGTAACATGAATTCTGAGCCTATTAAAGCTTTAACCAACAGAACTGAAATATCACATTGAAGGATAAGCTCCCCAAAGGCCCGTTAAATAATAGCTTATTTTCAAACTATGGTATTTAAAAATAACTTATGCATACCAATATTACAGTTTGTCATTTCTCAACAAACAGTTTTTTTGCAAATATGTGTAACTGGTAATAGCAGCACTGTACCTCAGTCAAGCTAGTTTAATAAAGACAAGCAGCACTGAGGTTTGAAGCTGACAGGCTAATTCATTAGTTCAAAAGGTTGAATCACTATCTTAAACTTTGTCAAAGAGGAAATAGGTCAAATAACAATACAATAAACTAATGAAGCCTACAGCAAGGATAATATGGTTTATCTAATGACACAAAACGACATTGTTTTCCACAAATTGGTCACCAACCGTTTGTTTAGAATGAAGAATAACATTGAGCGTTCATCAATACTAGGTTTACTGGTTGCAACTCCAGAAAAAT